>CM033348.1:9839931-11039931 GCA_019395295.1 Osmanthus fragrans | reverse complement strand
ATGTCGAATGAGGTGATCCGACAGTTTGAAAGATTGCTTAGGGATGTGAACGACAAACTGGAGAAGCTGGACACAAAAGTTACTAATCATCATAGGGGACAACATGCAGAGGCACTCAATGCAAGAGGACAGACTAAAATTTTTGGTGGAGAAGATAGAAGAATATACAATAGCAAGATGACAATTTCTTCATTCAAAGGGAGGAGTGATCCGGAGGCATACTTAGCATGGGAAGAAAAAGTAGAGCTTATATTTGATTCTCATGATTACTCTGAGGAGAGAAATATAAAGTTAGTTGTAACTCAATTTGTAGATTATGCTATGATTTGGTGGGATCAGTTGATAATATCTAAGCGGGGAAATTATGAGAGACCTATTGAAACTTGGGGTGAGTTAAGGGCTCTTATGAGAAAACGATATGCATCTAATCACTATTTTGGGTATATGAGTGATAGTCTGGAAGAGGGTTTTGAGAGGATCCTAGAAGGTTTGTTGAAGTTGAGAAGTTAATGGGGGTAAAATACCCATTGTGAAGCATGTAAGTAGCATGTCAAATAAGCTAACTAGTTTGGATTATAAACTAGAATTTTCAAATATTCACGACATGATTAATTCTCAAAATGATCATACCAAAGAGCAAGTGAGAAAAAAGAGAGAAGATTGTGAGGTGGCTAAGTATGTTGAAAAAAGAGCAGAGCCACATAAAAGAAAGGAAATAAAGAGTGAAAAAGAGAGTGGAGAGGTGGCAAAGAATGAAGTGGAGCCACAAGAGGGAAAAGACAGTGAGTCTTCAGAGGAAAAGGAAAAGTCAAAAGAGAGCGTGCATAAAAATGAGAGTGAGGTTAAGAGTGCTTTAGTGAGAACTAACAATTCCCTCCCTAGTTTGGCTATTTTTTCTTTGCAGGTTGTTGGAGACATGGTCCATGAAAGCAAATGATATGAGCTAGGATGCGGGAGTACCCATAGCAAGCTCAAGCCGAGACCCGTTGATTATTGAGGAATGGGCAATGATGCGATCGAGAGCAAAACGAGTCAAAGAGGCGTTGGGGATGCTCGTCAAAGCTACTATTGATGAAACTATGTTCGGCACGCAAAATGGAGCAAGTTTCTTGTTGGAGTCGAGTCCGGGAACCAAGTGGATCAACACGATACAAGCAACCGAAGAAACAGTCCTGCCGGAACAACCAAGCGACCGCTCAGGCTAAATGGGCAAGTGGTCGCTCAGTCCTTACCGAAACTCCAAAGAGGCAAAATAGACCTTCCAAGCGACTGCTTGGTTATAAAATCAGCGAGAATTTTAATTTTGGCAAGAGACCAATTTCACTTAGAATTCTATTTTATTTCTCTATTTTGACAATATTTATTGCCTTGTGCACGTTTTTTACTAGATTTAGGGCTCTAGTATAAATACCTAAACACTTTGTTATTTTGGGACTTTTGACATATTAAATAAAAATTGAAAACTTTTCTTTTCCTCTGTTCTTCATTGAACAATAAATCGAACTTCCAAGATCACTTCTTGTGTGTTCAAAATCGGTATGCGAGCTCTTCATATGTGTAATCAAGGGTTCAATGCATCATCGTTATCGTTGGATTTTTTGGTTCACTTTGTTGGGTTTAAGTCCAACCCAGGTTTTATTGGCGTTCTTGGGTTCCGCATCAATCTCGTTGTGGGTTTCGTAATCATCGTTGCTACGAAAAATCATCATTGGAGATTTCTAAAAATTTGGGACAAGCTATTGGAAATTAGCAAGCACGTTTGGCTAGTGAGTGTGACTACGTAGTTCGATCCTTTGCTCCACTCTGTTACAAAAGGTAGATCGACCTACCCAATGAAGAAAAAATAATTTAAATGATCGAATTTTGGTAAGTCGTATATTTATATATATAATTTTACTTATGTTGAAATTATCAGTATTACCATCAGGGAAGGTTTATCTATCTGTAATGATCTTAAACTTAAAGCTAAATTAAAAGCAGAAAGATATGATAATCATAAGGAACTTGGATCATTTTGTGAACAATATGGTCATGAGAAAATTGTTTCTCCTTCAAGATTAAAGAAAAAAAATGATTTTCTAAAAAGAAATATTATTAAAAGGAAAAGAATTTTCAAAACTCTCGTCCAAAGTATTCCAAAAAGAGATTTTCAAAGAAAATATTTCTAAAAATTCCAAAAATTCTAATGTTGCATGTTGGAAATGTAAGCAAACAGGTCATTATTTCAATAAATGCCCTATGAAGGGCAAGATTAATAATCTTCAAATTGATAAACATGTTAAACTTGAACTTCTTAATCTTATTAATTTCATTTCTGATGAAAAATATAATTCGGAATTAGAATAAATTTATCAAAATCAAGAAGATTATGATATTGAATCATCTTTATATTCTTCAATCTCCTCTTCAAGTCAAGGGAAAGAAGTTTGTGATTGTAAAACCATAAATGTTTTTACTAAAGAAGAGGAAAAACTTTGTAAAGTCAACACCCAATCTTGTCATTTAGTTTGAACTTATATATATAAATAAATAATAAATTTCAAATACTTTGTAAAGAGGAAAAACTATTGGCAAATTGTAGGAGTCGACCTTCAAGATTACAAGTTTGACGTATTTTGTTCTTTTTCAATCATAATTATTGAAGGATATGAATAGGTAGGCAACATTAACTATAAGATTATTGAACATTTTCTTACAAAATTTTGTTACATTTCAAAAGGCATATTAAAGACTAGTTATTACACAAAAGTTATACTAAACATACCTTACTAGTTGTTATAAAAAAGTTACACTACATACTAAAGACCTCAAAAATTATCTGAAAATAAGTACATCATAGTAGTGGGCTCAAAATAATAAATGTAATAATGGGCTTCCAAAAAGTGGTTGAAGCCCGAAAATTCTAGATATGACATCCACGTGTGAACTTCCTTGACAAAGATGCAATATTGTCCGTCTTTGGAATTCATCCATTCTCCCGAGGTGAAGTCAATCTATTCAATGGTGATCATCTAAAAAAAACAATTACAATAATAATATGAATATACTTATTCAGCAAGTAATCTATACAAATTTTCATCTTTTCTTTCTTTCCAAAACAAGTAAGGAAAACAATGGGCCCCGATTATGGATGTTTAATTCTACCTGTGTGCGCAAATTGAGAATAACACAATATGAGCTCATTAGTCAATTACACCAACTTGGTGTATAATCAATAACATCAATCATTATCCAATGCAATGCCAATATCCAATACAAATCAATGGGTAGAATCTTGAATCTATAATCAATTTAAAAAGACAAGATGTAATTCAATAAACATTATTGTAATAAAAATGTTTGGAATAAAAATGAGCATAGATTACTCACCTTCAAGTTGCAAGATAATAATATGCTTGGAAGAAAAATGAGTATAGACTACTCACTTTGAAGTTGCAAGATAATAATAGTACTTTCCTTACCTGTCTTTAGATTTTTTTTTTTTTTTCTTTTTCAAATTGTTGTATGTTCTATTTTTCTCTACTTCTCCCCTATTTATTGTAGTGATTGGGGATTAAAATAATAATTAATTTAATTTTCCATAATCATTACTTTGCCACATGTTACAATTAATTTAATTTTTCATAATCATTACTTTGTCATATTTTACCCTAATAGGCCATTTGTCATGGCAATTCATTTTCTCTAATCATGACTTTGCCACATTAAACCCTAATAGGCCACTTGTTATTATAATTAATTAGTGTGGCAAGGCGGTATGTATAGGGTAGCCACCTCATTCCCCTTAATTTCTTCACATGGTTATTTATTTATTTATTTTTAATTAACCAATATCTTAATTAAATTCTTTTCATAAGGTATATTATTATTAATTCAACTTTTACTAGGCTACATGAAATGTACATTACAAATAAAAAAAAATGAATAAGCATGGTAAAATTTTGGGATGTCACAATTTCCCCCCTTTAAAAAAATTTAGTCCTCGAATTGACCTTAGTTAAAAAGTTTGGAATATTGAGCTTTCATTTTGTCCTCTCTTTCCCAAGTTTCTTCTTCGATGACATTATTTTGCCATAGTACACGAACTATAGGTATTTCTTTCTTACGAAGCTTCTTAGTATCCCTCATTAATATTTTGATTGATTTTTCTTCCCAGGTCAAATCAGGATGAATATCAACTGGCGTCTTTGTTAACTTATGAGAGGGATCTGGAATATATTTTCTAAGAGTAGACACGTGAAATACATCATGTATTTTTTTCATCTGTTCAGAAAGCTTCAATCGGTAGGCGACTTTACCAATACGTTCAAGGATTCCAAAGGGTCCAATGTATCTTGGCATTAATTTCCCTTTTTTTTTTTCCAAATTTTAATAAACCTTTCATAGGAGATAGTTTGATAAAAACATTATCTCCTACTATGAACTCCAGTGGTCATCGTCGTTTATTTGCATAGCTACGTTGTCGATCCTGAGCTGCCTTTAATCGTCTCTTAATCTTTTCAATTGTTTTCACTATATCTTGAACCATTTTGGTGTTTGAAATTTTATTTTCACCTACTTCAGACTGTATAATGCTTCAAAAGGAGGCATTTGGATTGACATGTGGTAACTGTTATTATAAGAGAATTCAATTAAAGGTAGATAATGATCCTAACTGCGCTGAAACTCCATACCACAAGCCCGAAGCATGTCCTCCAAAGTTTGGATTGTGACACCCTGAACTTAAGCTTCGAGGGTCACATACTAATCATAATAACTTCTGCCTTTGGTACGTGTAAATACTCTTAAACAGAAGTATTACATGTTAGAAACTTATTTTCAATTTGGTAAAATAAGTCTCATAAAATATAATGGCCAGCAGAAGCGCATGCCAACATGAAATTTTTATTTTACAAAAAGGGGACTCGGTGCAGCCACGGTTAGTTGGGGCAGCAGGTTCAACTATTTTTATAAAATTCATCCCAACTCTGTTTTCTATGAAATTTATGGCATTAGAAAGATAATTTCAAGTAGTTTTCTAGGTTAAAATACGAGAATTTTACGAGATCATATAGTAAGGACGTTTTACTGAAAATAGTGTAGTGTTGCACAGAAAATCCAGATTGACCCTTCAACATTTAAAAATTCATTTCTCAGGCCACAGACATCCAAATTGAGTGATTCTTATGCCCATAATTAGAAAACTCGAAGAGGAACGCAGAAGTATTTTTAGAGTCTCAAATGGACGTCTATAGAGTTAGAAACAATATTTTGAAGTTGACCTAGAAACTGCCCGGACTCTGCCTCTTTTGGTCATTTGGGAGAAAGGGTCTATAAATATGTCTCTTAACATAACATGGAAGACATAACTACTTAATTTACTTTTGGTACCATATTACATCATGTCTTATACAAGTTTTTATACAATACCATAGGAAAAACATTTATGAAGCAGTCGAACAAAACATGCAAAAACAAAACTTCGATGCAAATGAACTTTGTCCTTAACCCATCATCGATTATGCCGACTGACTTCCACCAACTTCACATCTTATGGATCTGAAAATTTAGTATAGAATATTATGAGTATAAAGAATACTCAGTAAGATACCATGCTTGGATTTAACATGTTAATACTACGCAAAAGAAAGCATTCAAACACATACTGGCACATTCCGGCTTGCCGGTGCCCTTTGGACTTGTCCTAAGGCATAGATATCTAACTTTGTGGACTTGTCCACATCTTTCATATTATGGTTTTCATGCATGGCTTAAGCATAAATATTAGCATGAAATCCTACTACTTAAGGAAAGAAAGTATCTTACAATAAAACTTGGAGAAATTTCGGTTGATAGATGAATTGAGGGTGCTAGGCTTTGCTTCCCTTTTTCTTCTTTTCCTTTCCCTTTCCTTTATTTATTTATTCTTTCTTTCTTCCTGCACATTTTTCTCTCTATCTAAACTCTGGTTTTGCAAAGTATTTGCTGCCGTTTGAAGGAACAAAAATGCAGGGAACTTCTCAATTATATAAAGGTAGAGAAGACTTAAGAAAAGGATGACTATTCCAAGTTGTGCCTCCACGTGGGTCTGCATTAGCCTCACTTCATGCATGTATTCATGCCTTTAAAGACAACTTGTGTATTATTAAAACACCTCCTACCTGCTTTGTTTAAATAATAAACACCTCATGCATGCTTAACATTAACATACCTCATGCATTAATCCATTACAAAGTGACGGCCAAAGTGGATGAAACAAAGAAAATGTTTATCTATAATACTAAGAAGATAGATGTAAAATTTAACAATTATCCCAAACCCTTAATTAACAAATCTTAATAGACTTTTTAATAAATTGACCAATGCAAATTTGGCAACCATTAATAACTTTGGCCCTACTAAAATTTTGAAAAGTTAAATTGCTATCCTAAAAATTAAATGAGTATAGAATTTTCGGAGTATTACATGGATAGTTCGTTCCGTTAGTCCATTAGTTTGTGGATGAAATGTTGTACTAAATTGAAGTTTTGTACCTAAACAACTTTGTAACTCCTTCCATAATCGTGATAAAAATTGAGGATCACGATCTGATATAATCGTAATGGGTACCCCATGGAGTTGTACTATTTCTTGTATGTACAAGGCAACAAACTGTTCCATTTTGAAGGTCATTTTAATGGGTAAAAAGTGTGCAAACTTAGTTAGTTAATCTACTATTACCCAAATAGCGTCAAAACCCTTTGTTACCATGGGTAAACTACACATATTATCCATTGTAATCTACTCCCATTTCCATTCTGGAATTCGTAAAGGTTGTAGTAACCTTACTGGTATTTGATGTTCTATTTTTACCAGTTGACAGGTTAAACATTTTGCTACAAATTCCGCAATTTCACGTTTCATACCTGGCCACCAATACAATGCTTTAATGTTGTGGTATAATTTGGTGGTTCCAGGGTGAGCACTATAAGGAGTTGTATGTGCTTCGTATAGAATTTCGTCTCGTAATCCAATTATATCTGTACATATATTCGATGTCTATATAGAAGAATTCTCTGAGCTGAAATACTATAATCTGTTGGTTTCTGTAACGCCCCGAGTTCCGCGGACCCGGAACGCTACGTCATCTTCTCTTTACCCTAACTTAACTGAAAAGTTTGGCGGAATAACTAATTTTTAAAAACATCACATTTAAAATTTGTGAACGTTAACGGCAATAAACCTCATTAGAATTAATTTAAAGAAAATTTATTAAACTTTAAAACTCAAGTTTGAAATAGCGGAAACAACAAGGTAAGTTCATAACGTTCAAATGAGTGGAATTTAAAAAGTAAATTAAAAGCAATTAACTATATTAATTCGTCCACATCACCACTGCCCATCAAATTCGGCCGTCTCCAAAATCTGCAAATATGGTTAAAATAGTGGAATGAGCATTTCGAAGAAATACTCAGTAGACTCATCGCCAGTAATTAATTTACAGAATAATTGAACACATAACTATGCAATCTATACAGTGATATTCTCATGGGCTTATTTTCTTTGAAAAACATAGGCTCTTTAAAATCATAGGGTGTGGGTAGTCTGTCTCATGCATTTAAGCAAGTAAGTTATGCATAACATCTTCTTATCTCATAAGAGATTCTCTTTCTTCTCATGCAATTAAGCATATAAGTTACGACAAGCATAACAACATAATCTATCCCATAAGGGATTCTCATCTTATGCATCAAAGCATATAAATCACATAAAATCACATAATACGTGCAATTATAATTTAAACTAATTAATGGGGGCGAGTCTACCTCAATCTATCTCGATTTGCGTGAAAAGTGGAGCGGGAAGAAAAATCTCAGTTCCTCAATCGTTCGTACGTTTCGTCTAGCCAAAAATAGAAAATAAACTTTGAATTAGTGTTTCGGAAATTTTTAAAGATTAAAAACGATAAAATAAAATTTAGGGACTTAATTGGAATTTATTAAAACTGAAAATAAGAGTTTAAGGGCTAAAATTGAACTTTTCTAAAATAGGGACTAAATTGAAAATTGTTAAAACTGAAAAATAAGAATTCAGGGACTGAAATTGACTTTTCCAAAATCTTTGGGCCGATTCAATTTAAAACATAAGTTCTGGGGTTGTTTTCATTAAAAATCGAACTTTGGGACTGAAATAAATAGTTTTAAAGCTTGGGGGACCAAAATGAACTAACGCCTAAACTAGGGGCTGAAAAAAATAATTTTCAAAAACAAAATTTATAAAACATATCTCTCTCTCTCTTCTCTCATCAAACGCGAGAGCGGAGAGAGAGGAGGCGACGGGAAGGGGGGCGAAGCCCCTTCCTCCAATTTCCGGCCGGCGTCGCCCGGTTGTGCCGGTGGTGTGGGGACGACTGGGGTACGGTTTCGGCGTACGGGCTAAGAGGAACCGAGACTTGGAGGTTCGGTTTCCTTGGATTTTTCCGGCGGCACTGGCTGGAGAATGGGTCGGAATCAAGGTATGTTTATGGGTTTCCTTAATTCTGGGTTTTGATTTTGATTTGGGGTTAATTTTGGGGCTCGATTCTTGGGTTGAAGGGGCTGTCGATGGGTGGTGGCTGCAGAGGTGGTTCTGGGCTTTTGACTGTGGGTTGGGTGGTGGCAGCAGCGTGGAGCTTGGGGGTTGGAGATGGTTCTGAGTTTTCAGCTGTAGGACATTGGTGGTGTTGACGTGCTTCGGCTGGGGTGAGGGATGGTGGCGGTTTGGCCTTGCAATGGTGTTGGGGGTGGTTCTGTAGTGGTGGTTCGATTGGGCTGAGGTGTTGGGGTGACGGCTGCAGCTTAGGTGTTGGTGTGGTGGCTTGCAGGAGGAGGCTGTGGTGGTGGTGGTTCTGGGGTTGAACGGTGGCCGTGTGCAGTGGTGTTGGGCTAGGGAGGTGGTGGTGTGGATGCTAGAAATTGGTTTTCTAGCATCACACGTGAATTCTGTCAATGAAAAAGGTTTGGAGTAGATGCCATGTTCTTACCCTTGGGCTTGGCTGCGTGAGTGAGGTAGAGGGGGTAGAGATGGGGTATATATACAGTAGGAAACTAGGGCACGAATCCCTAGGATAGTAAACGGACCAGAAATTCGGGCCGGAAGGATTTTCTAATTGGACTTAAGGGATTGGGCTTAAAATAACCCTAATTGGACTAATGAATTATTGGACCCGAAATAATAATCTATCGTATTAATTTCGGGTTTAAACGATAAGGAATTAAAATATTCGAAATTGAATTCGATTTAAATTAATTTAATAACGGCTAGACGAACGCGTTTTTACTTTTAAAACTCGGGTTTAAGGTTTAGCGACACGTTTTTCAAAGAAACATAAATAAAATTCTCGGTCGCTACAACCCTATCCACTTAAATTAATTTCGTCCTCGAAATTTAAACTTACTTGATCTATAATATCTGGATACTTAGCCAGAATCTCATCTTCCTTTTCCCAGGTAGCTTCATCGCTATCCTGTCTACCCCATTGGACTTTGACTAAATGAACTTCTTTGTTTCTTAAGACATGGACTTTTCTCTCCACAATGCACATAGGCGTCTCCTCATAAGACAAATTCCTCTGAACCGAAATAGTCTGGAAATTTACCACATGGCTCGGGTCGTGGATATATTTCCTCAATAAAGAAACGTGAAAAACATTGTGTACGGCCGAGAGCTCGGGTGGTAACGCCAAACGGTAAGCCACGTTACCTACTTTTTCTAAGATTTCAAATGGACCGATAAAGCGAGGTCTTAGCTTCCCTCTCTTGCCAAAACGAATGGTACCTTTCATAGGAGCTACTTTCAAAAATACTTTCTCTCCAATCTCAAACTCCAAGTCTTTTCTCCTTCGATCGGCATAACTTTTCTGTCTATCTTGGGAAGCTTTGATCCGTAGTCTGATTTTCTCAATAGCCTCAACTGTCCTCTCAATCAATTCTGGACCTAAAATTCTTCTCTCGCCTACTTCATCCCAATAAACTGGTGATCGACAACGTCGCCCATATAACGCTTCATATGGTGCCATACCAATAGTAGCCTGAAAACTGTTATTGTATGCGAATTCCACTAATGGAAGATGAGTCTCCCAATTACCACTCAAGTCTAGCACACAAGCTCTAAGCATATCTTCCAGTGTCTGAATAGTGCGTTCAGACTGTCCATCTGTTTGGGGATGGTAAGCTGTACTAAAATTTAATTTAGTACCCATTGCGACATGTAAACTCTTCCAAAATCTTGAAGTGAATCTCGGGTCTCTATCTGAGACAATGGAAGCTGGTACTCCATGAAGTCGAACGATCTCTTTAACATACAATTGGGCTAATTGATCCACATTGAGAGTCATTCTGATTGGTAGAAAATGAGCTGACTTCGTAAGTCGGTCTACAATAACCCAAATAGCGTCGTGACCTCTTACTGATTTTGGTAACCCTGTTACAAAATCCATGGAAATTTTCTCCCATTTCCATTCTGGTATATCTAAGGGATTTAACAACCCTGATGGTCTCTGATGTTCAGCCTTGACTTGCTGACACGTCATGCATCGAGAGACAAACTTTGCAATGCAACCTTTCATGTTTCTCCACCAAAAGGTATTACGCAAATCACGATACATCTTTGTCCCTCCTGGGTGGCATGCATATGGTGCTGAATGAGCTTCTGTCAAAATCTCATTCCGGATATGTTCATCTTTCGGCACACAAAAGACGTCCTCTGAATATAAGCGCTTTATCAGCGGCGATCTCGAAACCTATTCTCTTGCCAGTCCCAACTTCGGATCTGATCTTTTCCAAGAATTTATCTCCAGCTTGAGCTGCTACAATCCGACCTCTCAAGTCTGGTTTGACGATCAGATTTGCCAATCTGTTAGATCCTTGAACAGTTGGGACTCGTACTTCGATTCTTAAATTCTGAAAATCTCGAATCAATTGATCTTGCGTTGTCCAACATTCTTTCTGCTCAAAGCGTCTGCAACCTTGTTTGCTTTACCCGGGTGGTAAAGAATAGTGCAGTCATAATCCTTCACTAGTTCTAGCCATCGTCGTTGTCTCATGTTCAGTTCCTTCTGAGTGAAGAAATACTTGAGACTCTTGTGATCGGTGTAGATTTCACATTTACTCCCATACAGATAGTGTCGCCATATCTTAAGAGCATGCACGACAGCTGCGAGCTCTAAATCATGGGTCGGGTAATTCTTTTCATGTGGCTTCAACTGTCTTGAAGCATATGCGGTCACTTTGCCATTCTGCATCAATACACAACCTAGACCATGTTTGGATGCATCGCTATAAATAACGAAACCATCGGACCCGTCTGGTATAGTCAATACTGGTGCTGAGACAAGTCTGTTCTTAAGTTTCTGAAAGCTTTGTTCACATGATTCCGTCCATTGAAACTTAACTCCTTTCTTGGTCAACTGGGTCATAGGACCTGCTATTTTAGAGAAACCCACTATGAATCGCCGATAATACCCGGCTAATCCAAGAAAGCTTCTCACATCTCCAACATTCGCAGGTGTTGGCCAATTCGTTATAGTCTCAACTTTAGAAGGATCGACTTCGATACCTTTAGCTGTAACGATGTGACCTAAGAAACCTATTCGCTCGAGCCAAAATTCACATTTCTTGAATTTGGCATACAACTTTTCTGCTCTCAGTGTTTCCAGCACAGTCCTCAAATGTTCTTCATGTTGTGCAGAATTTCTGGAATAGATCAGTATGTCATTGATAAAAACAATGACGAATTTATCGAGATACTGATGGAAAACTCTATTCATCAAGTCCATAAATATTGCAGGTGCGTTCGTGAGGCCGAAAGGCATTACTGTGAACTCATAATGCCCATATCGTGTCCTGAACGCTGTCTTTGGTATGTCACTTGGCGAAACCTTTAGCTGATGGTAACCAGATCTCAAATCAATATTGGAGAAGATAGCTGTACCTTTCAGCTGATCGAACAAGTCTTCGATCCTGGGAAGGGGATACTTATTCTTTATCGTCAACTTGTTAAGTTCTCGGTAGTCGACGCACATCCTCATGCTTTCATCCTTCTTCTTCTGAGTCTTCTTCGGGAGCAAATCCATAGCGGTACTCGAAGTGCATGGGCCAATATGCCACAAGTCTCGTGCAGAAAGCATCATACTCCATCTCGACATTCAGAGATACTAGAGCATCTACATATATGCTATTAGCTACCTCTGCATAGTCATTTCGAAATGTCGAGAGCAAGTGACGGATCGACCGGTGATTGTTGGTCACGTAGCCATGCTGTATGGCCCGCTCACGTACAATATTCAACTGCTGTACATGTTGAGCAATTGTCCACTCAAGTTCGGGCCTCAAGCGGTCATAATCCCTAATGGCTCGTTCTGCGTCACTGAGTGCATTTCTACGAATGGGTGCCATGTCCTAAATCAATTATGCAAAGTCCAATTAAGCGGGGTTATTCATCTCTCCTAGTTAAAATTATGAGGACGTAAAAATTAAAGGAAACTTTTTCAAATTATGCTCAAATTCGTCTTTCTTTCTAATTCGGATACACTTTCTTTCTTTCTCTTTCTTTCTTTCTTCTAAATCTCATAGAGCATCAAAATAAGTATCCGAATTAAAATAGCATTTAAACTTCATAAAATTCTTTACCTTTGGAGTCGGCTGATCGAGTGATGGCAGTGGCAACTTTCATTAATAAGAATTTAAGTAATGTCAAATATCTTTTAGAAATTTTTTTCTTTTTTTTTTTCTTTTTTTTTTTTTTTGAAAATTTGCCAGTCTACAGAAACGCAGACTGGCTCTGATACCAAGCTGTAACGCCCCGAGTTCCGCGGACCCGGAACGCTACGTCATCTTCTCTTTACCCTAACTTAACTGAAAAGTTTGGTGGAATAACTAATTTTTAAAAACATCACATTTAAAATTTGTGAACGTTAACGGCAATAAACCTCATTAGAATTAATTTAAAGAAAATTTATTAAACTTTAAAACTCAAGTTTGAAATAGCGGAAACGACAAGGTAAGTTCATAACGTTCAAATGAGTGGAATTTAAAAAGTGAATTAAAAGCAATTAACTATATTAATTCGTCCACATCACCACTGCCCATCAAATTCGGCCGTCTCCAAAATCTGCAAATATGGTTAAAATAGTGGAATGAGTATTTCGAAGAAATACTCAGTAGACTCATCGCCAGTAATTAATTTACAGAATAATTGAACACATAACTATGCAATCTATACAGTGATATTCTCATGGGCTTATTTTCTTTGAAAAACATAGGCTCTTTAAAATCATAGGGTGTGGGTAGTCTGTCTCATGCATTTAAGCAAGTAAGTTATGCATAACATCTTCTTATCTCATAGGAGATTCTCTTTCTTCTCATGCAATTAAGCATATAAGTTACGACAAGCATAACAACATAATCTATCCCATAAGGGATTCTCATCTTATGCATCAAAGCATATAAATCACATAAAATCACATAATACGTGCAATTATAATTTAAACTAATTAATGGGGGCGAGTCTACCTCAATCTATCTCGATTTGCGTGAAAAGTGGAGCGGGAAGAAAAATCTCAGTTCCTCAATCGTTCGTACGTTTCGTCTAGCCAAAAATAGAAAATAAACTTTGGATTAGTGTTTCGGAAATTTTTAAAGATTAAAAACGATAAAATAAAATTTAGGGACTTAATTGGAATTTATTAAAACTGAAAATAAGAGTTTAAGGGCTAAAATTGAACTTTTCTAAAATAGGGACTAAATTGAAAATTGTTAAAACTGAAAAATAAGAACTCAGGGACTGAAATTGACTTTTCCAAAATCTTTGGGCCGATTCAATTTAAAACATAAGTTCTGGGGTTATTTTCATTAAAAATCGAATTTTGGGACTGAAATAAATAGTTTTAAAGCTTGGGGGACCAAAATGAACTAACGCCTAAACTAGGGGCTAAAAAAAATAATTTTCAAAAACAAAATTTATAAAACATATCTCTCTCTCTCTTCTCTCATCAAACGCGAGAGCGGAGAGAGAGAGGAGGCGACGGGAAGGGGGGCGAAGCCCCTTCCTCCAATTTCCGGCCGGCGACGCCAGCGCCGGCGTCGCCCGGTTGTGCCGGTGGTGTGGGGACGACTGGGGTACGGTTTCGGCGTACGGGCTAAGAGGAACCGAGACTTGGAGGTTCGGTTTCCTTGGATTTTTCCGGCGGGCACTGGCTGGAGAATGGGTCGGAATCAAGGTATGTTTATGGGTTTCCTTAATTCTGGGTTTTGATTTTGATTTGGGGTTAATTTTGGGGCTCGATTCTTGGGTTGAAGGGGCTGTCGATGGGTGGTGGCTGCAGAGGTGGTTCTGGGCTTTTGACTGTGGGTTGGGTGGTGGCAGCAGCGTGGAGCTTGGGGGTTGGAGATGGTTCTGAGTTTTCAGCTGTAGGACATTGGTGGTGTTGACGTGCTTCGGCTGGGGTGAGGGATGGTGGCGGTTTGGCCTTGCAATGGTGTTGGGGGTGGTTCTGTAGTGGTGGTTCGATTGGGCTGAGGTGTTGGGGTGACGGCTGCAGCTTAGGTGTTGGTGTGGTGGCTTGCAGGAGGAGGCTGTGGTGGTGGTGGTTCTGGGGTTGAACGGTGGCCGTGTGCAGTGGTGTTGGGCTAGGGAGGTGGTGGTGTGGATGCTAGAAATTGGTTTTCTAGCATCACACGTGAATTCTGTCAATGAAAAAGGTTTGGAGTAGATGCCATGTTCTTACCCTTGGGCTTGGCTGCGTGAGTGAGGTAGAGGGGGTAGAGATGGGGTATATATACAGTAGGAAACTAGGGCACGAATCCCTAGGGTAGTAAACGGACCAGAAATTCGGGCCGGAAGGATTTTCTAATTGGACTTAAGGGATTGGGCTTAAAATAACCCTAATTGGACTAATGAATTATTGGACCCGAAATAATAATCTATCGTATTAATTTCGGGTTTAAACGATAAGGAATTAAAATATTCGAAATTGAATTCGATTTAAATTAATTTAATAACGGCTAGACGAACGCGTTTTTACTTTTAAAACTCGGGTTTAAGGTTTAGCGACACGTTTTTCAAGAAACATAAATAAAATTCTCGGTCGCTACAACCCTATCCACTTAAATTAATTTCGTCCTCGAAATTTAAACTTACTTGATCTATAATATCTGGATACTTAGCCAGAATCTCATCTTCCTTTTCCCAGGTAGCTTCATCGCTATCCTGTCTACCCCATTGGACTTTGACTAAATGAACTTCTTTGTTTCTTAAGACATGGACTTTTCTCTCCACAATGCACATAGGCGTCTCCTCATAAGACAAATTCCTCTGAACCGAAATAGTCTGGAAATTTTACCCACATGGCTCGGGTCGTGGATATATTTCCTCAATAAAGAAACGTGAAAAACATTGTGTACGGCCGAGAGCTCGGGTGGTAACGCCAAACGGTAAGCCACGTTACCTACTTTTTCTAAGATTTCAAATGGACCGATAAAGCGAGGTCTTAGCTTCCCTCTCTTGCCAAAACGAATGGTACCTTTCATAGGAGCTACTTTCAAAAATACTTTCTCTCCAATCTCAAACTCCAAGTCTTTTCTCCTTCGATCGGCATAACTTTTCTGTCTATCTTGGGCAGCTTTGATCCGTAGTCTGATTTTCTCAATAGCCTCAACTGTCCTCTCAATCAATTCTGGACCTAAAATTCTTCTCTCGCCTACTTCATCCCAATAAACTGGTGATCGACAACGTCGCCCATATAACGCTTCATATGGTGCCATACCAATAGTAGCCTGAAAACTGTTATTGTATGCGAATTCCACTAATGGAAGATGAGTCTCCCAATTACCACTCAAGTCTAGCACACAAGCTCTAAGCATATCTTCCAGTGTCTGAATAGTGCGTTCAGACTGTCCATCTGTTTGGGGATGGTAAGCTGTACTAAAATTTAATTTAGTACCCATTGCGACATGTAAACTCTTCCAAAATCTTGAAGTGAATCTCGGGTCTCTATCTGAGACAATGGAAGCTGGTACTCCATGAAGTCGAACGATCTCTTTAACATACAATTGGGCTAATTGATCCACATTGAGAGTCATTCTGATTGGTAGAAAATGAGCTGACTTCGTAAGTCGGTCTACAATAACCCAAATAGCGTCGTGACCTCTTACTGATTTTGGTAACCCTGTTACAAAATCCATGGAAATTTTCTCCCATTTCCATTCTGGTATATCCAAGGGATTTAACAACCCTGATGGTCTCTGATGTTCAGCCTTGACTTGCTGACACGTCATGCATCGAGAGACAAACTTTGCAATGCAACCTTTCATGTTTCTCCACCAAAAGGTATTACGCAAATCACGATACATCTTTGTCCCTCCTGGGTGGCATGCATATGGTGCTGAATGAGCTTCTGTCAAAATCTCATTCCGGATATGTTCATCTTTCGGCACACAAAGACGTCCTCTGAATATAAGCGCTTTATCAGCGGCGATCTCGAAACCTATTCTCTTGCCAGTCCCAACTTCGGATCTGATCTTTTCCAAGAATTTATCTCCAGCTTGAGCTGCTACAATCCGACCTCTCAAGTCTGGTTTGACGATCAGATTTGCCAATCTGTTAGATCCTTGAACAGTTGGGACTCGTACTTCGATTCTTAAATTCTGAAAATCTCGAATCAATTGATCTTGCGTTGTCCAACATTCTTTCTGCTCAAAGCGTCTGCAACCTTGTTTGCTTTACCCGGGTGGTAAAGAATAGTGCAGTCATAATCCTTCACTAGTTCTAGCCATCGTCGTTGTCTCATGTTCAGTTCCTTCTGAGTGAAGAAATACTTGAGACTCTTGTGATCGGTGTAGATTTCACATTTACTCCCATACAGATAGTGTCGCCATATCTTAAGAGCATGCACGACAGCTGCGAGCTCTAAATCATGGGTCGGGTAATTCTTTTCATGTGGCTTCAACTGTCTTGAAGCATATGCGGTCACTTTGCCATTCTGCATCAATACACAACCTAGACCATGTTTGGATGCATCGCTGTAAATAACGAAACCATCGGACCCGTCTGGTATAGTCAATACTGGTGCTGAGACAAGTCTGTTCTTAAGTTTCTGAAAGCTTTGTTCACATGATTCCGTCCATTGAAACTTAACTCCTTTCTTGGTCAACTGGGTCATAGGACCTGCTATTTTAGAGAAACCCTCTATGAATCGCCGATAATACCCGGCTAATCCAAGAAAGCTTCTCACATCTCCAACATTCGCAGGTGTTGGCCAATTCGTTACAGTCTCAACTTTAGAAGGATCGACTTCGATACCTTTAGCTGTAACGATGTGACCTAAGAAACCTATTCGCTCGAGCCAAAATTCACATTTCTTGAATTTGGCATACAACTTTTCTGCTCTCAGTGTTTCCAGCACAGTCCTCAAATGTTCTTCATGTTGTGCAGAATTTCTGGAATAGATCAGTATGTCATCGATAAAAACAATGACGAATTTATCGAGATACTGATGGAAAACTCTATTCATCAAGTCCATAAATATTGCAGGTGCGTTCGTGAGGCCGAAAGGCATTACTGTGAACTCATAATGCCCATATCGTGTCCTGAACGCTGTCTTTGGTATGTCACTTGGCGAAACCTTTAGCTGATGGTAACCAGATCTCAAATCAATATTGGAGAAGATAGCTGTACCTTTCAGCTGATCGAACAAGTCTTCGATCCTGGGAAGGGGATACTTATTCTTTATCGTCAACTTGTTAAGTTCTCGGTAGTCGACGCACATCCTCATGCTTTCGTCCTTCTTCTTCTGAGTCTTCTTCGGGAGCAAATCCATAGCGGTACTCGAAGTACATGGGCCAATATGCCACAAGTCTCGTGCAGAAAGGATCATACTCCATCTCCACATTCAGAGATACTAGAGCATCTACATATATGCTATTAGCTACCTCTGCATAGTCATTTCGAAATGTCGAGAGCAAGTGACGGATCGACCGGTGATTGTTGGTCACGTAGCCATGCTGTATGGCCCGCTCACGTACAATATTCAACTGCTCTACATGTTGAGCAATTGTCCACTCAAGTTCGGGCCTCAAGCGGTCATAACCCCTAATGGCTCGTTCTGCGTCACTGAGTGCATTTCTACGAATGGGTGCCATGTCCTAAATCAATTATGCAAAGTCCAATTAAGCGGGGTTATTCATCTCTCCTAATTAAAATTATGAGGACGTAAAAATTAAAGGAAACTTTTTCAAATTATGCTCAAATTCGTCTTTCTTTCTAATTCGGATACACTTTCTTTCTTTCTCTTTCTTTCTTTCTTCTAAATCTCATAGAGCATCAAAATAAGTATTCGAATTAAAATAGCATTTAAACTTCATAAAATTCTTTACCTTTGGAGTCGGCTGATCGAGTGATGGCAGTGGCAACTTTCATTAATAAGAATTTAAGTAATGTCAAATATCTTTTTGAAATATTTTTCTTTTTTTTTTCTTTTTTTTTTTTTTTGAAAATTTACCAGTCTACAGAAACGCAGACTGGCTCTGATACCAAGCTGTAACGCCCCGAGTTCCGCGGACCCGGAACGCTACGTCATCTTCTCTTTACCCTAACTTAACTGAAAAGTTTGGCGGAATAACTAATTTTTAAAAACATCACATTTAAAATTTGTGAACGTTAACGGCAATAAACCTCATTAGAATTAATTTAAAGAAAATTTATTAAACTTTAAAACTCAAGTTTGAAATAGCGGAAACGACAAGGTAAGTTCATAACGTTCAAATGAGTGGAATTTAAAAAGTAAATTAAAAGCAATTAACTATATTAATTCGTCCACATCACCACTGCCCATCAAACTCGGCCGTCTCCAAAATCTGCAAATATGGTTAAAATAGTGGAATGAGCATTTCGAAGAAATACTCAGTAGACTCATCGCCAGTAATTAATTTACAGAATAATTGAACACATAACTATGCAATCTATACAGTGATATTCTCATGGGCTTATTTTCTTTGAAAAACATAGGCTCTTTAAAATCATAGGGTGTGGGTAGTCTGTCTCATGCATTTAAGCAAGTAAGTTATGCATAACATCTTCTTATCTCATAAGAGATTCTCTTTCTTCTCATGCAATTAAGCATATAAGTTACGACAAGCATAACAACATAATCTATCCCATAAGGGATTCTCATCTTATGCATCAAAGCATATAAAATCACATAAAATCACATAATACGTGCAATTATAATTTAAAACTAATTAATGGGGGCGAGTCTACCTCAATCTATCTCGATTTGCGTGAAAAGTGGAGCGGGAAGAAAAATCTCAGTTCCTCAATCGTTCGTACGTTTCGTCTAGCCAAAAATAGAAAATAAACTTTGAATTAGTGTTTCGGAAATTTTTAAAGATTAAAAACGATAAAATAAAATTTAGGGACTTAATTGGAATTTATTAAAACTGAAAATAAGAGTTTAAGGGCTAAAATTGAACTTTTCTAAAATAGGGACTAAATTGAAAATTGTTAAAACTGAAAAATAAGAATTCAGGGACTGAAATTGACTTTTCCAAAATCTTTGGGCCGATTCAATTTAAAACATAAGTTCTGGGGTTATTTTCATTAAAAATCGAACTTTGGGACTGAAATAAATAGTTTTAAAGCTTGGGGGACCAAAATGAACTAACGCCTAAACTAGGGGCTAAAAAAAATAATTTTCAAAAACAAAATTTATAAAACATATCTCTCTCTCTCTTCTCTCATCAAACGCGAGAGCGGAGAGAGAGGAGGCGACGGGAAGGGGGGCGAAGCCCCTTCCTCCAATTTCCGGCCGGCGACGCCAGCGCCGGCGTCGCCCGGTTGTGCCGGTGGTGTGGGGACGACTGGGGTACGATTTCGGCGTACGGGCTAAGAGGAACCGAGACTTGGAGGTTCGGTTTCCTTGGATTTTTCCGGCGGCACTGGCTGGAGAATGGGTCGGAATCAAGGTATGTTTATGGGTTTCCTTAATTCTGGGTTTTGATTTTGATTTGGGGTTAATTTTGGGGCTCGATTCTTGGGTTGAAGGGGCTGTCGATGGGTGGTGGCTGCAGAGGTGGTTCTGGGCTTTTGACTGTGGGTTGGGTGGTGGCAGCAGCGTGGAGCTTGGGGGTTGGAGATGATTCTGAGTTTTCAGCTGTAGGACATTGGTGGTGTTGACGTGCTTCGGCTGGGGTGAGGGATGGTGGCGGTTTGGCCTTGCAATGGTGTTGGGGGTGGTTCTGTAGTGGTGGTTCGATTGGGCTGAGGTGTTGGGGTGACGGCTGCAGCTTAGGTGTTGGTGTGGTGGCTTGCAGGAGGAGGCTGTGGTGGTGGTGGTTCTGGGGTTGAACGGTGGCCGTGTGCAGTGGTGTTGGGCTAGGGAGGTGGTGGTGTGGATGCTAGAAATTGGTTTTCTAGCATCACACGTGAATTCTGTCAATGAAAAAGGTTTGGAGTAGATGCCATGTTCTTACCCTTGGGCTTGGCTGCGTGAGTGAGGTAGAGGGGGTAGAGATGGGGTATATATACAGTAGGAAACTAGGGCACGAATCCCTAGGGTAGTAAACGGACCAGAAATTCGGGCCGGAAGGATTTTCTAATTGGACTTAAGGGATTGGGCTTAAAATAACCCTAATTGGACTAATGAATTATTGGACCCGAAATAATAATCTATCGTATTAATTTCGGGTTTAAACGATAAGGAATTAAAATATTCGAAATTGAATTTGATTTAAATTAATTTAATAACGGCTAGACGAACGCGTTTTTACTTTTAAAACTCGGGTTTAAGGTTTAGCGACACGTTTTTCAAGAAACATAAATAAAATTCTCGGTCGCTACAACCCTATCCACTTAAATTAATTTCGTTCTCGAAATTTAAACTTACTTGATCTATAATATCTGGATACTTAGCCAGAATCTCATCTTCCTTTTCCCAGGTAGCTTCATCGCTATCCTGTCTACCCCATTGGACTTTGACTAAATGAACTTCTTTGTTTCTTAAGACATGGACTTTTCTCTCCACAATGCACATAGGCGTCTCCTCATAAGACAAATTCCTCTGAACCGAAATAGTCTGGAAATTTACCACATGGCTCGGGTCGTGGATATATTTCCTCAATAAAGAAACGTGAAAAACATTGTGTACGGCCGAGAGCTCGGGTGGTAACGCCAAACGGTAAGCCACGTTACCTACTTTTTCTAAGATTTCAAATGGACCGATAAAGCGAGGTCTTAGCTTCCCTCTCTTGCCAAAACGAATGGTACCTTTCATAGGAGCTACTTTCAAAAATACTTTCTCTCCAATCTCAAACTCCAAGTCTTTTCTCCTTCGATCGGCATAACTTTTCTGTCTATCTTGGGCAGCTTTGATCCGTAGTCTGATTTTCTCAATAGCCTCAACTGTCCTCTCAATCAATTCTGGACCTAAAATTCTTCTCTCGCCTACTTCATCCCAATAAACTGGTGATCGACAACGTCGCCCATATAACGCTTCATATGGTGCCATACCAATAGTAGCCTGAAAACTGTTATTGTATGCGAATTCCACTAATGGAAGATGAGTCTCCCAATTACCACTCAAGTCTAGCACACAAGCTCTAAGCATATCTTCCAGTGTCTGAATAGTGCGTTCAGACTGTCCATCTGTTTGGGGATGGTAAGCTGTACTAAAATTTAATTTAGTACCCATTGCGACATGTAAACTCTTCCAAAATCTTGAAGTGAATCTCGGGTCTCTATCTGAGACAATGGAAGCTGGTACTCCATGAAGTCGAACGATCTCTTTAACATACAATTGGGCTAATTGATCCACATTGAGAGTCATTCTGATTGGTAGAAAATGAGCTGACTTCGTAAGTCGGTCTACAATAACCCAAATAGCGTCGTGACCTCTTACTGATTTTGGTAACCCTGTTACAAAATCCATGAAAATTTTCTCCCATTTCCATTCTGGTATATCCAAGGGATTTAACAACCCTGATGGTCTCTGATGTTCAGCCTTGACTTGCTGACACGTCATGCATCGAGAGACAAACTTTGCAATGCAACCTTTCATGTTTCTCCACCAAAAGGTATTACGCAAATCACGATACATCTTTGTCCCTCCTGGGTGGCATGCATATGGTGCTGAATGAGCTTCTGTCAAAATCTCATTCCGGATATGTTCATCTTTCGGCACACAAAGACGTCCTCTGAATATAAGCGCTTTATCAGCGGCGATCTCGAAACCTATTCTCTTGCCAGTCCCAACTTCGGATCTGATCTTTTCCAAGAATTTATCTCCAGTTTGAGCTGCTACAATCCGACCTCTCAAGTCTGGTTTGACGATCAGATTTGCCAATCTGTTAGATCCTTGAACAGTTGGGACTCGTACTTCGATTCTTAAATTCTGAAAATCTCGAATCAATTGATCTTGCGTTGTCCAACATTCTTTCTGCTCAAAGCGTCTGCAACCTTGTTTGCTTTACCCGGGTGGTAAAGAATAGTGCAGTCATAATCCTTCACTAGTTCTAGCCATCGTCGTTGTCTCATGTTCAGTTCCTTCTGAGTGAAGAAATACTTGAGACTCTTGTGATCGGTGTAGATTTCACATTTACTCCCATACAGATAGTGTCGCCATATCTTAAGAGCATGCACGACAGCTGCGAGCTCTAAATCATGGGTCGGGTAATTCTTTTCATGTGGCTTCAACTGTCTTGAAGCATATGCGGTCACTTTGCCATTCTGCATCAATACACAACCTAGACCATGTTTGGATGCATCGCTGTAAATAACGAAACCATCGGACCCGTCTGGTATAGTCAATACTGGTGCTGAGACAAGTCTGTTCTTAAGTTTCTGAAAGCTTTGTTCACATGATTCCGTCCATTGAAACTTAACTCCTTTCTTGGTCAACTGGGTCATAGGACCTGCTATTTTAGAGAAACCCTCTATGAATCGCCGATAATACCCGGCTAATCCAAGAAAGCTTCTCACATCTCCAACATTCGCAGGTGTTGGCCAATTCGTTACAGTCTCAACTTTAGAAGGATCGACTTCGATACCTTTAGCTGTAACGATGTGACCTAAGAAACCTATTCGCTCGAGCCAAAATTCACATTTCTTGAATTTGGCATACAACTTTTCTGCTCTCAGTGTTTCCAGCACAGTCCTCAAATGTTCTTCATGTTGTGCAGAATTTCTGGAATAGATCAGTATGTCATCGATAAAAACAATGACGAATTTATCGAGATACTGATGGAAAACTCTATTCATCAAGTCCATAAATATTGCAGGTGCGTTCGTAAGGCCGAAAGGCATTACTGTGAACTCATAATGCCCATATCGTGTCCTGAACGCTGTCTTTGGTATGTCACTTGGCGAAACCTTTAGCTGATGGTAACCAGATCTCAAATCAATATTGGAGAAGATAGCTGTACCTTTCAGCTGATCGAACAAGTCTTCGATCCTGGGAAGGGGATACTTATTCTTTATCGTCAACTTGTTAAGTTCTCGGTAGTCGACGCACATCCTCATGCTTTCGTCCTTCTTCTTCTGAGTCTTCTTCGGGAGCAAATCCATAGCGGTACTCGAAGTACATGGGCCAATATGCCACAAGTCTCGTGCAGAAAGGATCATACTCCATCTCCACATTCAGAGATACTAGAGCATCTACATATATGCTATTAGCTACCTCTGCATAGTCATTTCGAAATGTCGAGAGCAAGTGACGGATCGACCGGTGATTGTTGGTCACGTAGCCATGCTGTATGGCCCGCTCACGTACAATATTCAACTGCTCTACATGTTGAGCAATTGTCCACTCAAGTTCGGGCCTCAAGCGGTCATAATCCCTAATGGCTCGTTCTGCGTCACTGAGTGCATTTCTACGAATGGGTGCCATGTCCTAAATCAATTATGCAAAGTCCAATTAAGCGGGGTTATTCATCTCTCCTAGTTAAAATTATGAGGACGTAAAAATTAAAGGAAACTTTTTCAAATTATGCTCAAATTCGTCTTTCTTTCTAATTCGGATACACTTTCTTTCTTTCTCTTTCTTTCTTTCTTCTAAATCTCATAGAGCATCAAAATAAGTATCCGAATTAAAATAGCATTTAAACTTCATAAAATTCTTTACCTTTGGAGTCGGCTGATCGAGTGATGGCAGTGGCAACTTTCATTAATAAGAATTTAAGTAATGTCAAATATCTTTTTGAAATTTTTTTCTTTTTTTTTTTCTTTTTTTTTTTTTTTGAAAATTTGCCAGTCTACAGAAACGCAGACTGGCTCTGATACCAAGCTGTAACGCCCCGAGTTCCGCGGACCCGGAACGCTACGTCATCTTCTCTTTACCCTAACTTAACTGAAAAGTTTGGCGGAATAACTAATTTTTAAAAACATCACATTTAAAATTTGTGAACGTTAACGGCAATAAACCTCATTAGAATTAATTTAAAGAAAATTTATTAAACTTTAAAACTCAAGTTTGAAATAGCGGAAACGACAAGGTAAGTTCATAACGTTCAAATGAGTGGAATTTAAAAAGTAAATTAAAAGCAATTAACTATATTAATTCGTCCACATCACCACTGCCCATCAAATTCGGCCGTCTCCAAAATCTGCAAATATGGTTAAAATAGTGGAATGAGCATTTCGAAGAAATACTCAGTAGACTCATCGCCAGTAATTAATTTACAGAATAATTGAACACATAACTATGCAATCTATACAGTGATATTCTCATGGGCTTATTTTCTTTGAAAAACATAGGCTCTTTAAAATCATAGGGTGTGGGTAGTCTGTCTCATGCATTTAAGCAAGTAAGTTATGCATAACATCTTCTTATCTCATAAGAGATTCTCTTTCTTCTCATGCAATTAAGCATATAAGTTACGACAAGCATAACAACATAATCTATCTCATAAGGGATTCTCATCTTATGCATCAAAGCATATAAATCACATAAAATCACATAATACGTGCAATTATAATTTAAACTAATTAATGGGGGCGAGTCTACCTCAATCTATCTCGATTTGCGTGAAAAGTGGAGCGGGAAGAAAAATCTCAGTTCCTCAATCGTTCGTACGTTTCGTCTAGCCAAAAATAGAAAATAAACTTTGAATTAGTGTTTCGGAAATTTTTAAAGATTAAAAACGATAAAATAAAATTTAGGGACTTAATTGGAATTTATTAAAACTGAAAATAAGAGTTTAAGGGCTAAAATTGAACTTTTCTAAAATAGGGACTAAATTGAAAATTGTTAAAACTGAAAAATAAGAATTCAGGGACTGAAATTGACTTTTCCAAAATCTTTGGGCCGATTCAATTTAAAACATAAGTTCTGGGGTTATTTTCATTAAAAATCGAACTTTGGGACTGAAATAAATAGTTTTAAAGCTTAGGGGACCAAAATGAACTAACGCCTAAACTAGGGGCTAAAAAAAATAATTTTCAAAAACAAAATTTATAAAACATATCTCTCTCTCTCTTCTCTCATCAAACGCGAGAGCGGAGAGAGAGGAGGCGACGGGAAGGGGGGCGAAGCCCCTTCCTCCAATTTCCGGCCGGCGACGCCAGCGCCGGCGTCGCCCGGTTGTGCCGGTGGTGTGGGGACGACTGGGGTACGGTTTCGGCGTACGGGCTAAGAGGAACCGAGACTTGGAGGTTCGGTTTCCTTGGATTTTTCGGGCGGCACTGGCTGGAGAATGGGTCGGAATCAAGGTATGTTTATGGGTTTCCTTAATTCTGGGTTTTGATTTTGATTTGGGGTTAATTTTGGGGCTCGATTCTTGGGTTGAAGGGGCTGTCGATGGGTGGTGGCTGCAGAGGTGGTTCTGGGCTTTTGACTGTGGGTTGGGTGGTGGCAGCAGCGTGGAGCTTGGGGGTTGGAGATGATTCTGAGTTTTCAGCTGTAGGACATTGGTGGTGTTGACGTGCTTCGGCTGGGGTGAGGGATGGTGGCGGTTTGGCCTTGCAATGGTGTTGGGGGTGGTTCTGTAGTGGTGGTTCGATTGGGCTGAGGTGTTGGGGTGACGGCTGCAGCTTAGGTGTTGGTGTGGTGGCTTGCAGGAGGAGGCTGTGGTGGTGGTGGTTCTGGGGTTGAACGGTGGCCGTGTGCAGTGGTGTTGGGCTAGGGAGGTGGTGGTGTGGATGCTAGAAATTAGTTTTCTAGCATCACACGTGAATTCTGTCAATGAAAAAGGTTTGGAGTAGATGCCATGTTCTTACCCTTGGGCTTGGCTGCGTGAGTGAGGTAGAGGGGGTAGAGATGGGGTATATATACAGTAGGAAACTAGGGCACGAATCCCTAGGGTAGTAAACGGACCAGAAATTCGGGCCGGAAGGATTTTCTAATTGGACTTAAGGGATTGGGCTTAAAATAATCCTAATTGGACTAATGAATTATTGGACCCGAAATAATAATCTATCGTATTAATTTCGGGTTTAAACGATAAGGAATTAAAATATTCGAAATTGAATTCGATTTAAATTAATTTAATAACGGCTAGACGAATGCGTTTTTACTTTTAAAACTCGGGTTTAAGGTTTAGCGACACGTTTTTCAAGAAACATAAATAAAATTCTCGGTCGCTACAGTTTCCCACTTGCTAAGCTTTGTTGAATCTTAGTAGCAAAAGAATTGATCTGTTGACCTTGTTTGATTTTCTCAATGAGGGTTGATTGTACAATAAGGGTGGTTAATTATTTTCCATTCAATTTTTTTTTTCTTTCAATCAGAAGCTTTCTCGATCTTCGTTTGGTTGGTCAAAAGTCTCTTGGTGGGAAAGTTCTACTTAGTGCTCCAACAACTATATTTGCTTTTCCTGGATGGTAACTAATGATACAATCATAATCTTTGATTAATTCCAACCGTCTCCTTTGTCTCATATTCAACTCTTTTTGGGTAAAGAAGTACTTTAAGCTCTTATGATATGTGAAGATTTCACATTTTTCTCCATAAAGATTGTGGTGCCATATTTTAAGCGCAAACACAATGGCTGACAATTCTAAATCATTTACAGGGTAATATAGTTCATAAGATTTCAATTGTCGGGAGGCATATGCATTTACTTTACCATGTTGCATCAATAAACAACCTAATCCATTTCTGGAGGCATCGCTATAAATCGTAAACCTCCTGCTCCATCGGGAAAAGTCAAAATGGGTGTAGTAGTAAGCCGCGTTTTAAGTTCTTGAAAACTCCTCTCGCACTCGTTTGTCTATCTAAATGGAATATTTTTCCGGGTGAGCCGAGTCAAAGGAGAAGCGATCTTTGAGAAATTGTGTACAAACCTTCGATAATACCCAGCTAGCTCAAGAAAACTACGTACTTCAGTAGGCATAGTTA
This sequence comes from Osmanthus fragrans, assembly GCA_019395295.1. Taxonomy (NCBI): domain Eukaryota; kingdom Viridiplantae; phylum Streptophyta; class Magnoliopsida; order Lamiales; family Oleaceae; genus Osmanthus; species Osmanthus fragrans. The sequence goes on along the minus strand of CM033348.1, from coordinate 11,012,612 downwards.
GTTGCGCCCATTTAAGAATCACATCAATCTTACTAGGATCTACCGAGATTCCTTCTTTGGTGATAACATGTCCTAAGAACACAACTTTTTCCAACCAAAATTCACATTTTGAGAATTTAGCATAAAGTTTTTTTTCTTGTAAAATTTGTAGGATTGTACGAAAATGGTTTACGTGATCATCTAGAGTTTTTGAGTAGACTAAAATATCATCAAAATAAACAATGACAAATTTGTCCAGGTAGTCCTTGAAGATCTGATTCATTAGATCCATAAATATCGCTGGTGCATTTGTTAGTCCAAATGACATTAAAAGAAATTCGAAAAGCCCATAACGAGTGTGAAATGCGGACTTCGTAGAACCTTGAAGTTGCTCCAATAGATCGTCAATACAAGGTAGCGGGTACTTGTTTTTAATAGTGATTTGATTAAGTTCCCGATAATCGATACAAAGTCGTAAGGATCCATCTTTCTTTTTAACAAAAAGAACTGGAGCACCCCACAGGGATGTACTTGGTTGGATGAATACTCGCTTCAGCAAGTCATCTAATTGGCTTCTTAATTCCTTAAGTTCAGAGGGAGCCATTCGATATGGAGCTTTGGATATAGGATAAGTACCTGGTTGTATTTCTATGCCGATCTCAATTTCCCGATCAAGTGGCAACCCAGGTAAGTCCTCAGGAAATACATCTTCAAATTCCTGGACAATGGGTAATGATGATAGAGTAATAGATTTGTCTGCGTTAAGTTGATACAGAATTACCCAATACCTAGGATGTCTTTGAGTTAAAAGCTTGGTAGCCTTAGTCACAGAAATTATAATTCTAGATGTTTTCTCAAGTACTGGAAAGTATATGATGTTTTTACCTAGAAGCTTCAATGTTTTGGACTTACAATCAATTAAAGCCTCATGGTGGTTAACCAATCCTTGCCTAATATAAAATCAAAATCATGGAAATCAAGTAGGATAAGATTTGTTGGAAATTCCATATGTTCAATATACAACCTGGCTTTTGGCAAAATAAATTTTGTATGGCGATTTGGTCCACGGGGAATAATGATATCCACATTATATGGTACTAAGGTGGGTTCCATATTCAGATTATGCAAAAATTTTGTGGATATAAAGGAATGAGTGGCACCTAAATCAAATAAGATAAGAGCACGTGTAGCATATATATACATCGTACCTGTAACAACTTTCACATCTTCAACAACTTCAGGTTGTACAATTGCAAATACTCTACCTGCTAGATGACTTGATTTCTTCTGAGTTTTCTTTTTGTTGTTTGGAAAATCCTTTACCAAATAGCCTTCTTTTCCGCAACCAAAACACAATCCAAGTTTAAGTTGACAAATCCCACTATGGAATTTTCCATAATGAGGACATGACATAGACGTTATCCCCCCTTGGATTTGTCTTCCATTTGAAACTTTTTGTTTGGAGACCAAGGAGCATTTTTGCCAATCCCGATACTTTTAAGGGTACCATTACAATGCCTATTATTTGAGGTTTTCATTTCTCGGGATTGAGTGATTTTGGCCTCCGCTTGGTCTGCCACTAAGGCCTTATCTATTACCATAGAAAAATCCAACCCTTGAATTCCTGACATCTGTACATCTCGTGCCAATTCAGGTTTTAGCCTTCCAATGAAACGATCAATTTTTACTTCGCTGGTAGTGGTCACGTGAGTTACAAAACGTGATAATACTTCAAATTTCGTAATGTACTCAGATACAGTCATTGATTCTTGTTTTAAAAATAGAAATTCATTTAACTTTTGCTGTCTGGTTGCAGAAGAGAAATATTTTGCTCGAAACTTTTCGCAAAATGTTTCCCAGGTCATGTCTTGAGCTTCTCCAATGCTGGTTAAGGTATCCCACCAATGTCCAACATTTCCCCTTAACACAAATGATGCACATAAAACTTTTCCAGATTCCGGAATATGTGCAAATGTAAACATACGTTCCATGGTTCGAATCCAATTTTTCGCTTCAATTGGTCTTTCGTATATTCAAATATAGGTGGTTTTAATCATTGAAAATGATTACTGATATCATTTTCTTCTTTGATCCTGGAAGATTCTCCATTGCATGTATAATTATTGATTAGTTGATTTATCTGTCGAGCTTGACGTCGGACCAATCGAGTCAAATGTTCAATTGGTGCAGTGTTACTATCACTTTGGCTATTCTTAGACATTTCCTGGCCTATTGTAAAACAACAATGTCCGTTAATGATCTAAAATATTTCTTTTATAAATAATTTAGTGTCCATATGAAGCATTGTACTTATGTTTATATCTACTTTATTTTTCCAACTTCTAGAACAATCAAGAAAAAGTTTCACATAAAATATAAGACTTACCTTGTGAATGGATGCCAGAAGATGAAATATTGTATGTATGTCACGTCACAAGATTGGCTTTAAAACCTTTGCTCTGATACCATACTTGTCAATACCCAATCTTGTCATTTAGTTTGAGCTTATATATATAAATAAATAATAATTTCGAATACTTTGTAAAGAGGAAAAACTGTTGGCGAATTGTAGGAGTCGACCTTTAAGATTACAAGTTTGACATATTTTGTTCTTTTTCAATCACAATCATTGATGGATATGAATAAGTAGGCAACATTAACTATAAGATTATTGAGCATTTTCTTACAAAATTTTGTTACATTTCAAAAGGCATATTAAAGACTAGTTATTAAACAAAAGTTATACTAAACATACCTTACTAGTTGTTATACAAAAGTTACACTACATACTAAAAACTTCAAAAATTATCTAAAAATAGGTACATCATAGTAGTGGGCTCAAAATAGTCAATGTAATAATGGGCTTCCAAAAAGTGGTTGAAGCCCGAAAATTCTAGATATGAAATCCACGTGTGAACTTCCTTGACAAACATGCAATATTGTCCATCTTCGGAATTCATCCATTCTCCTGAGGTGAAGTCAATGTATTCAATGGCGATCATCTAAAAAAAATAACAATAATAAAATGAATATACCTATTCAGCTAGTAATCTATACCAATTTTCATCTTTTCGTTCTTTCCAAAACAAGTAAGGAAAAAAATGGGCCCCGATTATAGATGTTCAATTCTATCCGTGCGCGCAAATTGAGAATAACAGAATATGAGCTCATTATTCAATTACACCAACTTGGTGTATAATCAATAAAATCAATCATTATCCAATGCAATATCAATGGGTAGAATCTTGAATCTATAATCAATTTAAAAAGACAAGAAGTAATTCAATAAACATTATTGTAATCAAAATGTTTGGAATAAAAATGAGCATAGATTACTTACATTCAAGTTGCAAGATAATAATATGCTTGGAAGAAAAATGAGTATAGACTAAACACTTTGAAGTTGGAAGATAATAATAGTACTTTCCTTACTTGTCTTTAGTTTTTTTTTTTCAAATTGTTTATATGTTCTATTTTTGTCTACTCCTCCCCTATTTATTGTAGTGATTGGGGATTAATATAATAATTAATTTAATTTCCCATAATCATTACTTTGCCACATGTTACAATTAATTTAATTTTTCATAATCATTACTTTGTCATATTTTACCCTAATAGGCCATTTGTCATTACAATTCATTTTCTCTAATCATGACTATGCCACATTAAACCCTAATAGGCCATTTGTTATTACAATTCATTTTCTCTAATCATGACTTTGCCACATTAAACCCTAATAGGCCACATGTTATTATAATTAATTAGTGTGGCAAGGTGGTATGTATAGGGTAATCACCTCATTCCCCTTAATTTCTTGACATGGTTATTTATTTATTTATTTTTAATTACCCAAGGTCTTAATTAAATTCTTTTCATAAGGTTATATTATTATTAACACAACTTTTACTAGGCTACATGAAATGTACAGTAGAATAAAAAATATGAATAAGCATGGTAAAGTTTTGGGATGTCCCAAGATCATTCAAGATCTCATGAATTGTTTCAAAAAAAAAGTTTCTAGTTCTGATTTAAAGTCAGAAATCAATTTTATGAAATCTCAAATTTCTACTCTTGAAAAACAGATGAAAGAAGTATGTATGGAAGTCGTAATTCTTAAATCTAATTCTTCGAATCTGCATATGTCTTTTATCTTGTGACTCGGAAGACAACAATTCCAATGATACATTTCATGCTTATCATTAAAGTTGTCATTCTCATCATTCTAACAATGAAATGGCTGAAAAAGAAAAGGCTAATGTTATTAACCGGATTCAACTTCAAAAATGGTATTGTTATCCACTAAAGTTCTTATTGACTCAGGTGCTGATCAAAACTGTATTAGAGAAGGTCTAATCTCTATAAAATATTTTGAAAAAAAACTATTGAGAGTCTTTATAGTGCTAGTGGTAGAAAGTTAAATATTCAATATAAAGTTTCATATGCTCTTGTTTGTAACTCAAATTTATGTTTCAAAAATATATTTTATTTAGTTAAAGATTTAGATCAAGAAGTTATTATTGGAACTCCTTTTATTTTTCAAATATATCCTTTTCAAGCAAATGAAAAAGGATTAACTACAAAAAAATTTCATCAAGAAATATTTTTTAGATTTACAAACCCTTCTCTTATAAAGATGTAAATTCTTTAAAAGAAGCATCTATTTCAAAAATTGTTAATAATATAAATTTTAAGAAAAATCATATTAGATTTCTTAAATAAAAAATTAAATTTAAAAGAATCAAAGATCAATTACTAAATTCTTTAATTAAAGAAAAAAATTCAAATTTTGAAAGAGAAATTTGTTCTACTATTCCAAATGCTTTTTTGGGATAGAAAGAAATATGTTGTTTCTCTTCCTTACAATTCTGATTTTCATGAGTCGAATATTCCTACTAAATCAAGACTTATTCAAATGAACAAAGATCATTGTATTAAGGAAATCAATGATCTTTTATAAAATGGTCTTATTCGCCCGAACATGTCTCCTTGGAGTTGTTTGCCTTTCTATGTCAATAATTCTACTGAAATTGAACGTGGTGCTCCGCGTCTTGTTATCAATTACAAGCCTCTCAATAAAGCTCTCCAATGGATTAGATATTCATTAACTCAAAAGAAAGATCTGTTAAACAGATTAATCAATGCTATTATTTTCTCAAAATTTTATATGAAGTCAAGATTCTGGCAAATTTAAATTAAAGAAGAAGATAGATACAAAACTGCATTTATCGTTTCCTTTGATCAATAGGAATGGAATGTTAGTCTTTTGGTCTAAAAAATGCTACTTCCAAATTTCAAAAATTTATGAATGATATTTTTAATCAATTTCAAGATTTTATTATTGTTTACATTGATAATGTTATATATTCTGAAAGCTTAGAATAACATTTCAAGCATATCAATGTATTTATTCATGTAGTTAAGAAAAATGGTTTAACAGTTTCTGCTAAGAAAGTTGTTTTATGTCAAATATGCATAAGGTTCTTAGATAATAATATTCATGTAGGAACAATTACACCAATTCAAAAAGGTCTAGAATTTACTTAGATAAAACAAGTTTGCAGCATTTTTTAGGATGTGTCAATTATGCGGTCGATTTTGTCAAAAGTATACGTCAAATCTATTCCCCACTTTTTCAAAGCTATAGAAAAACCCATTACCATGGAATAATGATCATACTTTAGCTGTCCAAAAAGTCAAGCTAGTTGTCAAAAGTATTCTATGCCTTTCAATCCTTGACCCTACTGCCTCTCTTATTGTTGAGACTTGAGACTAATGCATCAGATATTGGGCATGGTGGTGTGTTAAAACAGATTCCAAAAGAGTCAAATCAGTCAAGTTATGAACAGTTAGTCCAATTTTATAGTGAAGTCTGGACTGACTTTCAAAAGAATTATTCTACCATAAAAAATAATTTTTATCTATTGTTTTATGTATTTCAAAATGATTTAATTAATAAAAAAATTCATTTTGAAAACTGATTGCGGAGCATCTAAAAATGTATTGCAAAAAGATGAAAAAATTTAGTGTCAAAACAAATATTTGCAAGGTGGCTGGCTATTTTGTCATGTTTTCATTTTGAAATCCTATATATACAAGGTAAATCAAACATTCTTGTAAACTTACTTACAAGAGAGTTTATACAAAAACAAGTCAGTGAATTGAGAGGACCAAAAGAAAGAAAATACGAGTGAATGAATTTGGGAGATATCCTTGATAAAAAGAGACAGAAAATTCAAAAAATTCTATGGCTTCTTCTGATGCATCCTTTCAAAAGAAGAGTAGTAAAAAAAAGACTACTATTCTTCTGTTTTCAATGGATAATCCACATTCAAGGTTCGAAGAAGGAAGCACAAACCTCTTCTTCTCAAAATTCTCAAAATACTACTTTATCAACTCTTGTTTTCAAGAAACCCAATCAAAATATTCTTAAACCAGAATAGCCATTCCCTTCAAATTTCAAAAAAGCCGTTGAAATAGGTTCTAGCAAATTACAAGATATTAATCCTCAAAAAGCTTTTCAATATTTTATCAAACCTGCTTGTGTTGGAATTTTTGAAATGGAGACTTCTTGGACCAATAGATCTTCATCTTTAAATGAATCTCTTCAAGATTTTTTCCTCCAAAATTCCAATTTATGCCTATTACTATAAAAAAAAAATCGAGAGACTATTATGAAGCTATCCTTACAAAAATTGGATCAGCAATAATATCTCGTACCCCAAACCCTAAAAAATCCAGTTACATTGAGTTTTCAAAGATTAGTATTCAAAGGGTGTAGTCATTTTAGACTTGATGAAAAGATTTTACCAATCTTGCTCATCAAGGCTTCGAACACTTCAAAAATGAGACAAAAACATTTTTAAAACCTCAAGAAAATCTTTTGTTCCAATTTGCTCTCAATTTAAAAGTCTCATGGATATTCTGTTGGGACTTCCATCTTATTCAAGATCAAAACTCTATTTATGGAGTTAAGAAAATTATTCTGAGATTCGAAGTTAAATAGTGGTCAAAGTTCCATAAAATTGTCGTCCCAAAGCTGTGAACTCATGGATTCAAGAACAAATAAATATTGGAGTTCCAAAAATTCTCAAACAAAGCCCCCAAAGAAAAAGCCAATTTTCTTACAGAAAAATAAAAAATATTGGCAATGTTAGGCCAATGTACAAAGCCAGAAGAGTTAACAATTATTTCTGAGAAAATTTCTTCTCTTGCAGAAACTGCTTCAAAGAAGTCAAAATTTATTCAATATAGTTCTTCACAAGCAGATTATGATGATTATGCTCAAAGTAATGAGGATGACTACTATGGACTAGACATAGATGAACTTGTGGCTCAAGAAGAAATTCCAAAGAATACAAAATGACTTGATGAACCCAGTTATTTGGACGAACGTCACCAATATTGCGTTCATAAATCAAAAGAGATTTTAGTTAAGATGTGTTTGCCATTACCAACCTCAATGGACAAAAAACATTAATGAAGAAACTTTAATAAAGAAGATTCCATCTTTATCTACTTATTAAAGCCACTTCATAAAAGTTAACCATTATTTCAAAAAAGAATATTTATGGCCCGACAATTAATAGGATTCAAGGAAGACTTTCAAAAGGAAGAATGGTGCTCAAGATTCTTTGATCAAAATTAAAACATATTTCAAGTCCGAACTTAAAGACTTCAACTATATAGATTGATCAAATTTCAAGACTTCGACAGAGTTTGTTTTGCGGGAGAAAAATAAATCTCAAAAACGTTTAGAAACCTAGTAATTTTAAGTTTTTAAACTTTTATTAATATTTTAAATTTTCAATCATGAAATTTTCAACTTGTATTTTCAATATCTTTCGATAAAATTTATAATTTCTTCATTCAAAAGTGCTTCTTTTTATTTTCCTCTATCACTGCATCCCTGGAATTCATAAGAATTTCAGAATTCTTGTTCATAATATCAGTTGGAATATCAACAAAATGTTTGATAATAGTACAAAAAAGTGTAATAAAACTATCATTACTACCATCAGGTTTTGTAGCATTTGAAATTTCGTTTCTTTCTACTTTAGTAATATAATTAAACCACCAGCTTTTTAATTGACCTGAAAAACCACATGTTATATATGTACATGCCACTAATGAATTAATACCAGAAGTAGTATATGCATTATAACATATAACCATATTTTTACAAATTTGAAGAATTTGATATTCAGTCAAATCATCAGTATTCCAAACATTAATAGTTCTTCCATCAAAGAAAAGTGTTTTGAATAATTTTCTTCAAAAATTAAATTAGGAGGAGTATATCGAGGATAATAAGGAGGAATATTTGAAGAATATTTATAATTCTGATTACCTCTAACTCTATGAATACGAGGTATTTCATCATCAACAAATTGAGATTCAATTTCATCAATAGTGTTGATATTTTTTGAAGAAGAAGCAATTTTTGATAGTTTAGTAGCAAATTCAGATAAAATATTTGCCTCAGAATTAAGAGTATTTTTAAATTGGGAAATAGAAGTATTAGGAATTTTACATAAAGAAGTTTTCACAGATGATTTCTTCTTTATATTTCTTGAAGTAAGAGAAGTCTCACTTTCAAAATTTATTTCAATTCTATTAAATTGAGAACACATAGATTGTAGAACAACATTAATATAATTGTTCTGAGCTTGAATATTTTTGATATCTTTAACAACAACCGCAAATTCATTTGGTCGTTCAGACATCTTTTTGAGTGGAGATGCAAGAATTTTAGTGTTTCCATGGGAAACAACATTTTCTTGTAATGGAGGATGAGCAGATTGAATAGTATGACCAGAAGAACTTTTCCAAGTCTTTTTTTGGAATATCAGTATTTTGAATAGTTTTTTTTAGTGGGTTTTTTTTTGTCTTTTGTTATAAACTTTCATATAAGCATACTCATAAAAACTGATAATCATAATATTCTTCCCAGAAAGATTCAATCTCTTCTTTTGAAAAACTTTTTCTAAAGATTTTTCGAAAACTTTTAACATCTAAGGATTGATCATTTTTAAATTCCTTTCTTCTATCAATTGTAGTAGAAATAACATTACATTTCCGATCAAGCCTTTTAGAAAGAGGCAACATATTAGATAAAGTAGGTGACCAGGTGGTTGTTCTGATTCATCGTCTTTTTCATAATGAGGTTTTGAAATATTTGGAGTAAAATCAACTCCCTTCAGTTTTTCAGAAGACATTGAAAATCTAGAATTTTGAAAGAAATTTTCAGATCTATTATCAGATCTAGATGAATAAGATCTTTGAAGATTGCTTGAAGATAAACTTTTATCATAGATTACTTTGACTTGTCCATCGGAAAAAGAAATGATTTGTTCAGGAGTATTATTAGTAGGAATATGAACTGGAGTTTGAGGGTTTTCAAAATCCCATTCAAGTCCTCTAGATTGAAGGTTCCAGGGTATTTGTTTAGGAATCATGGTATTAGAATGAAGAGGATTTGCTTCTACAAAAATACTTTCCTCTTTTGGGGATGAGCGTAAAACTCGAATATTGAGTTGAGTATTCATGAGCTTAAAATATACTAGGTATATTATAACAAAGGCTTTTGAACTATTATCAAAATGAAGATTTTTTGTTTGAATATGCAAATGTAGAGTGTGGCGCCCCGAATTTAGGCTTCGAATGTCACGTACTAAACATAATAACTTCTGCCTTTGCTACATGTAAATACTATTAAATAAAAGTATTACATGCTAGAAACTTATTTTCAATCTAGTAAAATATCTTTGATAAAATTTAATGGCCAGTAGAAGTGCAGGTTGACATGAATTTTTTTTTTCATACACAAACTCGGCGCTGCCATGGTTAATCGGGGCAGCTAATTCAACTATTTTTAAAAACATTATCCCAACTCCGTTTTCTACGAAATTTGTGGCATTATAAATATATTTTCAATTAGTTTTTTGGGTTAAAATATGAAAAATTTCTAAGATCATTTGGTATGGGCGTTTTACTGAAAACAGTGAATTCAAATTGACCCTTCGACATTTAAAAATTTATATCTCAGGCCACAGATATCCAAATTGAGTGATTCTTGCGCCCATGTTAAGATAACTCAAAGAAGAACGTAGAACTATTTTTAGAGTCCCAAATAGACGTTTATGGAGTTAGATATAATGTTTCGAAATTGACCCAACAACTGTCTCGTTTCTGCCTTTTTACCACTTCCAAGAAAAAGTCTAATAAAAATGTCTTTTAGCGAAACATGGAAGATATAATTACATAATTTACCTGCGGTACCATATTACATCATGTCTTATACATGTTTTTATACAATACCATAAGAAAAACCTATGGAAAGCAGTTGAACAAAACATACAAAAGGAAACTTTGATGCAAAAATAACCTTCGTCCTTAACCCATCATCGATTATGCCAACTGACTTTCATCAACTCAACGATCATGGATCTGAAAATTTAGTATAAAATACTATGAGTATAAAGAATACTCAATAAGATACCATTCTTGGATTTAACATGTTAATACTACACAAAAGAATGCAATCAAACACATACTTGCACATTCCGGCTTGTCGGTGCCCTTCGGACTTGTCCTAAGGCATAAATAGATATCTAACTTTGTGGACTTGTCCACATCTTTCACATTATGGTTTTTCATGCATAGCTTAAATATAAGTATTACGATGAAATCCTACCACTTAAGCATAGAAAGTATCTTACCTTAAAATACTTGAAGTCATTTCGTTGGCTTTTGTTTCCCTTCACAACGTATTCCTACCTATCCTCTAATTTTATTACAAGGAATTTTTTGGTTTCACAAGGGATGATTGCAGGGAATATATCTTATTTATAGGCAAGAGAAACTTAAGGATTAAGAAAAGGATGACTAGCAAATTTGTGCCTCCACGTGGGCTTGCAAAAATCCTCCTTTCATGCATGCCATTCCACCTCCAACTTAGTTTAAATTCGTCATCACCTCTTGCATGCCCAACTTAACACCTCATGCTTTAATTAAATATTAACCACCTCCTACTTTAATCCTCACAAAGGTGGCACCATCCCCATTCCTCACGGCCAAAGTGGATGAAACAAACAAAAAAAAATGTTTATCTATAATACTAATAAAATAGATGTAGAATTGACAATTATCCCAAACCCCTAATTAACTAATCTTGATAGACTTTTAATAAATCGACCAATGCAAATTTGGCAACCATTAATAACTTTGGCCATACTAAAATTTTGAAAAGTTAAATTGCTATATAAAAAAAAAAAATCAAATGAGCAAATTAAACGAGTATAAAATTTTGGAGTATTACATCCCTCCTCCCTTTAAAAAAAATTTCGTCCTCGAAATTACCTTAAACTTAGTTGAAAAGTTCTGGATATTTGGTCTTGATTTCCTCTTCTCTTTCCCAAGTTGATTCTTCGACACCATGATTTCTCCATTGAACTTTCAGTAACGGAATTTCATTCGTTCTCAGTTGTTGGATTCTGCAATCCAAAATTGCTACTGATTTTTTCCTTATAAGTCATGTTTTGTTTGATATCCAGTGGTTGACAACTAACCACATGACTTTGATCTGACACATATTTTCGAAGTATTGACACGTGGAATACATCATGAATTGCTGACAAATCTGGTGGCAGAGCAATTCGATAAGCTGCATTTCCAACCTTCTGTAAAATTTCAAAAGGACCTACGAATCTTGGTCGAAGTTTTTCCTTCTTTCTAAAGCGAAGAACTCCCTTCATCGGTGTCACCTTTAAGAAAACTTTATCACCCACATTAAATGCCAAGTCTTTTCTCATTTTATCAGCATAACTTTTTTGTCGATCCTGGGTTGCCTTGATTTTAGCTCTTATTTTGTCAATCGCTTGACTAGTTTTCTCAATTATTTCGGGTCCTAAAACTCTTCGTTCACCTATTTCATCCCAATAAAAAGGAGCTCTACATCTTCTGCCATAGAGAGCTTCGTAAGGTGCCATCTTTATCGTAGCTTGATATCTATTATTATAGGCAAACTCTACCAATGGTACATAACTTTCCTAACTGCCCCCTAAATCAAGGACGCATACACGCAGCATATCTTCCAAAGTCTGTATAGTCCTCTCCGATTGCCCATCAGTTTGCGGATGAAAAGCTGTACTGAAGTTTAACTTGATTCCCATAGCTCCTTGCAAACTTTTCCAAAATTTTGAGGTGAATCTTAGATCTCTATCCAATATGATTGAGGCTGGGATACCATGCAAACGGATGACCCCTTTGATGTATAATCGCGCGTATTGATCCATACTAAAATTCATTCTTACAGGTAGAAAATGAGCTGACTTTGTTAACCGATCCACTATAACCCACATAGCATCATTTTTCCTAGCTGATTTTGGAAAACCCATAACAAAATCCATAGTTATATGCTCCCATTTCCATTGAGGAATTGTTAATGGTTCCAACAATCCGGATGGCCTTTGATGTTCAGCTTTCACTTGTTGACAAGTCATGCAACTCCTGACATAAAGACCTATGCACCGTTTCATATTTCTCCACCAGAACATACTTCTTAGATCACGATACATTTTTGTACCTCCTGGATAGGCAGTATATGGAGTTAAGTGTGCTTCCTCAAGAATTTCTTTCCTCAATCCCTCATCTTTTGGCACACACAACCTTCACTTAAAGAGTAAGGCTTTATCACTGTCTAATTCAAAATCCTTTCGCTTGCTAGTACCAACTTCGGATTTAATCTTTTGTAGGAAAGAGTCACCATCCTGTGCTACTCTTATTCGATCTCTAAGTGTTGGTCGAATCATTAGAGCCGTTATCCTGGTGGTAGTTTGGGTTGGTGGAGCAATTACTTCTAGATGTAAGTTTTCGAAATCCTTTAGTAACTGGTCCTGCATAATAATTAGTCCTGCTAATTGCCCAACCGCCTTTCTGCTAAAAGCATCTGCTACTACATTAGCTTTACCGGGATGGTAAAGGATAGTGCAATCATAATCCTTCACTAGCTCTAGCCATCTCCTCTGCCTCATATTTAATTCCTTTTAGGTGAAAAAGTATTTCAACTCTTATGATCAGTATAAATGTCACACTTACTTCCATATAAGTAATGACGCCATATCTTAAGGGCATGAACTACAGCAGCCAATTCTGGAACATGCGTTGGGTAGTTTTGTTCATATTGTTTCAATTGTCTGGAAGTGTAGGCTATCACCTTTCCCTTCTGCATCAGAACACACCCTATGCCCTGTTTCAAAGCATCACTGTATATAACGAATCCTTCTGGTCCGTCAGGTATTGTTAACACTGGAGCTGTGAGTAATCTTCGTTTCAGCTCTTGAAAGCTCTGTTCACATTTCTTTGTCCATTGAATTTTTTGTCCCTTTACGGGTCAACTGGGTCAATGGTCCTGTTATTTTAGAAAATCTTTCGATAAATCTTCTATAGTAACTAGCCAATCCCAAGAAGCTGCGTATTTCTCTAATATTGGTTGGTTTTACCCAATTATTTACTGCTTCTACTTTAGTTGGGTCTACTTCAATTCCTTGTACTGTGATTACGTACCCCAGAAAACCTATTTTATTCAACCAGAATTCATATTTCTTGAATTTGGCCTAAAGCTTCTCTTTTCTTAGAATTTTCAAGACAATCGTGAGATGTTTCTCGTGCTCCTCATTATTCTTTGAATGGATTAAGATGTCATCAATAAAAATTATGAAAAATTGATCTAAGTATTCATGGAATACTCTGTTCATTAGATCCATAAATACTGCCGGGACATTAGTTAATCCAAAAGGCATCAACAAAAATTCATAATGCCCATAGCGCGTCCTAAAAGCCGTCTTAGGGATATCATCTTACTTAATTTTCAATTGGTGATATCCTGATCTTAGATCGATCTTTGAAAATACTGTAGCCCCCTTAAGTTGGTCAAACAAATCTTCTATTCTTGGAAGTGGATATTTATTTTTTGATAGTGAGGCGATTCAATTCTCGATAGTCAATTCACAACCTTATTGTTTCATCCTTCTTTTTCACAAATAACACAGGTGCACCCCAAGGTTATACACTTGGTCTAATGAAACCCTTATCAAGAAGCTCCTTCAACTGTACCTTCAACTCTTGCAGTTCCAACGGTGCCATACGATATGGAGCCTTTGAAATATTGAACTATTCGAACATCCTCAGCTGACAACTTATCTTGTTTAATGTTGGTCATCGGTACTAGAAATCTTTGATCTAATTCCTTTCTCGACGTCCTTTTAACTTGAGTTGTTGACACTATACGAGACGCGGTATTTGCCTCAGTTCCCACAAAACGAAACTCTTTCTCGCCCGATCTTCGAAAAATCACCATTCTCTCAGTACAATGAATAGTTGCATAGTTTTTTGACAACCAGTCCATACCAAAGATAACATCAAAATCTGTTATCGTTAATAGAATTAGATCTACCGCTATTCCTTTACCATCAATTTCCATCTTAAGATTTTTAGCTATTTGGTCAGCAACAAGTATCTTTCTCGATGGAAGAGAGATTTCTAAGGTATACGGAAGGAAATCACATTCTACTTTAGACTTTGCAACAAACGAAGAAGAAGTGAACGAATGTGTATCTCCCGAATCTATAAGTACAAATGCAGGCATATTGGAAACAGAGATGATACCTACGAGGACATTAGGGTCTCGCTCTGCTTCTTGCCTGGATAAGGAGAAAATTCTTGTTTTTCCTTTCTGGTCACCTCCAGCCTTCTGTGTCTGATTTCGGGGACATTCTTTAGCGAAATGTCCTGATTTCCCATACTTGAAACAAATTTTTTTTCCCAATAGACATTATCCTTTGTGAGGCCTATCGCACTTAGGACAACGCTTATCATCACCAACTCCTACTATCTCCGTCTTTCCTTTCTTTGGTGCATTATTCCCTTTTCCTTTACCGTTATTCTGTTTATCAAAATTCCACTTCCTCTTATCGGAGAAATTTTGAACTTGGTAAGAATTTCCAACGTTTTGAGTTCTTTGATAAGAAATAGTTTGTGCTCGCTTCAGGACTTCTCGATAAGTGTTCAGCTCGAGAACTGACACTATGTCACTAATATAAGGTTGAAGCCCACGTTCAAACCTTCTAGCTCGCTTTTCCTCCGTATCCACTAGATGTGGAGCGAACCTTGATGACTCCTCAAATTTATGTTCATATTCCATGAGGGTCATGGTTCCCTACTGGAGTCTGAGGAACTCCATCTCCTTTTGATCTTTCACAGCTGCCGAGAAGAATTTTTCTTCTACGAGTTCCTTAAACCTCACCAAAGTTATAGCCTGTTCTTCAGCAGGTGTTAATGACCTGATACTCATGTCCCACCAATGGCTAGCCCCTTTCTTTAACATAAACACCGAAAATGTTACCTTTTCAGCATCTTTGCATCTTATAAATTTAAAGATATGTTTTAGTTCTCGTAACCAGTTTTCAACTGATAAGGGATCCATACTCCCCTCGAATGATAGGGGATTCATTTTATGAAATTGCTCTATCATTGCAGTTCGATTCCTCGGGTTAGGTACTATTTGAGGTTGAATAGCTGGTTGGTTGGGCTCCTGATGATCAATTGGTACTTGTTGATTTAGTGTTCGTTGTCCAGTCAAAGGTGGTACCTGTTGTTGCTGTCCCAACTCCCGCATTACGGCAAGTAGTTCTCGTGCAAAGTTTACTACATTAACTTCACCACCACTAGAACTAGCATTAGCATTGCCGCCGCCTACATTCATATTGGAATTTAGTGCACTACCGTGGTTGCGCTTTGGAGGCATTTCCTTTAAATAAAAAATAATCATCTAGTTAGAATTACTTCAGAACGTAATATTAACTTAAAGAAATCCAAAGGCCAAAACAACTTTCCTTCATATATATACATTAGTGTTTTTTTATAAACAAAAGTCATATTGCGGTACGGTACATATATTCAAAAGTAGATGTATGTATTACATCCTATTCGATTCTAAAAACAAAGATAGCTAGATAAGATGGTGTCTAATCTTCCATTTCTTTTGGGTCTTCCTCGGGATCTTCATCTGGGTCTTCCTCTGACATACTTTGCTCTGAACTATCTGGTAATGGTATGAGAAAACTTTCTTCTAGAACTCTCGAAAAGTACTTAGCCAACGGTCCCTTATCTAGCCTAGAATTGGTAGCTAGTAAGCTAGTATTCATGGATAAAGTTAGAGTCTTCTTAAAGTTTCACTGTAAATCGCGGCTAGTTTCATAACTTTCTCGAAGTAAATATGTAAGGTCTTCATATGAAAGGTCATCATCAGACCATAGCATAATCTCATTTATTACCGAAGCCCAAGTTTTTCGAACAGTTTCATATAACCTTCGTATCTTCACCTTATCCCCTAAGCTATGGTGTATCTCCCATAACATCTCAATAATGTAGTCTAGCAGATCAAGATGTTGTTCGAGGCTATGGAGCAGATACATACAATAATTATAGTAAAATGCCAATAATATGTCCCGCTTCTTCGCAAAACCACAAACTTCTGTCCTTGTGGAGGTTCTAATAATTAATTACATGTAAGTGTTAATGACTTCATAATCCCAAACAGGACTTGGTTCAAAATATTATTATATCCAACAGTAGATATAGTAGTCCATTGCATAAGAAAACTCCTAAACTTTTAAAAAAAGTTTTTACCTTGATCGTCGGTTGGAAGTCAATTGCTAGTTTGCTCGATAATGAAGGATAGTAACTTTTTTTTTTTTAAAGTCTACAGAAAAGTATAACTGCTCTGATACCACGTTGTGGTGCCCCGAATTTAGGCTTCGAGTGTCACGTACTAAACATAATAACTTCTGCCTTTGCTACATGTAAATACTCTTAAATAAAAGTATTACATGTTAGAAACTTATTTTCAATTTAGTAAAATATCTTTGATAAAATTTAATGGCCAGCAGAAGTGCAGGTTGACATGAAATTTTTTTTTTTCATATACAAACTCGGCGCTGCCATGGTTAATCAGGGCAGCTAATTCAACTATTTTTATAAAATTCATCCCAATTCCGTTTTCTATGAAATCTGTGGCATTAGAAAGATATTTTCAAGTAGGTTTCTAGGTTAAAATAGGAAATATTTCCAAGATCATTTGATATGGGCGTTTTACTGAAAACAGTGAGGTAATGCATAGAAAATTCAGATTGACCCTTCAACATTTAAAAATTTATATCTCAGGCCACGGATATCCAAATTTAGTGATTCTTGTACCCATGTTAAGACAACTCAAAGAGGAACGTAGAAATAATTTTAGAGTCCCAAATAGAAGTTTATGGAGTTAGATATAATGTTTTGAAATTGACCCAATAAATGTCTCGTTTCTGGCTTTTTACCACTTGCAAGAAAAAGTCTAATAAAAATGTCTTTTAGCGTAGCATGGAAGATATAATTACATAATTTACTTCCGATACCATATTACATCATGTCTTATGTATGTTTTTATACAATACCATAAGAAAAACCTATGGAAAGCAGTCGAACAAAACATACAAAAGGAAAGTTTGATGCAAAAATAACCTTCGTCCTTAACCCATCATCGATTATGCCAACTGACTTTCATCAACTCAACGATCATGGATCTAAAAATTTAGTATAAAATACTATGAGTATAAAGAATACTCAGTAAGATACCATGCTTGGATTTAACATATTAATACTACACAAAAGAATGCAATCTAACACATAGTTGCACATTCCGGCTTGCCGGTGCCATTCGGACTTGTCCTAAGGCATAAATAGATATCTAACTTTGTGGACTTGTCCACATCTTTCATATTATGGTTTTTCATGCATAGCTTAAGTATACGTATTACTATGAAATCCTACCACTTAAGCATAGAAAGTATCTTACCTATCCTCTAATTTTATTACAAGGAATTTGCTGGTTTCACAAGGGATGATTGCAGGGAATATATCTTATTTATAGGCAAGAAACTTAAGGATTAAGCAAAGGATGACTAACAAATTTGTGCCTCCACGTGGGCTTGCAAAAATCCTCCTTTCATGCATGCCATTCCACGTCCAACTTAATTTAAATTAGTCATCACCTCTTGCATGCCCAACTTAACACCTCATGCTTTAATTAAATATTAACCACCTCCTACTTTAATCCTCACAAAGGTGGCGCCATCCCCATTCCTCATGACCAAAGTGGATGAAACAAAAAAAAAATGTTCATCTATAATACTAATAAAATAGATGTAGAATTAACAATTATGCCAAATCCCTAATTAACTAATCTTGATAGACTTTTAATAAATCGACCAATGCAAATTTGGCAACCATTAATAACTTTGGCCATACTAAAATTTTGAAAAGTTAAATTGCTATATAAAAAAAAATCAAATGGGCAAATTAAACGAGCATAAAATTTCGGAGTATTACATAAAGCATTTAAAATAGGTCCATCATTTAAATTGATAGTAAAATTTTGAAATTTTTTTGAATAAATAGGATCTCTTTCAAGGTTTGATTTTAACATAGATAAAATTGAATTTTCAAATTTGAGAAGTCCCTTATCTCTTAGAGTTAAGAGAATATAAATGTCTACACTAAGTCTAAACAAAGGTTTAACAGAAATTTGAACTAATCCAACATAAAGATATTTAAAATTCTTCTTGTGGAATTGAATAGTTTCTTTTGAAAAAATATTCATTTGAGCAAACTGATGTCTAATATCAGTTGTATGCTCAAATGTTTTGATAACATAATCTTAATTAAAATCAAACTTTCATATTTCATAGATAGAACTTTTTTTTACCTTTAGAATAGTCCAATTATGCAATTTTTATTCAATTTTTGCAATTTGAAGTTCATCAAAATTGAAATTTTCTATTGCAGATGTAGATGCATGATCTTGATCAATTTCTTCTTCATCTTGAAATGTGTTTGAAATATTTTTTGATCAATTACTAGATCTTCTAAACCAATTTGAAAACGAAGACATAAATAAATAAAATGAAAATTATAATAACTTACCACTGTACATACAATGCTACAGGATAGACCAACTCTCATGAAGCCTACAACAGGACCACCCTAACGCCACTTCGACGACACGGGCTGACCAATGCTATTCAACAGACATCTAGGTTTGAACGAAATTCTCTTTTGACACAATATCTAAATCGAAATTACTATAACGTTTCTCTCTCTCTCTCTCTCTCTCTCTCTCTCTCTCTCCCCTCTCACACACACACACACACACACACACACATATATTTTTTCTTTTTTGGTATGCAAAATGTGTGAACGATACTTTAGCGAGAAGATATCGTTATTATATATATAGACTCAAAGAAATATTAAGAATAACAAAACTTAGATGTTATCTTAAAATAATTAATATAATTAAAAATAATAAATATAATAAGGATTTAATTATATTTATATATAAATTAATTGTCGGCACTATTTACACATAATTTAGCAAGCCACAACTGCATTAAATATAATCATCGCGTTGAATAAAAATCATTTGTTGCACGCCTTGAAGAAAATAAAATATTTTCTTCTGAATTTATAAAGAAAACTATATTTATGAACACGGTATTGGTGAAGTTCGTCTAAATAACTGGGCCCATGTAGTCATTCTATATTCTTTTGAATTTTTTCTTGAGCCCGAAGTTCATCTAGGTCAAGTCCATAGCAGTCATCCTCATTGCTTTGAGAATAGTCCTCAGAATCTGCTTGTGAAGAACTGTCTTGAATATAATTTAATTTTTTTGAAGTAGTTTCAGCAAGAGAAACAATTTTCTCAGAAATAATTGCTAACTCTTCTGGCTATGTACATTGGCCTAACATTGCCAATAATTTTGATTTTTCTATAAGAAAATTGGCTTGTTCTTCAGTGGCTTTCTTTGAGAATTTTGGAACACCAATATTTCTTATTTTGAATTCATAAGTTCACAGATTAGGACAGCGGTTTGTTTCATGGAACTTTGACCACCATTTAACTTTGAATCTCGGAATAATTTTCTTAACTCTATAAATAGAGTTTTGATCTTGAATAAGATGGAAGTCCCAACAGAATATCCATGAGACTTTTAAATTGAGAGCGAATTGGACCAAATAATTTTCTCGAGGCTTTTAAAATGTTTTTGCTTCATTTTTTAAGTGTTCGAAGTCTTGATGAGTAAGACTAGTAAAATCTTTTCATCAAGTCTAAAACAATCGAACCAAGTTTGAAGCCATTTTGAAAAATTTAATGAACAATTTTGATTGAAAATAATAAACCAAGAATGCGTAATAGGTCTAAAGTAGAAAACTTTACACCATCCATAATTGTATCAAATAATTGAAAGGTGATTCAAAAGATTCATCTTTTGAGAGACGAATTCTTTTCTCATTCTAAAGTTGTTGCCCCCAATCTTCATATGATAACACCATTTGAATACTAAATTTTGAAAAATCAATGTAATTGGATTTTTGAGTATTTGGGGTATGAGATATTATTACAGATCTAGTTTTTGTAAGGATAACTTCATAATATTCTATCAATTTTTTGATATTAATAGGCATAAATTGTAACTTTGGAGGAAAAAGATATTGAAGACATTCATTTAAAGTTGAATATCTATTGGTCTATGAAGTCTCCATTTCAAAAATTCCAATATAAGCAGGTTTGATAAAATATTGAAAGGTTTTTTGATGATTAATATCTGGTAATTTGCCAGAACTTGTTTGAACGGATTTTTAGATATTTCAAGGGAATGACTATTCTGGTTTAAGAATATTTTTATTGGGTTTCATGAAAACAAGAGATGATTAAGTAGTATTTTGAGAAGAAGAGGCTTGTGCTTCTTTCTTCGAACCATGAATGTAAATATGTAATCATCCATTGAAAATAGAGGAATAGTATTCTTTTTCTTACTATTCTTTTTTTGAATGGATGCTTCAGGAGAAGCCATACAATTTTTTGAATTTTCTCTCTTTTTTATTGAGGATGTCTCCTCAATTCATTCGCTCGCGTTTTCTTTCTTTTGATCCTCTCAATTCACTCACTTATTTTTGTATAAACTCTCTTGTGAGGAAGTCTGCAAGAACGTTTGATTTACCTTGTATATTTATGATTTCAAAATTAAAACAGGACAAAATAGCGTGCCACCTTGCAAATATTTGTTTTGAAACTAAATTTATTACATCTTTTTGTAATACATCTTTAGATGCTTTGCAATCAGTTTTCAAAATAATTTTTTTATTAATTAAATCATATTGAAAATTTTGATATACATAAACCAATAGATAAAATTTCTTTTTTTATGGTAGAATAATTCTTTTGAGGGTTAGTCCAAACTCCACTACGAAATCGAACTAACTGTTCATGATTTGACTGATTTGACTTTTTTGGAATCTGTTTTAACACACCACCATACCCAATATTCAACACATCAGTTTCAACAATAATAGAGGCAATAGGGTCAAGGATTGAAAGATAGAGAATACTTTTGACAACTAGCTTGGCTTTTTGGACAGCTAAAGTATGATCATTACTCCATGGTAATGGGTTTTTTTGTAAACTTTGAAAAAGTGGGGAACAGATTTGATGTATACTTTTGACAAAATCGGCCATATAATTGGCACAGCCTAAACAAACGCTGCAAACTTGTTTTATCTAGAATTTCATCTTAAAATTTATCAGCAAATTCTAGACTTCTCTGAAAGTGGTGTAATTGCTCCCAAATGAATGTTATGACCTAAGAACCTTGTGCGTGATTGACATAAAACAACTGTTAAACCATTTTTCTTTGCAACATGAATAAATACATTGATATGCTTGAAATGTTCTAAACTTTCAGAATATATAAGAACATCACCAATGTAAACAATAATAAAATCTTGAAAAGGATTAAAAATATAATTCATAATTTTTGGAAATTCAGAATGAGCATTTTTTTTAGACCAAAAGGCATAACATTCCATTCATATTGACCAAAGAAAACGATAAAAGAAGTTTTGTATCTATCTTTTTCTTTAATTTGAATTTGCCAGAATCGTGACTTCATATAAAATTTTGAGAAGATAACAGCTTTTGAATAATCTGCTTAACAAATCTTTCTTTTGAGGTAATGAATATCTAATCCATTGTAGAGCTTTATTGAGAGGCTTGTAATTGATAACAAGACACGGAGCACCACATTCAATTTCAGCATAATTATTGACATAGAAAGCCGAACAACTCCAAGGAGACTTTTTCGAGCGAATAAAAGCCTTTTCTAAAAGATCGTTGATTTTATTGATACAATGATCAAGTAAATATTTGTTCATTTGAATAGGTCTTGATTTAGTAGGAATATTCGACTCTTGAAAATCAGAATTGTAATGAAGAGAAACAGCATATTTCTTTCTGTCCCAAAAAACATTTGGAATAGTAGAACAAATTTCTTTTTCAATTTCTTTTTGAAAATTTGAAATTTTTTCTTTAATTAAAGAATTTTGTAATTGATCTTTGATTCTTTGAAATTTAATTTCTTCTTTAAGATATCTAATCTGATTTTTTCTTAAAATTTATATTATTTACAATTTTTGAAATAGATTTTTTTTAAAGAATTTACATCTTTACAAGAGAAGGGTTTGTAAATTTAAAAAATATTTCTTGATCAATTTTTTTTTGTAGTTAATCCTTTTTCATTTGCTTGAAAATGATATATTTGAACAACAAAATGAGTTCCAAGAATAACTTTTTGATCTAAATCTTTAACTAAATAAAATATATTTTTGAAACATATATTTGAGTTACAAACATGAGCTTTTGAAACTTTATATTGAATATTTAACTTTCTACCACTAGCACCACGCTAAGTAATTTTTTCAAAATATTTTGTAGGGATGGGACCTTCTCTAATACAATTTTGATTAGCACCTGAGTCAATAAGAACTTTAGTGGATAATTTGAAATCTTTATTAACAATAATTGTCATATAACAATACCATATTTGAAGTTGAATCCGGTTAATAACATCATTTTTTTCTTCTTCAGTCATTTCATTGTCAGAGTGATGAGAATGGCAACTTTGATGAAAAGCATGAGATGTATCATTGTAATTGTTGTCTTCAGAGTCAGAAGATAAAGACATAGGCAGATTTGAAGAATTAGATTCAAGAATTACGACTTCGCTGCGTACTTCTTTCATCTGTTTTTCAAGCGTAGAAATTTGAGATTTCATAAAATTGATTTCTGACTTTAAATCAGAACTAGAAACTTCTTTTTTGAAACGATTCATGACATTTTGCATAGTAAAATCTACAGGTTTAGAAGTAGAAGGTAAAAGAGTACTAAACTTATTTTTAAGTTTAGGATCTCTAGTTTGATCAACAATATCTTGAATAATTTCTTCTTCTTTAGTAAAAACATTTATGATTTTACAACCACAAACTTTTTTACCTTGACTTGAAGAGGAGATTGAAGAATATGAAGATGTTTCAATATGAGAATCTTCTTGATTTTGATAAATCTGTTCTAATTCGGAATTAGATTCTTCAGCAAAACTAGAATTAATAAGATTAAGAAGTTCAAGATTAACATCTTCATCATTGAAGATTATTAATCTTACCCTTCATAGGACATTTATTGAAATACTAATCGATTTGTTTACATTTCCAATAGGTAAAATTAGAAATTTTTGGAATTTTTAGAAAATCTTTTCTTTGAAAATCTCTGTTTGGAATACTTTGGACGAGAGTTTTGAAAATTCTTTTCCTTTGAATAATATTTCTTTTTAGAATACCGTTTTTTCTTTAATCTTGAAGGAGAAATAATTTTCTCATAACCATATTGCTGACTGAATGATCCAAGTTCCTTACGATTATCAGATATTTTTGCTTTTAATTTGGCTTTGAGTTTAAGATCATTATATAGATATAAACCTTCTCTAATGATAATACTGATAATTTCACCATAAGTGAGTTCTTCATTATCATCTTGATCTCTTTTAATAGCACTTTTGACTTTTTTAGAGAAAAGTTTAGGAAGTTTAGAAATAAATCTTTCTTTCCAAAAATATTAATCACAATCATCACGTAAAAGGACTATTGTTAAAAACATATCTTTGTACCTACGAAAATCCTATAAACTTGGACAATTGAGATTCATAAGAATTTCAGAATTCTTGTTCATAATATCAGTTGGAATACCAACAAAATGTTTGATAATAGTATAAAGAAGTGTAGTAAAACTATCATTACTACCATCTGGTTTTTGTAGCATTCGAAATTTCGTTTCTTTCTTCTTCAATAATATAATTAAACCACCATCTTTTTAATTGACCTGAAAAACCATATGTTATTTATGTACATGCCACTAATGAATCAATACCAGAAGCAGTCTATGCATTGTAACATACAACCATATTTTCACAAATTTGAAGAATTGGATATTTAGTGAAACCATCAATATTCCAAAGATTAATAGTTTTTCCATCAAAAGAAAAGTGTTTTGAATAATTTTCTTCAAAAAGTAAATCAGGAGGAATATGTCGAGTATAATAAGGAGGAATATTTGCAGATTTTTTGTAATTCTGATTACCTCTAATTCTATGAATATGAGGTATCTCATCATCAACAAATTGAGATTCAATTTCATCAATAGTGTTGATGTTTTTTGAAGAATAAGCAATTTTTGATATTTTAGCAGCAAATTCAGATAAAATATTTGCCTCAGAATTAAGAGTATTTTTAAATTGGGGAATAGAAGTATTAGGAATTTTACATAAAGAAGTTTTCACAGAGGATTTCTTCGTAATATTTCTTGAAGTAAGAGAAGTCTCACTTTCAGAACTTATTTCAATTTTATTAAGTTGAGAACACATAGATTGTAGAACAACATTAGTATAATTGTTCTGAGCTTGAGTATTTTTGATATCTTTAACAACAACCGTAGATTTCTCTGGTCGTTCAGATATCTTTTTGAGTGGAGATGCAATAATTTCAGTGTTTCTATGAGAAACAACGATTTCTTGTTAAGGAGGATGAGTAGGTTGAATAGTATCACTAGAATAATTTTCCCAAGTCATTTTTGGAATATCAATATTTTTTTATTATAGTTTTTGTTTTAGTGGGTGTTTTTTTGGTTTTCTGTTATAGACTTTGATATAAGTCCACTCATAAAACTGAAATCTTCTGGATAATCATAATATTCTTCCCAGAAAGATTCAATCTCTTCTTGTGAAATCATTTTTTTCTTTTTTATAGATTTTTCGAAAACTTTTAACATCTGAGGATTGATCATTTTAAATTCATTTCTTCTATCAATTGTAGAAGAAATAATATTACATTGTTGATCAAGCCTTTCAGAAGGAGGTAACATTTCAGATAAAGTAGGTGAACCTAGTGGTTGTTCTTATTCATCGTCTTTATCATAATGTGGTTTTGGAATATTTGGAGTAAAATCAACACCCTTGAGTTTTTCAGAAGATGTTGAATATCTAGAATTTTGAAAGAAATTCCTAGATCTATTATCAGATCTTTGAAGATTGCTTGAAGATGACCTTTTATCATAGATTACTTTGACATGTCCATCGGGGAAAGAAATGATTTGTTCAGGAGTATTATTACTAGGAACAGAAACTGGCGTTTTGGCATTTTCAAAATCCCATTTAGGTCTTCTAAATTGAAGGTTCCATGGTATCCATTTAGGAATCATGGTATTAGAATGAAGAGGATTTGCTTCTACAAGAATACTTTCCTCTTTTGGGGATGAGCGAAGAGCTCGAATATTGAGTTGAGTAGTCATGAGCTTATAATATACTCGGTATATTACTGCAAAGGCTTTTGAACTATCATCAAAATGAAGATTCTTTGTTTGAATATGCAAATGTAACGCATTTAAATGGTATTTAAATTGATAGTAAAATTTGGAAACAATTTGAATAAATAGGACCTCTTTTGAGGTTTGATTCTAACATAGATAAAATTGAATTTTTCAAATTTGAGAAATCTCTTATCTTTAGAGTTAAGAGAATAAAAATGTCTAGACCAAGTCTAAATAACGGTTTAACAGCAATTTCAACTAATCCAACATGAAGATATTTAAATTTCTTCCTCTGGGATTGAATAGTTTCTTTTGAAAAAGATTCATTTGAGCAGACTGATAACTAATAGCAGTAGTTTGCTCAAAAGTTTTGATAACATAATCTTGATTAAAATCAAATTTTCCTATTTCATAGATAGAACTTTTTTCTACCTTTCGAATAGTGTAATTATGCAATTTTTGTTCAATTTTTACAATACAAAGTTCATGAGAATTGAATTTTTTTTATTGCAGATGTAGATGCATGATCTTGATCAATTTCTTCTTTATCTTGAAATGTGTGTGAAATATTTTCTAATCTATTACTAGATCTTCTAAACCAATTTCAAAACGAAGACATAAATAAATAAAATGAAAATTATAATAACTTACCAATTTAGACACAATAAGATAGACCGACTCTCACTATGCTACAACGGGACCACCCTAACGCCTACCCCGGCAACACGGGCTGACCAACGCTATTCAACAAACATTCATGTTTGAACAAGGTTCTCCTTTGACACGGTATCTAAATAGAAATTACTATAAGCTCACCTCACACACACACACTCACACACACTTTTTCTTTTTTGGTATGCAAAATGTGTGAACGATACTTTAGCGAGAAGATATCATTATTATATATATACACTCAGAGAAATATTAAGAATAACATAATTTAGATGTTATCTTAAAATAATTAGTATAATTAATAATAATAAATTACAATAAGGATTTAATTATATTTATATATAAATTAATTGCAGGCACTATCTACGTATAATTTAGCAAGCCACAACTGCATTAAATATAATCATCGTGGCGAATCAAAATCATTTGTTGTATGTCTTGAAGAAAATGTAATATTTTCTTTTAAATTTATAAAGAAAAATATATTTATGTAACATGATATATATTATTTCAAATGGAGATCAATTACTAAAGAGAACGCACAAGTAGAAATAGACCTTTATTATGAGACTCATTACAGTGAGAAGAGAGGGTGGACAAACGCTCTAGCACGAACAAGTTATGTAAGTATATTAACAATTTATTCATCTTTATTGACATTTTTTATATATATATTTAACATATATTCACTCTCATTTCTCTTTATATATATATATATATGGGAGAAGATGCTTCATATTAAAACGTAACCTATTTCAGAGGGATCTGAGGCCACCACTGAACTTGAAATTATGCAGGAGGTTTCAGGAAAATCTAGAGGTTATATTAGAGGACTTGGACATGGTCCAAAACCTGCCTCAAGCCACTCTGATCATTTAACATCGGTTTCAGGAGCAATAATTATTGGATATACGTGACAGGGTTTCTTAATTTGAGACACTAATGTATAAGTTCGTATTGAGTCAAGTTAGCATGTCTCCACAACAATATGAACCAGCAACAATGTTGGACATGTGATTATGCTCAAAGAATAATGCGGTGTTGTAGTGTAGTTTTGGGGTGTCATATCCACAAGGAAAAGAAAAATTACTCAAATGATTAAAAGGATGGTTGTTCTCACTCATGTGTAGTGAAATTTGTATGTTTGAATGAGATTTAAAATCAAAGTATAAAGTAGTGAAGCATCGAAATTTCCTCAACTAGATTGGGTCAATCACATCAATTATTCATTTTATAACTCAATTACAGAATTTTTATCCCAACTCTCTAATCGGAGAATTTAACACGGAAACCAATTTAACTCACAAATGTAATCCTAGAATCTAGACTTATAACATATTCACACAATTTTATTGAAATCAAATTCAAGATTAACCATATACATCAAGCATAAGACAGTAAAGAATCACACCAATAAAATAATTAAGATTGAAAGTCAACAAATAGTTTAATTCTTCGATAGAAAAAGCATGACTGAATCTAAGAAAAATCTAGTAAAAGTTAAATCAATCTTAACATAAAATAATTGAAATTGAAACTCAACAAATAGTTTGATTGAACAATGGAAAAAGCATTACTAGTTCCATGAAAAATCCAGTAAATGTTAAACCAACTTCAATATAAATTCAAGATAATGAAGTCTAAAATCTATAATTGTTCAACAAGAAAATATCAAAATATGTGAATAAAAGATGTGAAATCACCAATTCCAATTGAGTTCCTTCATAGCTTCACCAATTAGTTTAGTTCTTCATGGAGTTCTTGAGCCCAAGATGTGTTGAAGAACGTCCAAGATGTAGAAGAATGGCTTCTGGCCGTGTTTTGATGTATTTAAGTCGAGAAAATCAAGCAAAATGCGTTTCCATAGGTGTTTAGGCAATTTTCCAAAAATAGGAAATCTTGCCATTTTTAAGCCTATGCGACCGCGTGTTATAAACCCATGCGGTCGCGTGAAACAAAGTAATTCAGCTTTTGAGTTCTCAGTAATATCCATGCGATCGCATGGATTTATAACCACGCGACCGTGTGGTTTTTCCAATTTTTTGCCGGACAGCCTTCAGTATTTCGATGATATCTTTCTCTACCAACGTCAGATTGAGGTGTTTCAAAATGCGTTGGAAAGATGACTCCAAGAGATACAACTTTTCTACAGATACCATCTTCTAATTCAATCATCTTTCACACCAAAAACTTGTTTCAATATGAGGCTAAAAATCGGTGCAAAACTTTTCAGCTTGAATGTTGATATGTGATAATGTTATGGCTTTATTTCATCCATTTGACTCCTTTCCTCATCCAATTGATGCCGAACACTCTCAAATCTTCATATCTTCATTTTTCCTTTCGAGTCATCGTTTGATATTTGCAATTTGGTCCTTGAACTTTTCTTTTCTTCCACTTTGGTCATTTTCGTTTATTTCTCCAATTTTCCATCGTTTACATCCATTTGTGACCTAAACCAAAATATAGGTATATTTAGAACATTTAATCACTAATTATTCAAGAAAATGCAATTATGAATGGATGATAAACGTGATAATTGAGCTATTATCACACCCCCAACTTGCTTGTTACTAGTCCCTAGCAATTTAATGCAAAATAAAACAATCAAAGACTAGTCAATGTTGCAAGTTAATTTATGAAGTTCTAATTTAACCACAATGCATGCTCTTTTCAAACTAAACACCACAAGGAAATTAGCGGTGTTATGATTACCAAGATGTTAAAAACACATGCCAAATGTGTAAGTGTGTGTCACGCCGTAATCATCTTACCGCTAACCCTAACACATGCAACATTAAGTATGTCTCAAGCTAAAGGTTTGGCTCCATAACTCACGGGTATCAAAGTGTTTAGTATGAGATTTCTCTTTATAGAGCCGAAAAAGATAAACGCTCAAATATGGAGGCTAAAACAATTATGCACAAGTAATAAACAAATGTTGATCCTATGATAGACATACTATCGAATGAGAATCCTTCAACTTCTTACCACAGCCTACTTGGGATCCAAACGGTCAATACAAAAGGTTGGAGGAAGTTTATGTTGGGTTTTATGAGGCTAAGGGATATAAGATTTTAAGCACTTTCAAGCATGCAACCAAGTACCTTACCAAGCATTTCTAATTGATCACAACTTTCAATAAATGCCATTTGTCGACATTTCAATCCCCAAAATCAATACATTTTTCTTTTCTTTTTTGACATTTGGGACGCCTATTTGAGTACATTTTAACTCTTATCATTTACTTCAATTCTTCACAATTGAATATCCGGCATCTACTACACATTTGGAAGTAAAGGTGTTGGAAAATAGGCATATACCCCAATTTAAGGTAGTGTGGATAATGTAAGTGCATGAAGAAAGGCTATATACGTGTATGGCTCAACATGGCTACTAGGAGTTGTATTTATTAAAAAGAAAGGTTTGAAAGGTTCAAATATCGATCATGAATTGACCTTTGTCATTTCTCAAGTATTTCATCATCTTACCACAAACCATGTAGTGTTATTCTCACAACAGGTTTCCAATTCACAAAACCAATGAATGTTTATTACCATTTTTCATATATGTAGGCCCTCTATCCTCACCAAATTGCTCACATAAGAAAACTTTAACAAGAGACTCGTCTAGCTACATGTGCTAACCACTATCTTACCACAAGGCTTGTGTGCACAAAAATAGTTCAGCAAGTGTCTCAATATCTAGATTCTCATAAACAACATTAGCTCCTAGTGACATATTTTGTCATTCAAAAGCATAAGCATGCAGCAAATCAGAGACTCAAACAAAAAAATTTCAACATTCCATGAAACTATGCAGATCATATGCAATTCACAACAAAATCGACGTTGACCCTCCCCCCAACTAAATATTGCATTGTCCTCAATGTATAACATATACACCAAATGAAAAAAGGGAAAGGTATCGAAGTGACACAAGATTGAATGATAAAAAGTCTGAAAGTTCTCAATGGGATGGTAATGCAAGAAAAAGAACAAAAATAACTAAAATATGAAAGCAAAAATAAAAAGAAAAGAAAGGAATGAACGTCCCTTGGGTTGCCTCCCAAGCAGCGCCTTTGTTTATCTTTGTTGGCTCGACCCAATGTTCCCATTTTTAGCCCGCATCTAGCCAGGTCTATCCCAAGTTTCCTTACGGTGCACCAAACTCATTGGACATAACTATCGGTGTGGATCCTCCGTCTCCATCTAATACATGTGTGGGATTACTAGGGAAAAACTCAAAATCTGGAGCTGCGGCATGTTCATCGACGACTGCTTCCAATTCGTCTAGTTCTAGAGTTTCCTGTGTTGGTCCAAGAAACATATCATCAGCTACCTCCTGAGTGAGTGCATCAATCATGTATGTTTGATGACACGCATCATCCTCCTCGGCCTGCTTAGTGATATGAAAGATGTCAACTTCTAAGGTCATATTACCAAATGATAGCTTTATTAGACTGTACCTGCAATTTATAAAAACATTAGTCGTGGCAATAAAAGGTCTACCAAAAATGATGGGAACTTAGAATTAACATTCAAATCCACTTTTAAGTCTAAAATCAAGAAATCAACAGGGTAGTAAAATTTATCAATTTGTACTAAGACATCCTCAACTACACTTCTTAGTCTTATAGTGGATCGATCAGCCAATTGTAGATTTACAGATGTAGGTTTCATCTCACCTAAACCTAATGACAAGTAAATTGCATAAGGCATGATGTTGACACTAACCCCTAGATCAAGAAGGGCTTGTCCAATCTCATGGTCCCTCGATGATACAAGAAACAGTAGGACAACTAGGGTCCTTATACTTTGGTAGGGTCCTTTGCTCAATAACGACACTTACATGTTCAGTCAAGAAAGCAGTTTTCTTGACATGGTGTTTCCTTTTGACAGTGCATAAGTCCTTAAGGACTTTAGAATAGGTAGGAACCTGTGAAATTACATGCACGAGCGGTAGGTTGATTTTTACTTGCTTTAGGTGCTCTAGAATCTCACTATGACGGGCAACATATTTCGAGGTAGATTTAAGAGCTTAGGGAAAAGGTACTCTCACTGGATTTGCTACCACCTCCTCCCTAGGGCTACTCTCTTCTAGCTCACGAGACTCTTTTTTTGTTTCCCTAGGTTTGAGGGTTGGTTCTAAGACTTTCCCTGAACGAGTGGTTATGGCATTCACTTCCATAAGATTGGTCTCTTGTGGTCCTGAAGTTTGTGCCATATGCTGCCCTTTTGGATTTGGTTGCGCTTAAGTAGGAAATTTTTCACGTTCTACTACTGCTAAGGCATTGGTCAATTTAGATATATGATGTTTGATTTCTTTGCGTTCCTCAGCAAATTGGGTAATCATAGTCTCAAACCTTTGATTTGTTTTACTTTTTGCCTCAATGAATACATCTAGAGTGTCTTCTAAGGAATTTCTAAACGATGTGGGTTGATGCAAAGGTGCAGTGTAAGCTCTATTGGATTGAACAGTTTGCTGTTGTCAGATTTCCAGCTGAAATTAGGGTGATTCCGCCAATCTGGATTGTGAGATTCAAAGAAATGAGTGTAGGGTTTGTTATATGTGCCTAAGACATTGCAGTGTTCCTCATAAACTCATTTTATCTCAACATAAGTACTACACTCCCACGTTGGGTGATCAGTTCCACCACACACAAAACAAGGTTCCATGGACTCAACATGGGATACAGTCTGTGTAGGTTTTGAGTCCTTAGCACGTAAGGTTTCAAGCTCTCTAGTGAGGGCTTCTACTTTTGCTCTAAGGCTATCCTCCACTCTAAGATTATAGATACCTGTGCTAGTGGGGTTTCCTATGGATCGTGACCTATTAGTACTATCAGTGGAGCTAGGTCCCGTCCAAGTATGAGCTTTTTCTGCTAGGTCACCTAAATACTCTATGGTCTCGTCAGGATCTTTTTGTAAAAATTCACCGTTACTCATCATCTCTACGAATTGACACTCCCTAGGTGTTAATCCTTTATAAAAATAACTCAAAACACGCCAACTCTCATAACCATGGTGGAGACAAAGGGCTTGTAATTCTTTATATCTTTCCCAAGCTTGGTATAAAGTCTCACTATCCTTTTGAGTAAATGAGAAAATTTGCTTCTTAAGGGTGCTAGTCTTATGATGGGAAAAGTATTTGTTGAAAAATGCTTGAGTCATTTTAGCCCAAGTACCAATCGAACGTGGTCTTAACGAATACAGCCAATTTTTTGCTCTTTATTTGAGTGAAAATGGAAAAAATTTATGCCTGACTGCATTCATTGTACCATGTAGATCGTGGAAGGTTGCAACCACCTCCTCAAATTCCCTAATGTGCACGTATGGGTTTTCATTTTCAAGTCCATGAAAAGTGGGAAGAAGTTGAATCATTCCTGGTTTAAGTTCCATACATGGCATAGTAGGTGAAAACATAATACATGATGATGTAGATGTGCGTGTAGGGTAAAGATAATCATGTAAAGTTCTATAAGGTGCATCATGCTCACTATCAGACATTGTATTATGCGATGTGGTGTTCGTGGCAATAGATGCAGTGTCAAATATAGGATTATAGAGATTTTCAAACATTGGAAAAAGTATTTTGGTAGAGCTTCCTTGCTCGCCTCGATCACTGCTCATAAAACACAAAAAAAATGTGTGAAAACAAAAAAAAATAACAAACAAGAAAATTAAATTAACTAAAATCAAAAGTAAAGGAACGATGTCACCCTTTTTCAGTCGATCCCTTTAGTTACTTGTACCATCTTCTCGGCAATGGCGCCAAAATTTGATTACACCCAAAGAATAACGTGGTGTTGTAGTGTAGCTTTAGGGTGTCATATCCACATGGAGATGAAAAATTACTCAAATGATCAAAAGGATGGTTGTTCTCACGAATGTGTAGTGAAATTTATGTTTGAATGAGATTTAAAATCAAAGTATAAAGTAGTGAAGCATCGGAATTCTCTCAATTGGATTGGGTCAATCAAATCAATTATTCATTTTATAACTCAATTACAGAATTTTTATCCCAACTCTCTAATCGGAGGATTTAACGTGAAAACCAATTTAATTCACAAATGTAATCCTAGAATCTAGACGTATAACATATTCGCACAATTTTATTTAAATCAAATTCAAGATCGACCATATAAATCAAGCATAAGGCAGTAAAGAATACACCAATAAAATAATTAAGACTGAAACTCAACAAATAGTATAATTCTTCGATAGAAAAAGCATGATTGAATCTAAGAAAAATCTAGTAAAAGTTAAATCAATCTTAACATAAAATAATTGAAATTGAAACTCAACAAATAGTTTGATTGAACAATGGAAAAAGCATGACTAGTTCTATGAAAAATCCAGTAAATGTTAAACCAACATCAATATAAATTCAAGATAATGAAGCCTAAAATCTAGAATTGTTCAACAAGAAAATATCGAATATATGAATAAAAGATGTGAAATCACCAATTCCAATTCAGTTCCTTCGTAACTTTGCCAATTAGTTTAGTTCTTCATGGAATTCTTGAGCCCAAGATGTGTTGAAGAACGTCCAAGATGTAGAAGAATGGCTTGTGACCGTGTTTTGATGTATTTAGGTCGAGAAAATCAAGCAAAACGCGATTCCATAGATGTTTAGGCAATTTTCCAAAAATAGGAAATCTTGCCATTTTTTAAACCTATGCGACCGCGTGGTATAAACCCATGCGGTCTCGTGGAACAAAGTAATTCAGCTTTTGAGTTCTCTGTAATATCCACGTGATCACAACCACGCGATCGTGTGGTTTTTCCAATTTTCTGTCGGACAGCTTTCAGTATTTTGATGATATCTTTCTCTCCCGATGTTAGATTGAAGTGATTCAAGATGCGTTGGAATGCTAAATCCAAGAGCTACAACTTTTATACAGATACTATCTTTGAATTCAATCACTTTTCATGTCAATGGTCTCAATATTAGGCTGACAATTGGTGCAAAACTTTTCAGCTTGAATGTTGATATGTGATAATGTTTTGACTTTATTTCATCCCTTTGATTCCTTTCCTCATCCAATTGATGCTGAACACTCTCAAATCTTCATATATTCATTTTGCCTTTCGAGTCATCGTTTGGTATTTGCAATGTGGTCCTTGAATTTTTCTTTTCTTCCACTTTGGTCCTTTTCGCTTATTTCTCCAATTTTCCATCATTTACATCCATTTGTGAACTAAACCAAAATATAGGTATATTTAGAACATTTAATCACTAATTATTTATGAAAATGCAATTATGAATGGATGATAAATGTGACAATGGAGCTATTATCAATATTCATTTAAACCTCTGGGGCATTTGCATATTTCGCAACAAAATCAGCTAGGGCTTGACCCTTGATTACCGTCCTGGGCGTGTAAGTTAAGTCGAACTCACTGAGCTCCACTACCCATTTTAGTAGCCTCCCCGAGGTGTCTGGCTTCTGAAATACTTGCATTAGTGGAAAATTCGTTAAAATGTGTATACTATGGCCTGAAAGTATGGCCTTAGCTTTCGAGATGAAGTGACCAAAGAGAGAGCCAATTTCTCCATGTCTGGATATCTCACTTCGGTAGGGAGCAAATACCTGCTCACATAGTAGATTGGCAGCTGGTGCATTTTTTCTTCTCTCACAAGTACTGAGCTGATTGAATCGTCTACCATTGCCACTGCCACTGCCACTGCCAAATGCAGCTGGCGCGTTTCTTCTTCTCTTACAAGTAGTTTTTCAACTCTTGGAATGCCTCTTCGCACTCCGGGGTCCATTGGAACTTCTTTCCTCCTTTGAGGACCTTGGAGAAGGGTAAACACTTTTCAATGGCCCTTGAAATGAAGCGATTGAGTGCGGCTACTCTGCCAGTAAGCCATTGTACTTATTTAGGCTTCTGTGGCGATCTCATTTCAATTAAGGCTTTAATCTTATCCGGGTAGGCCTCGATTCCTCTCTGATTCACAATGTAGCCCAGAAACTTGCCAGTGGCTATGCTAAAAGTACATTTGAGGGGGTTCAGCTTCATTTGATATCTTGTCAGAATCTGGAAGGCTTCGTCCAAATGCTTAATATGCTCCTTTACCCGGAGGCTTTTCACAAGCATGTCATCAACATAAACTTCCATTATTTTGCCGAGCTGATCGGAAAACATCTTGTTGACCAACCTTTGACAGTGGCTCCCGCATTTTTCAGTCCGAAGGCATTACCTTGTAGCAAAACAACCCATTGTCAGTGATAAAGGAGGTGTTGTCCTTGTCGCTTGGGTGCATGGGGATCTGATTGTAACCGGAGTAAGCGTTCATAAAGCTAAGCAATTCGTGCCCCGCAGTTGAATCTACCAGTTGGTCAATTCGGAGAAGAGAGAAGCTATCTTTTGGGTAGGCCTGATTGAGGTTGGAGAAGTCGATGTAGACCTTCCACTTGCCATTGTGCTTCTTGACAAGTACAATATTTGAAATCTACTTCGGATATATAGCCTCCCTGATGAAGCCATTGTTGATTAGCTTTTCCACCTCTTCTTTCAGGGCCTCGTACCTTTCGTTATTCAATGACCTCCTCTTTTGCCTATGCGGAGTGCAGTTTGGATCGATTTGTAAATGGTGGCAACTGACCCTTGGGTCTATTCCAATCATGTTTTCGTGTTTCCAGGTGAAGACATCCACATTTCTTCAGAGTAGAAAAATATGATACATGCATGGTGTTTATAGTGGTTAATAGATAATGGTGACTTAATAGACTCCAAATAAAACTCTTGATTTAAATTTAAATTGGACTCTTAACAAATAAATCATCTTATCAAGAAATTCGAATTTAAAGATATCTAATTACATGAGGATAAAATTCTAGTGTGGATATATGTAACTTTCAAATTTCATTTTTAATTTAAAGATAAACATAATAATATATACCCAATCAAAATTAACAGTTAACAATTATTCTACTCAAAATAGAATTACAATTAACTAATAATCTTTTTATCAAAATAAAGATGAAATACAATTAGTACTCTATGTGTGGTGGTAAAATCAATTGGATAGTGAATATTTTGGTAAAACAAATCATGATATATCCTAATCAATCACCACATGGTGTACTTGGCATGCTAGGAAAAATTTACACTAGAATAAAATAAATCACCCTATTTATCATCCAACCCTACACGTGAAAACCACAATTTACACTAAAAATCAAAACCAACTTATAAATTACTTTTGCGATAAAATCTTAAAATGTCAATAACTTCGGTTTAACATATCCGAATCGACTTTTTCTTGGACCCAAAATATATGATTAAAAATGAGCTATCCAATAAGTATAATATTGATATACTTATATTTGTCCTATCAGAATCTAATTATTTGGCCAAAAATATAAAGATTTAAAATATGCTTCACTTCAATCCATAAACTTTTCAAAATAATAAAAATAACATATAGAATAAATAAATTTTTATTCTATAAATTTCGGGGCATTACAACAAGTGATTTAGATTTAAAGTTTTTAACGTTTCAAATGTTATTTCCAACATTATTTCTTTTGAGTATCTTGAAAAAGTCATGATTTCATCAAATAAATTATATTTCGTTATTTTGGAAAGTTATAAAGTGTTTTAATTCAATATCCTTCAAAAGGAATGTTTGTTAAGATTTAAGCTTCCGCTAAGATATGTACACTTGTTACTAAACCACCGGTTAAGTTAAGTAAAGTAAGTAGCGTCCCGGTCCACTAGGGGTTGTGGCGTTATAGTGTGGTATCAGAGCAATGGTTTTTAAACCGGTTCTGTAGACCAAGTATGTTTTCAAACCAAAAAAGAAAATTTGAAAGATTAAGGTATTCCATGGCATATTGCATTCATCCATCGAATTTTATCCTACAGCCCAGGTATGTGCAAAGTTTAAAGTCATGGAAGTTATGTTTATGGAAGTTATGATTTGATACTTTGATAAGTTATGACACATTTTCAAGTATATGTTTATGTTAAAGTTAAATGTGCTGTTTCAAAGATATGTGTTGGACTTGGTCTAAAACTTAAAGTTATGGGCATAAAGGAAATGTATGTTATGATGATATGTGATAAAAGGCATAATTGGGCATTTATGTGACAGAATGGTTAGATATTTACAAACGGCAAGGAAGACTACGGCTAGGGCTTATAGGGCAGATTTAAACCGTAGAATTGTTATCCATGCTTATGAGAACTATGTAACGAATCCTAACCGACCGCTTAGCGATCATGTACATGACATTTATGAGAGATGCATGATGGCGGTTAATGCCGGTATGGAGATCACGCATATTGAAGCCATAAATTACCTAATATACTCCCCCCACCTCAATGGGGAGATATGTGAGTCACAGTTAGAGATGAAATGTTAGAAGGCAATCCAAACATGTTCGAGTTCGAGAGATATTTCCATACCCTGATAGACTTATGGGATGATGTAATCCATAAGGAGCCTGAGGAAGAACCTATGGCTGAGGAAGAAGACCCTGAAGAGGAACCCGAGGAGTAGCAGGAGCCTGAACTAGAACTACAAGTGGTGATAGATATAGAGTCCGGGCCTGAGGCGGAAGATTCTTCCGAAGATAAAACTCCACCAAGGAAGCTTCGTAAAATCATAGGGATTAGAGATCTAGATATTCCCATTTCCTTATGATGTCTTCTTTCATGCTAAGTTTATCAAACTATTATGTATCCTAATTTCAAGAAGTATGAAAAATAAAGATCTTATCTTTCTTCCTTACAAAAAAAGAAGTTAATAAGAAACCTCACATCTTATCCGTAGGAAAATGTCGCGAGCCAACCCGAACAACTTGATAAGAGATCTCCTCCAAGCAGTCCAAGACCTAGCAGACAGAACCCGAACCAGCTCAACCTTTAGCACCAGCTCCTATGCTCTTCAAACCCATGCTTCAGTGGTCAAGCAATTTCGAAGGCACAAGCCCCCTACTTTTCAATGGAGCAACTGATCTACTTGCAGCCGAGGAGTGGCTTCGCAAGTTGGAGAGAATATTCCGATTGATAGGGTGCACGGACGCTCAAAAAGTCCAGTGTGCTGAGTTTATGTTCTCCGGTGACGCAAGTCACTGGTGGGAATTAATGTCTCGAACTAGGACTCCGGAGCAACAATTGGCGCTAACATGGGAACAGTTCAAGGAGGAAGTGATGGATAAGTACTTTCCCCAATCTCTAAGGGATTTCAAGGAAGGCGAATTTCTTCAACTCAAATAGAGAACCATGATCCTGACGGAGTATGAACGGAAGTTTGACCAACTCTCAAGGTATGCTACACATTTGGTAGACACGGAGGCCAAGAAAATACGAAGGTACGAGCAAGGGCTGAACTCGTACATGAGTATGATCTTTATGTCCCACGATTTCACGTCTTACCATGGAATGTTGGAACGAGCTCATACAATCTGGTATCAGAAGGCCAATGCCAATAAGAGCATAGTGCTAGTCATTGCGCCATGTGCTAAGTGTGGAAGAATGCATCGTGGCGAATATCTGCAAGGGAAGATTGTTTGTTATCGATGCGGGAAGGTAAGACATATCATCAGGGATTGTCCCATGTCTGCACCGAAAAATGATGACAGCAAGGATCAAGATCAGACGGGGAAAGCAAGAGTTTTTGCATTGACTCAGAAAGAGGCAGAGGAGAACTCGAACGTCATAGCAAGTACTCTATTGATAGCCAATATGACTGCTTATGTACTATTTGATTCAGGAGCTACGCACTCCTTTGCATCGACGATTTTTATGGTTAAGTCTAGTATTACCTGTGATAAATCGAAAGGTATATTAAAAGTTAGTATCCCTACAGGTAACCCTTTGAGTATTGATAAGATAGCTAAATCTGTTAGTATTGAAGTTGAGGGAAAACCTATGGAAGCAGACTTATACATGATAGAGATGAATGACTTCGATGTAATGCTAGGCATGGATTGGTTGGGTAGTAATTATGCCACCATCCGATGTAAAGAAAGGGAAGTATTATTTCAGAAACCAGGAGAGGAACCATTTTCCTTCTTCGGAATCAAGACAAAACCTTTTATTCGACTAGTATCGGCTTTACAAGTTGAGAAGATGTTGAGAAAATGAGCTTGTCAAGGATATTTGGTAAATATCCTAGGAGGGAAACAGGAGACAGTAAGGATTGAGGACATACCAGTGGTACGAGAGTTCGGAGATGTGTTTCCAGAAGACCTATCTCGTGTTCCACCAGATAGGCAAGTGAAATTCACCATAGACCTAATTCCTGGAGCGGCACCAGTGTCGAAAGCCCCATATAGAATGGCTCTGAAGGAACTACAAGAGTTAAGGAAGCAAATACAGGAGCTCCTTGATATGGGATTCGTACGACCAAGCGTATCTCCATGGGGTGCGCCAGTGTTGTTCGTGAAGAAGAAAGATGGAAGCATGAGGATGTGTATCAATTACAGGAAGTTGAATTGATTAACCATCAAGAATAAGTACCCACTCCCAAGAATCGAGGATCTGTTAGATCAACTGAAAGGAGCCAAGGTATTTTCCAAGATCGATTTACGATCTGGGTACCATCAATTAAAAGTGAAGACAGAGGATATACCTAAGACAGCTTTCAGGACTCGTTATGGACACTACGAGTTTACGGTGATGCCATTTGGATTAACCAATGCACCAGCAGTATTCATGGATCTGATGAATCGAGTATTTCATCAGTATTTAGATCAATTTGTCATAGTCTTTATTGATGACATTTTGATATACTCTAAGAGTAAGGAGCAACATGAAGAGCATCTAAGAGTAGCCCTCGAGGTGCTACGCAAGGAGAAACTTTATGCCAAATTCAAGAAGTGTGAATTCTAGCTTGAACGAGTTGAATTTCTTGGACATGTAGTTACTGCCCAAGGGATTGAAGTAGATCCAGTAAAAGTGGAAGCAATAACTAGCTGGAAGGCGCCGACTAATGTTGGTGAAGTACGGAGCTTTCTAGGATTGGCCAGATATTATCGAAGGTTTATTGAAGGATTTTCCAAGATAGCTGGTCCAATGACGTAGCTTACAAGAAAGGGAGTCAAATTTCAATGGACGGATATCTGTGAGAAGAGTTTTCAAGAACTTAAGCAGATGCTGATATCTGCGCCTGTGTTAACAATACCTGAGGGAACATCAGGGTTTGTTATATACAGTGATGCGTCCAATCAAGGGCTAGGATGTGTACTGATGCAGAGTGGAAAGGTAGTAGCTTACGCTTCAAGGTAATTGAAGAACCATGAGCAGAACTACCCAACGCATGATTTAGAGCTTGTGGCGATAGTACATGCATTGAAAATATGGCGACACTACTTGTACGGAAGTAAGTGTGAAATTTATACGGATCATAAGAGCTTAAAATATTTCTTCACATAGAAAGAACTAAACATGAGACAGAGACGATGGTTAGAGTTAGTGAATGATTACAACTATACCATTCACTACCATCCAGGTAAGGCAAATGTGGTGGCCGACGCCTTGAGTAGGAAATTGACGGAACAGTTGACGTCACTACTCACTTGTCAAATGGAGTTAGACAAGGACTTGGAAGGATTGAAGATTGAGATGGTTACCACACCAAGACAAGTCACAAGGAGATTAGCAGCTTTGACAATTCGACCTACTCTTCAAGAGCGAATTATAGAAGCACAAAGTAAGGACCTGTTCACGATGAAGATCAAGGAAGAAGTTGGAACAGATAAGAGGAAAGATTTTGGAATAGCCGCAGACCAAGCACTGATGTTTAAAGGAAGAATCTGTGTGCCTAAGAATGAGGATTTGAAGAACGAGATATTAAAATAAGTTCATTCCACCCCGTACACCGCACATCCCGGTGGTACGAAAATGTATCGAAACCTTTGAGATACATTCTAGTGGAGAAACATGAAAAGGAGTATCGGATTGTACGTGCAAAAATGCATAATATGTCAGCAGGTTAAGGCGGAACACCAAAGACCACCAGGATTGCTGAATCCTTTAGAGATACCTGAATGGAAATGGGAAAACATCACAATGGATTTTGTGGTTGGATTTCCAAAGTCAGCAAAAGGACACAATGCTAAATGGGTTATAGTAGACCGATTGACGAAGACAGCTCATTTTCTTCCAATGAAAATGACTTTCAGTATGGACCAGTTAGGCACAATTGTACATAAAAGAAATAGTAAGGATACACGGTGTACCTGTGTCTATTGTGTCTGATAGAGACCCAAGATTTACATCTAAATTCTGCAAAAGCCTACAAGCAGCTATGGGAACGAAGTTGAATTTCAGTACAGCAAATCACCCGCAGTCTGACAGACAGTCTGAAAGGACCATCCAGACTTTAAAGGACATGTTGAGAGCATATGTTTTGGATCTAGGTGGTAGTTGGGAGTCATACTTACCCCTAGTAGAATTTACGTATAACAATAGTTTTCAAGCAACTATTGGAATGGCACCGTGTGAAGCTCTCTATGGAAGAAGATGTAGATCCCCTGTTCATTGGGACGAAGTCGGGGAGAAGAGAATTTTGGGACCAGAAATAGTTGAAAGGACAGTTGAAGCGATCGATCAGATCCGAGCAAGGATAA
The DNA here is from genome assembly GCA_019395295.1 of Osmanthus fragrans. NCBI lineage: Eukaryota > Viridiplantae > Streptophyta > Magnoliopsida > Lamiales > Oleaceae > Osmanthus > Osmanthus fragrans. Next base: position 10,970,583 of record CM033348.1, on the reverse strand, counting down.
AGGCAGCACAGGATCGGCAGAAGAGCTATGCTGACATGAGAAGAAAGGATTTAGAGTTTCAAGTGGGAGACAAAGTCTTTCTAAAGGTAGCACTTATGAAATGTGTACTTAGATTTAGAAAGAAAGGCAAGCTACGACCCAGGTATATTGGACCTTTCGAGATACTTGATAAGTTTGGGAACGTGGCTTACCGATTAGCTTTGCCACCTAAATTGTCAGTGGTATACAATGTGTTCCACGTATCAATGATAAAGAAATACGTGCACGATCCTAATCATGTGATAAGTTATGAGACCCTAGAAGTACAAAAAGATTTATCTTATGGGGAATCACCAATTAAGATACTGGATCGAAAAGTGCATAAGCTAAGGAATAAAGAGATTCAACTGGTTAAGATACAATGGAATAATCACGGAATGGAAGAAGCTACGTGGGAAAAGGAAGAAGAAGTTAAAGTCAAGTATCCTGCACTCCTTGCCCAATTGTAAGGTAAATTTCGAGGACAAAATTTATATAAGGGAGGAGAGATGTAGAGGCCCGAATCTTTTCTATAAAGCTAGGCCCATAATCGTGTGATTAACTTCAGATTATGCCCAATAAAGGAAATATAAGCCCAAAAGATAGTCCAATACATGTTTAAAGTAAAATGATGTTTATAAAGTATTTTCTTAAAAACGATTTGATAAAGATTGGACGGAATGCAAAGTATTTCATTTTATGGCTAAAGTATACTTCAAATATTTTTAGTCTCCTTTGATACCCATGTTCGACATAGAAAACATTCGAATTTGAAAATGATATCTAAATAAAAGTTGTATAGCACTTTGAATCACCTCAATCGGATATCGGGAGAAAAAGTTATGATAGAAATACTATAGGCTGTGCAGTGTCAACGGACTACCGAACGACCGGAGAAACTAACCGGTCGACCGGAAAAGCCGAAACCCACGATTTTTTGAGAATTAACGGCCATTACTTGCACAACTTAATTACCCTATTTAATATAACCTTTCACCCACCCCAAACCTCACCTATAAATACCATCTTCACTCATTTGATTTTTCACACCAAAAGTACTTTCAATTTGCTTTCAAAGTTGAGAGAAAAATAGAGAGTTTGGGAGAGAAAATGAAGGTGGTTTTCAAAGTATTTTTCAGAAGTTTTTAAGTGTGGGCAGAAAATATTCTGCAAGAAGGTTTTTGATGATTTCAAAAGGTGTTTTCAAACAACAAAGGAAGGTCCAAACGACCAAGCTTCGTCAAAGTTTTTGAAGTTCATCAAAGTTTTTCAAAGTTCTTTTCAAAGTTCATCAAGCATCAAATCGAGGTAGGTAGAGGTGCATAAAGTTGTTATACATGTTTAAGTTATAATTTCTAGCAAGTAATGTTCTATATTTAAAGGTTAATGTTGTGTGTCAAATGGTATCTTCGGTTCGGCATGCAGATTTCATGTCAAATGGTTCTGTTGGTACGGCATACATTTTCATGTCAAATGGTACCTCCGGGTATGGCATGTTTTATGGAAGTTCTAATGTTAATTGTTATGAAATATTTAGCTTAATCACGATTGCACCTATGACGCCTATTGAGTTTTCAACTCACGGGTTTCTACCTTATATCTACAGATTAAATGTTGATGCACCGGGTTGGATGATGGAAGAGATGGAAGGAGATGCAATAAGCCTACGGGAACCGGGTGAACAAGTGATTTAGATTTAAAGTCTTTAACGTTTCAAATGTTATTTCCAACGTTATTTCTTTTGATACATGTCATGATTTCATCAAATAAATTATATTTCGTTATTTTGGAAAGTTATAAAGTGTTTTAATTCAATATCCTTCAAAAAGAATGTTTGTTAAGATTTAAGCTTTCGCTAACATATGTACACTTGTTACTAAACCACCGGTTAAGTTAAGTAAAGTAAGTAGCGTCCCGGACCACTAGGGGTTGGGGCATTACACTTAGCCACCTCGTCATTTGTCAAACCTGTACTTATTTCTAAACCCATCATGCTTCACATTTCTATCATATTGCCACGACCTACCCAATAAGATATGCCCAGCATACATAGGAACAATATCACACAACACCTCATCATTCTATCGTCCAATTAAAAGGTTCACTAGTACCCTCTTGTTCACCTTAACCTCTCCGTGATCATCTAACCATTCAATTTATAAGCTTTTGGGTGTTTTGTCATCTCCAACCCCAAGTTTCGACAAGTGTAATACTAGCCATGTTAGTGCAGCTACCTCCATCGATAATCAAATTACATACCTTATCATTAATGTGGTACCTTGTATGGAAGATGTTTTCCCGCTGCTGCTCTTCCTCATCCACCTTAATATGAGTATTAAGTGCACGCATCACCACAAGTGTTGCCCCTTCGACCGGATACTCAACTACTTCACTGTCACTAGCCTCATTTAACTCAGGGTTCTCGTCCCCACCACTATCACTTACCACTTCTCCATTGGCACTCAAGATCATGGTTCGTTGGTTAGGGTATTGAGAAGCAATGTTCACCGATCCTAAGCATTTGAAACACTTGATATCCTGGCTCCTAGAATGTTGTGGTTCTGCCTTTGGTAGGGCCTTGCTAATAGCTTCTTTCTTTTCTCTTGGTGGTTTGGTTTCACCAATTGCAACAGACATATTACCTCATTCATCATCCCATTTCGATCTCCAAGATGAGTTATGACCCGATGTATTCATTGTTGTCCCCTTTCTCTTAAATTGCCACTCCACCTTCATAGCCATGTGTAGCATGTCTTCTAACTCCACATAATGCTACAGCTCAACAACATTACCTATGTTCCTGTTCAAACCATTAAAAAACATAGCCATAGTAGCCTCCCAATCCTCCTCCACATTGGTTATAATCATCAGTATCTCCATCTCTTTATGGTAGTCCTTCACACTCTTCGATCCCTGGTAGAGACTTTGTAGTTTTTTATGAAGCTCCCGATAATAGTGGTTAGGTACGAACCTCCTCCGCATGATAGCCTTTACCTCCTCCCAAGTATTGATTGGTCGTTCCTGATTCCTATGCCTCAATGTCATCACTTGATCTTACAAAGTGATTGCACAGTCAATGAACTTGATTACGCCCAAAGATTTACGCGGTGTTGTAGTGTAGCTTTAGGGTGTCGTATCCATAGAGAGATTGAGAATTAACTCAAAGGATCAAAGGCTTAGAGTTCTTGCAGAATATATGAATTTAGTTTGTTTATCAATCAAAATAATTCTAAATACCAATGTTGAAAGTAGTGAAGCACCAGAATTCCCTTGATTGGTTTGAATCAATCAATGCCAATCACCCATTCAAAATTACTCAATTAAAGATTTTTATCCCAACACTTTAATTGGAAGATATAGCGTTAAGCATCCAATTAATTCTAAAGCAGTCCTAGAATATAGATTTCCTATAGCACGTTCTCACAATATTTGTTGAAATTAGATTCAAAGAGCAATTATATATATAAAACATATAACAGTAATCGAATCACACCAATAAAATGAATTGAAATTGAAGCTCAAATCAATATTTCAATCAGTTAATAGAAGAAGCATGACTGGATCTATAATGAATTTAATAAAAGTTGAACCAATTTCAAAACAACATAATATAAAGGAAATCTGTAATCTAGAAGTATTTAAGCAATGAAAATCATGTTACATGGGTGACAGGGCGTTGAAATCTCCAAAAGAATTGAGTTCGTTCAAGGCTTCACCACGATTTTTAGTTGTTCATCATGTGCTTGAGCCAAAGGTTGAGAGAAAAGTGTCCAAAAAACCTCTGGCCGCATTCTAGGATGATTTTAGGTCATAAAAACGTGTTGTAAATCTTTCCATAGGTAGTTTAGTTGATTTCCGAAAATAGAAATTTTTTGCCAAGTTTATACCTATGCGACCACATGGTATAAATCCATGCGGTCGCATGGAACAAAGTAATACGACTCTTAAACTCTCGGTAATAGACATGTGGCCGCATGGCTTTATAACTATGCGACTGAATGATTTTGCCAATTTTCTGTTGGACAGCTTTCAGTATTTCGATGATATCTTTCTTTGCCGATGTCCAATTGAGGTGATTCAAATTGAGTTGGAAAGCTAACTCAAAGGGCTACATATTTGGTTCAGATATCGTCTTCGAATTCCATCATTTTTCATGTCAAACACTGGTCTCAATCTGAGACTAAAAATCGGTGCAAAACCGTTGAGCTTGAATGTTGATATGTGATAATGTTTTAGCTTTATTTCATCCCTTTGACTCCTTTCCTCATCCAATTGATGTCAAACACTCTCAAATCTTCATATCTTCATTTTTCCTTCCTTGTCATCTTTTGGTATTTGCAATTTGGTCCTTAAACTTTTCCTTTCTTCCACTTTGGTCATTTTCGCTTGTTTCTCCAATTTTCCATCGTTTACATCCATTTGTGACCTAAACCAAAATATAGGTATATTTAGAACATTTAATCACTAAGTATTCATGAAAATGCAATTATGAATGGATGATAAACGTGATAATTGAGCTATTATCAGAACTCAAGGGTTGCGATCTTACCCTTCTTCTCCTCCGAATAGTTGTGGCAATAAAAGATCGACTTCACCTTCTTTTCCCACTCTAAGTAAACCTCTGAATCACTCATTTCCTTAAATGGTGGAATGGCCATTTTTATGTAGCCCACGCCCGCATCCAACTTCTCTCCAAGATTATTCTTACCCCGTCTTTCAAACATATCTTCTCTATTCCTCATTCTCCCCATTCCAACCTCATCATCAATTTCACTACCATATTCATTCTCTCCTCGCATTTCCACCTAAGCTCCCATCTACCCTGCCTCTTTACATTGGGTACCTTCGCACGTTGTCCCTTGTGAAGGTTTGTCACCATTGTGTCAAGTCTATCAAGCCTATCCCGCATATCTTCAAACAGTTGCTCGAACCATCAAACCATATCACCCGACATGTGTGTTTTATTGCTGCCTCTGACAGATGATGAACTTTCCCTGTCAGACATCCTAAGTTCTACAATATTTTTCTGCCTTACCAAAGTTCGCTCATGTATCACTCTCGGCTTTTACTCTCTATTGATCTCACCACTAAGCCTTTTTCCACTCAATGCTTTCGTCCAAATACTTCAAGGAACAAGGTGAACTGAACCATGATGTGTTCTCATGGATCCCAAATCCGGATATGATCAAGAATTTAATCGAGAAAAAAGAAAAGAAAAGAAGAGGACTCGATGATAAGAAAGAAAAATGAAAAGTTGTGTAAGTTGGAACTAATGGAAATTGAAAACTAGATATAAAAATCATGATGTAAAAATGTGAAACATAAAAGAAAAAGAAAGAGAGGAAAAATGAAAGTAGGGTTGAATACAAAAAAGGAGAAAGGGTGAGATAAAAAATGAGAGTGAGACCGAAACTTCAAAAAAATGATAGAGAACCTGCAGTGTAAAGTCCTGAATTTTATATTCTTAAATTGGTTGGGGTAACCCATTTCAGAAAGGAGCTACAGAGGCTCGACCCATTTAAGGTAATGAAAGCTCAAGCCATAAGTTATTTAAAAGTCCAAATATTTAAGACAGTACAAATAAATAAAATTGAATACAGATTTAATGAATAATTCAGTCGCCACAATGGTTATCTGCATGGTATTTCATGTAAGCAACCCATGTTCGAATCATCATGCAGATGTTTTTGTAGAATATTTTTATAAAAAACATTTTGGAGTTATAAAACTCCTCGTTTTTGCACATGAAGAACAATTATATCAAGTAAATTGGATGGAATAATTGTTTTATTAGTCCATTCATGGAAATAGGTTATAAGTTAAATAAATAATTTGTGTTCCTTCATATTTCGTCATACTAGAAGTTAGCATTCCTTCAATTATGGTGTTAAACACTGATCAGATAACTAAGCCAGTTCAAATGGAACTTGAAGAAAAAGCGTTTGAGGCAAATCTATTCAAAATAAACTTGAAAGACTCTGACATAACTTTAGGCATGGATTTGTTGGGTAATAATATGCCATCATCTGATGTCAAGAGAATAAGTGTTTTTCAAAACTCCAGGAAAAGAATTCTTCTTTGGATTAAAAACCAAACCTAAAACACAAATAATCTCAGCATTAAAGGTTAAAAAATCATTGGAGAAAGAAACGTGTCAAGAATTTCTAGTAAATATTTTGGGAACGCAGCATCAAGAATATAAAATGAATGAAGTATTGATAGCGCAAGAATTTGAAGATGTAATTCCAAAAAGAAAAAATCTTTCAAATATACCACCAGATAGGCAAAGCGAGTTTGCGATAGACTTGGTTCCTAGAGCAGCACCGTATTGAATGGCACCAAAAGAGTTAGAAGAATTAGAAGTCCAAATTCAAGAATTGTTACATAATGAATTTATTCGACCCAGTTTCTCTGTGGGGAACATCGACATTGTTTTTTGAGAAAAATGATGGTACCATGAAAATGTACATAGACTACCGTAAACTAAATAAACTCACTATTAAGAACAAGTATCATCTGTCGAGAATAGAAGAATTGTTTAACCAGTTGAGAGAAGTAAAAGTGTTCTCTAAGATTGATTTACGATTAGGGTATCATTAATTAAAGATTAAGTCAAGTGATATACCAAACTCCGCTTTTAATGTAAGCAACATTTAAAGTTTTCTATGTTTAACTGGCCATTATCGCAGAATCATTGAAGGCTTCTCTAAGATAGCAAGAACAATAATTCAGTTAACACGAAAGGGGGTAAAATTTCATTGGTCGAATAAGTGCGAACAGATCTTCCCAGAGTTGAAACGACGATTGGTCACTACACTAGTGTTAACAATTTCAAAAGGATCGAACGTTTTGTGATCTACAGCGATGCATCTAAGCAAGGCTTAGGGTGTGCCCAAATGCAGTTTGGAAATGTGATTAAAACAACATGAACAAAAATACATGATGCATGATGTAACGACCCGGACCTCTAGTTACTGGCTTGGGCGAGAGGTTCGGGTCGCTACAAAAAATGCGCGTTTTTTGTAACGACCCAGACCTTGCGCCCAAGCCATTGAATATATGTATTGTCTGCTTTGGGTGGGCAGAGCCCACTTACCCCTCATTACTTTCTATCGCGTTCCCCAGGATTCGAACTCAATACCTCCATCATATGGGAGACTTAAGAGGAATCCTGGTACCAATTTGTCAAGTTTGGTACCAGGATTCCTCTTAAGTCTCTTATATGATGGAGGTCTTGAGTTCGAATCTTGGGGAACACGACAGAAAGTCGTGAGGGGTAAGTGGGCTCTGCCCACCCAAAGCGGACAATACGTATGTTCTAACGGCTTGGCGCAAGGTCCGGGTCGTTACACATGATCTTGAACTTAGGCAATGATTCACGCATCAAAGTTATTGTGGCACTATCTGTATGGAAACAAGTGTGAGATTTATGCAGATCATATGAGTCTCAAATATTTCTTCACCTAAAAGAAATTGAATACGAGACAAAGGAGATGGTTGGAGCCAGTAAAGGACTATGATTGCACTATACTTTACTATCTTAGTAAAATCAATGTGGTTGGAGATGCCTTAAGTAGGAAATCGAGAGGTCAAATGGCATTTTTGCTATCAGATGAAGATCAGTTGGTTAAAGAGTTCAAGAAGATGGAAATTGAGGTAGTTGTTTCTGCTAATCAAATTATAGTTGTGATGGCGACTTTGATGATTCAACCAAATCATAAAGATCGAATTGTTGAAGTGTAAGATAAGGATTCATTTCTCCAGAAAATTAGAAGTGAGGTTGGATCAGATAAGATGAATGGTTTTAAGGTGTCGATAGATAAGGAATTAAAGTTCAAATGAAGGCCTTGTGTGCCTAAAGACAAGGAATTAAGAAAGAAAATTCTAGAAGAAGATCATTACATCTCGTACACCGCTCATTCCAAGGGTACAAATATGTATTGAGACATTCGAAATATATTTTGTTGGAGGAACATGAAAAGAAGTATTTAAGTTTTTGTCAGTAAATACATGATTTGTCAACAAGTAAAAGCAGAACATGAAAGACCTTTAGGATTATTAAATCCTATGAAAATATCATAAAGGAAATGGAAACATATTTTGATAAATTTTATCGTCGATTTTCTAAAGTCAGTGAAAGGAAATAATATCTTTTGGGTAATTTTTGATCGATTGACAAAGACATCTCACTTTCTGCGTATGAAAATGACGTTTAGTATGGATCAATTGGTATAGCGATACATTAGAGAGATATTCAGATTACACGGTGTCCCAGTATCCATTATTTCGGATAGATACTCGAGGATTAACTCTAAGTTCTAGAAAAGCTTACATGAAGCATTGAGAATGAAATTGAATTTTAGTACAACTTACCACCCCCAATCAGTTGATCAATTCGAAATAACTATTCAGATATTGGAAGATATGTTACGTGCTTGTGTATTGGACCTAGGAGGAAGTTGGGATTTATAAGTGCCTTTGGTAGAATTTTCCTATAACAATTTCAAGTCTACAGATCATTGGTTCATTGGGATAAAGTAGGCAAAAAGAGAATTTTAGGTCCAGAAATCATCGAGTGAATAGTTCTAACAATCGATAAAATCAGAAAGGTCTCTACATATTTTGTTCCTTTATATTTCAAGAAAATCAAGGTAAGTGGTGTTAAGTATTTACCCTTTTTGTTCATGATCTATATACAAGTATGCTTGTGATGTGTGTTAGAATTTTGATGTTATGAACAAAGAGATTTATGTATGGCTATAATCGATTTCTTAGTTCCCAAGGGATTCTTCGGAATCATGAACTCATCGGATTAAATGATGGTTGATCAAGTGGAATTTACGTGGATTGTTGAGGAACCAAAAGGAGAAAAGTGCTTCATTTGTGCAATTAGTCACGTTTGAAGGGTTTTTGAGTTCTTATTTGTTATGCAACTTATGTTTAATTTCTAAAAGATGTTAGTTTATCTTTCTTTAGAACTTTCTAGTTCTTTTTCTTGATGTGAACATTTAAAATTTTAATTGGTTTCAGTATGCATATGATTAAAGTTACTAAAGAAGTTAAGATTAAACTTTAGACTTGTAAAAAATAATATCTAGCTTACTGCCTAAATTTTGTTGCATCATTTCAAACAGAATTATTTGAATTTCGAGACAAAACTAGTGAAGTTTGAAAGCCATATGAGTCCTCTATCCAAGGCTTAGGAATCAAGTCAACTGAAGGCCAATAAGATAAGTTATGTCCTTTCTTTTTCCGTGTGCTATGTTCAATGTACCTGAGAACAAATTTTTTCACATGTTTGAGTATCTATTTGAGTGCCTAAATTATATAATAAAATACTGAAATTTTACTATGTTGTACTTGAATGAGTTTAGAAAATGCCATAAAATTTTCATAAAATTATGAATCCGATAAATGGTCCAACTAAACTTGATCGTTGGGTAGTGCGTTGCTGAATTTAACTCCATTAATACACGCTAAAATTCATTTTAATCCTCCATTTTAGTTTCGTTATTTAACAAATCAAAGTTATCTACCTTAAATCATTTGTTTTTAATAATTTTTTAAATTTATAATAGAATGTGAGGGTAAACTACAAAATAAAAAGGAAATTAAGAAACAAAAAATTAATCTCACTGGAATTTTTTTAAGTAGAAAAAAAGGCATGTTGTTTTTGTAACAATTTTAAATTTCAAGACTTGGGTTGTTACATACAGAGAGAATGAAAGAAAAAAAAAATTGATTTTGTATAAAAAAGAGTGAGATTGGGCTTTTGTTGCAGAAGTTTTGTTAATTTACCAAAGTCTGAATCAAGCAAATGTCTGAAAAGTACGGAGAGAAAATACAAACACAAGATAGATTAGCAATATAGGGGTTAGCCAAAATAGAGAAAAAGAAAGACAATTAAAAAAAAGAAATTGTTAAAATAAAATTAACTAAAGTGGTAATCAAAGTAAAAATATTCCCCGACAACGGCGTTAAAAACTTGTTCGCTAAAAGTGCAAGTTGCAAGTGCACGGGTCGCGCTCAAGTAATAAAGTGGATCTTTTAAATCCGGGTTGTCGAATCCTTAAAAAATGTATACTTTCAATTACACAACTTTAATAAATTTTAATTCTAACAACGAAAATAAAGACACAATAAAGACATAGGATTAGGAAAAAAAAAAAGGAAAACAACTAAACATCTACAAAATAAGAAAGACACAAACGCTTGGGAATTTTGGAGGAAAACGTGGTTGGGATTCATGGTTTTGTTTAACCGTCGCCTAATTAATTTCACAACAAGTCAATTAACTAATTACTCATTTTCAATGTTAGACCCGATCTTCCAATTTTGGTTAAGAAGCTCTCTCGAGCGAAATTAACCCTAATTGATTTGTTAAATCTACTATATCTCTATGTTGATTTGAAACCAAACAACCGCATTTAATAATTGTGAAAATAGCTCATTGGGTCACATAGGGCTAGTGGTATATCTCTATCCACTACACAAGCATAAGGTCACTACACAAACCTAAGATTTCTACCATTTGGTCTAAATTATACAATCCTCTCTCGAGCGATGTACAAATCACGAAACACAATCATTCATTGGCCACATAAATGAAAAGGCAATCATAACAATAATAGAAACACATGGAAATAAGCATTTTAATACAAAAAGAAGAAAATATAGAAATTAATCAAGGCTAGGTTAAATTACTACCATAAATCCCAACACAATAAATTAGCCAATCATATATATATGTAAACAAATAAGAAAATTAATCCAATACATTCCACATATGGCAAAATAATTGAGAAAAAAACAAGATTTAAAGATAAAACCCTTGTTGAGCTCGTTCTTAAATTTTCCAAATACTTCTCCAACCCTTTGATAGATCTCCTTTGTGTGCTCTAGATTCCTTCTCCAAAATACACAAGCAAAAACAAAAATAAAAGGAGAAGAAAGAAAGAAAAAGAAAAAAAAAAGAGAAGAAAGAAGACGCAATGCTGTCCCAGCAGGAAGAAGCCCTCTTTTTTCCCCCAAAATCAGTTTTTTATGTTTAAACCTAAAGGAAATTGCAATTCAAGCCACTTGAGTTTTGGAAAGTGTACAAAATAGTCCCTCGCCTATTTTTTTTTATCAGCAGCGCCATTGCCTCAGTAACCTGCATGGGAAATGGTCAAAATTTGCCATTTCGAGCCAAGTCCTCCAATATTTGCGCACTAGATCCCTCAACTATGATTTTGTATATTTTGGTCCTTGAATTTTGACTTTTATTTCAATCTCGCCCTCCATAAATTTCACTCCAAATCCTCCAAATTTTTGGCTTGTTTATTTTGGTCCCCAAATTCACAATTTTGTACGATTTTAGTCATTTTTCCTCATTTCTTCTTGTTCTCTTTCTTTCGGGTGATTTTGACCTACAAAAGCCATAATTGCATAATTGTGAATAGAAATTCACTCATTTTTATCAATAATAAGTTTGTTTAGATATTAAATAATTGTGCAAAAATACACTTATCATATACAAAGAATCCTACCTTAATTTTGATTAAACTAAGCAATCCCTCCCTTGAACAGCTATTTCTTTGTTGCAGGAATTTGAGCACAAGTTTCTTGAGGAAATGCCTAGTGGGAGTAACCCATTAGGGGCATTGTATACCAGATTGACTTGGTACCTGAAACTATTATTCCAAACCGACCCGCCTATAGAAGTAATCTAAAAAAGAGACAAAAGAGCTTCAGAGCAAGTTTAGGAGTTGATTGGCAAATGATACATGAAGAAAATCATGAGTCCATGTGATTGTCATGCTAATTGTACATAAAAATGATAGGACGTGGAGAATGTGCATTTATTGCATGACAATCAACAATATAATGATAAAGTATCTTCATCTCATACCTAGATTAGATAATATGTTTGATGAACTTCCTTGGTCACGCATTTTCAGTAAAATAGATCTTAAAATTTGCTATCAATGAATTAGAATGAAAGAACTCAATAAGTGAAAAACTACCTTCAAGATTAAATGACATGATCCGGCATAGAGTTATATTTGGAAGATTATTTTCTATTTGAGAAAGTTTCCATATTTCACTATAATTTTTAATTTTGGCAACTTTTGTTAATTTAGGACTATTTAAATTCCGTTTTTAATTATTTCCTAGGGTCAGCATAAATAGTTTATTATTTCATTGTATTGGACAATCTTTTAAGGAATAAAAATTGAGAATTTTCTCTCCAATAGTTCTTGATGAACTTTTCGAACTTATCAAATATATTGTTATATTTGTGACGTTCAACCCTTAGAACTTATCAAAGGACTAATAGGCATCCTTTGTGGCGTTCGCAGATCGAGGTTCGTTGATTTTGTAATCAAGAGGTCATTCAAACTCCATTTTTGTTTGGTTGCTTGGTTCAATAATTTCCGGGTCGAAATCCTATCGTCTACAACCTAAATTTGGGCTTTTCCGGCATTTTCAAATCAATTTTGCGAGTTCCATGAGATTCTTCCAACCAGGATCTCATCAAGTGGTATCATAGTTTGGGCTCCAGGTTCTATCTTTTTATTTTGTTTTGAGTCTTTTGTTAATTATTCTTCGCGTTTTTTAAGTCAGTAATTATTTTTAGTCTTCAATCAAAAAATTTCCAAAAAAATTTCAAAAGTTGTTTTTGGACTGATCTAGCATCCAAATCAACTTTCGTCTGTTTCGTTGTTATCGTAGCCAATTTTTGAGTCAAAAAAAAAATTTTTAAAAATTATTATTATTTTACTGTACTGTTCACCCAAAAAAATATGGTTAATTTTGGAAATTGCCAATATCATATTATCTTGTCTAAATTCAAAAATCTGTTGTGTTCATTCCAATCCAAAAATTCAAGAACTACTTTCTTGAATTAAAATAATTTCCATTCGAAATTTTATCAAATCATTTTTCTTCTTTATTGAGTCTTCTTGATTACAAAACTCAATCACAAGCAATTTGAATACCACAAGAAATTGAGTGATACACGAGAGGATAAAAGTGAGGCAGAAATATTTTAGAAGTTAGGATGTCGAATGAGGTGATCCGACAGTTTGAAAGATTGCTTAGGGATGTGAACGACAAACTGGAGAGGCTGGACACAAAAGTTACTAATCATCATAGGGGACAACATGCAGAGGCACTCAATGCAAGAGGGCAGACTAAAAATTTTGGCGGAGAAGATAGAAGAATATACAATAGCAAGATGACAATTTCTTCATTCAAAGGGAGGAGTGATCCGAAGGCATACTTAGCATGCGAAGAAAAAGTAGAGCTTATATTTGATTCTCAAGATTACTCTGAGGAGAGAAATGTAAAGTTAGTTGTAACTCAATTTGTAGATTATGCTATGATTTGGTGGGATCAGTTGATAATATCTAAGTGGGGAAATTACGAGAGACCTATTGAAACTTGGGGTGAGTTAAGGGCTCTTATGAGAAAACGATATGCATCTAATCACTATTTTGGGTATATGAGTGATAGGCGTGGAAGAGGGTTTTGAGAGGATCCTAGAAGGTTTGTTGAAGTTGAGAAGTTAATGAGGGTAAAATACTGTAACGCCCCGAGTTCCGCGGACCCGGAACGCTACGTCATCTTCTCTTTGCCCTAATTTAACTGAAAAGTTTGGCGGAATAACTAACTTTTGAAAAGCATCACATTTAAAAATTTGTGAACGTTAACGGCAATAAACCTCATTAGAATTAATTTAAAGAAAATTTATTAAACTTTAAAACTCAAGTTTGAAATAGCGGAAACGACAAGGTAAGTTCATAACGTTCAAATGAGTGAAATTTAAAAGTAAATTGAAAGCAATTAACTACTATTATTCGTTCATGCCACCACTGCCCCTCAAACTCGGCCGTCTCCAAAATCTGCAAATATTGTTAAAATAGCGGAATGAGCATTTCGAAGAAATACTCAGTAGACTCATCGCCAGTAATTAATCTACAGAATAATTGAACACATAATTATGCAACTTATACAGTGATATTCTCATAGGCTTATTTTCTTTGAAAAATCATAGGCTCTTTAAAATCATAGGGTGTGGGTAGTCTGTCTCATGCATTTAAGCAAGTAAGTTATGCATAACATCATCTTATCTCATACGAGATTCTCTTTCTTCTCATGCAATTAAGCATATAAGTTACGGCAAGCGTAATAACATAATCTATCCCATAAGGGATTCTCATCTTATGCATCGAAGCATATAAATCACATAAAATCACATAATACATGCAATTATAATTTAAACTAATTAATGGGGGCGAGTCTACCTCAATTTATCTCGTTTTGCGTGAAAAGTGGAGCGGGAAGAAAAAATCTCAGTTCCTCAATTGTTCGTACGTTTCGTCTAGCCAAAAATAGAAGATAAACTTGAATTAGCGTTTCGAAATTTTTTAAAGATTAAAAACGATAAAAAATAAAGTTTAGGGACTTAATTGGAATTTATTAAAACTGGAAATAAAGGTTTAAGGGCTAAAATTGAATTTTTCTAAGATAAGGAACTAAATTAGGAATTGGTTAAAACTGAAATTAAGAATTCAGGGACTGAAATTGACTTTTCCAAAATCTTTGGGCCGATCCATTTTTAAAACATAAGTTTGGGACTGATTCCTTTAAAAATCGAACTTTGGGACTGAAATAAAACATTTTAAAACTTGGGGACCAAAATAAACGAACTCCTAAACTATAGGGCTAAAATCGTAATTTTCCAAAAATTAAATTTAACAAAATCACTCTCTCTCCCTCATTCTCTCGACAAACGCGAGGCAGAGAGGGAGGAGACGACGGGGGAAGGAAAGGGCGAAGCCCTTTCCGTCGCTTCCGGCCGGCGACGCCAGCGCCGGTGTCGCGCGGTGGTGCCGGTGGCTGGAGGGTGAGGATTGGGTGGTTTCGGCGTACGGGTTGGAGAGAAACCGAGGCTTGGGGCTCGATTTTTCTTGGACTTTCCGGCGACGAACTGGTTGGAAAGTAGGCCGGGATTAAGGTAAGTTCATGGGCTTTCTTATTCCTTGGTTTTTGTTTGATTTGAGGTTGATTTCTGGGGCTCGATTCTTGAGTTGAAGGGGGGCTGTCGATGGTGTGTTGGGTGTTCTTGTGGTGGCGGGTGGTGGAGTTGGTGCGGTGGCTCGCGTGGATGGCTGCAGGTGTGTTGGAGGTGGTTCTGTAGTGGTGGTTCAATTGGGCTGAGGTGTGGGATGGCTGGCTGCGGCTTGGGTGGTTCGAACGGTGGCTGGACTGGGCAAAACAGTAGGATTGGCATGCGATTTTGGATTGCAGAGAGGTGGCTGTGGTGGTGTGTGCGGTGGCGGCAGGGGCGGAGCCTGTAGGTTGGACGGCTGTGGCCTAGGTTTGGAGGTGGTGTTGATGAAAATTTAGAGCAGTGTCTTACCCTTGTTGGATTGGCTGCGTGAGTGAGGTTGAGGGGGTAGAGATGGGGTATATATATACAGTAGAAAAACTAGGGCACGAATCCCTAGGTAGTAATGGACCATAAATTTGGGCCGGAAGGATTTTCTGATTGGACTTAAGGATTTGGGCTTAAAATAACCCTAATTGGACTAACGGATTATTGGGCCGAAATAATAATCTATCGTATTAATTTCGAATTTAAACGATAAGGAATTTAATAAATTAAAATATTCGAAATTGAATTCGATTTAAATTAATTTAATAGCGGCTAGACGAACGCGTTTTACTTTTTAAAACTCGGGTTTAAAGTTTAACGACACGTTTTTCAAGAAACATAATTAAAATTCTCGGTCGCTACAAATACCCATTGTGAAGCATGTAAGTAGCATGTCAAATAAGCTAACTAGTTTGGATTATAAACTAGAATTTTCAAATATTCGCGACATGATTAATTCTCAAAATGATCATACCAAAGAGCAAGTGAGAAAAAAGAGAGAAGATTGTGAGGTGGCTAAGTATGTTGAAAAAAGAGCAGAGCCACATAAAAGAAAGGAAATAAAGAGTGAAAAAGAGAGTGGAGAGGTAGCAAAGAATGAAGTGGAGCCATAAGAGGGAAAAGACAGTGAGTCTTCATAGGAAAAAGAAAAGTCAAAAGAGAGCGTGCATAAAAATGAGAGTGAGGTTAAGAGTGCTTTAGTGAGAACTAACAATTCCCTCCCTAGTTTGGCTATTTTTGCTTTGCAGGTTGTTGGAGACTTGGTCCATGAAGGCAAATGATATGAGCTAGGATGCGGGAGTACCCATAGCAAGCTCAAGCCGAGACCAGTTGATTATTGAGGAAGGGGCAATGATGCGATCGAGAGCAAAACGAGTCAAAGAGGCATTGGGGATGCTCGTCAAAGCTACTATTGATGAAACTATGTTCGGCACGCAAAATGGAGCAAGTTTCTTGTTGGAGTCGAGTCCGAGAACCAAGTGGATCAACACGATACAAGCAACCGAAGAAAGGGTCCTGCCGGAACAACCAAGCGACCGCTCAGGCTAAATGGGCAAGTGGTCGCTCAGTCCTTACCGAAACTCCAAGGATGCGAAATAGACCTTCCAAGCGACCGCTTGGTTATAAAATCAACGAGAATTTTAATTTTGGCAAGAGACCAATTTCACTTAGAATTCTATTTTATTTCCCTATTTTGACAATATTTATTACCTTGTGCACGTTTTTTACTAGATTTAGGGCTCTAGTATAAATACCTAAACACTTTGTTATTTTGGGACTTTTGACATATTAAATAAAAATTGAAAACTTTTCTTTTCATCTGTTCTTCACTGAACAACAAATCGAACTTCCAAGATCACTTCTTGTGTGTTCAAAATCGGTACGCGAGCTCTTCATATGTGTAATCAAGGGTTCAACACATCATCGTTATCGTTGGATTTTTTGGTTCACTTTGTTGGGTTTAAGTCCAACCCAGGTTTTATTGGCGTTCTTGGGTTCCGCATCAATCTCGTTGTGGGTTTCGTAATCATCGTTGCTACGGGGTTCGCATCAGTTGATATCAGAACAAAAGCTCTAATCTAATCAGGTTCTATCTTTTAATTTCTTGTTGAGTCTTTGTCTTCCTTCTTAGGAGTTTTTCGTGTTCTTGTGTCCAGTAAGTTATTTTGAGTCTTTAATCCAAAAAAAATTCAAAATTATTTTTGTGCTCAATTTGAGACCAAATCAACTTCCGTCTTCTTTGTCCTTCTCGTAATCGAATTCTTGAGTTGGAAAAAAAAAATTACTGTTCATCCGTACCAGTATAAAAATAAAAAATAAAAAAAAATTTAATTGTTTGATTGAGTTGCTACCAACAACTTCTATTGGTTATACACCTTGAGTCAGTATCTAAATCTCTCATCTAGTTCCTAAATCCTTCAATCCAAATTATATTTTTCATATTACCCTTGTTTTCACATTCCTTCTCGTATTTGTTTTGAATTCACAAATTTGGTCCGGTAAGTTCTTTGTTGACTTTGCAAGCACTTTGAAAGAGCAATTGAGTGGTAAAAGGCAGAGAGTGAGCTTATTAAAAGGTAAAAGCCAATTGAGTGTTTTCGAGCGAAAATTGGTGAGGCAGAAATTGAGAGAATGTCTGACATGGAAAGTTCCAATTCTAGCAGATATGGTAATCACACCAATAAACAGAATGATAAGATGGATAGGTTTGAGCAATTATTGATGGAGATGGGGGAGGAGATGAAGAAATTGAGAACTTCGATGGTGAATATATTATAGGGAACAACCCGTGGAAGTACCTCCTACCAGGGGAATAGGTAGGCGGGATCCTAGACTGGATGAATATGAGCCAGGTAGCGAATGGGGAGAAGATGAGGGCGAAGGAGTTGAAATGGGACGAATAAGACATAGGATTTGAACGACGGGGTAGGAATGATTATGGTGGTGAAGTTGATGGAGGTTTGGGAAATGTAAAAATGGTTATTCCACAATTTAAGGGTAGAAGTGATCCCGAGGCATATTTAGATTGGGAGAAGAAGTTAGACTTTATCTTTGAATGCCATAACTATTCTGAGGATAAGAAGGTGACGGTTGCTGTGTTGGAATTCACCGACTACGCCATCACTTGGTGGGACCAAATAGTTACTTCACGGTGTAGGAATCGGGAGAGCCCTATCAATACTTGGGATGAACTAAAGTCAGTAATGAGGAAACGATTTGTGTCTAGTCATTATTACCGGGAAGTCTACCAGAAACTGCAAAGTCTATATCAAGGGACGAAGAGTGTGGAAGATTACCATAAAAAGATGGAGACTTTGATGATTAGAGCAAATGTAGAGGAAGACCGAGAAGCTACTATGGCTAGGTTTTTGAATGGGTTGCATAGAGAGATTGCTAACGTGGTGGAATTGCAACATTATGTAGAGCTGGATGACATGTTGCATGTAGCCAAGAAAATTGAGAAACAGTTGAAGAGGAAGGGGACAACTAGACAAGCAGTCGGTAATTCGGGTTCTAACTCAAACTAGAAACCAAGGTGGGATAACCAAGGGGATGGGGCTGAGTCGAAAGGAAGAACTGAAGGTACTAGCAGGACAACGCCAAAGGCAGACTCACAGCCAATCAGGAATCGAGATATCCAGTGTTTCAGGTGTTTGGGAAAAAGACACATTTCGTGTTAATGTCCAAACAAAAGGACCATGATTCTACGCGATGGGGAAGTAGAGAATGACGGGAAGGATGAATTTAAAGACATGCCACCATTGGAAGATATTAGTGAGCATGGGGATACAGTGGAATTTGCTCCTGCTGCAAAGTTAATGGTCACAATGAGAGCTCTCAACACTCAAGTCAAAGCAGATGATACACAACAGCAGAGGGAGAACATTTTTCATACACGATGCTACATCCATGATAAGGTATGTAGTATGATCATTGATGGAGGTAGTTGTACCAATGTAGCTAGCACAATCTTAGTTGAGAAATTGGGGTTACTACTAATTAAACACCCTAGGCCATATAAATTACAATGGTTGAATGATAGTGGAGAAGTTAGGGTAAATAGACAAGTGTTGATTCCTTTCTCAATTGGGAGCTATAGTGACAAGGTTGTATGCGATGTGGTACCTATGCAGGCAGGTCATATTTTGTTGGGTAGGTCATGGCAGTATGATAGAAAGGTTATCCATGATGGGTATAAAAATAGATATAGTTTTGTCAAGGAGGGTAGGTCTATTACTCTTGCGCCATTAACACCGGCTCAAGTTTATGAAGACCAAATTCAATTGAGAGAATCTGACGAGAAACGAGCAAGAGAGTCTGAAAAAAGGAGAGAAAACAGTGAGTTAGTGAGTAAGAGAGAAAATGGAGAGGTGGCCGAGAGTGGAGGGAAGAGTGAGAGGCCACGTGAGGAGAGAGAAAATGAGCCAGTTGAGAGGAGAGAAAAGCCAAAAGCGAACTTCTTTGCTAGTGAGAGTGAGTTGCAAAAGGCTATAACTGATTAAAAAATAGTGTTGTTGTTGATGTATAAAGAATCACTCCTCAACTTTGAGGAATCTAACATACCCTTCCCTAGTGTGGTTGAGTCTTTGTTACAGGAATTCGAAGATGTGTTTCCAGAAGACATGCCAAGTGGATTGCCACCAATTCGAGATATCGAACACCAGATTGACTTCATACCAGGAGCTGCCCTTCCGAACCGACCCGCTTACCGAAGCAATCCCGAGGAGACAAAGGAGCTTCAAAATCAAGTGGATGAGTTGATGAACAAAGGATATGTGAGGGAGAGCATGAGTCAAAGTCCTTTACTCGTTCTATTGGTACCAAAAAAGGATGGGACTTGGAGAATGTATGTGGACTACAGGGCTATCAACAACATAACGGTAAAGTATCGTCACCCTATACCTAGGTTAGATGATATGCTTGATGAATTACATGGTGCTTGTATTTTTAGTAAGATAGATCTTAAAAGTGGGTACCATCAAATTCGTATACGGGAGGGTGATGAATGGAAAACTGCGTTTAAAACTAAATATGGGTTGTATGAGTGGTTGGTCATGCCATTTGGTCTCACTAATGCACCGAGCACGTTTATGCGTTTGATGAATCATGTTTTGCGTGCTTTTATAGGAAAGTTTGTTGTTGTCTATTTTGATGATATCTTAATCTATAGCACAAACTTAGATGCGCATTTGGAACATTTGAATTGTGTGCTTGTGGTACTTAGGAAGGAACAGTTTTATGCCAATTTTAAAAAGTGTACCTTTTGCATGCCAAAACTTGTCTTTCAAGGATTTGTGGTGGGTGTTAATGGGGTAGAAGTAGATGAAGAGAAGATTAAGGCTACTAGGGATCGACGAACGCCTAAAAGCATAACTGAAGTTAGGAGTTTCCATGGCTTGGCTAGTTTTTATAGGCCTTTTGTGAAGGATTTTAGCACAATCACTACACCACTCACTGAAATTATTAAGAAGAGCGTAGGTTTTCAATGGGGTGATGCACAAGAACATGCATTTAACTATTAAGGATAGATTGTGTAAAACACCTGTTTTGGCATTACCTAACTTTGACAAAACCATCGAGATTGAGTGGGATGCATCAGGAATAGGTATTGGAGCTGTGCTAATGCAGGAATGCGGGCCCATTGCTTATTTCAGTGAGAAGTTGAGTGGAGTTGTCTTAAACTATCCTACATATGACAAGGAATTGTATGCGCTTGTCTAGGCATTGGAAAATTGGCAGCACTACTTGTGGCCCAAGGAATTCGTGATACACACTGATCACGAGTCGTTGAAGCACTTACGAGGTCAAGGTAAGTTGAACAAAAGACACGCAAGGTGGGTGGAATTCATAGAGTCATTTCCCTACGTCATCAGGTATAAACAAGGTAAGGAAAATGTGGTTGCAGA
This sequence comes from Osmanthus fragrans, assembly GCA_019395295.1. Classification (NCBI taxonomy): domain Eukaryota; kingdom Viridiplantae; phylum Streptophyta; class Magnoliopsida; order Lamiales; family Oleaceae; genus Osmanthus; species Osmanthus fragrans. Next base: position 10,949,736 of record CM033348.1, on the reverse strand, counting down.
TGCATTATCACGAAGGTACGTATTGCTAAATTCCCTCCATGCATAGTTACTTGGCTTTGAACATATTAAGAGCATGTATGTAAGTGATCCTGCTTTCTCTGACATTTATGAATCATGCAATAAAGGTGCTATTGATAAGTTTTATAAGCATGAAGATTATTTGTTTAGGAAAAATAAGTTGTGTGTTCCTAATTGCTCTATACGCGAATTGTTGGTAAGGGAAGCACACAGTGGGGGTCTAATGGGACATTTTGGGGTACAAAAGACTTTAGACATGTTAGGTGAACATTTTTACTGGCTTAAAATGAGAAGTGATGTAGAACATATTTGTGGGAAGTACATAACTTGTAAAAAGGTTAAGTCTAAGGTTCTACCTAATGGTTTGTATACTCCTTTACCTGTACCTAGTGAACCTTGGGTGAATATTTCTATGGACTTTGTGTTAGGTTTACGTAGGACAAAAAGGGGGACTGGATTCTAAATTTGTTGTGGTAGATAGGTTTAGTAAAATGGCACACTTTATACTATGTCACAAAACCGATGATGCCACTAATATTGCAGATTTATTATTTAGGGAAATAGTCCGTTTGCATGGGGTCCCTAAGAGTATAGTATCAGATCAGGATATTAAGTTCTTGAGTCATTTTTGGCAAGTCCTGTGGAATAAGTTAGGCACTAAACTGTTGTATTCTACGACTTGTCACCCACAAACTGATGGGCAAACTGAAGTGGTCAATAGGACCATAACTCAATTACTTCGTACGGTGATAAATAAGTTGGGAGGAGTGTTTACCCTTTATTGAATTTGCTTATAGGGCTGTACACTCTACTACTACATTTTCACCGTTTGAAATTGTTTATGGGTTTAATCCACTAACACCCTTGGATTTGTTACCGTTGCCTGTGAATGAACAGGGTAACTTGGATGGTACAAGGAAGGCTGAATTGGTCAAGTCCCTGCATAAAAAAGTCAATGAGCAGATTGAAAAGAAAGGAAAGCTTGTGGCACAGAAAGTGAACAAAGGACGAAGGCGCGTGATCCTTAAACCAGGAGATTGGGTCTGGGTACACCTCAGAAAGGAGCGTTTTTCGGAGCAGAGGAAGTCTAAATTGCAGTCACGTGGAGATGGGCCATATCAAGTCCTCAAGAGGGTCAATGACAATGCATACCAAGTGGATCTCCCAGGTGAGTATAATGTGTCAGCTACATTTAATGTTGCTGATCTCTCTCTATTTGATGCAGATACAGATTCGAGGTCAAATCCTTTTGCAGAGGGAGAGGATGATATGAGCCAGGATGCGGGAGTACCCATAGCAAGCTCAAGACGAGACCCGTTGATTATCGAGGAACGGGCAATGACGCGATAGAGAGCAAAATGAGTCAAAGAGGCATTAGGGATGCTCGTCAAAGCTACTATTGATGAAACTATGTTCGGCACGCAAAATGGAGCAAGTTTCATGTTGGAGTCGAGTCCGGGAACCAAGTGGATCAACACGATACAAGCAACCGAAGAAAGGGTCTTGTCGGAACAACCAAGCGACCGCTCAGGCTAAATGGGCAAGCGGTCGCTTAGTCCTTACCGAAACTCCAAGGAGGCGAAATAGACCTTCCAAGCGACCGCTTGGAATATAACCAAGCGATCGCTTGGCTATAAAAATCAGCGAGAATTTTAATTTTGGCAAGAGACCAATTTCACTTAGAATTCTATTTTATTTCCCTATTTTGACAATATTATTGCCTTGTGCACGTTTTTTACTAGATTTAGGGCTCTAGTATAAACACCTAAACACTTTGTTATTTTGGGACTTTTGACATATTGAATAAAAATTGAAAGCTTTGCTTTTCCTTTGTTCTTCATTAAACAACAAATCGAACTTCCAAGATCACTTCTTGTGTGTTCAAAATCGGTACGCGAACTCTTCATATGTGTAATCAAGGGGTTCAACGTATCATCGTTATTGTTGGGCTTTTTGGTTCACTTTGTTGGGTTTAAGTCCAACCCAGGTTTTATTGGCGTTCTTGGGTTCCGCATCAATCTCGTTGTGGGTTTCGTAGTCATCGTTGCTAAGGGGTTCGCATCAGCAAATCTGTTGCCTACCCCAATTTGAAAATGTCTTTATTACTGGAGGTCAACTTTGTGATCCCTGAAGAGTTACAGAAGATGCCATGGAAGGAACTCTTATGCAGTAGGTTGGATTACCATGGTGAAGTGATGGGAGAGATGAGTCCATTTGCAGTGTCATTGCTACAATCACATGGGCAGGGTAAGACATGGAGAAAGCAGAGTTATTCAGTCTTTGGAGGATCTCAAACTTGCAAAAGGAAGCCTTTGGGACAAGTACACTTTGATTTACGTGTTGGTTATTGGAAGTTCTTACAAAAGAGGCGGGTCCGAATTCAAAGGAGGTCCAAATTGCATCCTAGAGGAGATGGGCAGTTCCATATTCTTGACATGATCGGGATTAAAGGCTATAACTTGGGTTTGGATTCGAGGTCGAATCCTTTCGAAGAAAGAATGGATGATATAATCCGGCATAGAGTTATTTTTGGACGATTATTTTCTATTTGAGCGAGTTTCCATATTTCACTATAATTTTTAATTTTGGCAACTTTTGTTGTTTTAGGACTCTTTAAATTCACTTTTTAATTATTTTCTAGGGTTAGTATAAATAGTTTATTATTTCATTGTATTGGACAAGCTTTTGATTATGAATAAAAATTGAGAATTTTCTCTTCAATGGTTCTTGATGAACTTTTCGAACATATCAAATATATTGTTATATTTGCGACGTTCAACTCTTAGAACTTATCAAAGGATTAGACATCTTTTGTGGCGTTCGCAAATCGAGGTTCGTTGGTTTTGTAATCAAGAGGTCATTCAAACTCCATTTTTGTTTGCTTGGTTCAATAATTTGCGAGTCAAGATCCTATCGTCTACAACCTGAATTTGGGCTTTCTCGACGTTTCCAAATCAATTCCGCGAGTTCCATGAGATTCCTCCAACCAGGATCTCATCATTAAATACGGGTTATATGAGTGGTTAGTTATGCAGTTTGATTTTACTAATGTATCTAGTAATTTCATGAGATTAGTGAACTATGTTTTACATGCATTCATAGGCAAATTTGGAGTGATTTATTTTGATGATATCCTTGTGTACAACAAGAGTTTAGAAGAGAATATTAAGAATTTGAGATGCATGCTTGATATTTTGAAAAGTGAAAAACTATATGATAATCTTAAAAAATGTACATTTTGCACGAAAGACAAAAGTTATTTTTCTTAGTTATGTTATTAGTATCGAAGGAATTAAATTCGATCAAGAGAAAGAAAAAGCCATTAAAGAGTAGCCAATACGTAAGAACATCACTGAGGTAAGAAACTTCCATAGTTTAACTAACATTCATAGGTGTTTCATTAAAGATTTTAGCACAGGTTCTACACCACTTACTTAAATTGTGAAAAAATATTATTACTTTTCACTGGGGTATTGAACAAGAACGTGCATTTAATGTAATTAAGGATAGGTTATGCTCCGCGCCTATTTTAGTACTGTTTAACTTTAACAAACGTTTGAGATTAAACTATGGAAGCCTCAAGAACAAAATTGGGGCCGTTTTGATGCAAAATATGCCACCCATTATATTTTTCAATGAGAGGCTAAGTGGGAATGTTTTGAATTACCTTAAATATGAAAAAGAGCTTTAAGCCCTTGTCAGAGATTGGTCAAAGGAGTTTGTAATCCACACCAATCATAATACGCTGAAACATCTTAAAGGCCAAGGTAAGTTGACAAGAGGCTTGCGAAAGATGGATAGAGTATATCGAGAATTTTTCCTATTATTCGATATAAACAATGTAAGGAGAACCTAGTTGTTGATGCATTCTCCAAAAGGTATGTACTTATTTCTTCCTTAAGTGTCAAAATGCTTGAGTTTGAGTATATTAAGGGTATGTATGCCTTTCATGTAAATTTGTTTACTATATATATGTCATGTTGTGATAAAGTTGCAACTGATAAATTTTACAAGCATGATGGTACTTGTTTAGGAAAAGTAAATTATGTGTGCATAATTGTTTATGCATGAATTATGAGTGCGTGAGCACATAATGAGGGATTGATGGACATTTCGAATTATGAATATTTTAGAAATGTTGCATAAGCATTTTTATTGGCCTAGAAAGAAAAGAAATGTTATTTGCATTTGTAGTAGATGCATTACTTTTAAGAAGTCCAAATATAAAGTTTTGCCACAGAGGTTATATACACACTTACCCGTTATCAGTGAGCCATGAGTTGATGTGTCTATGGACTTTGTATTGAGAATGCCTAAGACTAAAAGGGTTAGAGACTCCATATTCATGGTAATATATAGGTTTAGTAAAATAGCACATTCCATTCCATGCCATAAAATAGATTATGCCACAAAAGTAGCTACTTAATTTTTCAAGGAGACAGTATGATTCCATGGTATACCTGAGATTATTGTATATGCTAGGGATGTTAAGTTCTTTAACTATTTTTGGAAGGTTTTGTGGGAGTAAGTTGGGCACTAAGTTATTATTTTCTATACGTCATTTAAAGACACATGGACAAATTCAAGTAGTTAGAGCACTAACTCAACTTTTGAGCATTTTAATCAATAACAATTTGAAGAATTGGCAGGATTATTTACCATTTATGGAGTTTGTATACAATAGGGCATGCATTCTACTACTTATTCTTCATTTGAAATTGTGTATAGTTTTAATTGACTGACTCCTTGGAAGTTAATTTCTTTACTTATTGATGAAATAAGTAGTTTTGATGGGAGGAAGAAGGCTGAAGTAGTGAAATCATCCATGAGACTGTTCAACTTTAGATTGAAAAGAAGAATTAACATTATTCTTCCCAAGATAATAAATGGAGAAAACGTGTTACCTTTGAACCAGGGGATTGGATTCAGGTTCATATGCAAAAAGAACGTTTTCCAATCCAAAGAAGGTCAAAATTGCATCCTAAAAGAAATAGACCATTCCAAATCCTTGAGAAAATTAACGGCAATGCCTACAAACTAGACCTTTTAAGTAAATATAATGTATTAGCTACTTTTAATATTGTTGATCTTTCTCTCTTTGATGATGTGATGATTTTAGGTCGAATCCTTTTGAAGAAGAAATGAATGATGAGTATCGTGGAGGATCGACTCGCAAGATCCTTTACATGTTTTGGTGAAAACTCGAAGCTGAAAACTTTATACCTTGCACATGCAAAGAATAATAAAACGTGCATGCATGGCACTCCATAAAAACAAGACGGGATTATTTTTTCAGCTTTATTCAAACTTTACTTGTTTAAATTTATGTTGCCAATTTATGAATAATTTAGGATTCTTTTGAGTCTGTCTATATAAAACATGATTATTGTACAACAATTAACCATTAATTTTGTGAGAATTAAATAACGTCAAGAAACGTTTTCCATATTGTTCTTCATTGAACTATTCCAAACTTATCAAAGATTTTCATCTTTATGGTATTCAGCTTTAAAATTTTCGTTCTTGATTCAAATAATCATTAGGTCAAGGTTTTTTCTATCTGATTTTAACTTTCTAGGGGTGCGTATCAAGTCTTATAGTGGATTCCAGGGAATATTCGCAAGTATTCACGTCAAGGGTGGCGACGGAGGGGATAGTGGGAATGGTGAGGAAGGATGGATGTGAGTGGATGGCGATATGATGGACAGGATATGGATGGCAAATATGATGGATAAGAGTGGAGACAAGTGGATGATAAAGTAGGGGAGAGGGGGTATGAACATCCCAGTGGCCGAAAGGGTAACAGAGGATATGATTGTCCCATTGATTAAAGGCGGTGATAGGACATGACCATCCCAGTGACGGTAGATGTAACGATGGTAATACAGGAGGAGGCGAATAATGTGACGGAGATGGCGATATGAGTGACAACAGATGTGATAGTGGTAACAGAGCAATGGACGGAGGGGTGACGATCAAGATGACAAATGATGTGATGATTTTATCGAATGGGATTACGAAGATGACAAAAAATAATAAACGTTTTAGATGTGTCGATGGTAGAGGTGGAGGTGGAGGTGGTGGCGGACAAGAGATCGAGATTTTCATCACAATGCTTTATTTCTCCCTTAACAGTTGAGACGAATGGGAGAACATTCGTGGATGACACATACGTTAATTTTTGTTGTGATGTCGACCTTGTTAAGAAGAAAGCATTTGAGAGTGGTTCAATGGTCTTAGCCCCGAGTGAGTAATTTGTGATTTTGTTAAAAGTATAATGACTTATCTATGCATTCGCTAACTTTTTTTTAAGTATAAATATTGGCATGGTTTAGGAATGTGAATATGAGTGCATCATGGCTTGTTGGTGATGTAAGCCTAGCTTTTCTAGGTTTATTGTTCACATGATATGTGTTGTTATCTATGTTTAATTTTTTTGTTGATGTAGCATGTTGATTTGGGGATGAAATTTTGGCACGATCGGGCTAGGAGATGTTCGAAGTCATTTTATTGTTTTGGACGAGTAATTATGTATTATACGTTCAATAATGTTATCGATATTGAGAAGTGCTAGACAATGGTCCAAATATGTGTGTATTGCTGAATTACATGTTGAAATATTTGAGAGGGGTCGAGCCGAGATAGGGAAATGCGTGAAAGGGAAGTACATATCTTTATGTTCCAGTGGTAACGAATTCACGTTGCTTTACAACTTAGATCATTTTTATTGAGTCTACGATATTTGTATGACTCCGACCATGACCACACACGACCAGTTGGAAGGTATATTAGAGTCGATGGTGATCATCGTTCCCATGATGGCTAAGAAAACAAACATTGAAATTGAGGATAGACTAGTCATTGTAAGAAAGAATACTACAATAAAACAACAAATAGCGTAAGTTTTTTACATTTGGTAACTTAGCATCTATTCATATTTATTTAAACTGGTATCATATTATTTATTTTTTTCAGAGGTGATTGTAGCATTTTTGCAATCAAGTATATCAAATTTCTTAAAATTGGACGTAATGAATATCTAATCAATCAACCTCACGTGTCCAATTATAGGTTGAAGTTAGCATTCAATTTGTACACATATAATTATGACCTGTAGTGTTTTGTATAAGTACATAGTAAAAAAATAAGTTTTTTTTATCATCTACTCGTGTTCTAATTTTATTTTTTTATATTTTTTGTAAATATAAATAAAACCACAATAATACTTTTAAATAATAAAATATTACACAACAGATTGAGAATATTTTATGACAACAAGACATGTAATTAATGATTTAAGCGTAACCTACACAATCGTGCAACTATTATGAAGGAAATTGACGAGCATGTCCTCTTACTCCACACCTACTGCACTTATGTGGCTAGGAAAACTCTCTGGATGATGTTATTCTAGTCGTAAGTTACATTCAGGAGTACATGGTCTTACTTCGGGTGGCAACAAATTATTAAGCCCCTATTTGAGCCACATTATTTTTCTCATTTTCATTCTTCTACTCATTTTCAACCACACATTTTTCAATAAAATAATATTTTACATCATATCAATAACCTTTTCTTATTTTTCAACCACATATTCCCCATCACATCAACAGTAAAATGCATTCTTTCTTAAATAATTTGGCTCAAACAGAGGCTAAGTATATAATTCAATCGGAAACTTCACATTCAACCTTATTCAACAGGGAAGCTATACCCTTACCACCAGCTCCTATTGCTCTCCCGACCCGTGCCTCGACAGTTGAGTTATTTTGAAGGTATAAGCCTCCTACCTTCGATGGAGCATATGGTCCACTAGTAGTTGAAAAATGACTTCGCAAGTTAGAACGAATTTTTCGACTCATAGACTGTACGGACGCCCAAAAGGTCCAATGTGCGGAGTTTATGTATATCGGTGATGCAAGTCACTAGTGGGATTCGATGTCTCAACCTAGGACTCTGGAGCAGCAATTGGCGTTAACTTGGGAACAATTCAAGCAAAAAGTGATGAACAAATATTTTCCTCAGTCTCTAAGAGATTTCAAGGAGAGTGAATTCCTTCCTTTCAAATAGGAAAATATGTCCCTGAATGATTACGAAGGAAAGTTTGATCAACTCTCAAGGTATGCTCCACACTTGGTGGACACAGAAATTAAGAAGACTCGAAGGTATGAGCAAGGGTTAAACCCAGACCTAAGCATGATTCTTATGTCACATCGTTTCACATCATATCGTGGGATGCTGGAACGAGCTCACGCTATTTGGTATCAAAAGGTTAATGCAAAGCAACACAGTCAATTGTACAGCTAGCGGGATAAAGGACAAATTGGTAAAAGAAAGTGGAATAGTCAATAATAAGGAAGAGGCAAATGGCAAAATAAGAAAGTTAATATCGGATCTAGCGATAGTAAGGCCATGGTAGCTACCGTAGCACCGTGCCCTAAGTGTGGCAAGTCCCATCGTGGTGAATGTTTATATGGGAAGAATGCATGTTTTCGGTGTGGTAAGCCGGGACATATTTCCAAGGATTGTCCCACATTTACCCAGAAGAAAGATGATAACAATGATCAAAACAAGAAGGGAAAAACACGAATCGTTACACTAACTTAGAAGGATACAGAGGAAAACTCAAACATAATAGCAGGTATTTTACTCATATCCAATACACCTGCTTATGTACTGTTCGATTAAGGAGCTACTCACTCTTTTGTATCAACGTCTTTCATTGCTAAAGCTAGTATTACTTGTGATAAGTCAGAGAGTACGCTAGAAGTTAGCATTTCCTTGGGCAAAACATTGAACACTGATAAGTTAGCTAAGTCGTTGAATTTTGAAATTGAGGGAAAAACATTAGAAGCTAATTTGTATATGATAGAGATGAAAGACTTTGATGCAATTTTAGGCATGGATTGGTTGTGATATAATTATGCAACCATTCGTTGTAGGGAAAAGGAAGTGTCTTTTTAGAAACCCAAAGAAGAACAATTTTATTTCCCTGGAATGAAGACAAAACCCATCTCCAACTAGTATCGGCCTTACAAGCTAAGAAAATGTTGAGAAAATAAACATATCAAGGGTTTCTGGTTAACATCTTAGGAGAAAAACAGGCGACGGTAAAGATTGAGGACGTACCAGTGGTACAAGAATTTATAGATGCGTTTCCAGAAGATTTACCTGGTATTCCACAAGATTGACAAGTGAAATTCACAATAGATCTGGTTCCCGGAGCGGCACCAGTATCTAAAGCCTCATACAAAATTGCTCCAAAGAAACTTCAGGAGTTGAAAATTCAGTTACAAGGACTGTTAGATAGTAGCTTTATACGACCAAGTGTATCGCCATGGGGCACACCAGTGTTGTTCGTAAAGAAGAAAAATGGAAGTATGAGGATGTGTATCGACTATCAGGAGTTGAACCATTTGACCATCAAGAATAGGTATCCTCTCCCAAAAATTGATGATTTTTTTGACCAATTGAAAGGGGCAAAGGAATTGTCCAAGATCAACAGATGATCTGGATATCATCAATTGAAGGTTAAGACAAGTGATATACCCAAAACAACTTTTAGAACTCGTTATGGACATTACGAGTTTACAGTTATGTCGTTCGGGTTGACCAATGCTCTGGTAGTGTTCATGGATTTAATGAATCGTATATTTCATCAGTATTTGGACCAATTTGTTATAGTCTTCATTGATGACATTTTGATATATTCAAAGAGTAAAGATCAATATGAGGAACCTCTTAAAATAGTGTTAGAAATACTACGCAAGGAAAAGTTATATGCTAAATTTAAAAAGTGTGAATTTTAGCTTGAGCGACTTGGATTCCTCGGTCATATAGTTACTGCCCAAAGAATTGAAGTAGATCCAATAAAACTGGAAGCGGTAACTATTGGAAGACGCCGACTAACGCTGGTGAAGTTCGAAGTTTTATGGGATTGGCCAGGTACTATCGGAGATTTATAGAAGGATTCTCCAAAATAGCTGGACCAATGACGCAATTGACAAGGAAAGGAGTAAAGTTCCAATGGACAGATAAGTGTGAGTAAAGCTTTCAGGAGCTAAAACAACGATTGATTACAGCACCTGTATTAACTGTGCCTGAAAGTTCAAAAAGGGTTTGTTATATATAGTGATGCATCCAAACAAGGTTTGGGATGTGACTAATGCAGCATGGAAAGGTGATTACATATGCATCAAGGCAATTGAAGAAACATGAGCAGAATTACCCGACGCACGATCTAAAACTTGCGACGGTAGTACATGCATTAAAGATATGGTGTCATTACTTATATAGAGGGAAGTGCGACATTTGCACAGATCATAAGAGTCTCAAATATTTCTTCACATGGAAGGAATTGAATATGAGACAGAGACGGTGGTTGGAGCTAGTAAATGATTATGATTGCACTATTCTTTACCATCCTGGTAAGGCTAATGTTGTTGTCGATGCTCTAAGTAGAAAATCAATGGGACAGTTGGCATCATTACCTACTTTTCAGATGGAGTTGATCAAAAACTTGAAAAATTTGCGAATCGAAGTGATTACCACACCAGAACAAGTCACCACTCGTTTAGCAACTTTGGTGGTTCAACCTATTCTTAGAGACCGTGATGAGTACCACGTAGTAATGAACATTACACAACCCCACAATAACATTGAAAACCCAAGAATGCCCAAAGATAATCCCGGTTTAAAGATTCAACCAAGAATGTTGAATCAAGCAACCCAACAAGAACGACGCTTGATAGACCTCTTGATTACAAAATCCGTGGTCTTCACTCGATGCAAAAGGATCTTGATAAGTTCGCGGTGTTCTGAGAAGAACAAGATTGAAAGAAAATAGCCTCACTTTAATTGATAATTTGTCAAAAGGTTCTACAATAATGATAAAATAAACTATTTATACTAATGCTAGAAATCCTATAAAATTCGTGCAAAATCTCTCAAACATAGTAAAACATCAATAAAAGCAGAATTTTAAGGAAACTAGAATTCTCACCAAAAATATCAAACTTGTCTTCAGATTTGTTCTAAACGGTTGCTTAGTTGTTTTCCAAGCGGTCGCTTGGAAGGACATTTTTTCTGCCTTGAAATCTCGGTAAGGGTCTGAGCGACCGCTTGACCGTTTCTTCTAAGCGGTCGCTTAGAGTCCAGTTGGCCTCCTTCTTCGATCACTTGTATCTTGTTGATCCAGTTGGTTTCCGACCTCCACCCCAACATGAAACTTATCTCTTTTTACCTGTAGATTATGACGTCGTCCATCGTTATTTGCACAAGTAGTCTCATTGCTTGATTTACCCATTTTGCCCTTGATCGCGTCATCGGACCTCCTTCGATAAACAACGGGTCTAGGGCCGGGCTCGGCTTCATCGGACTCGACGCCTGGATCACATCATCCTCTCCCTCTTCAGAAGGATTCAACCTTGAATCTGCACCTACATCATAAAGAGAGAGATCAGACACATTAAAAGTTGCTGAAACATTATACTCACCTGGAAGATCCAATTTATATGCGTTGTCGTTGACTTTCTCCAAAACCTGAAATTGACCATCCCATCGTGGCTGCAACTTTGATTTCCTCTGCTCTGGAAAACGTTCCTTGCTGAAATGTACCCAGACCTAATCTCCAGGTTCAAATATCACGCTCCTTCGACCCTTGTTTGCCTGTAACGCGTAGTGTTTGTTTTTCTTCTCAATTTGCAATCTTACCCTTTCATAAAGTGACTTCATCAACTCGGCCTTTCTTGTACCATCTAAGCTACCTCGTTCATTAACAGATAAAGGTATTAAATTCAAAGGTGTTAGCAGAATGCGTGGCCCTATTATATGCAAACTCTATGAAAGGTAAACACTTCTTCCAACTCTTCAAATTTTATGAACCACAGTACGCAAAAGTTGTGTCATGGTCCTATTCACTACCTCAGTTTGACCATCGATTTGTGGGTGACAAGTTGTTGAATACATAAGCTTAGTGCCTAACTTACCCTACAACACCCGCCAAAAATGACTTAGGAACTTATCATCCCGATCTGACACTTATAGTCGTAGGTACCACATGTAAACGCACAATCTCCTTGAAGAATAATTCCGCTATGTTAGTGGCATCATCGGTTTTCAATTCGGATTAGAACCCGAAGTACCCAACGATTGCCTGGCTGTCTTTTTCCTTTTCAACTGCTTTTCAACCTTCATGGCTACATGCAACATATCCTCAATCTCCACATAGTGCTGCAATTCTACAGTTTTAGCAATTTCCCTGTTCATCCCATTCAAGAAACGAGCCATGGTGGCTTCCCGATCCTCCTCCACATTCGCCTGATCATCAAAATTTCCATCTCTTTATGATAGTCCTCAACACTTTTCGACCACTGATACAATCCTTGCAATCTTTGATGCAACTCCCTGTAATAGTGGCTAAGCACGAATCTCTTCCACATAATAGTTTTCAACTCATCCCAAATACTAATTGTTTGCTCCCGATTCCTCCGCCTAGATGTAACCACTTGGTCCCACCATGTTATGGCATAATCAACAAATTCAAGAATTGCTATTTTCACCTTCTTTTCCTCCGAATAATTATGGCACTCGAATATCAACTCTACCTTTTTGTCACACTCTAAATTAACCTCTGGATCACTCCTTCCCTTAAACAGTGGAATTGACATTCAAATGTTACCCATGTTTCCATCGACAAAGTTGTTCCTACCCCTTTATTCAAACCTACCACATTTATTCCTCACCCTACCCATTTCACCTACCATTGATGCATCCTCATCCACATTACTACCATATTCATAGTCATCATGCCACTCTCTCCTAGACTATCTCATCCCCGGTCTCCTGGCATTTGAGTGTCTCCTATGACTATTCGATCCCAACGCCTCTAACTTGCCAAGCCTTTCAGTCACATCCCCAAGCACCCTCTCAAACTGCCTTATTCTATCGTCTCCCATGTTGTTCTGATTCGGCTGCCTGATTGAATTTGAACCTTCTCTATCTGACATCCTAATTCTATAGAATGGTAACCTCACAAATATTCACTCGTGTATCACTCAAATTTTGACTTTAACCCTCTATTAATCTCACCACTCTTGCCTTTTACCACTCAATGTTGTCGCTCAAGTATCTTCAAAGAACAAGGTGAATTCACATATGTAATCTCGTGTATCCAATCAAGTGTAATCGCGAATTTGATAGAAGAAAAGAAAAAAAAATGATGAAGAAAGACTCAACAAGGACCAAGTATATGAATTTGGAACTAAGAATTCAAGAAGTAACAAGTGTAGAACTCGAATTGAAGTTTTTTTTTTTTTTTTTTTTTTTTACTCAAAATTGAAAATCAATGATGTTGGAAATTCCCGTAACAATAATAAATTTTTTGTATTTAATTTTCGGATTTTTTTTTTAACTCTTGGGAATTTGAGTAGAAAACCAGTAAAACAAATGAAACTTAATTTAGACCTTTAAACAGTCCAAAAAAATAACTTTGAATTTTATTTTTTTTGACTTTTTTTGGATCAAAGACTCGAGAATTTACTGGATACAAGAACACGAAGAACAATGAAAGAAAGAAGAAAAAACACAAGATTCAAAAACAATAAAAGATATAACCTTAATTATTTTGGAGTCAAGCTCTGATACCAACTGATGAGAATCACATAGCAACGAATACTACGCAACCCCGCAACAAGATTGAAAACCCAAGAAAGCCCAAAGATAATCCCAGTTTAAAGATTCAACCAAAAATGTTGAATCAAGCAACCCAACAAAAACGACGCTTGATAGACCTCTTGATTACAAAATTCATGATCTTCACTCGATGTTTAACGTCACAAGAGGATCTTGATAAGTTCGCGATATTCTAAGAAGACCAAGATTGAAAGCAAATAGCCTTACTTTAATTGATAATTTGTCAAAAGGTTCTACAATAATCATAAAATAAACTATTTATACTAATGCTAGAAATCCTATAAAATTCGTGCATAATCTCTCAAACATAACATCAATAAAAGTAGAATTTTAAGGAAACTAGAATTCTCGTCAAAAGTAGAAAACTTATCTTCAGATTTGTTCTAAGCGGTCGCTTAGTTGTTTTCCAAGCGGTCGCTTGGAAGGACATTTTGTTTGCCTTGAAATCTCAGTAAGGGTCTGAGTGACCGCTTGACCATTTCTTCTAAGCAGTCGCTTAGAAGTCCGGTTGGCCTCCTTCTTCAATCGCTTGTATCTTGTTGATCCAGTTGGTTTTCGACCTCGACCTCGACACGAAACTTGTCTCTTTTTCGTGTAAATCATGACGTCGTCCATCGTTACTTGTACAAGTAGTCCCATTGCTTGATTTACCCATTTTGCCCTTAATCGCGCCATCGGACCTCCTTCGATAAACAACGGGTCTCGGTCCGAGCTTGGCTTCATCGGACTCGACTCCTGGATCACATCAGACCAGATCATAGAGGCATAGGGTAAAGACCCATTCTTGTAGAAGATCAAGAACGAGATTGGTATTGATAAGAGAAAGGATTTTGGAATAGCTTCGAATCAGACACTGATGTTTAAAGGAAGAATTTGTGTACCTAAGGATGAAATTTTGAGAAATGAGATATTGGATGAGGCTCATTTCACTCCCATATACTGCACATCCTCGTGGTACGAAAATGTATTAAGACCTTCGAGATACATTTTGGTGGAGGAATATGAAAAGAAGTATAGGACTATTTGTGGAAAAATGGATAGTTTGTTAACAAGTTAAAACAGAACATCAAAGACCGACAGGGTTTTTAAATCCATTGGACAAACTGAATGGAAGTGGGAGAATATCGTAATGGACTTTGTGGTAGGATTTTTGAAGTCGGCAATAGGACACAATACTATATGGGTAATAGTGGATTGGCTAACAAAGTCAGCTCATTCTCTTCCGATAAAAATGACATTCAGTCTAGATCAGCTAGCACAGTTATACATTAGAGATATTGTAAGACTGCATGGTGTTCTCGTGTTCATTGTGTCTGATAGAGATCTGAGATTTCGTCAAAATTTTGGAAGAGCTTACAAGAAGCTATGGGAACGAAATTGAATTTCAGTATGGCGTATCACCTTCAATCCGACGGTCAATCTGAAAGGACCATCCAAATTTTGAAAGATATGCAAGGGCATGTGTTCTAGATCAAAGAGGCAGTTGCGAGTCGTATCTACCTTTGGTGGAATTTGTATATAATAACAGTTTCCAAACAACTATTGGGATGGCACTATATGAAACTCTCTATGGTAGAAGATGTAGATCACCCGTTCATTGGGATGAAGCTGGAGAAAGAGAGTTTTGGGACCAGAGATCATTGAAAGGATAGTCGATGCAGTTGATAAGATCTTATTGGTTAACCAATTTTGGAATAAACGACTAAAGATTCGAGAAACATTTCACATCTCTTTTGTAACGCCCTAACCCCTAGTGGACCGGGATGCTACTTACTTTACTTAACTTAACCGGTGGTTTAGTAACAAGTGTACATATCTTAGTAGAAACTTAAATCTTAACAAACATTCTTTTTGAAGGATATTGAATTAAAACACTTTATAACTTTCCAAAATAACGAAATATAATTTATTTGATGAAATCATGACGTGTTCAAAATACTCTAAAGAAATAATGTTGGAAATAACATTTGAAATATTAAAGACTTTAAATCTAAATCACTTGTTCAAGGGGCTCCCATAGGCTTATTGCATCTCCTTCCATCTCTTCCATCATCCAACCCGGTGCATCAACATTTAATCTGTAGATATAAGGTAGAAACCCGTGAGTTGAAAACTCAATAGGCATCATAGGTGCAATCGTGATTAAGCTAAGCATTTCATAACAATTAACATTCGAACTTCCAAAAACATGCCGTACCCAGAGGTACCATTTGACACGAAAATGTATGTCGTACCAACGGAACCATTTGACATGAAAGGTGCATGTCGAACCGAAAATACCATTTGACACACAACATTAACGTTTAAATGTATGCCGCACCAATGGAACCATTTGACATGAAAGGCATATGCCGAACCGACGATACCATTTGACACAAAACATTAGCCTTTAACATAGAACATTACGACTTTATGCACCTCTACCTACCTCGATTTGATACTTGATGAACTTTGAAAAACTTTGATGAACTTCAAAAATTTTGACGAAGTTTGGACGTTTGGACCTTCCTTTGTTGTTTGAAAACACCTTTTGAAATCACAAAAACCTTCTTGCAGAATATTTTTGCCCACACTTAAAACTTCTGGAAAACACTTTGAAAACCACCTTCCTTTTCTCTCCCAAACTCTCTATTTTTCTCTCAACTTTGAAAGCAAATTGAAAGTGCTTTTGGTGTGAAAAAGCAAATGGGTGAAGAGAGTATTTATAGGTGAGGTTTGGGGTGGGTGAAATGTCATATTAAATAGGGTAATTAAGTTGTGCAAGTAGTGGCCATTAATTCTCAAAAAATCATGGGTTTCAGCTTTTCTGGTCGACCGGTTATTTCGGCTTTTCCGGTCGATCGGTTAGTTGCTCCGGTTGTCCGGTGGTCCGGTTGACATTGCACAGCCTACAGTATTTCTATCATAACTTTTTCTCCCGATATCCAATTGAGGTGATTCAGAGCTACAACTTTTCTTCAGATATCATTTTTCAATACGAATGTTTTCTATATCGAAAATGGCTCTCAAAGGAGACTAAAAATATTTGAAGTATACTTTAGCCATAAAATAAAATACTTTGCATTCCGTCCAATCTTCATCATATCGTTTTTAAGAAAATACTTTATAAACATCATTTTACCTTTAAACATGTATTGGACTATCTTTTGAGCTTATATTTCCTTTATTAGGCCTAATGTGAAGTTAATCACATAATTATGGGCCTAACATTATAGAAAAGATTCGGGCCTCTACATCTCTCCTCCCTTATATAAATTTCGTCCTCGAAATTTACCTTACAATTGGGCAAGGAGTGTGGGATACTTGACTTTAACTTCTTCTTCCTTTTCTCACTTAGCTTCTTCCATTCTGTGATTATTCCACTGTATCTTAACCAGTTGAATCTTTTTATTCCTTAGCTTATGCACTTTTCGATCCAGTATCTTAATTGGTGATTCCTCATAAGATAAATCCTTTTGTACTTCTAGGGTCTGATAACTTATCACATGATTAGGATCGTGCATGTATTTCTTTATCATTGATACGTGGAACACATTATGTACTACTGACAATTCAGGTGGCAAAGCTAATCGGTAAGCTACATTCCCAACCTTATCAAGTATCTCGAAAGGTCTAATATACCGGGGTCGTAGCTTGCTCTTCTTTCCAAATCTAGGTACACCTTTCATTGGTGCTACCTTTAGAAAGACTTTGTTTCCCACTTGAAACTCTAAATCATTTCTTCTCGTGTCAGCATAGCTCTTCTGCCGATCCTGTGCTGCCTTTATCCTTGCTCAGATCTGATCGATCGCTTCAACTGTCCTTTCAACAATTTCTGGTCCCAAAATTCTCTTCTCCCCAACTTCGTCCCAATGAACAGGGGATCTACATCTTCTTCCATAGAGAGTTTCATACGGTGCCATTCCAATAGTTGCTTGAAAACTATTGTTATACGCAAATTCTACTAGGGGTAAGTATGACTCCCAACTACCACCTAGATCCAAAACACATGCTCTCAATATGTCCTCTAAAATCTGGATGGTCCTTTCAGACTGTCCGTCAGACTGCGAGTGATATGCTGTACTGAAATTCAGCTTCGTTCCCATAGCTGCCTGTAGGCTTTTCCAGAATTTAGATGTAAACATTGGGTCTCTATCAGACACAATAGACACAGGTACACCGTGTATCCTTACTATTTCTTTTATGTACAATTGTGCCAACTGGTCCATACTGAAAGTCATTTTCATTGGAAGAAAATGAGTTGTCTTCGTCAATCGATCTACTATAACCCATATAGCATTATGTCCTTTTGCTGACTTTGGAAATCCAACCACAAAATCTATTGTGATGTTTTCTCATTTCCATTCAGGTATCTCTAACATTTTCGTACCACCGGGATGTGCGGTGTATGGGGTGGAATGAGCTTCTTTTAATATCTCGTTCCTCAAATCCTCATTCTTAGGCACGCAGATTCTTCCTTTAAACAACAGTGCTTGGTCTGCGGCTATTCCAAAATCTTTCCTCTTATCTGTTCCAACTTCTTCCTTGATCTTCATCAAAAACAGGTCCTTACCTTGTGCTTCTATAATTTGTTCTCGAAGAGTAGGTTGAATTGTCAAAGCTACTAATCTCCCTGTGACTTGTCTTGGTGTGGTAACCACCTCAATCTTCAATATTTCCAAGTCCTTGTCTAACTCCATTTGACAAGTGAGTAGTGACGTCAACTGTCCCATCAATTTTCTACTCAAGGCATCGGCCACCACATTTGCCTTACCTGGATGGTAGTGAATGGTACAGTCGTAATCATTCACTAACTCTAACCATCGTCTCTGTCTCATGTTTAGTTCCTTCCGTGTAAAGAAATATTTTAAGCTCTTATGATCCGTATAAATTTCACACTTACTTCCGTACAAGTAGTGTCGCCATACTTTCAATGTGTGTACTACCGCCGTAAGCTCTAAATCGTGCGTCGGGTAGTTCTGCTCATGCTTCTTCAATTGCCTTTAAGCGTAGGCTACTACCTTTCCATTTTGTTTCAGTACACATCATAGCCCTTGCTTGGACGCATCACTGTATATAACAAACCCTTATGTTCCCTCAGGTATTGTTAACACAGGTGCAGATATCAGCCTCTGCTTAAGTTCTTGAAAACTCTTCTCACAAATATCCATCCATTGAAATTTGACTCCCTTTCTTGTAAGCTGCGTCATTGGGCCAGCTATCTTGGAAAATCCTTCAATAAACCTTCGATAATATCCGGCCAATCCTAGAAAGCTCCGTACTTCACCAGCATTAGTCGGCGCCTTCCAGTTAGTTACTGCTTCCACTTTTGATGGATCTACTTCAATCCCTTGGCCAGTGACTACATGTCCAAGAAATCCAACTCGTTCAAGCCAGAATTCACACTTCTTGAATTTGGCATAAAGTTTCTCCTTGCGTAGCACCTCTAGGACTACTCTTAGATGCTCTTCATGTTGCTCCTTACTCTTGGAGTATATCAAAATATCGTCAATAAAGACTATAACAAATTGATCTAAATACTGATGAAATACTCGATTCATCATATCCATGAATACCGCTGGGGCATTGGTTAATCCAAATGGCATCACTGTAAACTCGTAGTGTCCATAACGAGTCCTGAAATCTGTCTTAGGTATATCCTTCGTCTTCACTTTTAATTGATGGTACCCAAATCGTAAATCGATCTTGGAAAATATCTTGGCTCCTTTCAGTTGATCTAACAGATCCTCGATTCTTGGGAGTCGGTACTTATTCTTGATTGTTAATCGATTCAACTCCCTGTAATCGATACACATCCTGATGCTTCCATATTTCTTCTTTACAAACAACACTGGTGCAGCCCATGGAGATACGCTTGGTCGTACGAATCCCATATCAAGGAGTTCCTGTATTTGCTTCCTTAACTCTTGTAGTTCCTTTGAAGCCATTCTATATGGGGCTTTCGACACTAGTGCCGCTCCAGGAATTAGCTCTATGGTGAATTCCACTTGCCTATCTGGTGGAATACCATATAGCTCTTCTGGAAACACATCTCCGAACTCCCGTACTACTGGTACGTCCTCAATCTTTACTGTCATTTGTTTCCTTCCTAGGACCAAATATCCTTGACAAGCTCATTTTCTCAACATCTTCTCAGCTTGTGAAGCCGATACTAGTCGAATAAAAGGTTTCGTCTTGATTCCAAAGAAGGAAAATGGTTCCTCTCCTGATTTCTGAAATAATACTTCCCTTTCCTTACATCGGATGGTAGCATAATTACTACCCAACCAATCCATGTCTAGTATTACATCGAAGTCATTCATCTCTATCATGTATGAGTCTGCTTCCATAGGTTTTCCCTCAACTTCAATACTAACAGATTTGGCTATCTTATCAGTACTCAAAGGGTTACTTGTAGGGATACTAACTTCTAATATACCTTCCGATTTATCACAGGTAATACTAGACTTAGCCATAAAAATCGTTGATGCAAAGGAGTGCATAGCTCCTGAATCAAAAAGTACATAAGCAGACATATTGGCTATCAATAGAGTACCTGCTATGGCGTTCGAGTTCTCCTCTGCCTCCTTCTGGGTCAGTGCAAAAACTCGTGCTTTCCCCTTCTAATCTTGATCCTTGCTATCATCCTTTTTCGGTGCAGACATGGGACAATCCCTGATGATATGTCCTAGTTTCCCGCATCGGTAACAAACATTCTTCCCTTGCAGACATTCACCACAATGCATCCTTCCACACTTAGCACATGGCGCAATGACTGGCACTATGCTCTTATTGGCATTGGCTCCGCCATTAGCCCTCTTGTTCTACCACTTGCTTTTTCCTTTATCTTGGTCGTTCCACCTTCATTTCCTAAACTGCCCTTTATCCTGTCGGTTGTCCAATTGAACCGATTTTTCCGCATTGGCCTTCTGATACCAGATTGCATGAGCTCGTTCCAACATTCCACGGTAAGACGTGAAATCATGGGACATAAGGATCATACTCATGTCTGAGTTCAGCCCTTGCTCGAACCTTCGTATTTTCTTAGCCTCTGTGTCTACCAAATGTGTAGCATACCTTGAGAGTTGGTCAAACTTCCGTTCATACTCCGTCAGGGTCATGGTTCCCTGTTTGAGTTGAAGAAATTCGCCCTCCTTGAAATCCCTTAGAGATTGGGGAAAGTACTTATCCATCACTTCCTCCTTGAACTGTTCCCATGTTAGCGCCAATTGTTGCTCCGGGGTCCTAGTTCGAGACATTGATTCCCACTAGTGACTTACATCACCGGAGAACATAAACTCAGCACACTGGACTTTTTGAGCGTCCGTACACCCTATCAATCGAAATAGTCTCTCCAACTTGCGAAGCCACTCCTCGGCTGCAAGTGGATCAGTTGCTCCATTGAAAGTAGGTGGCTTGTGCCTTCGAAATTGCTCGACCACTGAAGCATGGGTTTGAAGAGCATTAGAAGTTGGTGCTAGGAGTTAAGCTTGGTTCGGGTTCTGTCTGCCTAGGTCTTGAACTGCTTGGAGGAGATCTCTTATCAGGTTGTTCTGGTTGGCTTGCTACATTTTCCTACAGATAAGATATAAGGTTTCTTATTAACTTCTTTTTTTGTAAAGAAGAAAGATAAGATCTTTATTTCTCATACTTCTTGAAATCAGGATACATAATAGTTTGATAAACTTAGCATGAAAGAAGACATCATAAAAAAATGGGAATATCTAGATCTCTAATCCCTATGAGTTTTACGAAGCTTCCTTGGTGGAGTTTCACCTTCGGAAGAATCTTCTGCCTCAGGCCCAGACTCTATATCTATCACCACTTGTAGTTCTGGTTCAAGCTCCTGCTCCTGCTCCTCCTCAGGTTCCTCTTCAGGGTCTTCTTCCTCAGGCTCCTCATGAATTACATCATCCCATAAATCTATCAGGGCATGGCAATATCCCTCGAACTCGAACATGTTTGGATTGTCTTCTAACATTTCATCTCTAACTGTGACTCCCATATCTCCCCATTGAGGTGGGAGGGAGTGTATGAGGTTATTTATGGCTTCAATATGCGTGATCTCCATACCGGCATTAACCGCCGTCATGCATCTCTTATAGATGTCATGCACATGATCGCTAAACGGTCGGTTAGGATCCGCTACATAGTTCTCGTAAGTATGGATAGCAATTCTACGGTTTAAATCTGCCCTATAAGCCCTAGCCGTAGTCTTCCTTGCCATTTGTAAATTTCTAACCATTCTGTCACATGAATGCCCAATTATGCCTTTTATCATAACATACATTTCCTTTATGCCCATAACTTTAAGTTTTAGCCCAAGTCCAATACGTATCTTTGAAACAGCACATTTAACTTTAACATAAACATATACTTGAAAATGTGCCATAACTTATCAAAGCATCAAATCATAACTTCCATAACTTTAAACTTTGCACATACCTGGGCTGTAGGATAAGATTCGATGGATGAATGCAATATGCCATGGAATACCTTAAACTTTCAAATTTTCTTTTTTTGTTTTCAAAAAATACTTGGTCGACAGAACTGGTTTAAAAACCATTGCTCTGATACCACGCTGTAACACCCCAACCCCTAGTGGACCAGGACGCTACTTACTTTACTTAACTTAACCGGTGGTTTAGTAACAAGTGTAAATATCTTAGCGGAAGCTTAAATCTTAACAAACATTCTTTTTGAAGGATATTGAATTAAAACACTTTATAACTTTCCAAAATAACGAAATATAATTTATTTGATGAAATCATGACTTGTTCAAGATACTCAAAAGAAATAACGTTGGAAATAACATTTGAAACGTTAAAGACTTTAAATCTAAATCACTTGTTCACCGGGTTCCCATAGGCTTATTGCATATCCTTCCATCTCTTCCATCATCCAACCCGGTGCATCAACATTTAATCTGTAGATATAGGGTAGAAACCCGTGAGTTGAAAACTAAATAGGCGTCTAGGTGCAATCGTGATTAAGTTAAGCATTTCATAAGAATTAACATTCGAACTTCCAAAAACATGTCGTACCCGGAGGTACCATTTGACATGAAAATGTATGCCGTACCAATGGAACCATTTGACATGAAAGGTGCATGCCGAACTGAAGATACCATTTGATACACAACATTAACTTTTAAATGTATGTCGCACCGATGGAACCATTTGACATGAAAGACACATACCGAACCGACGATACCATTTGACACACAACATTAGCCTTTAACATAGAACATTACTTACTAGAAATTATAACTTAAACACGTATAACAACTTTATGCACCTCTACCTACCTCGATTTGATGCTTGATGAACTTTGATGAACTTCAAAAACTTTGACGAAGTTTAGACGTTTGGACCTTCCTTTGTTGTTTGAAAACACATTTTCAAATCACAAAATCATTCTTGCAGAATATTTTTGCCCACACTTAAAACTTCTGAAAAACACTTTGAAAACCACCTTCCTTTTCTCTCCCAAACTCTCTATTTTTCTCTCAACTTTGAAAGCAAATTGAAAGTGCTTTTGTTGTGAAAAATGAAATGAGTGAAGAGGGTATTTATAGGTAAGGTGTGGGGTGGGTGAAAGGTCATATTAAGTAGGGTAATTAAGTTGTGCAAGTAGTGGCCATTAATTCTCAAAAATCGTGGGTTTCGGCTATTCCGGTCGACCGGTTAGTTGATCCTGTCGTCCGGTAGTCCCGTCGACACTGCACAGTTTACAGTATTTTTATCATAACATTTTCTCCCGATATTCAATTGAGGTGATTCAAAGTGCGTTGGAAAGTTAACTCAAAGAGCTACAACTGTTATTCAGATATCATTTTCCAATTCGAATGTTTTCTATGTCGAAAATGGGTCTTAAAGGAGACTAAAAAACTTGAAGTATACTTTAGCCATAAAATGAAATACTTTGCATTCCGTCCAATCTTCATCAAATCGTTTTTAAGAAAATACTTTATAAACATCATTTTACCTTTAAACATGTATTGGACTATCTTTTGGTTATATTTCCTTTATTGGGCCTAATGTAAAGTTAATCACACAATTATGGGCCTAGCTTTATAAAAAAGATTCGGGCCTCTACATCTTTTGAATTGCTTTTCTCAAAATTCTTAGTGCATACTAGGTTAAAGGCAGTGCAAGATAGACAAAAGAGCTATGCAGATACCAGAAGAAAAGACTTGGAGTTTCAAGTTGGAGATAAAGTCTTTTGAAAAGTGACACAAACAAAAGGTGTACTTAGGTTCGTAAAGAAAGGCAAATTACGACCTCGTTATATTGGACCTTTCGAAATACTTGATAGGGACGGAAATGTAGCTTATCGATTAGCTTTGCCGCCTAAATTATAGGCAGTTCACAATGTGTTTCACATATCGATGATCAAGAAGTATGTGCATGATCCTGATCACGTAGTCAATTTTCAATCCCTGTAAGTACAAAAAGATTTAACTTGTGAGGAATTACCGATTAAACTACTAAATCGAAAGATGCATAAGGTACGGAACAAAGAGATTCAACTTGTCAAAGTACAATGGAATAACCATGGAGTAGAAGAAGCTAATTGGGAAAGAGAAGAGGAAGTTAAAGACAAGTATCCAACACTCTTTCCCCAATCATAAGGTAAGTTTCAAAGATGAAATTTTATTTAAGGTGTAAGGAATGTTTAAGCCCCAAAAAAATGAAATTAGGCACTTTTTTTATGTGATGATCTAGCATCACGAGCCTAGCCCCTAGACGGACCTTATGCTCGGCTCACAAAAGAAATGAAAGTCCAATATTAGTTCATTATGTCTTAAATAAATTTATTTATAATCTTATGGTGGTTCAACGTGCAACCCAAGTCTGAGCATCATACATGTTTTTCAAAATTATTTGATGAAGTTGGACAGAATTTAATGTTTTCCAAAGATTTGACCTGACAATCAAAATTTATTTTTGTATGTATAGTAAATATTTCTAAGATTTAATTCTTGTAGACGTTATTTTTCAAAGGGACCCATTTATGAGTAAAGGAAGATTAATGTTTTATTCGAGGTTATGTTGTTCCCTTATTTTGGTTAAGTTGAACAAAGTTTGGGACAAAAAAAAAATGACAAACTATATAATACACACGAGAATATATAAACACACAAACACGTTACCACAGATTTTCATATACTTAAAAATAAATAAAATGGGAATGAAACCTACAAATTAACACATTTAATCCCAATTATACACACGCGTAACAGGCCACTAAAGAAGGAAATGAAAAGGCTTGAAATATAACTTATTCTCTAGCTTTTAAAATGCTTTTAAATTCCTCTCATTTAATTGTTGCCCATGTTTTTTTTTCCTTACAGAAAATTGGATTTGATTTTTCATTTCTTCAAGTTCTTTATTCTATACACCTTAAACAAGAAAAAGATTTCAAAAGTAAAGAAAGAAAAACTTAAGTGAAGTGCAGATTTTTTTTTAAATCTTCGGGTGCCGTCGAGAAACAATATTCAACTTCCAACTTCATCAATTTCAAAGCGTCAAATAAAAGTAGGTAGAGGTGCAAGTGATTATTTCGTTTTTGAATTATGATTTTTGGTAAAAGTTTTAAATGAAATGGTACCTTTGGGTATGGTGTTTCGACATCCCTATGTTTGAATGATCATTATTTGGCTCTATGTGTTATGTTAAATCATAACTCTACAGAAATTGAATTTTACTGAAAATCCTTCTATGAGCGACGGTATGAATCTATGTTTCGAATTATCTAATTTCATAACGAAATGCACCAATGATGCCTATTGAGATTCAAACTCATGCGTTTATTCCCTTCCTACAGGTTGATTTCTTTTTGCTTGGGGCGTGGATGACACTAGATGAAGATGCAACGTGCTATGGAGAAGCCGGTGAGTTTATATTTTTAATTTGATTATGAAATGTTTAGGTTCATTTTTTTAATTGATTTCTATGGGCATTATATGTGGAACTATCCTAGGAACATTTCTTTATGAATAAGTTATGTTTAATAGTAGAAATGTGTTATAGAAGTTAATTCACAAATCACCGTCTACAAAAAAGGGTGTTAGCGATTTAAAGTGTGCCGTCTTTTTTACATTTCGGTTTCTGCCTTGATTTTAAAAATTTGTAACTCAATCGTTACTTGGAATTTTCAGATGAAACTAGTGGAGTTTGTTACCCTCGTAGATTAACTACTGAATAAACTTGGATTCATGTCAATCCGATGTCGGTAGAATTTCATATGTCACTTAAAGTAAACTGTACTAGGTATTGGTACTGTATTCAGCTTCTGCCCTCGATTTCAAAAATTCATAACTCGATTTTTACTTTGAGTTTTTTGACAAAACCAAAGGCGGTTGATGGCCTCATGAGTTAGCTACTGAATAGACTTGGAATCGTGTCGTTTAAATATGTGTAGAATTTTATATGGCACTTTAAGTAAACTGCACTGGGTTACCTTCCAAACGAGTCGCCGTGGGGTTTTGAAAAATATTTTAACACTCTATATGTTGCCAATGGGAGTCGATTTTTGGATATGATATACTATAAGGATTTTTCTACTTTACATTAAAATTTCATGAAGTTTAGGAGTCAATAACTATGCAAACGAATTTATTTTGTCAATTGTCGCTTGAGATAGAAAACAAAGACAACAACTTTTATTTTTAAAGTTTTGCCTAAAATTTCACATTAATAGTGGATGCATGCATGGAAAATATTTTAAAAACTTTTTTGGAAATTGTTTCTTTTGATATTGAATTATTTTGTTTACAAAAATAATTCTTGAATTAAATTCTTAAATTAAATATTTAAACTTTCTGCCAAGAGTATGGTTAATTATTAAGTCGACGGCTAAAGTACAGTTAATCTAGTGACGGTTTGGTCCATGCGAGTTGGGGCATTACAATTGTGATATTTGTTAAGTTGAATTAGCCACCTTACTTGCACTTTAGAAGTAGTCTTTATCGGTGGAACTGAAATATTTGAATAGTCGAAAAATAGAAATCTTAAATCCATCTCATATTCAAAGAGATCAACGTTGGGAATGTTTTTTAAATCACGACACATGTTCGTATATGATGTAGTCGATGTTAAAAAAAATACAGATATACCTTTTGCATCACTTGTCCAGTCTATGAGACTTTTTTCAATCATATAAAATTCGCTAAAGTGACAAATTGGGACGATTGTCGATTTCATATCTGCAATTTAACTCAAAATTTTAAAAAAAAGTTAGATGAAGAAGGGCATAAAAAGCTAAACAAGACGATTGTTACGGGTCTAGGTCGTCTAATAACAGACAATCTATTCAGATGATTTTTATTTTATTTTTTGCTTAAAAAAATTTATAAATTTGTAAAAATATTTCTTGACATATTAAAATAAGTACAAATATGGTTTAATAATTAAAATAGTAAACTAAATTAATGAAAATTACATTAAATATGTTCAAATGTACGTATCGATACAAAGTAATGGTCCTAATGGATATTCACGAAATCTTTCTATTGAATAACTTTTAGGCTAATTAAAAGCCCAAACAAAAGCTAATTTTAGTGCCCCCTAACATAAAGGAGAGCTCCTTCTAGGTGGGTTGCTTTGTGCAAGACATTGCTTAGGACCAAGGTCTATAAAGCCGGAAGAAATTAACCAACCCTTCATAGTCCATTCAATAGGGTTAGGAAAGATTTTCTTGCCATAATTCATGTTGAGAAAGTGCGGTTTTGAAACCGGAACAACCATTTTAAGCAAATGAACCTGTAGATAAGTAGGCATTTCTTGCAAACCACTCTTCTTTCGAGTTTTCCTTAGCTTGCATGATAATCAGGACAAAAAGAATGGACTTGATTCACCTTTGCCCATGAGCCGTCCAACAATAAAGAAAACTTGAAGCCGATCTCTCCTTGAATAATCAGTGAACGAAATAATTCTTATTTGCCTAGGAGCTATGTCCCAAACGAAAAATAACGTGCTAGGCCTAGCCCCCTTTAACTTTTGATGAACTTTTGAAATTTTAGTGTTGAAAAAGATGAAAAACAAAATAACTGTTAATTGTTCTGGAGAAAATGAAGAAAGAAATTGAGTTGTTTGATGTTTGAAATTTGAATTTGAATGTTTAATTTTTGTTCTATAATTGAAAGGGTATTAATGTCTTTATATTCTACCTTATTTTAGTAAGGGGTTATATTGACACCACAAATTTTATTTGATACTCCACATTTTAATTGTAGTTAAACTCTTCAATCTTTGCTTATGTAACAATTATTTATTTCGCTTTTTTCATCAAATTCATATTTTCATCCTTCCATTAATTAGTACATATTGTCCTTGATAATGATTTATATTAAAATATATTTTTTTATACTTTGAAACGAAAATAAAATATTTTTACTTTATTTATTTTTTAAAAATATGACAAAAATAAGTTATTTTATGTCATTTCAATGAATTTTTGAACATAAAGTGCTATCAAATATTAATGTGTTAATTAATGGAATATTTGAGGATAAGAATGACATGAAAAATCGTTAAGAGCGTAAATTTTATAATAAATAAAGATTAAGAACTTTAAGTGTAATTAAAATGTTATGTAAGAAATAAAAATTATGGTGTGAATATAATTACCCTTTCGTAATATACTCAGTATTTTTGTCTTTTTATATCAAAGATACCATTTTCACTTATGGCTCATAAGTTAGCCTTCGTTTGGTGGACATTATTTTATAAAAATGATGTTTTGAATAATGATTTTTTTTAGAATGTATAGTTAAAAGTAGAAAAAAAATTTAGGTTTACATTCAAATTATTTTATTGTATGAATGCACAATTGAAAACGAGTATGAAAAATATATTGTTTAAATTTGAAGGAAATCATCTTCGTATACAATTCTGAGAAGTGATTTTGATTTTTATAGTGAGCCTACCCCCGGATGAAGAGAGAATCTATCCTCGCTTCAACTAAATCAATTAACCATGAGGGGCCCTTGTAGTTTATCAAACAAATTGAGTTATCGTGACGATACTTATCTTAGTGCATGTTTAACGCACATTACTTTATTTTATGGTTTGCTATAGGGGCAGATCCAGCACTTAGCGAGTCATTGTGGCCGCGCGTACTGGATCCGTCGAAAAGAATTTTTTTTGTTGACAATAAATAAAATATTTATATTATATATTTAATGATTCAATTTTTTTTTACAAACATCTAGTTGGTTGGTGCTTTCACCATTAGTTAGGAGGTTCCGTGTTTGAAACTCTGCAATAGCAGTGTGTTGGGTAATTTTTGTTTTATTTCAACATTTTTTATCAAAACAAGTGCAAAGAAGGAGATTGAAGCTATCACATTTCCTAAAGCATATTGAAAATTTTACCATCATGGCAAATATTAATTTTTAATACTCAACGAAACAAAATAATATATATTCATTTTACCGATTTTAATGCAAATAGAAATATTTTAACTGGTAATTTGTTCATCTTCTTGATTTTTTTTCTCTAATCAATTGATTTGAGAGTTTGACAATTAATGACGAATGAATTTGTAGGAAATTGGTTTTAATGTCATAAGGAGTCTTTTAAAAAAAACTTATTTAATTAATAGAAGATTCAACTTTTCGTTCACAAAAAAAATCGATTGCAAAAAAGTAGGTTCACACAAGCTCATAAAATTTATATAAGCACATAAATAATTTCAATTTTGTTAATATAATAATACTTGTTAAATTAAATTAAATTGTAAACTAAATATTGACATTTTGTTAATATATCATCGTGTTTGATTGAAAAATAGATTAGGACATTTTTGCAGACTATAAAGCGATTTTTTCATTCCAAATGAAAGTTGATACCTAACTTTAGTTCTTTTAGTTCTAGTTCTAGTTTTAGTTCGTACGATTTGTTGAATATTATTTAATTAAATATTAATAAACAATACTACTGTCATGAACGTTGATCATTGTCAGTAAGCGTTCAACATTCGCAGCCCGTGCTAGCTGAACCTGAATCCTGGATTCGCCTCTTATTTGCTATATGATCATTTTCATTCACACATTTACACAATAAAATATTATATACGTATACCAAAAATTTTGTTCTACTTTTTATCATACATGCTTTTAAAAAAATTATTAAACAAAACTCTTTTTTCTACAATAATAATTGTCAAACAGACTTTGAGTGAAAGATCGGAAACGCTTCTCGTGATCGCGAGATTGATCGGATGTGCCGTAAGCTTAGAATTATTTGTGAACGTGGCATTTGACTAGACTAATGTGAAATTTCCCCTCATTTGTGTCCTATTTGGCGTCATTCATTTCGCTTATGAATTATTCTGCGAAACTACTCTTCATTTCATCCAAATTATATAATAATAGGGTACGACCATCTAATGCACAATGTACAAAACAAGTTGTGCATTCTCTATCTTGTCCTCGTCGGCGGCGTCGACCATTCTTCGATTCCCTAGGTGTTGCTTCGTCTCCTCGAAAACCCTAATTCCTGTTGCCCCATTTCATTGCTCAAATAACACTTGTTCATATCGAACCCTCAGCTGCAGGCCAATGGCTTCAATTTCCACTGCAAGCCGAGCCACCTCACCCGACCCAGAAAATCTCAAACCCTGGCTCCTGGTAGGCCTTGGCAACCCGGGGAAGCGTTACAACGGGACCCGGCATAACGTCCGTATATTTGTATATATATACATTTATGATATGTATATCCATATATATTTGACGAGTTAATAAGATTTGTTTGGCTTTTTCTATATTAACAGGTGGGTTTTGAATTGGTTGATTTTGTAGCTGAATCGGAGGGGATACCTATGAGCAGCATTTCTTTCAAATCCTGTTTCGGAAGAGGTTCTCATACTTTAGAAACTTTTGATAATCCATGATTTTGCCTATTTATTACTAGTTTGCAATATATTTCTGTAGTTTCTGACCTTCCGGTGGTGAATGCGTCATATGGGGCTCTTAGTTACCAAATTATAACTAGTTTTTTTTTTTTTTTTACAATTACCATTTTGCATTATTTTTCCGCAGTTCCTGACTTTCCAGTTGTGTAATAGACGTATGGGCTCTTGGAGCATGTCCAAGGGGTTCTTTATTTTTAAAGAGTATATTCTACAATTTAAAGAACATCTATAAATTTAAAGAGCAAAATTTTTAAAATGTTCCAATAGCTTCTTTATTTTAACATTTAATTTTACCATTTTCAATGTGTATTTTTTTTTTATTCTTTTATTTTTATCATCTTCTCTCTAATAATTATATCATTCTTCAAGTATATTTATTTAATTAAGTCAATAAATTATGCATTGGAAGTTGGAATCTTTGAAATATTAAATTATAGAGAGGTGGG
The DNA here is from genome assembly GCA_019395295.1 of Osmanthus fragrans. Lineage (NCBI taxonomy): Eukaryota > Viridiplantae > Streptophyta > Magnoliopsida > Lamiales > Oleaceae > Osmanthus > Osmanthus fragrans. Next base: position 10,918,681 of record CM033348.1, on the reverse strand, counting down.
TTTGGCTCTTCAAATTTGAAAAGTCAAACCCACTCTCTATTTTAAAATGTTAAATTGAAGAGTCTTTTGGAGTAAAATTTTAAAGATCAACTCTTTAAAATAGAGCATTCCATTTTTAAAGAGTCTCTTGGAGATACTCTTAGTTGTCTAACTTTACACTAAGTTTTTCATTGCTAACTTAAACTTTTGTGTTCCAATCTGTTTGCATAATTTTCATTCATGTTTTAGCTTCATCACTACAAAAATGCTGACATAACTTTGAAAAGTTGTTAGTTTACTCATAAATTTCCAGTTGTTTAACCATGTTCATAAAATGAAGTTTAGTGACCAAAGTATAATTTTGCATAAAGTTTAGTCACATAAATGATTTTTTGCTTAAACATTTGAGGAGAATTATAAAAAAGAGAAGAAATACTAGAAAGACTAAAATAATCTCCTCTTTCAATCCTTGCTGAGTTGGCCCACCGTGCTATCTATTGATTCCCCTCCCTCAATGCTGTCTAGCCTTCTGTCTCCTGCCCACCTACCATATGGTAATATGTGGGTGACAACAGAAGATGTAGCACTCGATCAATTATTTACTAACCTTTTCGGGTGGTCCGTCTAGTTCAAATATGACATCCATTCTTCTTAGCATTAAGAGGTTTAAACTGGTTATGATGATACTAAAAGACTTTAGCAAAATAAGTCTATATTTGGCTCATGTTTTTAAACTGTTTATAAACACTAAGTCGCTTTTTATTCACTCATTTATAGTGACCCTCAAGTACTATTTATTTATAATTTAGCCCATGTTTGAGGCTCATTATATAAAAACTCAGTTTTCTTCAAATTCATTTTCAAACACACATTACCAAAGTGAAATTCGCTATAAGTTCAGTGACTAGTAGTGTTTTCACCCATTTTTGGTAATCATTCTTGTAATTTTGAGATGAATGTTACATTGATAATAAATTGTTTATAGGAGTACCTATTCTTGTTGGGTTAGCTATTATTTTTTTATCGAGTTCTTTATTATTAATTTGTGTTCAATTTATTATAATAAATAATGTTGAAATATATTTCAATAATTTAATATTTTACAAATTTTAGTTTCTAGTTTCTAGTACTATAATCTAATAGAAATGAGTTTTTGTATTTGTAGACGTACATGATCTTAATGTTTTAAATTAATTTGACAATCTATTATTTGAATTTTTATTAAATACTTTAGAATTGTAGTTATTTGAAATTGGTTTTTCTGTATATTACAATATTAGGTTTGGATACAATTTGTTAATTATTAATTAGACAAGATGTTGAGTTATTTTGCTGGTCAGACTTTGAAATCAATAAGTTACTTCTGCTGAAGTACCACACTATACTGTCAAAATAAGTAAGTTTTTACTTATAAATATAATTAAGAAAAATGTTACTTTTGGTTTGGAAAAAATGTCTAAAATTAAATCAAACCTATAAATAAGTTTGACTTACTTACGAGCTCATCCAAACAGCCTGCCTTCAACTTTTCATGTTATATTATGATGTTTTATTAGGTTTTTGTGCATAATATGAAGATTACTATATTTTCTTATACAGTGATTTTTTTACTGTTGTTTTTTCTTTTGTCCCAGCAAGAATCATCCTGCCAGTTTTTTGCACGTGGAGCTTTGAATTTTCTGTGTTTTAATGAATGATCCGTATTCACTACTCGTTAAAATTAAAAATAATTTCCAGATGACAGGCTGTAATAGACAAAGCTAAAGATGGTGACTTTGAAAGAAAACATAATTGAAATTACCTTGGAAAATGAACAATCTTTCTAGTGTTTCCCCAGTTTGTAGTCTGTTGGTTTGGAATTTCTTCAACATTGGTCGGGGTTCTCTCTGAAGTTCTGCAGGAGTAAAGACATTTTAATTTACCTGAGGAATTAGGTGATATGACTGAAGTGTACAACACTTAGTTTGACTTCATTTAGCAATTTGTTCATTCTAAACCAAAAAGTTACTTTCCTGCCCTCTGTTAATGTTCTACTTAATGTTCTGGGATGTCCAGAATTACGGTCTAGATTGAAAACTCTTACGTATTCCTCTTGAATCCATAGGGAATAAGAGAGAAAAAAAGCATCACGTAGACAAAATATGTGGAAACTAGAGACTAAGTTACAATAAGAAACAATAAAAACACGTTCAGCTCCCTAAAAGTACTGGAGAAGCAAAGATAAACAATCCAGGAGCTTGGAGTTTATTTTGATCGCCAGCTTTCAACCAATATCCAGGGATACTTGTCCTTCCATCAATTGGCTGATTCCATAGCATTTGAAAACAGTAATGATGATTGTATATGCTCGTTTTAGATCACATTTAGAAAAATATTTCCTATAGTGATGTAGTGGATAAAACTCATGAGGAAATAATTTAGTTTGTCAGTTGTCACAAGTTTGATTAAAATTTAAATGATGCTTGAAGAATGAGAGCAAAAGGATTGGTTGAGCTGCTTTTCCTTCTGCCTAGATGCTCGTTCAACTTGCACCTGTTAATAAACCTTACTCAAAAGATCTTTTTGTAGAGAGAATTTTTATTTCTAGTTTTTCCATTTTACTAGTATCTTGAGCTTTAAGGAAGTACTGAAGTGTGAAGTCTTAGTATTAACGTTTTAAGTATCTTCGAGCTTGCTCTTCCTGAAAACTAGGTCAGAGACAAGTCTGCAATGAGAGTGGAGAAAAGAAACATCAGCTAACTATCTTATTAATTTTACTGATAATGATCTTTTGAACTGGTGTCATGTATTTTTTAGTAGGTTATTTTGGAAAGAAATTACTATTTTAATAAGAGCATTTATTCTTGGACGTCAAAAGAGAGCAAAAGAGCATTAAACCTTGGTGAAGGGAAAGTGTGATCTAGAAGTTTGATTTTTAGTTTCTTTATCGATCTCATTCTTTTCTATTTTGTTAGGCTCAATTGGAAATGTTCCTGTTATGCTTGCTAAACCGCAGACTTTCATGAATGCAAGCGGTGAGTCTGTAAGTTTTCTCAACAACTAGACATACTTTTTTATTTACATATCTTTCCGCGTTAAGTGATAAAAGGTTGAGTTATTTGCTCTTGTTGGCAGGTTGGTGCTATTGTTTCATATTATAAGATTCCACTGAACCAAGTTCTTGTGGTAAATCATCTATAGTCTTAATTAGCCATTCTGTCACTTTCTAAGCACTAAATTTGATGAGTTAATGTTTTCAGATTTTTGACGACATGGATCTGCCATTTGCGAAGTTACGGACGATTGTTGCCGAAAGGTGGACACGGTGGACATAATGGGTGAATACTAAGCCACTGAATTGATTTTCTGTTCCGCATTCTGAGTTGCAGGAAAATAGACTCTTTTGAATTATATCTTGCCTTTTTAGTGAGAATTATGTTCATTATTTAGTAAAGTTACTGGAGCATATGCAGAAATGTTAAGAGGGGAGATGAGCAACATTTAACTATTTTTATCCCAGTGCTGACTGCTACTATTCCATTTCTTTTCCTTTAGAACGGTTGTTTTCGGAAAAAAAAATAAACTTGACACTCTAGGTAACTCTAGAGCAATCGGTATACACTAATATCAAATATAAGCAACGATCTCTGAGAAATGAAGTAAATTATTCTTTTTTCCCCAAATTGTGAGGATTTCTGGGTTAAGTGATTCATATCAAGATTTACATTATTTTACTCTTGGACTTGTATATATCAAATTGAGCTTGCTCAGGCATGATATGGTTGCTAACTCCTCTGATTACAATTTTAGTGGCGGTTCCTGAATTGATTATACAATCTTTTTAATCATTTGCAGGATGAGGAGTATCATAACTCACCTGAAAGGTAGTCGGGATTTTCCTCGTTTACGAATAGGTATTGGGAGGCCTCCAGGAAAAATGGAAGCTGCTAATTTTGTTCTCCGTCCTTTTACAAGAGACGAACGTGTAGAGGTACACGACTTTCTTGCACATGTTCCTATGAAAAGAGAAATTGACTTTTGATCTAGATTCTGATGACGACGCCTTTACCTTTTGGCAGTTGGATTTCACGTTTCAAAATGGCTTGGAAGCAGTTCGAATTCTTGTGCACGAGGGCTTCGATAGAAGTGCAACCTTCGTCAATAGTGCTAAAACGTTGGAACATTTTAGTTAGTAATTCTTATTTTTCATCCTTTTTATCATCGTAATTGGAAAAAGGATCACTTCCATTTTAACATTGTGATAATACGAGTGGTCAATTGCATTGGGTTAAGATATTTGCTACATTGTTATGTATACATCTTGTGTATTTTTCAATAAATACGTCCTTTTTTGCAATAGTCCCAGGCAAATCTGGTCATTATTTGAGATTGATTTCACAGAAAACAGAAAACACGACTTGGTACGTGTTTTGGCAATGAATAGGGAAATTTTTATTTATTGTGCATTTAAATTCGTATAAAAAAAAAAAAAAAAAGATGAGTGAGCGAATGGGAAAACTTAAATCCTAGCCTCGCTTCTTTTGTTCTCACTAAAATAATGGTGAAATAAACTTTAAACATTTTCAAGTAAAAATGGACAAAAACTAAATGAAAAGGTCTACCATTCATGTTAATCAAATAGCAAGGACACTCGAAATGTTGGTTCTAAAAAAATTAATATTGTTATAAAATTAAAAGAATGAGAGAAATATTAAAAAAAAAAAATGAGAGCTACAATCGGAGTAGAATATATTTTTATAACAATGAGAGCTACAATGAGGTCTCCATTAATTAATTAAAAATATTTAATTAATTAATTATTTTAATGTCATAATTTTACGATCACAGTTACATAATTAAAGGTTACAATTAATTTACTGGTCACATATTATCAAATGAATTGGTCACGGATTATTTTGAAGTCACAAATCAAAAAAATTATAGGTCATCGATTATTTCGAGACCACAAATCAAAAAATTTATAGGTCACAGATTATGTCCAGGTCACAAATCAAAAATTTTACTGGTCCAGATTATTTCGAGATCACAAATCATTAAATTTATAGGTCACAATTTATCTATCGATCGCATATTTTCAAAGTTGTTCACAAATTAATTTTTTTAGTCACAGATTACTTTTAACAAAAATGTTACTTGTACATCAAGATTTGTACATAATGGTGTCCCCCTCTCACATGGAGGGACTCACTCGATTATTTTATTCAAGTGGGCCCCCTTCCCATGTGAGGAGGGTGTACACCTTGATGTACCAGTAGCAAAATCATATTTTTTTAGTCACGAATCATCGAGTTGTATGGTCAACAAACCAGTCACATTCATCCGACACCAATCCAATATTTGGTCACAATCACTGTCCCACCGCCGCCAACAAACACTATTAGATTTCCAACCACCAACCATGACTTCCACCGCCGCCAAATACCACCATGACTACCACCACCTCCAATAACCCAACTCACAATCTCACCAACACTGCACCCACCGCCACCTCCATCGCACCACAGTCGCCACCACACCACCATCTCCACCGCCAGAAACCACCACAGCCACCAGGACCAAATCACAGCTAGAAACACTTCCAAACACACCCAACAACACACCAATCAGCTTCCAAACACAGAAAATCACAGAAATCAACACACCTTCCATCACCACCACCCACGCACACAGCGCAGCCCGACGATGTCGCGCCTCACTGCTTTGCGTGTTAACTCCAATGCTCACAGTGACGCTCAAATCGACTACACGAACAACAGTCGAACGATAGTAGTGGTTGAGATCTGAGCATCAAACATCAGCAATATTGCACGAACGTCGAAGTCGCCTCTACTCACGGTGCCAGAAAGTATAGGTTTGAGAGATGTTGCGCCGTCGATGCCGTGTAGCCAGAGATCACGTGTTGCCGGAGAAGAGTGATCTAGGGTGGAGAGAAGTGAGAGAAAGAGGAGTTTAGAGAGAGAGAAATGTAAGGAGAAAATAATTAGGGTTTAGAAAAATTGGGGGAATAATTATTATATTGACATCTGATTTATGAATAATAAAACTTCAGCTCTAATTTTTGAATTGTGATCTTTAGGTGCCTGAAATTATATAATTTTCACTATGATTTATCTAAGTATTCTAATAAAACTAAAGAATCATCATCAATAATTATTCTAAAACTTTACAACACTCCCTCTTTGATGATTATTTGTATAATAACTGTCTCGTTAAAAAAAAATCGATTTGGAATAAAAATCAAACAAAGGGATAAAGAAAATAGTAATTATTAAAATTTTGAAGTATAAAAAAGGTTGTCATTAAAATCTCGCCATAAAAATTCAGTAGGACAAACCTAGACTAAGAAAAAAATAGTACCAATATTCCCCCTAATGTTAATCACTGAAGATCTTGCATTGACGCATTCAAATATCGTGTAATAATTTCTTGAATGTAGATATTGACAATGCTTTTGTGAATAAATTAGTCATATTATCACTTAAGAAAATTTGTTGAATTTAGATATCGCAGTTCTTCTGAAACTCATGTGTATAGAAGAATTTTGGAAAAATATGTTTCGCCGTGCTCTTTTAATATGGTCTCCTTTGATTTGTGCAGTATTAACTGGATTGTCTTCGTATAAAATTGTTTGACTATCTTTTGATGAAGTTAATTTGAACGAAACTTGGATATGATAGATTATATTCCTTAACTCGATTTGCTTATGGATTGCAATACGTTCCAATGATTTGAAGATGCTGTTGTTAAGGTTTACTTACTATTCTCCTTGATATAGCAGTTCTTTCACTTGTAAACACATGTCGTGTTTGTAATTTAGTTTTATGTGGATTAGAAAGATAACATGTGGTCGCTAAAATTACGTACTGCAAGTGAACAGTTCGCGTTCAAGTAACAAAGTTGATTTTTGGAGTTCGAATTATCGATCTCTCGAGAATGTTTACTTTAAATTGCACAACTTTAATCAATTTTATTCTAACAATGAAAACAAGCACAATTAAAATTTTGATTTTGAAAATAAGGAAAAATAACTAAAATTCTACGAAATAAAAAAAATATAAACACTTAATACTTGGAAATTTCGGAGGAAAACATTGTTGGGATTTATGGTTTCTCTTAACTATCATCTAATTAATTTCTCCACAAACCAATTAACAAATTACTCATTTATAACTCTCTCGAGCTAAATTAACATAATTGATTGGTTTTATAATGCCCCGACCCCTAGTGGACTGGAACGCTACTTACTTTACTTCATTAACCGATGGTTCAGTAATAAGTGTATACATTTTCTTAGCGGAAACTTAAATTTTACAATAATAATTTTAATAACAATACTTCAAATGTTTTAAACAAAACACTGAATAATTTTCTAAAACTTTGAAATGTAATTTATTTGAAGAAGATATAACGTGTCCTCGCATTCAACGTTATTCAAATAGTTTAAAGACATAACATTGGAAAACGTTTCATAAAATAAACCTAAATAATTTGTTCACTGGTTTCCATGGGCTCGTTGCATCACTTTCCATCTTCTTTTTCATCCATGCCCAAGCTAGCAACCTTTCAGTCTGTAGAGAAGGGGTTAAACTCGTAAGTTGAATACTAATAGATGTCATTGGTGTATTCGTGATTAAACTATACATTTCAAAACTTATAACCTTAAAACCTTTTCATAGTAGAATTTTCGATAAATCCCAATTACGTAGAATCATGACTTAACACGATGCCTCGACCGGACATTCATGTCGTACTCGAAGGTACCATTTGACATACAAATATTAACATAGATCATGTCGTACCCGAAGACACTATTTGACATAGAAACATCATTTGCAAGAAATTTACAACCTAACACGAATTAACAATTTTGCACATCTACCTACCTTGATTGATGTTTTGAAACTTGTTGAAAAATGCACTCTTTTGATGTTTGAAAATCGTTGAGAATTTAAAATTAGAAAACATTTCTTGATAACACCAAAACTTCTAGGAAATACTAATTTTTCTCCCTCTCCTTTCTCTTTTTTTTCTAGACTTGAAAACTCTCTCTTTTATACTTAGAAAGCTTTTGTTTTGGGTGTAAGAAAAAATGAGTATGCATTGGGGCTATATATAGATGCAAATCTCATAATTTAAGAGCAAATGAAAGGCCTAATACTCATTAATACGGGTACCATTTATGTGGGAGTTATAGGTTTAAGAAGGTGCTAGAAAAATCGTGTAAGAATTTGACTTTTCATATTCTGCGTACTTCGGTTAATACAGCACAGCCTGCAGTATTACTATCATAATTTTTTATTCCGATATCCGATTGAAGTAATTCCAAGTGCGTTGGAAAGTTAATTCAAAGAGCTACAACTTTTATTTAGATATCATTTTCCAATTCAAATGTTTTCAATGAAAAAAATGGGTCTCAAATGAGACAAAAATCTGAAGTATCGTTTAGCCATCCAATATTCATTTCCTAGTGCCACTAAAGTGTCTAAAATTAATCGGGGTTCTACAGGTTTAACCTACTAGATCTTGTCTATTAAAACCAAACAATCGTATTAAATCTTTGTGAAAAAACTCAATGAATCACATAGGGTTAAAGGTATATCTCTATCCTTTATAAGAATATAGAATTTCTACTATTTGATCTAAAAAACATAATTTTCTTTCAAACGATGTACAATCACTAAACACAACATGTATTGGTCATATAAATGAAAATACAATAATAACAATAGTAAAAATATATGAACATAAGTAATTTTAATATTAAATAGCAAACATTAAAATTAATTAAGTTAGGTTAACTCCAACCATAAATTTTAACACAAATATTTAGCTCATGTTATATAAATGATAAAAAAAAGAGAATATTTATAACAATATATTACAAGTTTGGCAAAATAATAGAAAAAAATACAAGATTATACATAAATTCCCTTCCTTTTTTTTTTTTTTTCTTTTGTTGATTTCTTGAAGATGATAATGATTTGCTCCAGATTTCTCCAAAGATTTTTCAATTCCTTTGATGGATTCTCCTTGTACTATTGGTTTTTCCCCAAAAATTACAAGCGATTGAAAAGAAAATGAAGAGAAAAATGAAGAAGAAAAATGAAGAGGAATCCCCCGGTGGCTGCGTTTTTCCCTATTTAAAACCTAGCAAAATAATCTAAACAATTGCAATAAAGTCTCTGAAATTCGCTGAAAGAGTTAAACTGATCCCCAAGTTTTAAAGTGGCGCTTAGGCGCTATAAAGGTTGGGGAGCCTGGGTTCCAACTTTTTGCCCAACTTTCATTCCATTTATTTTTCACTTTTTTTGTTTGTTTTGTTTTTCTTTTTGCACACAAATCCTCTAACAATTTGCACGTCAAGTTCCTTAACTATAGTCTTATACAATTTGATTCTCAAATTTTAACTTTCATAACAATCATGCCCTTTAAAAATTGCAATCCAAGTCCTTCAACTTTCTAACTTTTGCACTTTAGTCCCCAAATTCACATTTTTTTTTCACACTTTTAGTCATTTTATCCTCGTTTTGCCTTGTTCTCGTTCAATTAGTGATTTTTGTCTACAAAAGCCATAAATACAGAATTGTAAATAGGAATTCGCTAAATTTAAACACTAATTAACTTATCTGGATATTAAATAAGTGTACAAAAACACACTTATCAACACCATCAAACCTAAACTCTTGTTCATTTCGAGCAAGATTATCAACAATCACAATCATGTAAAATGAAATATAGATCAACACATTAGATACCTTATCAAAAATATCAATGAGTGTAAAATTATATAATCAATTTACAAATATATTCCAAATAATGCTAGCAAAAATAATATAAGTCTATCCAATGTTCAATCAGTGTATGTGTGTGCATAGTCACTTTTAATTATCATCTAAATAAGTAAACAATTATCAAAATTGAAAAACTTTCAAATTGGCTCCAATCCGACTCTTTGTGGTCAAAATATTTCTTGAATAATGCTCATTGTACATTCTATGGATGACATGAAATTTTACATCATTTGCAATTCTTTGCAAATTTAAAATGTAGTTCGAAAGTGTGTTGAATTCAAAAATTGATCAATCATGTGCGGACACGTTGTACAATGTCAAACTTGACGTCAAATACAATGTACAAGTAGCATGATTGATATTTCATTTCCTACTGACGAGATTTACACTCTTCAAATAGATATTCATTTTCTTTCTCGGATGTAATTCTAAAGGTTGCTCTCAATTCACTCATTTGTTTTTTTCGCTGTAGTTTGATTGAGTCTAATCGGCAATTTCAACATTTTGACATGTGATGATTCTCAACTATTGAGTGTTTTTACTTTTAAGCTTATACTAAGTAATTCAATCTCACTAGTTATCTAAACTCAAATATCAAATACAAATGAACAATATTGATTGATTTATTTATTTTTAATTGAAGCTCATTATTAACCTCACATCCTTAAACCTTCTTCTTGACCCATGTAGCGAATTTGAGGTTGATAACTCCACGATTTTCTAGACCAAAGGCTACCAGGTTTCGAGATACACCTACAGTCTTATAACTCGAGTAAAAAAAGCTACGGAGTGAGGCAAGAATTTAACAAGTGCTATGTTCTTTTGTAAGGACAACAAAATTACATGGGCTTAGATCTCTAGAATATGGTCATTACCCAGCATATCCCTAGGGATAACACCACCGATCGAGAGCCAGACGAGTGAAAACTGATAACCCAAAATTAACTAACCAAGAGGGGCGTGAATTGATTTTTGAAACTTTTTCGACAATTAGTCTCAAAACAATTAAAAGCTTAAGATATATAAATGCAAGATGTAAATAATAGAAGTGAATATGTAAATTCAATAACTTAATTCAAATATTTTCACTTCAGAAAATATAGTACAATATAAATAGCAATTCAAAGTAAGATGCAATAATGTAAAAGTGACAAGCGAATCTAATGGTGTTCGATACGCAATGTGTTCTACGTCCCCATGCGCAAGGCCAAATGCACTATAATGATAACTTACAAATAAGGAGTATCAATTCTTAAGTGACTTACAAAAAGGAGTACTTATCCTTAAGTGACTTGTAACAATGAGCACTTATCCTTAGATGACTTACAACAAGGAGCATCTATCCTAACAACAATCGAGTTTTCACAAGGCTCTCAAAACCACCACAATATAAATGATAATTTTACAATTGAAAGAACTCTCTTAACAAATGATATAATCAAGTCAAGTATTTAGAGAGTTAGGATAACACTTCAATAGATAGCAAATAATAAAGTTCAAGTGTTTATGTTGCATAACTTTGATGAATAATGAATGATGAAATAGTTTGGATCTTTGTATCAAAGTTTTCAACCAATTGATCTCTATTAACAAATAATACGAGTTAAGTATGAAGAGAGATTTACACTTCAATATAAGTGTTGGTAAAAAAAACCTTTTTTAGGAATAGAAAATAGATGAGATTGAAGTTTTCTTGCAAAGTGAATTTCTTGATGAAATAGATGAAAACAAGTTTGGATCAATCAAGAAATTTTTTGTAATAAATCAAATGAAATATAAAACTAAGTAAGCTCAATGATTTTCAATAAATATGCTCTCTTAATATTTCTTGTAGGTTGGTGGTATTGGATGTAAAAGAGAGAGCTATTTATAGATCAAGAATTTGAAAACAGGGACTCTCGGCTGAACTCTTTCGGTTGACAGAAGTTGTAGCCACTAGAAAAATTCAAACGTTTGAGTTTCGGTTGAGTGATTTTACTCTTTCGGTCGAACAAGGTTCAGTCGACCGATACACATTTCGGTCGACCGAAATGTGTGGATTTTGGCTTTTTATTTATATCAAAATGTTCATTGCTAAAAATTAATGAGTTATACATTTACATAATCGAAGTTTCAATAATCAACTTCTAAACTCTAATCTTCAAAGTTCTTGATTTCTTCGAGTTTCTCTTGATTGCTTATTCTTCAACGGATGACGATTTGAGCCTTTGAATGCTTAAGAAGATTGATACATGAAATCTCACGAAACAAGACTTGTTAGAAATATAAGTGTATTGTTTGTTATAATCAAAACAAGTGGAGTTATATTGAATCATAGGTCAACAACAACTTCACTATTTTGAGCTAGAACATCAGCTTGGCGGCAAGCTAGCATAATTTCGACATTTTTTCCTTGTTCCATAAACGAACCCAAGGACTCATAGTTCATCTATACAGCATCCCAATAAAAACTCTTTCATAATTATATTTTGGGTAATTGGCACCAAACATCCCTACCTTCAATATTATTGTGCAAAACGTCATTACCTATCATTTTTTGGAATTTTCATCCCTACCTTCCATCTTTCATTGCGCAAAATGTCATTCTCATCCATTTTTTTCAATAAAATAACAATTTTACCCTCCTATTTAAACAAAACAAAAATAATACAAAACAAAAAATATATAACTAATTTCAATCATAGTTCTAAAATTTTCAAAATATTACAACACAGTCCTAAATTCTCCACCACTGCCACTTTCACAACCCTACCAAGTCGCCACCTATTGATCCACATAGTACCACCTTCCGACCACCACGCCTGCCAAACTCCACCACCACCAGCCTCGCCTCAATCTCCCCTACCTCTAACTCACTTGAATTCACCGGAAATCGAGCCAAAACAGCTTGGTCACATTCCCATAAACGACCGAAATCTCCAATTTCGACAACACGCATGCCATGCCCAACATTCCAGTAATTATACATCGAGGACCCATTTCTATGGTCACCAATCATCCATAAACGCACATAATCAAAACCAACAAGCTACGTCTTCGAACACACAACTGCGCGACTTTCAGACAAATTTTTCGACGACAGTGATGGGACCTATGATTAGACCTGCGCACGGTTCGGTTCTAACGTGAACCGAATCGGATTCGAATTTTTCGAGTATTTAGTAAGTGGAATCGTCAGGTCCAAATTTAATTATGGAACCGTTCAGGTTCGGTCCCATTCGATTTCCAGGTTCTGTACTGTAATTAATTTTTTTAATATTTACAAAGTTACATTAATTTAGCTAATGACATGTACAATCTTAACTCTTACAAAATAACGTAGTCCAATCTTATGTGTCTTTTACGTCTCTGTTTGATGAGTTCTTCTGTAAGGCCCCGAGTTCCGCGGACCCGGAACGCTACGTCATCATCTTTTTACCCTAACTTAACTGAAAAGTTTGGCGGAATAACTAACTTTTAAAAACATCACATTTAAAATTTGTGAACTTAACGGCAATAAATCTCATTTGAATAAATTTAAAGAAAATTGATTAAACTGTAAACTCAAGTTTGAAATAGCGGAAACGACAAGGTAAGTTCATAACGTTCAAATGAGTGAAATCTAAAAAGTAAATTAAAAACAATTAACTATATTAATTCGTCCACATCACCACTGCCCATCAAACTCGGCCGTCTCCAAAATCTGCAAATATGGTTAAAATAGTGGAATGAGCATTTCGAAGAAATACTCAGTAGACTCATCGCCAGTAATTAATTTACAGAATAATTGAACACATAATTATGCAATCTATACAGTGATATTCTCATGGGCTCATTTTCTTTGAAAAATCATAGGCTCTTTAAATCATAGGGTGTGGGTAGTCTGTCTCATGCATTTAAGCAAGTAAGTTGTGCATAACATCATCTTATCTCACAAGAGATTCTCTTTCTTCTCATGCAATTAAGCATATATAAGTTACGACAAGCATAACAACATAATCTATCTCATAAGAGATTCTTATCTTATGCATTAAAGCATATAAATCACATAAAATTACATAATACATGCAATTATAATTTAAACTAATTAATGGGGGCGAGTTTACCTCAATCTATCTCGATTTGCGTGAAAAGTGGAACGGGAAGAAAAATCTCAGTTCCTCAATCGTTCGTACGTTTCGTCTAGCCAAAAATAGAAAATAAACCTTGAATTAGTGTTTTGAAATTTTTAAAGATTAAAAACGATAAAAATAAAGTTTAGGGACTTAATTGGAATTTATTAAAACTGAAAATAAAAGTTTAAGGGTTGAAATTGAACTTTTCTAAAATAGGGACTAAATTGAAAATTTGTTAAAACTGAAAATAAGTATTCAGGGACTGAAATGGACTTTTTTAGAATCTATGGGCTGATTCATTTTAAAACATAAATTTTGGGGCTGTCTTTCCTTAAAAACCGAACTTTGGGACTGAAATAAAATATTTTAAAACTTGGGGACCAAAATAAACTAACTCCTAAACTTTGGGCTAAAATCAGAATTTTCCAAAAATCAAAAATTAAAAACGTCTCTCTCTCTCTCTCTTTCTCGCGTTCACACGGGAGCTAAGAGAGGAGAGGCGACAGGGAAAGGAAGGGCAAGTCTTTTCGTCGCTTCCGGCCGGCGTCTCATGAAGACGCCGGTGGTGTGGAGGTGGCTGGGGCGTGATTTTGGCGTACGGGTTAAGGGAAATCGAAGCTGGCAGTTCGGGTTTCTTGGGTTTTCCGGCGGCAAACGGCTGGAGAATGGGTCGAGAATGAGGTAAGTTATGGGTCTTCTTATTTTCTTGGTTTTTGTTTTGATTTGGGGTTCGATTTTTTGGGTTGCCTGGAAGGTGGCTATCGATGGGTGGTGGCTGTAGGGGGTAGTCATGGTGGTGGTTCGATTAGTTGGGTTGGGGAGTGGATGGCTGCAGCTTGGGGGGTCCTGACTGTGGCGTGTGTGGTGGCTGCAGTGGTGGAAATTATGGGTTGGAGGTGGTTCTGGATTTTGTGGGATGGACAGTGGCCGTGTGCAACGGTCTGTAGGTTGGAGGTGGTGGTGTTGATGCTAGAAATTAGTTTTCTAGCATCACACGTGAATGGGCTAGGAATTGACTGCATGGAGGAGAGGAAATTTTGGAGTTTCTTATCCTTTGGCTGTTGGCTAAGGGAGTGAGGTTGAGGGGAGGAGAGATTGGGATATATATACAGTAGAAGTCTAGGGCACGAATCCCTAGGGTAGTAAACGGACCAGAAATTTGGGCCGGAGGGATTTTCTAATTGGACTTAAGGAATTAGGCTTAGATGAACCTATTTGGACTAATGAATTATTGGACCCGAAATAATAATCTATCGTATTAATTTCGGATTTAAATGATAAGGAATTAAATAATTTAAAATATTTGAAATTGGATTCGATTCTAATAAATTTAAATTAGTTTAACAACGGCTAGACGAACGCATTTTTACTTTGAAAACTCGGGTTTAAGATTTAGCGACACATTTTTCAAGAAACATAAGTTAAAATTCTCGGTCGCTACATCTTCATAGATTTGATTGTAAAAATTACAGGAAGATGACAATATCGAGCTTACAATAATTAAGAGAGGTGCTGTCGAGCATCAATTCAATTTCTCTAGAAAAAAGGCACTACGGTAGAATAACAGATTTGGATAAAACTTAGGTCAATTTGATTAAGTTGACCTTGAACTGAAAATTAGAAATAAGAAAATCATATTTTTTGGTTAGCAAATTTATTTAGAAAATAATATAATAATTTGCCTTATTTAACATAAATAAATTAAAAAATTCTTGATCTAGAACTAAGAACTGAACCCGTCGGTTCTCGATTCAAATACACGTTCGGGTATTTAACTTAAGAAGAACCGCTTGGTTCGGTTCGGGTGTTTTGTCCAGCCCTACCCATGATCACGGACCACAACCACAAGCACTTACAAGTCATGGAATGAATGTCCAATGAACATATGGGGCATCCCCAATTTGCCTTGAAAATAGCAGTTCATGGCTCAAGAACAACACGCCCACACAAATGAGGTTTTCTTCCATCAATCCATGGCTCAAATGTGATTCAATACACAAATCAACATGGTGAAAATGAAATTCAGGATAATAAAAAAAGCATTGGATAATCGCTCAATTGCAGAAATTACGGTACTTGTTTGCCAAATTTTGGAGTCAAATGATATTCTTCACAAATCGATAACTGCTGGTCCAATTTCTTTAACTTCTGGGCATAATTCCTGCAAATTGATACCACCATTACATCCCTGGTAGTGATGGAGTCCGGCGAGCATGGTGGTCGAAAAGTGGTACTATGTGGATTAATAGGTGGCGGCTTAGTAGGGTTGTGAAAATGGTGGTGTGGAGAATTTTGGACTAACCTGTAATATTTTAAAACTTTTAGGACTATGAATGCAATTAGTTTTGTATTTTTTGTTTTTTTTTATTTTTTTTATTTGAATAGGAGGGTAAAATCGTCATTTTATTAAAAATAGATGAAAATGACATTTTACGCAATGAAATGTGGAAGGTAGGGGTGAAAATGTCAAAAAACGAAAGGTAATGACGTTTTGCGCAATAACATTAAAAGGTATGGCCGTTTTGTGCCAATTACCCTTATATTTTTGTCTAAATATTGCCAATAACTATAAATCCTAACACCTCTCTCGAGCGAAATTAACTCTCATTGATTGGTTATATCTGCTATATTTCTATGTCGATCAAAATCAAACAACCGTATTAATTTTTTTTAAAAAAATAGCTCAAAGGGACATCCAGGGTTAGGGGTATATCTCTATCCCCTACAAGAATTTAAAGTTTCTACTATTTAGTCTAAAATGCACAATACTTTCTCAAACGATGTACAAATCACTAAATACCATCATTTATTGGGCATATAAATGAAAATACAATAATAACAATAGTAAAACCACATGAACATAAATAATTTTAATATTAAATAGCAAACATTGAAATTAATAAAGCTAGATAAAACTCCTACCATAAATTTCAAAACAAATATTTAGCCTATGTTATATAAATGATAAAAAAAAAAAAGGAATATTTATAGCAATAAATTATAATTTTGGCAAAATAATGGAGAAAATACAATATTATAGATAAAACCCTTTTGTGGATGATTTCTTGAAGATAGACTTGGTCTTGATTTTCTCAAAAAATTTCTAACTCCTTTATTCTTCTTGTGCTCTTGGTTTTTCAAATAATAAAAATAAAAAAATTACAAGTATTTGAAAAGAAAATAAAGAGAAAAATGAAAAGAAAAAGAAAAGGAAAAGGAATCCCTTGGGTGGCTGCATTTTTTCCCTCTTAAAAATTTGAATAATTCTATATAGTCAGAACTATTCACAAAAAAAGAAAAGATTCTCCATGTATTTTGTCCATTATACCCTTAACCTTAAAATATTGCAACCAAGTCATTATAATATAAAAAAAAATACAATAAGGTCCTAAACTATTTAAAAATTTATGAATCCAAAACCTTTTATAAGTTTAACTCCTGATATTATACAAAATTTTATTGATTTAAAAATTGCAACAAAAAGAATATTAAATTATTTAAGAGAAGAATTAAAAAGTTTCTTTGCGGAATATTTAGATCCAAAATTAAAATATGCAAATACTTATATAGATAGTCAAGCAATTAAAATTGAAAATAATATATATATAAAGAAATTGTCAATCTAGAAAAAAGAATTGAAAAATTAAATATAATCATTGAAGAAAAAGTTTTAACAAAAGATAGTGAATTCTATAAATTTTATTATAATTTATTAAATACTTATGAAGATATCAATTGGATTTTGATGCTAGAACATTAGACTTTGAGATTTTGAAGACGGTCATAGTACCCCTCCCCCCCTCCTCCCCCCCCCCACTTTAGTTGGTATCAGAGCCACGGATCGTAACATGATAATAGAATATTTAGAAAATAAATATAAAATTAAAAAAAGAAAGATTTAGTATAATAATAGGAAAACCTATAAAAAGGAAAGAAACCTTAAAAATCATACTTATAAAACTAAAAGATATATATTTAGATATCAGAAAAGATATAATAGAAAAAGTAAAAATAAGCAAAATAAGAGATTTTATGATATGAGAAACTATTCTAGAAATAATAGACCAAGAAGAATATGCTACTATAATAGAAAATAATATAAGTAATTATGGGAATTAAAATTAAGAAGATAGATAAATATTATGAATTAGAGGAAGAAAAATGATATAAAATATTTTATGAACCTATTCCTAATAAATAAAAAATATTAACATTAAAGCCCTGTTTGGTAGCCATTTTCTCAAAATGCATTTCTCTCTCTCTCTTCTTTTCAACTACACATTCTTTAATAAAATAATATTACATGCAAACCCAAAACTTTTTTTAAATTTTTAACTACGCATTCTCCATCAATCAACTATTCAAAAATGCATTTTCTCCCCAAAAATGACTACCAAACGGGGGCTATGTATAATTAAAAAATTACCTAGAGAAATAAAAGAACAAATACTACATAAATTAATTATAGGATCTATAAAAGATAGATACATATATTAAATGATTAATAAAGAATTTGAAAGTATTTTATATTACAGAGAAATATATGAATCATCATAAGTTATAAATGAGTAATGATAAAATATCTAGAAAACTTAAAAATGTTGTTAAAAATCTAAACAAAATACAAGAAAAAACCTCAAATATATTAGAAATACCAGAAGATATAAAAGAACCACAAGAAAAAATGCTAAGAAAACTAAAAATCAAGAAATTAGAATTAAAAGCAAAATATTTTAAAACTGTAAAAGATGAATTATCCAATAATGAGATGGCAATAAAAAAATTTGATAAAATCAAAGAAGAAAGTGAAAATAAAAAGTGTAGGATATCATATTTATTAGAAGCTAAAAGTGATAGATAAAAAATATAATGTCTTTTTCAGAAAATTTTGAAGACTTAAAGAAATTAATAAGAGGATTAATAGATGAAGTAGGAATGTTAAAAATAGAAATAAGAGAAATAAAACAAAATATAAAGTCAATAGATAAAAAAAATGGATAAAGATAGAATAAAAAGATAAATGATAAGAATAGGAAAGAAACATGTAGAGACAGAAGGATATTATAAACCTGGAAGTATGGATGACAATTTCAGAAAAGAAATATTACCAATAATCTTAGAACAGGAAAAAGAATTAGAAAAATATACAGATGAATAAGGAAAAATTAAAAAAGATGATAAATGAAGAAATAAATAGAAAATTTGGACCAATTAAGTATAGAAGAATTAGAAAGTTATGAAATATTAATGAATACTGGTGGAGGACCAACACCTACACCTGGAAACACAAGCAACAATCCAAAATTAGAATTTTTAGAATTAGAATGAGGATATGTACCAATGCCACATAAACCCTATAGACAATACTATGATAGAATTATACAACAACATAAAATAGAAAAATATAAAGATCAATTTATTTCAAACTCAGACTATAATAAACCAATAAATCATGAAGGAGCAAAACTAGATTTAGATTGTAAAATAGATACTAAGAAAGTCTTATTACAATGGGCAGATGCAATGATATTATTCTTTTTATATAACCAAGATGACACATGGGAATCTACGGATAGAAGAATTGACTATTTAATAGTGTCATTTGAAGGAGATGTAAGAAATTGGTCGGGAGGAGTAACAGAGGATACTAAATTATTAATGAGAAGAAATATACAAGCAGAAATGCAAAATAAAAAAAAATAAAAAAAAGTTCACAAGATGGAATAAAAAAGTTAGTAGAATATATATATCAGATGAATTTTTAGGAGAAAATTGGATAAGAAATTCAGAAGAAGAAGCTAGAAGAGAAAAGTTAAAAACAAGATTAGGATTAATAAATATTATGATATGTAATATGTGTAAAATAAAATAATATATATGTTAATTTAGAAATTTCTATTATACCCAATTTTATAGTAATGAAAATCAAAAATCATACTTAGAAATGTATTTTGTTAAATTACCAGGAATATGGAATATATATTTTAAGATAGAATATGAAAGATATATAAAGGATAATCCTGTACCAAATACATTAGAAAGTAGAATAAAATTCTTATTTGAAAAATTAGCAGAAATATGTAAAAATAGACAACTAATGAAAAAGTCTGAAAAATTAACAAGAATCTGTTACGAAGAAATAGACAGACCTATTAATTGGGGATGTACACCAAAAAGAAAATATAAAAGAAAGTCCAAACCAAAAAAATATTAAAAAATATAGACAATTCAAAAAGAAATATAAAAAACCAAACAGGAAATATTATAAAAGAAAATATCAACCAAAGAAAAAAGAGTTTAAAAAGGATAAAAAAAATAATGTAAATGCTGGAATTGTGGAGAAATATGATATATAAGCTCTGATTGTACCAAAAAAATGTTAGAATTTTACAAAAAAAATATGAAGAAATAGCAAGTGATTTGAAAAAGTATCAAATATTAGTGAATATGAAGGAGAAGAAATCAATATATCAGAATTAGAATGAGTCAGGAAATAGAAGAAGTAGAAACTATAGAAATAAAACAAGAAATAAAAAATTCTGAAGGATATGGATTAAAAGTAACATTTGATAATAATAATAATACATTTAGAAAAATAGAAAAATTATCATTAGATTTAAAAATAGGAAAAGGGGAAATATTAGATAGAATATTTAAAAGAGAAAAAATATCTATAAGTGAGTATCATAGATAGAAAAATCAATAGATATAAAAACAGTTTCAGGAAGCCATAAATTAGCATTATTAACAAAATCTACAGTTGACCAATTGATGGCAAAAGTAAAAAGAAAACAAAAAGAAAGGATACAATACGTTTATCTAGCAGGAATACAACTAATGTTCAAATCTCTATTTAGAGAAGGAATAGATTCACCAATTACAGTAAACTTACATGATGGAATAATATTAAATACTAGTGATAGTCATTTAGGAATTATAGAAAGAAATTTAGCATACAAAAAATTAATAGTTACATGTTATCCAAAATATTGTGTATCAATAAAAGATAAAGATTTCAATGAAGTATTATGATTACATTTTAAAATACAAAGAAATGATGTTATGGAAGAAGGAAATCATATCATGACTATAGAATACAGAGTATTATATAAATTTACTAATTCAAACTATGGAAACATTTACTTTAAAAAACCTTATATAGAAATTTATAAAGAATGTAAAGACATATTGAATATTGTAGAATCAAACAAACAACTAAACTTATTATCAGAAATATATGAATTAAAAATATCTAAAACAAAATCAGATGTAACAGAAAAAATAGAAAATAATTCTTTAATAGAATTTAAAGATAGAAAACTAAGAAGAAATAATCATACATCTATAATACCAGTAAGACCAATCAAAAGTTGAGAAATAATGGTAAAAAGAAATTTAGGAAGTATGCAAATATATGGAGAATATTTTGATGGAATATAATAAATAAAAGGAAAAATATCATAATTGATATGAGAGTAGCAAACTGTCATATATCAAAAAATAGAGATAAATGATTAACAAAAAGAAGGGTAGAACCTTATAAATATATCAATTTTGATGGAAAAACACATACTAGTGAATTAGAAGTAAAGATACCAATAGTATTATATGGAAAAGAAATGATAATACCATATTATGTAGATACTAGTATGGGAGATCATTACCATATATTATTATGAATGAGTTTTTTACAAACCTTGAATTATTATAATATTAATAAAAAAGGAATCTATATAATACATAATAATAAAACATTGTTTTTTTCAAAAGAATGAATAATGTAACAACATTTTCATTAGAGGTATATATACAAGTTACTATTGTAGAAACTAATATAACAACATGTGCTTTAATAGATACATGAAGTGATATAACTATTTTAAAAATATTTTTGTTAAAAAAATTGGAATAATGATAATACTATTAAAATTACAGGTGTTACAAGAACATCAACACCTATTAAAAAGAATAAGGAAAAGATAGAAATTTTACTAGGAAGTAAACAAATAATCATAAATAAAGTATATGCATATGAAATACTAGAATGCGATATACTATTAGGAAATGACTTTGTTCAACAATTCCAATATTACCAACAAAATAATTATATGATTATGTTAAAAACACCATGTGGATATCTACTAAAAATTTCAAGAGAATTCAAATCATACAGAGTTTAGCCAATCCAATATGGTGAAAAGATGTACAAAAAGTACCAATAAGAACAAACATCAAAATACAAAAAATACAAACAACAGAAAAATCAGAATTAATAGAAGAAATAATAAAAAAATATAGGGAATGTCTATAATGAAAATTCATTAGTTTATTGGAAACCTGAACATTTCAGAGCAAAAATATAATTAACTAAAAATTTAATAATAAGAGTAAAATCAATGATATATACTATACAAGATACCCAAGAATTTAGAAAATAAATTGAAGAATTAAAAAATTAAAAAATATGAAATTAATCAGAGTTAGTAATGGACCACATAGTAGCCCAGTCTTTATGGTTATGAAACACTCCGAACAAGTAAGAAGAAAATCAAGAATGGTAATAAATTATAAAGAGTTAAATAAATATGCAAAATTTGATGGATATTTTCTACCAAATAAAGATGTTTTGATCAATCTTGTAAAATGAAAAGAATATTATTTAAAATTTGATTGTAAGTCAAAATTTTGGCAAATCAAGATGGAAGAAGAGTCAATACCATATATGGCATTTAACACGCCTCAAGGTAAATATGAATGGATAGTTATGTCATTTGGATTAAAAAATGCACCTCAAATATTTCAAAGAAAAATGGATAACATTTTTAGAAAATATAATGATTTCTTATTAGTATATGTTGATGATATACTAATATGTTCAGAAAATAAAAATGATCATAAAATTCATATTATAAAATTTCTAAAAAAATTTCAAAAAGAAGGAATAGTCTTATTTGAAAAGAAATTATTATAGAAAAACGTGAGATAGAATTTTTTGGATTAATTATAGATAAAAATGGAATAAAATTATAATCTCATATATCTAAAAAGATAGAAAATTTTCATGATAAATTTCTTCTAAGGAACAAATACAGAAATTCTTAGGATGTTTAAATTATGCAGAAGGATTTATTGAAAATCTTTCAAAAAAGAGACATAAAATACAAATTTTACTTAGGAAAACTAACACTAAAGGATGGAATGAAAAACATACAGAAATAGTCAGATTACTTAAAGAAGAATGTAAAAATTTACCAAAAGATTACCAAATGAAAAGGATAATTTGATAGTCAATATTGATGCCTCAGATAAATATTGGACAGCAATATTAAAAACAGATTTAAATGAAATATGTAGATATTCAAGTGAAACTTTTAATCAAGCAGAAATAAATTATACCACTCTTGAAAAAGAATTATTAGCAACTATTAGAGGGATAAAGAAGTTTTCATTATTCTTATTATCTAAAAAATTTATTGTTGAAACTGACAATTCTCAAGTTGTAGGACTTGTTAGAAATAAATTACCAATGGAACCCTAGTATAGAAGGTTACATAGATGACAATCATATTTATCATTCTATAATTTTGATATTATCCATATTAAAGGTACAAATAATAATTTTGCTGATTTTTTAAGCAAAAACGTTGAATTTGGAGATGGATAATATCACAAATGATATCAGAGATAAAATCGATGGCAGCATATGCAAAAGAAAAAGTAGATGATATAAAAGTTGGGATGAGAGCATTAGTTGGAATCTTAAGTAATAATTTTAACATATTACGTGAGATCAGTGAATCGCATGTCAAAGTTGCCAATGAGAAGAAAGACAGAATTAATGCTCTTGAAGCACAATTAATGTCTACTGATACAAATAAAGATACAATGGTTGATGCATTGGCATAATCCTATGATACCAAATAGGAATATCAACAGGTACCAAGAAGTGATCCACTATGCGGAAACAGCAGTGGACCAAAGAAAGATATTATGATCCAAAGTCCCAGAAAGATAAGAATTGGTGATAATCCTAAAAAGATTATTATCAATGAAGAACATACAAGATTAATTCGGATACAACCAGATGAAGAAGATGAAATCTCTTTGTCTCCAAAAGAAGAATATAAAACATTAATTAAAATAATTTATGAATTACAAACAAGTGATTCATATTTTATTTCACCAGGCGATCACATTTATCCAAGAATAATTATGATGAAAGAATCTGATCTAGTCATGGTTAAAATGACAGTTGATTATGAATATCTGGATTTAATTTATCCAGATAAATTTTTTAAAGAAATAGATAGATTTGATGACATATTCAAATCTGAAGTCTCAAAATATGCACAAGGAGTATCTATTTATCTAAAATTTTATACGATCAGTTCAGAAGTCGAAGATGGAATTTTCTATCCAGCAGAACATATAATCACTATCGGACATGTTGGAAGAAATTTCCAAATGGATGTAGGGAATATTGATAAATCATTACCAAAGTTTACAAAATCATGGATAAAAAATAAAAGAGTGATTGGATACAAAGTCCTTTTTAACATGGCAAATAGTCTTTATAATAGAAAATACAGATGCATATGCCAATATAATGGATGGACACTTTTGACTAATGATAGAAATAAAAATCTAAAGTTTTGAAAGATTTTATTACTAAATTTGACACACATCAGATTCATGGTGCCATTTCAACGTTACAGAGGGCATGTGAAGCAAGAGACTGCCCCACTTGCCGACACAATAAATATTGAAAACAATAGATACCAACAAAGGACTCCAAAGGGATAAAGATGATATAACAAAAAGAGCTAGCTGCATATGAAGACAAGGATTAGAGAACAATTATAGAGAAATTGTGCTCTTTATTAAAAGAAATGTGATATAAAAGCTGTAGAGGGGCCAAGAGCCCCTCTGTAGCGCCCCGGGTTCCGCGAACCCGGAGTGCTACGTCGTCGTCTTTTTGTCCTAATTTAACTGAAAAGTTTGGCGGAATAACTAACTTTTAAAAAACATCACATTTAAAATTTGTGAACTTTAACGATAACAAATGTCATTCGAATTAACTTAAGGAAAATTTGATTAAACATTAAACTCAAGTTTGAAAATAGCGGAAACGACAAGGTAAGTTTCATAATGTTCAAATGAGTGAAATTTCAACAGTAAATTAAAAACAATTAACTACATTTATTCCACCACTGCCCATCAAACTCGGCCGTCTCCAAAATCTGCAATATTGTTAAAATAATAGAATGAGCATTTCGAAGAAATACTCTGTAAACTCATCGCCAGTAATTAATTTACAGAATAATTGAACACATAACTATGAAATCTATACAGTGATATTCTCATGGGCTTATTTTCTTCGAAAAATCATAGGCTCTTTAAAATCATAGGGTGTGGGTAGTCTATCTCGTGCATATAAGCACGTAAGTTATGCATAACATCATCTTATCTCATAAGAGATTCTCTTTCTTCTCATGCAATTAAGCATATAAGTTATGACAAGCATAACAACATAATCTATCTCATAAGAGATTCTCGTCTTATGCATTAAAACATATAAATCACATAAATTCACATAATACATGCAATTACAATTTAAACTAATTAATGGGGGCGAGTCTACCTCAATTTATCTCGAGTCGTAAAAAGTTGAGCGGAAAGAAATCTCAAGCTCTATCGTCCTTACGTTTCGTCTAGCCAAAAATAGAAAATAAACTTTGAATTAGTGTTTCGAAATTTTTAAAGATTAAAAACGATAAAAATAAAGTTTAGGAACTTAATTGAAATTTATTAAAACTGAAAATAAAAGTTTAATGGTTGAAATTGAACTTTTTTCAAAATAGGGACTAAATTGAAAATTTATTAAAACTGAAAATAAAAATTTAAGGACTGAAATGGACTTTTTTCGAAATCTGTGGGCTGATTTATTTTAAAACATAAACTTAAAAAAAACTGAAATAAACTCTTTAAATAACTTAGGACTTAAAATACAAAATTTCAAAGTTTTAGGACTGAAATTAACTAACTTCTAAACTATAGGGCTAAAATCGTAATTTTTTAAAAAATCAAATTTAACAAAAATCACTCTCTCTCTCTCATTCTCTCGTCAAACGCGAAAGCAGAGAGGGAGGAGGCGACGAGGAAGGAAAGGGCTTCGCCCTTTCCGTCGCTTCCGGCCGGCGTCGCGTGGAGACGCCGGTGGTGTGGGGGTGACTGGGGGATATTTTTGGCGACGGGTCGAGGGGTAATAGGGCTAACCGAGGCTTGGAGTTCTATTGTTCTTGAGTTTTCCGGCGACGAACCGGCTAGGAAGTGGGTCGAGATCAAGGTAAGTTTATGGGTTTCCTTATTTCTGGGTTTTGATTTTGATTTTTGGGTCGATTTTTGGGGCGAACGGGGGCTGCCTATTCGGTGGGGGAGTTTGGAGTTTTAACGTGTGTGTTCTTGTGGTGGCTCGACTGTGGGTTGGAGGTTGAGTCACGACTTGGAAGTTGTGTGAATGTTGTTCGTTCGGTTTCTTGGTGGGTGGTTCGAACAGTGGCTGGATTGGGCAAAACTGTGGGATTATCAGGCAATTTTGGGTTGCAGAGAGGTGGTGGTTCTGGGTTTCGAGTGGATGGTTGGCTGCAGTTTGGTGGTGTGGATGCTAGAAATATGTTTTCTAGCATCACACGTGAATCTCCAACACTGTTGATGCTAGAAATGGGTGTTCTAGCATCAGTTGTGAGCTGGAGGTTTTTCCAACGTGAGTTTCTGCTGAGTGAGGAATGGAGTTCGTGCTTTCTTGTGAGGGGTTCGTTTTTGCAGTGGTGGCTGCAATGGTGAAACTTGTGTGGTGGAACCTGTGGAGGTGGAGAGGCGTTGGTGGATTCTTGTTTCTACTGTGTGTACACTTCATGTCACTGGTGCTAGAAACTGATTCTAGCACCATTGTGATCTTCTAGTTGATGCTAGAAATTGATTTTCTAGCATCAATTGTAAGTTTCCAATTTAGGAAGGTGGCTGGAACTCACTGCATTGAGTGAAAAATTTTGGAGAATGTAACATTTCTTACCCCAGTTGCTTAGAGGCGTGAGTGTGAGGGGAGGAGAAATGAGGGGGGTATATATGAACAGTAGAATTCTAGGGCACAATTCCCTAGGACATTAAATGGGCCAGAAATTTGGGCCGAAAGAATTTTCTAATTGGACTTAAGGTGAATTGGGCTAAATTGAACCTATTTGGACTAATGAAATATCGGACCCGAAATAATAATATATAGTATTTAATTTCGGATTTAAAACGATAAGGAATTTAATAAATAAAAATATTTGAAATTGGGCTCGATTCTAATAAATTTAAATTAATTTAACAACGGCTAGACGAACACGTTTTTATTTTTAAAACTCGGGTTTAAGATTTAGCGACACGTTTTTCAAGAAACATAAATTAAAATTCTCGGTCGCTACACCCTCTTAATGAAAAACACGAGACATAAAATTATTGATATTATGATGTAATTTGACTACATATTTGTGTATAAATAAAGGCATTCGGCTGATAAAAGAGGCAGAGTTAATTGAGCACTCGAGTTGTGAGTTAGCCAAACAATCTTCTGTCTTTCATTGTAATCAGCTTTCAGATATCAATAAAATTTCAAATTAGTTCATATCCAAATTGTTTTATAAGATATCATGAGTTTCTAAACACTTCATCTCATAAATTCTTGAAAGATTAAAGAAAAATTTATTTCTTACTTTAACAAAAATAGAGTTTTCTTTAGTTAAGATCTATAGTTCGAATTCAAAGAATTGACACAGTGAAGGTGAAAAGTTGGAATAACAATTATCCCATGAAGGCAGGAGGCCATTGAAGGGAGTCATTTGCAGATTTAGAACCTAAAGGTTACTCGATTCTAAGAATAAAGATCTAAGATCAAAACTAAGGTAAAACTATTATTTTTGTTAAATTTAGAAAGATATCTTCTGAAATCTTAAAGAATCATTGGAGTTACTCATTTGAATGTTTGCATGTCTAAATTATTTAAATATTTAATATTTATTTTGTTAATATTATTTTAAGATGTCAGGATATACAATTGAATGATTAGATAGTTTATTAGAAAAATTATTAGAAAAGATAAATAATATTACCTATCAAATGCAAAGATTAGATGAATCATCATCTGAGGAATATTATATACTTGCAGAAATTTTTGATAGATATATTGCAGATTATGTTAATCTATTAGATCAAATGATGGATTTATATGCTAAAATTCGAGATAGAAGAAATAGAGGACAAGATTAAAAAATTATTTTAAATATCAGGATATATTGTGCAATATACAAAAGTTACATAAGAAAAAGATATTTATGTCTTTTTAATTATGCCACATCATCAATTTCAAATCCCTGTCTCTGGCCCTATTTTTAACCCTGGCTTTGTAGCAAGGTTCTAAAGATCTAGCAAAATAATCTAAAAATTGCAACAAATTCCCTAGAATTCGCTGAAAGAATTAAATCGGACCCCAAGTTTTAAAGTGACGCTATAAAGGTTTTTGCCTAAATGTTTCATTCATTTTTTTTTTCATTTTTGTTTGGTTTGTTTTTCTTTTTGCACACAAGTCCTCAAGCAATTTGCAAGTCAAGTTCCTAAACTTTAATCTTATACAATTTGGTCCTCAAGTTTTAATTTCATATCAATCATGCCTTCAAAAATTACAACCCGGAGTCCTTCAACTTTCTGACTTATGTACTTTAATCCCCACCTTACAATTTTTCACTTTTAGTCCATTTTTTACTCATTTTGCTTTGTTCTCATTCCATTGGTGATTTTTCCCTACAAAAGCCATAAATACGAAATTATGAATAGGAATTCGCTAAATTTAATCACTAATTCACTTATTTGGGTATTAAATAAGTGTGTAAAAATACACTTATCAATATTCATATGTATATCCAAATAATATTGCAACTTTTAAGAATAAAATGATCTCAAATCAATAATACCTCTTAGGTAACAAAATATATTTTTAGCACTATTCTAATGTATTTGAATTGGTGTAAAGTCATATTTTGCAAGGAGATTTATAGAAAAAGATATGTCGAGTCGATTACAATTTGCTAGATAGGTTAAAAACTCCAATTGCACTAAGATATAACATTTCAAGACCAAGAACATTTTCTCCATCTTCAAGTGAATGAAATGGATTTTTTTTTCATATCAAGTAATCGAACAACCATACTGATGTCAATGAATGTGCTTTATCCATATAAAAATGTTTTAAATTTTTTTTGTATATATATTTTGATAAACAAATAATGCTTATCAGAAATGTTCAATCTATAATCCAAGACAAAATTTGATTTTTCCCCCAAATCTTTCATTTCAAATTTATTTCTCTTCCCTACTAAAATTCATTTGTATACTACATGGATTACATTTTTAGAGGGTTCGAACTATATGTCCAAACACTTTTTTTTTTTTTAAAGAATTCAACTCCACATATATGACTTCTTTCTATTTTGGTCAGTTTTTCTATGTCAACAGTCTTTAACAGACTGTGGGATCTCCATTTTGTATAATTTCAAGAGCCACCACCTCATTTTCCATGACAAAAAATTGATACCAAATCTACCTCTCATTTTCATTTTCCTCTTTCGCTTCTTTTAAACTTTCATTTCGACCATCAAAACATGTATCTCGTTTTGGGGGCTACAAAATGGTGTTTTCTTGGAGATGCTGAAGTTGCTGAGATAGAGAAGATTTATGGTGATTTCTTGAAATTATTTTAGAGTTAGAAATTTAGGGAGGGGACGGGGGGGGGGGGGGGGGGGGGGGGGGGGGGGGGAAAGGATGAAAAACATGAAAAACATGAAAATTATTGTTTGTTGAATTACATTAAAATTGTAAAAATCTTTTTGAAGTCATCATGTATATAAATGTTCATAAATGTAAATATTTTTAAACTGTTTGTTTACTGATTGTTGATCAAATGTTGTTCTGTATAATCTGTAAAGTTAGAGGAGTATATTTTATGAAGAAAAGGATGAAGAACATGAACAAATGTTTGAATTTCCAAAAGATCTAGAGTTTGAAATGTAAATTTCGAGTATGCCAGACAAATCTCAAATTGGCTCGACTGCCTAACTTTAATATGCATAACTTTCAATCCACAATTTTGAATTGCAGTCCATTTATATATTTAAAAATGTAACGTACGTATGAAGACAATGAAATGTTTACAATTTACTTTTTGAATTGCAAGTGGAGATGCACCTGTCGTCCACGAAGTCAATGTGCAAAAAATCTTAGCTCATTATAATTTTATTAACAAAAAAAACTTTAAGAATTCATTCTTATTATTCATGTTATTATTGTTGTTATTCTTGACAAATCAAACATAAATTTATGGTAGTATATAGTAAAACATGGCCTATCGTAAACAGTCAAGGGATTGATGTATAGTTTTGAAATGAATTAAGAAGCAAAGAAATTATAAAATACATATTAACCACTACATATTTATATATGCATATACATGCGTGCATGTATATGAATCCAAGGAAACTAGTAACTATTTACGATTTTCAATTAAAATGAAATGGGCCCATCATGACATGAAGCTTAAAGTTAAAAAAAAAAAAAAAATTAGGATTAATAATGGAAAATTCTCCTACAAACTTGTCCATGTGCGATATATGGACCTATTGAAAATAGTAAAAATTGTCCCTACTTGAAACGTTCTGTACGAAATACCTCATACCTTCAAGATCCATTAGTTTCTGAAAGCCCAAGAGTGGTTAACCAAGAAGGGGTGAATTGGTTTTTAAAACTTTTTCGTAAATGAACTTAAGTTTTAATATAATCAACAATAAAGTAATGTAAGATAACTATGCACAAATATGAAAGCAAGTAATTCAAGATAGTTTGCACAAAGTAAAGACGTTAAATAAAAGGGAGAAGATAATGCAAACGATATAGTTGTGGAGATTCGATCCAATGCAACGATCTATGTCTCTCGTTACCAAGCTCTCTGGTACGAGTAAAATATTTTTCACTATGTTGATTGACTTATGGTACAATCCAACCCTTTACAAAGCTTGCGGTGACTTACAATCAAGGAGCACTGATCGTTTTATAACATTGAGCTTTCGGGGACCTCAACACAACCCACAATTCCAATAGATTTTACAATTGAAAACTTCTCTTCTTAATAAATGATATATTCCAAATTGAGTATAAGAAGAAAAGTAGGCTAACATTTTGATAGATAGTAATGAGTGAAGTTTAAGTGTTTGATTTGAAAAACTTTGATGAAGTGTTTTTCAAAGTTAGAATCAATCAAAGGTTTTTCAAAAGCAAGAGATTCAAGATGATAAATAAATAGTAAAGATCAAGAGTTTTTATCACAAAGAAATCCCTCTTTTATGTTCTAGGAATTATGTATTTAATGCTTGAAATGAGGTGGTATTTATACCAGTGCAACGACCAAATCTTTGTCGAACCGGACGACCCCTACTGGAAGTCCGGTAGGCTACCGAACGACTTATTAACCATTTTTTGAGTCAGATTTCAGAACGTTCATATTTTTTACCGTTAGTTAAACATACCCTACCTGATGTCCGGTACAGCAGAAAAATGTACTGCTTCTCTTTTTTTATAATTTTAACAAATGTAATCATTTGAAACACGTTTTTATATGATTTTTCAAGGTGATTGATATTTTTAAAATATAAGTTTAAGGTTTTGATCTTTGAAAAATAACTTTTGTGCAAGACGTTTTGTATCATGATTTTTCGTTCGTAAAATCAAACTTGAGTTTTTCACGATTCATTACCTAGTATCAAAATATTTTACCTTTACACATGATTACAAAAATGTCTAAACTTCGTGCATGCTTGATAATACTTTGACTTTTATCCCAATCAATTTTGTTTCCATGTCGATTGTCGTAAGTAAATCACTTGGTCTCGAACTTCGTGCCTTCAATTTTATTTATTCGCAATAATCTCTAAGAACACTTGAAATCAATTTGTTAGAAATAAACGTAACTTGTTTGTGATAATCAAAAGGAGACGTCAACCATAGGTCAACAATTTTCTCCTTTTTGATTATGACAAACAAGGTGATTTGCAATGCAATATAAGAATTAAACAAAAATTGATAAGGAATAAGTTATAAGGTTGTATACATGGATTCCCCCTATCATTATTCTCCCTAACGTTTTCACTTATGTTCTCCATTTCATGCATAATCATTTAATTTATCTTCCCCTTTTGGCATAAACAAAAATAAATACAAGAATGAAGTCAACCATAGCAATACGTAACGAGAACATGTGATAATTGAATCAAAATGGATTTTAACATAGAAATGTACATATTATTATAAAATATAAACCAAAAGAAAATTACGGCGCCGAAGGTGGAGGTGGCGGAGGCGGGAGACGAGCAAATAATTCAGCGAAGTAGGCGTCCTGCTGTGCCTACATCTCTACCTGCTGGGCTTGGATTGCTTCCTACTATGTCTGGAGTGAGCGAGTCAATCTGGCCGTTCAGAAGGTTAAATTGATCCTCGGTGAAGCTTCTGCCTATGGGACGAGGAGCACTCAAACCCGAAATGTCATGAGAGGAGCTAGTAAACCGTGGGACATCTTCATCTTCTTCCTCTTCCTCTTCAAATGCTAATGTGAAAGGTCTTGAGGCCGGGCCGAACCCCTTCGTCTGAGCCATCCATTGACCAAGTGTTTTTACAATTTTCATGCATTTTAGTGTTTAAGTGTTAATAGTGCCGATGGGACGAAGTTTGACTCATGCTTCATTTTCCAAAGGAACGTCAAAATGTTTAAAAATTTTAGTAAGAAGCCAGCCATAAGGTAGAGCTTTGGCACATGAAGAGTGTATGTGTTACAACCCAATTTTTCTAGTCAATAGTCAAAAGTGGAATTGTCAAAGTCAAAGTCAAATAAGGACTAAATTGAAATAAATTATTTTATTGGGGTTTATTTTATAAATTTGCTATATTTGAGGGTTTAATTGGATACATTTGAAGTTGGGGATTTATATTCCTAATAATGGAAGTTAAAAGGATCAAATAATATGTTAAATGGAAGATGAGGGACCTATGGTGCAAAAGTCCACTATTTTGACATTTTAAAACCCATTTTCCATTCCATTTCACACACACACATACAGTAAACAGCAGAAACCGGGCAGAGAAGAGAAAAAGAGAAGAAAAAGAGGAAAAGAAAGAAAAAGGAAAAGAAGAAAAAAAAAAAAAGGAAGCCACCATCGAGTTTGGAAGTCGGGTTTTCAATTTCTTCTTCTATTTGAGGTAAATTCGAAATATAAATTTTGGTTGAGTTTTGTAGTAAAAATTTAGGGTTTGTAATTTATAGTTTATACTTGGAAAATATGATAAGGAAACTAATTATTTGAGCATTTTGAGCTATTTATTTTAGTGGGTTGGAAGAAATGATATTTGGATATTAGGGTTTTAATATACATGTAGTAATCCAAAAATTTGGGGAAAAATTAGCATTCTTGTTATTTTTCTTTGTGATTGTTGCATGATATTAAGCTAGATTGGTTGAAAATAACTATCTTGTACTTGAGTTATTAGTTTGGATGAATATTGAGATTTCAAGAAAGGAGTTTTGATAAGATTTGTGTATTTAGTTAAAGGAAATTTGAAACGAGGAATGTGGATGAGTATTGTCATAAAAATCTAGTTGAATCGTATCGGGATAGCCGAGAAAAAAAAAAAAGTTAGTATTAATGAATTAAGGAAATGGAGTAATTCGAAGGATTAAGTGAATGTATTTTTGGAGTAGCCAAATGAGATGAAAATATTAAGTCTTGACTTCTTGATTATTGAGGGATATATATATATATATATATATATATATATATATATATATATATATATATATATATATATTTTCTCTTTGAAGTTAGGTATGAGTTATTAATGAGAATTCTCTTGCAACTTATTATGGATGGAATTTATATGGCTTGTATGTTATCATTTCAGGAGGGGATTTGGACGTAGGGACAGCATACTAGCCCCGTTAGTCCAGTCTATATCTGTGAGTGGAGAACCTACTTTTTCAAAAAGAAGAATTTTAAATTTTAAGCTTATAATTATGTTTACTTAATATGATTATTGACATGAGTTTCAATTTCATTTTGAGAAGTATATTAATTACATCAAATGTCTTAATTTCGAGAAATTAGTAAATGAGCATTATTTTGAAACCATTAGACAATACCCGACGAGGTTATCTTACTCTAGTGCACTGAGGGGCTACGGCTGTGTACTAGAGTCGAGCATTTGACTCCTATACACTGAGGGGCTGCAGTCGTGTGAAAAGGTAACTCTTATCCACTGAGGGGCTACAGCCGTGTGTAAGAGTACCTATTATGCACTGAGGGGCTACAGCCGTGTATAAGGACGATTATGTTGTTACTACTTTGTGCACTGAGGGGCTACGGCCGTGTACATAAGTCTTGATCAGTCATTTTATGTGCATATGACTTTATAGCTTTCATATCAACAGTAAATGATTACATGTGGTA
Source organism: Osmanthus fragrans (assembly GCA_019395295.1). Lineage (NCBI taxonomy): Eukaryota > Viridiplantae > Streptophyta > Magnoliopsida > Lamiales > Oleaceae > Osmanthus > Osmanthus fragrans. The sequence goes on along the minus strand of CM033348.1, from coordinate 10,884,238 downwards.
TATTTTGACGTGATTATGCAGTATATAGTGGATTGGTATCTTTTAGCTTACATATTTCAGCTTACAGTTCAACTTATTGACTTCAGATTATGGTTTTAGCTTCCTGAATTCGACTAGTGTACTTACTCATCTGGTTGTATCAATTGTTATCTTTTTTTAGATATCAGCTTGACCTAATTTATGTTTTAGCGTCAATATTTTGATTTTATATGATGTTATGACACGAATATCAAGAATAATGAGCATACCAGGATAAGTAAAATATCAGTTTCATTAGTATATAAATGTATATACATACATAAAGGACAATATAACCATCTTTTAAATACTCTACTCACTGGGATTATCATCTCATATATTTTCTTAACTTTTTCCTTATAGGAGGCAGTTGATTGAGCTGTGGGGAAGGTTATATTGATAATTTTGCAGCCACTACCACCACCAATTGTGGGTTCTTTTGCTTAAAATTGTATAATCATCAAGTGACACATTTGCATCATTTTTGGGGGATTTTGTACTTATTTGTACAAGTGATCTTGATGAAATATTGTAAACTAAATTGCCTTACTATTATCTTTTTGAGAAGCGTTATGATACATAATGATGTAGATGTTTTTGGTGGTTCGAGTGATTGATGTTGTGATGTTGGTATTTTGGCGTTTGGAAAATTTTTATGGTTACAGGTTTGAGAATAGTTCATATTTCAGAGGAAACTCTGTCAAAAATTTTATTAAATTACGTCACGGTCAAGCAAGTCAATGTTGCCTTGGCGGTGGGTCCGGCACTTAGCTGGTATCTACTATCGGCGCACGACACGTATCGAGTCCACTAGGGTGATTCGGGACGGGTCATGTCAAGTGGTATCAGAGCATGGTTTAAGAGTCTCTGGGATATGTTGTATTTATTCTGATCTTTCAACATGTTATGCATATTGTAGGTTAAGGATGCGTGGTGGCAGAGTAGGCAGGCGTCGAAACCAACCACCTGAAAATTTAAATGCCAATGTAGGAGAAGATGTCGGTGAGGCATCAGTTCATCAGACTCAGGGACTACCGACACAGGGTAATGTAGTTGGAAATTATCCCCTATTCGATAGACTCGCTACAACTATAGCCTCTTTTCTCCCAAACCCTGATAAAGATACTAGCATCGAGAGAACAATTAAGCTTGGTGCTAAACATTTTGTGGGCACTGCTAACCCTGCTGATGCTGAGGAATGGATGAGGAGTTTAGAAAGTATTTTTGATGTTATGGGCTGTTCTGAGGAAAAGAAACTACGCCTTACTACTTTCTTGCTGAAAGGCGTAGCAGCTGATTGGTGGTTTGCTTTTCGGAGTAGGTATAGTGATGCTAATGACATAACGTGGACTATTTTTAGAGATGCTTTCTTTGAGACCTACTATCCTTCTTCATACAAGAATGCCAAGCAAAATGAATTCTTGAGGCTGACTCAAGGTTCAATGACTGTTTCTGAATATCATACCAAGTTTGTGGAGCTCTCGAGGTATGCACTGGTTCTTGTAAATGAGGAGAATGACAAATGTAGAAGATTTGAAGAGAACTTAAGGCCTGATATTAGGGCGATGGTGACGGGGCAGGGACATACCAGATTTGGTCCACTAGTCGAGGCGGCCTTGAGAGTCGAGGCAGCATTACAGGCAGGACAGAGTCAGGGGATTCAATTGACTATTCGGGGAAATCAAAGTCAGACAAGAACCTCTAGTGGACAGTATAAAAAGAATAGAGGAAGATTTTGGCCTAATGTTGCTCATACTGCGAGTTTTAAGTCAAAATCTCAGGGTTCTAGATCTAATCGAGAATTCGACCATAGTCAGAGCTCCATCCGTCAGCCAGTACATCGGCAGCCTTCAGAGGGCTATGGCCTCGAGACCTGTCGATAGCCTTAGTAGTACTCGGTATCCGTCTTGTCAGATTTGCGGGAAATTCCATCTTGGTAAGTGCCTTAAGGGTATCAGTGGATGCTTTATATGCGGACAGGAGGGACATTTAAGGAAAGACTGTCCAGCCCGATTTCAGGAGAGAGGCTCATCTCAGGGGAGGAATATACAGATAGGGACTAGTGATGCCAGATCGAGACAGAATCAAAAGGGAGTTTCGACAAGTAATGTGGGGTCGACTAGCAGAGTACAGTCTGATGTGGCTGGTGGCAGTGGTTCCAAGCAGAGGGGACAGACAGGACGTACTCAGACTCAGGGCAGAGTTTTTGCGATGACACAACAGGAGGCCGAGGAATCACCTGACATAGTTATGGGTATGTTATCTATTTTTGGTAGAAATGCTCGTTCTCTAATTGATTCGGGTGCTACACATTCCTTTATTTCTTATGCACTTGCTAACTATGCTGATAAGATGTCAGAGCCTTTAGACAGTGAATTGGTAATAACGACTCCCGTAGGGGATTCACTTTTAGCTAGTCTGGTATACAAAGATTGTGGAATTAGAGTGAACAAAGATGAATTGAAAGTAGATCTAATTCCACTCGATATTCATGACTTTGATGTTATTTTAGGGATGGACTTTTTATTTAAACATCGTGCTTCAGTTGATTGTTTTCGCAAGGAAGTGGTATTTAGAAGTCCAGGAGAGCTTGAAATTGTTCTCACGGGAGAGCGCAGAATTTTGCCATCTTGTGTGATATCTGTCCTTGATACCCGGAGAATGCTCAAAAAGGGTTGTCTTGCATATTTGGCTCATGTGATTGATACTCAGATTACCAGGCTAGAAATTGACGATATATCAGTTGTGCGAGATTTTCCTGATGTCTTTCCAGATGACCTTCCGGGATTACCACCCGACAGGGAGATCGAGTTCTCTATTGATCTAATTCCCGGGACAACACCTATTTCACAGTCACCTTATCGGATGGCTTCGAAAGAGTTGAAGGAGTTAAAGGTGCAATTGCAAGATTTGGTTGATAAGGGTTTCATTAGACCCAGTGTATCACCATGGGGAGCACCAGTTTTGTTTGTGAAGAAGAAAGATGGCACAATGAGGTTGTGTATTGATTACAGACAGTTGAATAAAGTGACTATCCGCAACAAATATCCTTTGTCCCGTATTGACGATTTGTTTGATCAACTTCGAGGTGCCTCAATATTTTCAAAGATTGATTTGCGCTCAGGGTATCATCAGCTCAAAATCAAAGATGTTGATGTACCAAAGACTGCTTTCAGGTCTCGATATGGCCATTATGAATTTTTGGTGATGCCGTTTGGATTAACTAATGCCCCTGCTGCATTTATGGACATGATGAATAGGGTGCTTCACCCATATTCAGACAAATTTGTGATTGTTTTTATTGATGATATATTGGTCTATTCTCGCAATAGGGATGAGCATGTTGAGCACTTGAGGATTATATTGCAGACTTTGCGAGATAAGCAGTTGTATGCTAAGTTCAGTAAATGTGAATTTTAGCTTGACAGAGTGGTATTTCTAGGTCATGTTATCTCTGCAGAAGGTATATATGTAGATCCTGTAAAAACAGAGGCGGTGGTAAAATGGGAACGCCCAACTAACGTGACAGAGATACGGAGTTTTCTTGGATTAGCAGGTTATTACCGTCGATTTATAGAGGGATTCTCCAAAATTGCCCTTCCCTTAACCAGTTTGACTCGGAAGGACTTTAAATTTGTGTGGACTGAGCAATGCGAGAAAAGTTTTCAAGAATTGAAGAATAGATTGGTTTCTGCTCCTATACTTACTCTTCCTTCACCAGGTGAAGAGTTTACAGTATATAGTGATGCTTCACGCCAAGGTTTCGGTTGTGTTCTGATGCAAAATGGAAAGGTTATAGCCTATGCTTCAAGACAATTGAAGAAGCATGAGTTAAACTACCCAACACACGATTTGGAATTAGCTGCAGTAGTATTGGCATTAAAGATTTGGAGACATTATTTGTATGGTGAGAAATGTCTGATATTTACCGATCATCAAAGTTTGAAGTATATCGTTGATCAGAAAGAACTGAACTTAAGACAAAGAAGATGGTTGGAGTTGATAAAAGATTATGATTGTACGATTGATTATCATCCGGGAAAAGCAAATGTAGTTGCTGATGCTCTTAGTAGAAAGATTGGTTCTTCCTCTCTATCTAGTGCAGTATGTGCTTCTTTGATTTGCGAATTCAAAAAGTTGCATGCTCAATTGTCAACTACTACTTCAGGTGCGGTACTAGCTCATTTTCAAGTGAGGCCTACTTTGATTGATAAGGTTAGAGAAGCTCAATCTCAAGATCAGACACTGAAAACATTGAAAGCAGAAGTTAGTGTTGGGTTAAGAACGGACTATGCAGTTAGAAATGACGGTATGTTGGTTAAGGGAAACAAATTATGTGTTCCTGATATTCCAGAATTGAAGAAAGAGATCTTAGAAGAGGCACATAGTTCTGCTTATGCAATGCACCCAGGCAGTACTAAATTGTACCACACATTGAAAGAACATTATTGGTGGAATGGCATGAAGAGAGAAATAGCAGAATTTGTATCAAAATGTTTGATATGTCAGCAGGTGAAACCAATTTGTCAAAAAACAGCAGGACTTTTACAGCCATTGCCTATTCCAGAGTGGAAATGGGAGCACATTACTATGGACTTCTTGTTTGGTCTTCCTCGTACTCAGAATGGTCATGATGGTGTTTGGGTGATTGTGGATCGGTTGACCAAGACTGCCAGATTTTTGCCAATCAAAATCACTTATTCTTTGAGTAAGTTGGCAAAGATGTATGTGGATGAGATAATTAGCTTATATGGTGCTCCCGTGTCTATTGTATCTGATAGAGATCCTCGATTTACATCCAAATTTTGGCCTAGTTTACAAGGAGCTATGGGTACTAAGCTACATTTCAGTACAGCTTTTCATCCTCAGACAGATGGCCAGTCAAAGAGGACCATACAAACTCTTGAGGATATGTTGAGGGCTTGTGTTTTGGAGTTCAAGGGTAGCTGGGATACTCATTTGTCTTTGATGGAGTTTGCTTATAATAACAGTTACCACTCTAGTATAGAAATGGCTCCTTTTGAAGCTTTATATGGTAAAAAGTGCAGAACACCAGTATGTTGGGGTGAAGTTGGTGAAAGAAAGTTAGTGGGCCCTGAATTGGTTCAAATGACTTCAGAAAATGTGAAATTGATTAAAGAAAATTTGAAAATCGCACAGGATAGACAGAAAAGTTATGCAGATAGGTGCAGGAAAGATCTTGAATTTGCAGTTGGTGATAAAGTGTTTTTGAAGTTGTCACCTTGGAAAGGGGTGTTGAGATTTGGAAAACGAGGGAAGTTGAGTCCACGATATATTGGACCTTATCAGATTACTGAGCGGATTGGCCCAGATGCATATCGATTAGATCTGCCAAATGAATTATCCAGGATCCATAATGTTTTTCATGTTTCTATGCTTCGTAGGTACATTGCAGATCCTTTCCATATTTTAGAGTCTCAACCAGTTCAGTTGAAAGAGAATTTGACTTATATAGAAGAACCAGTGAGAATTTTAGATAGAAAAGTGCAAATTCAACGAAGCAAGACAATATCACTTGTAAAAGTACTTTGGAAGAATCAAACGGTAGAAGAGGCTACTTGGGAAAGCGAGGACCATATGCGTGCTCAATATCCTCATCTATTTACTGATTAGTCAGAAATCCATCGAATTTCGAGGATGAAATTCTTAAGGAGGTAAGATTGTTACAACCCAATTTTTCTAGTCAATAGTCAAAAGTGGAATTGTCAAAGTCAAAGTCAAATAAGGACTAAATTGAAATAAATTATTTTATTGGGGTTTATTTTATAAATTTTCTATATTTGAGGGTTTAATTGGATACATTTGAAGTTGGGGATTTATATTCCTAATAATGGAAGTTAAAAGGATCAAATAATATGTTAAATGGAAGATGAGGGACCTATGGTGCAAAAGTCCACTATTTCGACATTTTAAAACCCATTTTCCATTCCATTTCACACACAAACACACACAGAGTAAACAGCAAAAACCGGGCAGAGAAGAGAAAAAGAGAAGAAAAAGAGGAAAAGAAAGAAAAAGGAAAAGAAGAAAAACAAAAGGAAGCCACCATCGAGTTTGGAAGTCGGGTTTTCAATTTCTTCTTCTATTTGAGGTAAATTCGAAATATAAATTTTGGTTGAGTTTTGTAGTAAAAATTTAGGGTTTGTAATTTATAGTTTATACTTGGAAAATATGATAAGGAAACTAATTATTTGAGCATTTTGAGCTATTTATTTTAGTGGGTTGGAAGAAATGATATTTGGATATTAGGGTTTTAATATACATGTAGTAATCCGAAAATTTGGGGAAAAATTAGCATTCTTGTTATTTTTCTTTGTGATTGTTGCATGATATTAAGCTAGATTGGTTGAAAATAACTATCTTGTACTTGAGTTATTAGTTTGGATGAATATTGAGATTTCAAGAAAGGAGTTTTGATAAGATTTGTGTATTTAGTTAAAGGAAATTTGAAACGAGGAATGTGGATGAGTATTGTCATAAAAATCTAGTTGAATCTTATCGGGATAGCCGAGAAAAAAAAAAAAAGAAGTTAGTATTAATGAATTAAGGAAATGGAGTAATTCGAAGGATTAAGTGAATGTATTTTTGGAGTAGCCAAATGAGATGAAAATATTAAGTCTTGGCTTCTTGATTATTAAGGGATATATATATATATATATATATATATATATATATATATATATATATTTCTCTTTGAAGTTAGGTATGAGTTATTAATGAGAATTCTCTTGCAACTTATTATGGATGGAATTTATATGGCTTGTATGTTATCATTTCAGGAGGGGATTTGGACGTAGGGACAGCATACCAGCCCCGTTAGTCCAGTCTATATCTGTGAGTGGAGAACCTACTTTTTCAAAAAGAAGAATTTTAAATTTTAAGCTTATAATTATGTTTACTTAATATGATTATTGACATGAGTTTCAATTTCATTTTGAGAAGTATATTAATTACATCAAATGTCTTAATTTCGAGAAATTAGTAAATGAGCATTATTTTGAAACCATTAGACAATACCCGACGAGGTTATCTTACTCTAGTGCACTGAGGGGCTACGGCCGTGTACTAGAGTCGAGCATTTGACTCCTATACACATAGGGGCTACAGCCGTGTGTAAAGGTAACTCTTATCCACTGAGGGGCTACAGCCGTGTGTAAGAGTACCTATTATGCACTGAGGGGCTACAGCCGTGTATAAGGACGATTATGTTGTTACTACTTTGTGCACTGAGGGGCTACGGCCGTGTACATAAGTCTTGATCAGTCATTTTATGTGCATATGACTTTATAGCTTTCATATCAACAGTAAATGATTACATGTGGTATATTTTGACGTCATTATGCAGTATATAGTGGATTGGTATCTTTTAGCTTACATTTCTCAGCTTACAGTTCAACTTATTGACTTCAGATTATGGTTTTAGCTTCCTGAATTCGACTAGTGTACTTACTCATCTGGTTGTATCAATTGTTATCTTTTTTTAGATATCAGCTTGACCTAATTTATGTTTTAGCGTCAATATTTTGATTTTATATGATGTTATGACACGAATATCAAGAATAATGAGCATACCAGGATAAGTAAAATATCAGTTTCATTAGTATATAAATGTTTATACATACATAAAGGACAATATAACCATCTTTTAAATACTCTACTCACTGGGATTATTATCTCATATATTTTCTTAACTTTTTCCTTATAGGAGGCAGTTGATTGAGCTGTGGGGAAGGTTATATTGATAATTTTGCAGCCACGACCACCACCAATTGTGGGTTCTTTTGCTTAAAATTGTATAATCATCAAGTGACACATTTGCATCATTTTTGGGGGATTTTGTACTTATTTGTACAAGTGATCTTGATGAAATATTGTAAACTAAATTGCCTTACTATTATCTTTTTGAGAAGCGTTATGATGCATAATGATGTAGATGTTTTTGGTGGTTCGAGTGATTGATGTTGTGATGTTGGTATTTTGGCGTTTGGAAAATTTTTATGGTTACAGGTTTGAGAATAGTTCATATTTCAGAGGAAACTCTGTCAAAATTTTTATTAAATTACGTCAAGGTCAAGCAAGTCAATGTTGCCTTGGTGGTGGGTCCGGCACTTAGCTGGTATCTTCTATCGACGCACGACACGTGTCGAGTCCACTAGGGTGATTCGGGACGGGTCATGTCAGTATGAGTTTCATGAGGCCTAATGTAATAGTCAGGAAGTCTAACTTCCGACCGACAAGGAATGAATCAAGGATGAAAAGATCAAAGTAGTTTACCTTATCCCGATGCCCCTTCCTAGATAAGATAACACGTGCAATAATATTTTGTAAGACTTTACACGGGAGAGTTAATTGGTTTGCGCTAATTTTCTTGATATTTTCAAAATCTTTACCCGTCACACGACGACAAGCGTCCCTCGAGTTATAACCTTCCATTGTTAGATGCACTTTATGAACGAAAATTTGGGTGTCACACGCTTCAGGCTTGAGAATATCCCGAATAAGAGCTTTAGTCACCGTGACACACACATTTTTAATTAAACGAGAAATGCTATCCTAACGTGGATTGATAACCATATCCTTGTAAAAATCTTTCATTAGACGAGGGTATGCATGTTCTTCTAATGTACAAATAGAAACTCAACCCATATTAATGAAATACTCTTCACTATGAAATTCGGGTGCATCAAATGTAAAATTAGTAAAGTCGACATTTTACCGATCAAAATGGGTGACTTTTTTAATTGGTTCGTCGGTACCTCGAGCTCTATGTCCATTTCCTCATCTGAAGAAGGAGATGGTGATCGGTGAACCGTTTGTTTTAGCCTCTTTCCAGCATGCTTGGACCCCGACATTGTTGAAAATCGAAGAGAATGCGGAACATCAAGAATTAGGGTACAAAAATTGCCCAAAAAATGGATTGTGCAGGCTGAAAGTATGAAAATTTTGAGACGGGAAAAGGTTTCAGGTACTTAATGTTCGAAAATGATCGTCAATTTATGCTTTTGAACTGATTTTCATGGAGAAATTGAGAATATGGAGTTCTAGGCCATGAATCGAGGCAAATACGAAATTGTGACTGAAATATTTTGTAATTTGGATTTTTAGGGGAGTTAAACTTGTGGATTTTGATGTTTATGGAGAAGTAATGGATTATAATCAACAATTTGGTGAAGACGAGCGGATTTGGGGAGAAAACGAGTGGAGAAATGGAAGAAAAATAAGTATGTTCGTCTTTTTAAAAATATGTAATTTCGTTGTACTGGACGTCTGGTATGACAGAGTTTGAAAAACTCTGGCAAACCGGACCACCCTAGGGTTGTCCATTTGATGTTTCAGGTGTATACCAAACATCTGCTATAGGCGTCCGATGCAATTTTTTTAATAATATACTTTCTCATATCATTTTCATTTAAAATTCCTAAGCCTCGTCTAATATGGGTGAATCGATCGTGTGCAAGAGGTTTGGTGAAGATATCGGCCAATTGATTTTCCGTGTCAATGATCTCTAAGGAAATGATGTCTAATTTCAATGTGCTTAGTTCGGGAGTGCAAGACGGGATTTTTGGACAAGTTAATAGCACTAGTGTTATCACACATAATGAGAATATGATCGTAGGATAAGTGATAATCACTAAGAGTTTGTTTCATCCATAGCACTTGTGTACAACAACTTGCAGCCAAAATGTGTTCGGCCTCAGCCGTAGATAATGCCACAGAATTTTGTTTCTTGCTAAACCATGATACTAGAGCAAAACCTAGAAAGTGACAAGCGTCGTTAGTGCTTTTTCGATCAATTTGATATCCGGCCCAATCAGCATCTGAATAACTAAGTAGGTCAATGTGAGTCTTTTCAGGGTACCAAAGTCCCAAGGTTCGAGTCCCACTAAGATATCTAAATATTCTTTTTACGACTTTAAGGTGAGATTCCATAGGATTTGATTGAAATCTAGCACATAAACAGACATTAAACATAATATCGGGTCTACTTGCAGTTAAATAAAGAAATGATCCTATCATACCTCGATATTTAGTGATGTCAACATGGATGTCTTGGTCCTCTTTGTTTAGCTTTACCGATGTGCTCATTGGAGTGTTAATAGGCTTTAGTTCATTCATTTCAAACATCTTAAACATGTCTAATATGTATTTACTTTAATTTATAAATATTTCATCACATGTTTGTTTAATTTGAAGTAGAACTTAAGTTCTCCCATCATACTCATTTCAAATTTCATGCTCATGCTTTTCGAGAATTCTTCACATAGATGAATATTTGTTGCACCAAAAATAATATCATCCACATAAATTTGAACAATAAGTACGTTTTCCTTATGAGTTTTAACGAAAATAGTGGTATCCGCTTTTCCAATCGAGAAATCATTTGAGAGTAAAAATATACTCAATCGTTCATACCAATCAATTGTTAAAACCATAAAGAGCTTTTCTAAGTTTGAAAACATGGTTTGGAAACTTGTGATTTGTAAAATAGGATTGTTGCTCAACGAATACTTCTTCTTGAATAAATTCATTTAAAAAGGCACATTTAATATTCATTTGATAAAGAGTAAAAATTTTATAACATGCAAATGCAAGAAGCATATGAATGGATTCTAATCTAGCAACCGGTGCAAAGATTTCCTCATAATCGATGTCTTTTTCTTGATTGTAACATTAGCCACTAATGTAGCCTTGTTACATACAATAATTCCATTTTCATCTCGTTTATTTCGAAACACTCATTTGTACCAATCACAATTTGATCATTTGGTCTAGCGACTAAATCTCAAACATGGTTTCTTTCAAATTGATTTAACTCTTCTTGCATCGCTAGAATCCGAAACTCATCAAACTCGACTTCTTTTAAAGTTTTTAGGTTTGATTTGTGAAATGAATGTCCAACTACCAAGATGAGTTCTAAGAGAGGTTCTAGTAGTGATACCTTTGGATGGATCGCCTATTATTAACTCATTTGGATGAGAGGAAACAAATTTTCATTCCTTTAGTAATGGGGGATCGCCTTGCGCCTTGGTTGATTTTTCTTCACTTTCTTGATTGTTGGACTCCTTTGTTTGTTCTTCATTGGACATCTCTTGTTTTGGTCTTGAATATTCATTTGTTTGAAAGGAGCTTCCAATCCTATCATCATCAATACCTTTCTCACGATCAAGAAGGTTAGTCTCGTCAAATGTGACATGCATGGATTCTTCAACGACTAAAGTTCTTTTGTTGGAAACTCTATAGGCTAGTCGATGAATATCCTAGGAAAATTTCAATATCGTATTTTGAATCGAACTTTCCTAAATTATCCTTTGTGTTCAAAATGAAACATTTACAACTGAAAACTTTAAAGTAACTAATATTGGGAATTCTATTTTTCCAAAACTTGTAAGGGGTTTTAGTTTTCTTACGGCTTACTAAAAATCTATTGATAATATAGCATACAGTGTTAACAGATTCAGCCCAGAAATACTTTGATAAATTGTTTTCATTTAGCATGATTCTAGCCATTTCTTCTAATGTACGATTCTTCCTTTCTGCTACACCATTTTGTTGAGGAGTTCTAGGAGTCGAGAAATTATGTTCATATCCATTTTCGTTACAAAAATTGTCTAAAGCGATATTATCAAACTCTCCACCATGGTCACTTCTAATAGTTGTAATGGTATAACATTTTTCATTTTCAACTTTCTTACAAAAATATTTAAAAGCTTTTAAGGCTTCATCCTTTACGCTTAAAAATATGACCTAAATAAATCTTGAAAAATCGTCGATGATAACGAAGGTGTAATATTCACCGCCTAGGCTAGCCGTCCTAGATGGTCCAAAAAAGATCCATGTGGAGAAGTTGCAATGACTTTGTAGTTGGGGAATAAATTTTAGGTTTGAAAGAGCTTTTTACTTGTTTTCTAAATTGACATGCGTCACAAATTTTATCTTTTTTCAAATTTCAAATTTGGCAATCCTTTTACAAAACAATTTTTGGAAATTTTTGAAATAAGATCCATGCTAACATGACTTAGTCTCCTATGCCATAGCCATGTTTCATCTTTCAACCCAATTAAACAATGTTCATTGTTTTCATATTCTATATTTATGATATAAACATCTTTACTTTGACTTCCTATGAAAACACCTCTTTTGATGTAGGCATTTGGAAAACACCTTTACTTCGACTTCCTATGAAAACACCTCTTTTAATTAGGCATTTGGAAGAATTGAATTTTATATTATAACTTTTGTCACATAATTGACTAATACTTAGTAAATTATGTTTGAGGTTATCAACTAATAATACGTTTTCAATAGAGGGGGATGAGTGATTACCAATGTTTTCAAAGCCAATAATTTTTCCTTTCGCATTATCTCTGAATGTTACATGACCTCCATCCTTTTTTTTGAAGTTTGATAGTAGCGAACGATCTCCAGTCATGTGCTTTGAACATCTGCTATCCAAGAATCATTTACTTTTTATTTTCCTTGGTACCTACAAGAACAATTTAATTTTTGATTTTTGGTACCCATACAAACTTGGATCCTTGATAGTTAGTTTTTGAGGATTCTCGAATCCTTATAGTTGCTTTCAAAATGTAGCTTCTTTATAGTTAAGCAATTAAAAGCAACATGTCCACTTTTATTACAAAAAGTATATGTAATGTTTGAATTTGAAGCTTTAACAAACATATTTTTGAGAGATTTTTGTGTTTAAGGAGGGGTTTGAATCCGATTCCTCCTTTGTCAAAAGCACATTTTTTATTTACAAGTATTAAATCAAAATTTCTCTTCCCTTCAGTGAATTTATAAATGATTTTTGTCAAATCTTCGATTTTTCCTTTGGATAAATGTTTTCCTTAACTAATAAATCATAATCAATATTTCCCTTTTGTTTTTCCAAAATTTTCTTTATTTCATCTTTCAATAGAGAATTTTTCTTTTTAAGAATGGAGTGGCTCAAGGAAAGCTTTTCGAATTATTCAAGCATTTCATCATATGAATTAGATAACTCATCATATGAACATTTTTCATTTGAACTTACCTCTTCTTCGATCGTCATGAAGCACATGTTGGCAATTTTATCTTGATTGTCATTTTCATTTTGATATTCATTATCACTATCATCTCATGTAGCTTGGAGTGTCTTTTTCTTGATATTCTTCTTTTTGTTTGGGCAGTCGGTTCTTTTGTGACCCGGTTTGTCACAATCCTAGCAAATTATTTTGTTGCTTCTCTCTTCTCCTTTGTCATTCTTCCTTTGAAACTTTCTATTGTTTCAAAACCCTCTCCATTTCTTGACGAGAAAGACTAAATCATCGAGCTCTTCATCACTCATATTGTTACTTGTTGTTCCTTCATCAATTGTCGATTTTAGAGCAATTTGACGCTTTGGAACCTCCTTTGATTCCTCTTTGCTTTTTCTTGTCTTTTCCTTGATTTCGACATTGTTAAGTTCATAGGTCATCAAGATTCCATAAAGTTCTTCCAAAGGATATGTATTCACATCTTTGGTGTTTTCTATCAACATCCTTATAGGACTCCATTCCTCCGAGAGCGACCTAAGAATTTTTGAGTTCGTCGTTAGTAAATTTGCGATCAAATCCTTTTAAACCATTCACTATATCGGTAAAACGAGTAATCATATTAACAATAGATTCATCTTGTTTCATAAAGAAGTTTTTGGACTCTTTGACTAACATATTAGTTTTAGTTTCTTTAACTTTATTAGTGCCAACATGAGTACCTTCAAGTGCATGCCAAATATCATAAGCCGAATCACATGTGCTAATCCGATTAAATTCATTTCTATCTAGTGCACAATAAAGTAAATTCTTGGCTTTAGCATTTAAGGACAATTTTCTTCTCTCTTCTTCATCGTATTCGTCTCTAGCTTTAGGAATAGTTTGATCGGGTTTTCCATCAATCTTAATGGTTTTGGTAGGCACATAAGGACAATATTCAATAATTTCTCAAATATTGTAATCAATTGATTGAATGTAAATCATCATCTTAGCCATCCAATAATTATAGTGTGTATCATCAAAGAACGGAAGTCGGTTTGTGGAATGCCCCTCAAGATTTTCAAATATGGGATTAGCCATTACTCAAGATTGTGAAATCTTTAAAAGTGAATACCAAACTCTGATACCAATTGAAAGCCCAAGAGTGGGTAACCAAGAGGGAGGTGAATTGATTTTTAAAACTTTTTCGTAAATAAACTTAAGTTTTAATATAATCAACAATGAAGTAATGTAAGATAACTATGCACAAATATGAAAGTAAGTAATTCAAGATAGTTTGCACAAAGTAAAGACGTTAAGTAAAAGGGAGAGAGAGTGCAAATGATATAGTTGTGAAGGTTCAATCCAATGCAATGATCTACGTCCCCCGTTACTGGGCTCTCTAGCACGAACAAGGCCTTTTTCATTATATTGATTGATTTATGATGCAATCTAACCCTTACAAAGCTTGCACTGACTTACAATAAAGGAGCACCGATTCTTTTACAATGTTGAGCTTTACGGGACCTCAACACGACCCAAAATTCCAATAGATTTTGCAATTGAAATATTCTCTTCTTAATGAATGATAAATTCCAAATTGAGTAAAAGAAGAAAATTAGGCTAATGCTTTGATAGATAGTAATGAGTAAGCTCAAGTGTTTGATTTGAAAAACTTTGATAAAGTGTTTTTCAAAGTTAGAATTAATCAAAGGTTTTTCAAAAGTAAGAAATTCAAGAGGATAAATAAATAGTAAAGATCAAGAGTTTTATCACAAAGGAATCCATTTTTTATGTTCTAGGAATTATGTATTTAATGCTTGAAATGAAGTGATATTTATAGCAGTACAACGACCAAATCTCTGTCGAACCGAATGACCCCTACCGGACGCCCGGTAGGCTACCAGACGAGTTAGTAACCATTTTTTGAGTCAGATTTCAGAACGTACATATTTTTTACCGTTGGCTAAACCTACTATATCAGATGTTTGGTATGGCAGAAAAACATACTGCTTCTCTTCTTTTATAATTTTAACAAATGTAATCTTTTGAAGCACGTTTTTATAGGATTTTTCAAGGTGAGTGATATTTTTCAAATATAAGTTTAAGGTTTTTATCTTTAAAAAATAACTTTTGTGCAAAGACGTTTTGCATCGTGATTTTTTGTTCATAAAATCAAACTTGAGTTTTTCACGATTCATTACCAAGTATCAAAATATTTTACATTTACACATAATTACAAAAATGTCTAAACTCCGTGCATGATTGATAATACTTCGACTTTTATCCCGATCAATATTGTTTCCATGTCGATTGTCGCCTTCAATTTTATTTATTTGCAATATCTCTAAGAACACTTAAAATCAATTTATTAGAAATAAACGTAACTTGTTTGTAATGATTAAAATGAAACGTCAACCATAGGTCAACAATTTCACCATTAAAATTAGGAGAGATGCTACACAAACAGGCTAAAAAATAGGTTCAAAAATAGGGTGCACACGTGTCAATACATGATTGAACTATTTGAAAAATAAAAACAAAAAATACACAATCATTTGTTGCCAAGTCAATCTGTTTTTTTCTATCTTTGAGCCTGGGCAATCATTTTACTAAAAATAGTAAAAAAAATGTCAAATTTGAAAATGAATAATAGTTTTTTTTTTTTTTTTTTTCCAGAATCTTCACTTTTTGTATGTGCTATTCACAATCACATACCTTTAAAACTTTATTTTCCCTCGCCCGCCCCTACTTCATCGTCTTCCTCACCTCACCCTAACTTCATTTTTTAGTACCAACACTGTCAAATTGCTTAATCAAACGCGTATATGTGTAGACTGTTCATGTATGTATCGTTGGACAACCATTCCAACATTAACAAAGCAGCTGTTAACCCTTAATCTCTTCATATTTTCCCTCTATACATCTCTCTCTCTCTTCGTCATTTACTTTAAAAAGCTCACAAGCATCTCTTTGAATTCTATTGATGGGATTGGAAATAGCTTCACTTGAAACTGGGCTTTCATCGAAGAGGGATCTCTATTTGCTGTGAAGTAATTGAAATAATGGATTCTAGTCAAAGGCCCATATCAAGATTTGCTAGATTTTTCTGTTGCTGTGTACGTGATGGTCTTGATATATAAACCCTCTTACTCTTTCACATATATGTCCAATGCCCAATTTGGAAGCACTTATGGCATTGGAAATCAGCCCCAATTTGGGGTGAAAAAGGTTCGGTTTGGACGGTTTATACTATATTTTCAACTCAAACCATTTCAAGTGGTTTGAAAATTTTCCAAACCATTTTATTTTTCGAACCAAACCATTATTTGCGGTTTGGTCCGATTTACCTATCGACATTATAATAATATATTTAAAATAAGTTAACATATAAATTTAAACGAACACTAATAATGTTAAATGTTAAATTACATTCATATTTGTCTGAAATTCGATAGATAACAAAAAGGGAAAAAAGATACTATTAAACTAGCATCACTCAAACTTCTACAAGCAACAATATCAGAATAAGTGTAAAAGTACTAACCTCTTAGGTATCGGACGTCAATAGATCAATCTTTTACAAGCCTCATAGTTCCCTTGAACATATCAATCTTTGCTTTTGGAAGGATGACAGGAGTATCGGGTGTCACTAGACCAACTGAGGAAGAAATATAAACAAGAACCAAATGGGTATACAACTGAAAACCAAAAATGCAATCATCCATATTAAAGAAATACTCTAAGTGAAGGAAATGAGTACAATAAACCATAATCCATTGAACATATGGAAATTACAAGATGCATTATTTGAGGTTCACACGATGATTGATTGAAACAAAAACAACTAAGACGTAATAAAACACACAACACAAGATAAATTAACAATCACTTTCGAAACATGCATAGTAAAAGTAGCATCAAACATTTACTCGGACAATGTTTGACCCATTAAACAGAGAAAGTTCAACATCCCTTGACATGATGACTATGGGACAAAAAGGTGGCTGTCCACTTGGATTTCTTAGTGGTTTAAAGTAGGAAAATTCAAATTTTAGATGACAATTTTTCATCATATCCCTGTTTGGTTTAGAGAAAAATCAGGTTTTAATAAATTTTGATATAAGTTTATGAAACATGTGGTTGAAAAGTTATGGGTCCAATGAAACTTGTGGTTAAAATTATTTGTCGACTTCTTATATTTTAATTCGCATTTATACCTAACCCAAACAGAAGCATAATAATCTCCTTTCTAGAGGAACTTCTCATGTCAAATATATTTTTATATGAAACTGTTTTCAAACTTATCTTCTTGTTATAGATTTTCCCTAAATCAACGAACTTAAAAGAGAGCCAAGGATTTATTACTAAGGAACAAACTCACAAAACTTAATATATTGTCTCAAACTGTATTCCCAAGACTTATGCTTTCACGTAAAGAATCTTATAATTTTATAGCATAAGATACAAACTATCAAGGTTTCCAAACTGAATGAGTAGCCTTTTTCTTCAGGCCGCCCGACTCAGGTCAAAGACAAAAAGAACTAAAAATCTCCCACGCCCAAAAAAAGATAAATCAGCGATCATATACATACTACAGACCAAACAATTGATAAGAGAAAAGAGTACGTCAAAAAATTATTTGTCTGTCTCTATAAAGCTAAACATATTAATACGAAAACCATTATTTCTACCCCTCAATAAAAAAAATTAATAAAGGAAAAAATCTATTATTCAAAATAACAAGCCAAAAGAATCAAAACCCGTTATTTACAATTTTGCAGGCATAGAAACTTATTCTAATAACTGAAATATTCGGTCCACTACATTAATCGTTTTCCACTTGATCATGAATTTGTGCTGCGTTATGCAAGTATGTCTAACTTATGTACATAACACACATATGCATACCTTGGTCATTGCGAGCGGTGAAGAGGATAGTACCAGTCTCATCGCCAACAAGGCACTCAGCAATGCGGGTACTGCGCATGTGGGGGGAGACGACGCGGCCTTTCTACAACATTATATTGGAATTAAAAAGAATCTAGGTTTTGGTTTGACACTTTGAATTGAGTTTTGAGTTCTTTCCCTTTTTTTTTTTTTTTTTTTGGCTTGGGTTTGGACATAAATTCGAAAATTGAATATATGGGTCTATTTTGGAAGTATCATTTCTAATTGGTTTAAATTCTAAAAATTATACTTTAATAAAATTATATATAAAAATTTATAATTTCATAAATAAATTAATTAAAAATTGCAGTTCGGTTTGATTTTTTTGCGATTTTTGAAAATCAAAATCTAAACCAAACCATTTTGAAACAGTTTGGTTTAGTTTGAGGGAAAAAAATCGCAGGTCCACTTGGGCCCGAACCAACGGTTACGGTTCGATTTGCAGTTTTGCGATTTTTTTTTTTACAGCCCTAGCCCCAATGACGGATGTTGAGGATTTGAAATCTTTTCTTTTGTCCAATTTCACGTATTTCTCAGTGCTCATCAAATAAATTTGCCTATTTGCTTCTTTCCTCTCTTGCCATCTACTGGGCCATATGAAATCACATTTCAAGTAGCTGAAGAGATCATTACCGACTTTAAGGAAATTTCTAGAACTTTGTGGCTGCTTCAACTGGTGTCTTAATTTGATATTTGATTCTGGAATCATTATGGTGCCAAGGTGGAGAAAGATCCGGAGACTATCATTTCCACCACCAATTTTCTAGAATTGTCAAGATCATTTCCATTGTCATATTAGATTGATTCATAACCGACTTTGTTGCCTATATGTGTGTGTGTGTGTGTGTGGAGTGAGATAAGAGTAGGTTAGACTTTTTGCCAAATTTGTCAAGTGTAGCAAACTCAAGTTTTGTGATGTTTGTCGTTTGATTAACTACACAATAAATAAAATACATTTAGTTTCAAAGAATATGATTAAACATCACATAATAGTTAATGAAGTAGTCAATATTAGCATGACATAATTTACGTATTTTTTTTCATGGATAAACACTAATTTAAAATAATACATTTTTTTAAATATATGTGCTACTTTGGGAGCATGTTATATTTTAATATTGTTATTCAAGAGTAATATTTCGTTATTCTTCTGGAATATTGAAAATTATAATTTATATTTTTTAGGAACAAGAAATATTCTTCAAGAAAATTAATTATGATATTGTGCTACTTCAGGAGTAATAAAAACTATTTATAATAGGTAGATCTATGATTAATATTTTTCTAGAATAATAATTATAATGTTGTATTATTTCAGGAGCAACAATATGATAAATTATAAATTTAAAGTTTATAGAAGATTATCTGAAATATTTAATTACCATAAAGACATGATATGAATTTATATAAAAAAACCAAAATATTATAAGTAAAAAATCTTTCAAACATACATGTGAATTGACCTCATATTTATACATGCAAATATGATAAAGTAATCATTATACATATAATAAAATAATTATTATAAATTTACGTAAAAGAAAAAAAACATATAAGAAGTAGAAGAAGAAGCAACCTGGTTTTGATGCATATGTATGTATAAAAATTTACAAGTCTTCAAATTAATTTTAGTACACGTGAAAAATACTTATGCTTATAAAAATAGTAACATTCACTAAATTTTGAAAAATTAAGCTATCGTACTGACAACGTGGTATGAAAAGAAGGAAAAAGATAACAGAGAATAAAAGTCTATAAATTTGTGTATATTATAATAAGAATCAAAGTCTCATATTTATAGGGAAAGATTAAGTATACAATTATAATAATTTATAGGGTTACAAGAATATAATTGTTAGCTACTAATAAACTTTCCATTCACTCAGTTATAAAATCATAACTCTAAAATGAAATAAATATTTTAAATAATTTGTTCCAAGTATAAATTAAAGTAGGAGACTATTATTGCTTCAATAGGCACGTCGACCATCTAGACCGTTAAAAATACATTCCATTGTAAAATGAAATAAATATGTTAAAAAATTTGTTCCAAGTTTAAATTAAATTATGAGCCTATTATTGCTTTAATAGGCACGTTGACCTTCTAGACTGTTCAAAGGACATTCCATTGTAAAAATATCATCAGTCACAATAAAATTGATTATATTAATTAAACAATAAATATAATATTAATACATAATCTAAATAGACATGATAATTATGAGAATGAAGCACGTGGTGTTACTTTTTTTTTTTTTTTTTGTTAAACTCTAAAATAAATTAACTTTCCAATGGTTTATTATTTTTTCAATGATTTGTGTAATAAAAAATATATACTAATTTCCTCATATGTTCCACATGTGGGTTTCTCATTTTTCCCATGTGAGGAAGTCAGAATACAACTTTTTTGACATAGATCTCCATCAAACAAATAATATAACATTAGAGAAAATTAATTGAACTTAAAGTTCAATGCAAATAATGGAGTGCAATTCTGAGTTGTGAATGAAACGTTATACACGTTTGAAGTTAGGAAGCCTAACAAACTCAAAACAAAAAACCAAAACTCGAGATTTATCCAACATATTCAAAAAATTTCACAGCAACCTTATCTACATATTTGCATGGCAAATTCAAGATTTTGACAGCAAACTCGATAAAATTCAATATTCGACTAGTGAGATCTCGTCATTTCACCCATTATACAGTTTGACATTTAAACTAAATTCTACAACATTAAAATTCTATGTTTAAGTTAATAGATCTCATATAATTTCTTTCTTTAATTAGTATTATCCATTTGTATGTATCACTAGGGATGTCAATTTGGCTCGCCGGTTCGAGCCGCAAGCTCGAGGAAAAAAAATAGCAATGTGCTGCCTTTTTTAAGGCAGTAAAAGGAAAAAAAAACTCGGCTCAACTCAGAAAAGCTCAAATCGAAAGTTCGGGTCGAGCCTCATTTTTTCTAGACTCGAAAAAAAGCCCGCACCATCGAGTTCGAGCCGAGCTCGAACCTCAAATTTTGACTCACGAGTCGGCTCGACTCAACTCTTTGATATCCCTATGTATCACGTACAAAGCTTCTATTGGAAGCTATTGGTTTGGCTTCGATATTTGCGCACCACTCATTTTGTGCTATGTAATCTTAGCTATACAATGAGCCGCATAGTGAGTATTATTATTTCAATTTTTTTCCCCTCAAACTCATTTTTAATCGTAAAATCTCACAGTCAAATATTTTACATGTAAATTTAAATTTTTTCTACTTTTTAACCACGCATTTTTAAAAAATTCATTATTATAAAACTTGTTTTCTTACTTTAATTATAGACAAATTGCTATTCAATCATTTATGGGCATCCAGGCCTTCCAAGGACATGATAAATACCTTGGCCTGCCATCTATTATAGGGAGAAAGAAAATAGAGGTTTTCTCTTTCATCAAAGATCGGGTTTGGCAACGAGTGCAAGGATGGAAGGAGAAGTGTTTATCTAGAGCGGGGAAAGAGATCCTTATTAAGACTGTCACTCAGGCCATTCCTAACTTCGTCATGAGTGTATTTTTTTTTATCCCCAATCAGCTTTGCGAAGAACTCGAGAGAATTATGAATAAGTTTTGGTGGCAATCTAATCAAGGGAGAAACTGAGGCATCAATTGGACTGTGTAGGATAAACTTTTCTTCCAAAATCTAAAGGTGGCATGGGATTCAAGAAGTTACATGAAACTAATCTAGCTCTTCTCGGTAAGCTCGGTTGGAAGTTGTTAACACAGCCTACATCTCTGGTCGCTCGGATCTATAGGGCACGCTACTTTCCTTCAGCAACATTCTTGGAAGCTAATGGGCTACCGGCCAAGCTATATCTGGCGTAGTATACTTGCTGCCCAACCCGCTTTGAAAGATGGATGCAGAATCCATGTGGGGGAATGGTTCCTCAATTATAATCTGGCGTGACCCTTGGCTTCCTAACCCCAATCAAGGCTTTGTTTCTTCAGAACCACCAAGCCCAGGGGGCGAAGATGCCACTATCGACCAACTCATTATAGCAGGCCAGAATAGTTGGGACTACAATCTTCTTGCTAATCTATTCAATGAGGAAGACCACTGCCAGATCATGAAAAATCCCCTAACAGCCCATGGGAGAGAAGATCGAATGTACTGGATTCATGATAAGAAGGGCATTTATTCGGTTAGAAGTGGATACCGGCTGATGATGACAAATTTCTTCGCACAATCTCACACTGCTATGGAGAGCTTCTGGAGCAACCTATGGAGTTGTAAAGTCCCGGCGAAGGTCCGAAACTTACTCTGGAGGGCATCGCTAAATGTTCTTCCAACAATTGACAATTGAGGGCCAAAAGAGTCAACATTGATAGCATTGCCCGGCTTGCTTAGCTCATGAAGAATCTGTTCTCCATACTCTCGTCTTGTGTGATCTTGTAACGCCCCAACCCCTAGTGGACCGGAACGCTACTTACTTTACTTAACTTAACCGGTGGTTTAGTAACAAGTGTGCACATCTTAGCGGAAGCTTAAATCTTAACAAACATTCTTTTTGAAGGATATTGAAATAAAACACTTTATAACTTTCCAAAATAACAAAATATAATTTATTTGATGAAATCATGATTTGTTCAAGATACTCAAAAGAAATAACGTTGGAAGTAACATTTGAAACGTTAAAGACTTTAAATCTAAATCACTTGTTCACCGGGTTCCCATAAGCTTATTACATCTCCTTCCATCTCTTCCATCATCCAACCCGGTGCATCAACATTTAATCTGTAGATATAGGGTAGAAACCCGTGAGTCGAAAACTCAATAGGCGTCATAGGTGCAATCGTGATTAAGTTAAGCATTTCATAACAATTAACATTAGAACTTCCATAAAACATGTCGTACCCGGAGGTACCATTTGACATGAAAATGTATGCCGTACCAACGGAACCATTTGACATGAAAGGTGCATGTCGAACACGAAGATACCATTTGACACACAACATTAATCTTTAAATGTATGCCGCACCGACGGAACCATTTGACATGAAAGGCACATGCCGAATCGACGATACCATTTGACACACAACATTAGCCTTTAACATAGAACATTATTTGCTAGAAATTATAACTTAAACACGTCTAACAACCTTATGCACCTCTACCTACCTCGATTTGATGCTTGATGAACTTTGAAAAGAACTTTGAAAAATTTTGGATGAACTTCAAAACTTTGACGAAACTTGGACGTTTGGACATTTCTTTGTTGTTTGAAAACGCCTTTTGAAATCACAAAAATCTTCTTGCAGAATATTTTTGCCCACACTTAAAACTTCTGGAAAACACTTTGAAAAACCACCTTCATTTTCTCTCCCAAACTCTCTATTTTTCTCTCAACTTTGAAAGCAAATTGAAAGTGTTTTTGGTGTGAAAAATCAAATGAGTGAAGAGGGTATTTATAGGTGAGGTTTGGGGTGGGTGAAAGTTCATATTAAATAGGGTAATTAAGTAGTGCAAGTAGTGGCCATTAATTCAAAAAAATTCGCAAGTTTCGGGTTTTCGGGTTTTCCGGTCGACACTGCACAGCTTACAGTATTTTTATTATAACGTTTTCTCCCGATATCCGACTGAGGTGATTCAAAGTGAGTTGGAAAGCTAACGCAAAAAGCTACAACTTTTATTCAGATATCATTTTCAAATTCGAATGTTTTCTATGTCGAAAATGGGTCTCAAAGGAGACTAAAAATATTTGAAGTGTACTTTTAGCCATAAAATGAAATACTTTGCATTCCGTCCAATCTTCATCAAATCGTTTTTAAGAAAATATTTTATAAACATCGTTTTACCTTTAAACATGTATTGGACTATCTTTTGGGCTTATTTTTCCTTTATTGGGCCTACTGTGAAGTTAATCACACAATTATGGGCCTAGCTTTATACAAAAGATTTGGGCCTCTACATCCCTCCTCCCTTATATAAATTTCGTCCTCGAAATTTACCTTATAATTGGCCAAAGAGTGTGGGATAATTGACTTTAGCTTCTTCTTCCTTTTCCCACGTAGCTTCTTCCATTCCGTGATTATTCCACTGTATCTTAACAAGTTGAATCTCTTTATTCCTTAACTTATGCACTTTTCGATCCAGTATCTTAATTGGTGATTCCTCATAAGATAAATCATTTTGTACTTCTAGGGTCTGATAACTTATCACATGATTAGGATCGTGCACGTATTTCTTTATCATTGATACGTGGAACACATTGTATACCGCTGACAATTCAGGTGGCAAAGCTAATCGATAAGCCACGTTCCCAACCTTATCAAGTATCTCGAAAGGTCCAATATACCTGGGTCGTAGCTTGCCTTTCTTTCCAAATCTAAGTACACCTTTCATTGGTGCTACCTTTAGAAAGACTTTGTCTCCTACTTGAAACTCTAAATCCTTTCTTCTCGTGTCAGCATAGCTCTTCTGCCGATCCTGTGCTGCCTTTATCCTTGCTCGGATCTGATCGATTGCTTCAACTGTCCTTTCAACTATTTCTGGTCCCAAAATTCTCTTCTCCCCGACTTTGTCCCAATGAACAGGGGATCTACATCTTCTTCCATAGAGAGCTTCATACGGTGCCATTCCAATAGTTGCTTGAAAACTATTGTTATACGCAAATTCTACTAGGGGTAAGTATGACTCCCAACTACCACCTAGATCCAAAACACATGCTCTCAACATGTCCTCTAAAGTCTGGATGGTCCTTTCAGTCTGTCCGTCAGACTGCGGGTGATATGCTGTACTGAAATTCAGCTTCGTTCCCATAGCTGCTTGTAGGATTTTTCAGAATTTAGATGTAAACCTTGGGTCTCTATCAGACACAATAGACACAGGTACACCGTGTATCCTTACTATTTCTTTTATGTACAATTGTGCCAACTGGTCCATACTGAAAGTCATTTTCATTGGAAGAAAATGAGCTGCCTTCGTCAATCGGTCTACTATAACCCATATAGCATTGTGTCCTTTTACTGACTTGGGAAATCCAACCACAAAATCCATTGTGATGTTTTCCCATTTCCATTCAGGTATCTCTAAAGGATTCAGCAATCCTGCTGGTCTTTGGTGTTCCGCCTTAACCTGTTGACATACTATGCATTTATGCACGTAGAGTCCGATACTCCTTTTCATGTTTCTCCACCAGAATGTATCTCGAAGGTCTCGATACATTTTCGTACCACCGGGATGTGTGGTGTACGGGGTGGAATGAGCTTCTTTTAATATCTCGTTCCTCAAATCCTCATTTTTAGGCACGCATATTCTTCCTTTAAACATCAGTGCTTGGTCTGCGGCTATTCCAAAATCTTTCCTCTTATCTGTTCTAATTTCTTCCTTAATCTTCATCAAGAACAGGTCCTTACCTTGTGCTTCTATAATTCGCTCTCGAAGAGTAGGTCGAATGGTTAAAGCTGCTAATCTCCCTGTGACTTGTCTTGGTGTGGTAACCACCTCAATCTTCAATCTTTCCAAATCCTTGTCTAACTCCATTTGACAAGTAAGTAGTGACGTCAACTGTCCCGTCAATTTCCTACTCAAGGCGTCGGCCACCACATTTGCCTTACCTGGATGGTAGTGAATGGGGCAGTCGTAATCATTCACTAACTCTAACCATCGTCTTTGTCTCATGTTTAGTTCCTTCTATGTGAAGAAATATTTTAAGCTCTTATGATCCGTATAAATTTCACACTTACTTCCGTACAAGTGGTGTCGCCATATTTTCAATGCGTGTACTACTGCCGCAAGCTCTAAATCATGCGTCGAGTAGTTCTGCTCATGCTTCTTCAATTGCCTTGAAGCGTAGCTACTACCTTTCCATTCTGCATCAGTACACATCCTAGCCCTTGCTTGGAAGCATCACTGTATATAACAAACTCTTATGTTCCCTCAGGTATTGTTAACACAGGCGCAGATATCAGCCTCTGCTTAAGTTCTTGAAAACTCTTCTCACAGATATCCGTACATTGAAATTTGACTCCCTTTCTTGTAAGCTGCGTCATTGGGCCAGCTATCTTGGAAAATCCTTCAATAAACCTTCGCTAATATCCGGCCAATCCTAGAAAGCTCCGTACTTCACCAGCATTAGTTGGCGCCTTCCAGTTAGTTACTGGTTCCACTTTTGCTGGATAGAAATCCCTTGGGCAGTGACTACATGTCCAAGAAATCCAACTCGTTCAAGCCAGAATTCACACTTCTTGAATTTGGCATATAGTTTCTCCTTGCGTAGCACCTCTAGGGTTACTCTTAGATGCTCTTCATGTTGCTCCTTACTCTTGGAGTATATCAAAATGTCGTCAATAAAGACTATGACAAATTGATCTAAATACTGATGAAATACTCGATTCATCAGATCCATGAACACTGCTGGTGCATTGGTTAATCCAAATGGCATCACCGTAAACTCGTAGTGTCCATAACGAGTCCTGAAAGCTGTCTTAGGTATATCCTCTGTCTTCACTTTTAATTTATGGTACCCAGATCGTAAATCTATCTTAGAAAATACCTTGGCTCCTTTCAGTTGATCTAAGAGATCCTCGATTCTTGGGAGTGGGTACTTATTCTTGATGGTTAATCGATTCAACTCTCTGTAATCGATACACATCCTCATGCTTCCATATTTCTTCTTCACGAACAACACTGGCGCACCCCATGGAGATACGCTTGGTCGTACGAATCCCATATCAAGGAGTTCCTGTATTTGCTTCCTTAACTCTTTAGTTTCTTCGGAGCCATTCTATATGGGGCTTTCGACATTGGTGCTGCTCCAGGAATTAGTTCTATGGTGAATTCCACTTGCCTATCTGGTGGAATACCAGATAGCTCTTCTGGAAACACATCTCCGAACTCCCGTACTACTGGTACGTCCTCAATCTTTACTGTCTCCTGATTCCCTCCTAGGATATTTACCAAATATCCTTGACAAGCTCCTTTTCTCAACATCTTCTCAGCTTGTAAAGCCAATTCTAGTCGAATAAAAGGTTTCGTCTTGATTCCAAAGAAGGAAAATGGTTCCTCTCCTGGTTTCTAAAATAATATTTCCTTTTTCCTTATATCGGATGGTGGCATAATTACTACCCAACCAATCCATGCCTAGTATTACATCGAAGTCATTCATCTCTATCATGTATAAGTCTGCTTCCATAGGTCTTCCCTCAACTTCAATACTAACGGATTTGGCTATCTTATCAGTACTCAAAGGGTTACCTGTAGGGATACTAACTTCTAATATGCCTTCCGATTTATCACAGGTAATACTAGACTTAGCCATAAAAATCGTCGATGCAAATGAGTGCGTAGCTCCTGAATCAAATAGTACATAAGCAGGCATATTAGCTATCAATAGAGTACCTGCTATGACGTTCAAGTTCTCCTCCGCCTCCTTCTGAGTCAGTGCAAAAACTCGTGCTTTTCCCTTCTGATCTTGATCCTTGTTGTCATCATTTTTCGGTGCAGACAAGGGACAATCCCTGATGATATGTCCTGGCTTCTCGCATCGGTAACAAACATTCTTCCCTTGCAGACATTCGCCACGATGTGTCCTTCCACACTTAGCACATGGCGCAATGACTGGCACTATGCTCTTATTGACATTGGCTCCGCCATTAGCCCTCTTGTTCTGCCACTTGCCTTTTCCTTTATCTTGGTCGTTCCACCTTCGTTTCCTAAACTGCCCTTTATCCTGTCGGTTGTCCAATTGAACCGATTTCTCTGCATTAGCCTTCTGATACCAGATTGCATGAGCTCGTTCCAACATTCCATTGTAAGACGTGAAATCGTGGGACATAAGGATCATACTCATGTCCGAGTTCAGCCCTTGCTCGAACCTTCGTATTTTCTTGGCCTCCGTGTCTACCAAATGTGTAGCATACCTTGAGAGTTGGTCAAACTTCCGTTCATACTCCGTCAGGGTCATAGTTCCCTGTTTGAGTTGAAGAAATTCGCCCTCCTTGAAATCCCTTAGAGATTGAGGAAAGTACTTATTCATCACTTCCTCCTTGAACTGTTCCCATTTAGCGCCAATTGTTGCTCCGGAGTCCTAGTTCGAGACATTGATTCCCACCAGTGACTTGCATCACCGGAGAACATAAACTCAGCACATTGGACCTTTTGAGCATCCGTGCACCCTATCAATCGGAATATTCTCTCCAACTTGCGAAGCCACTCCTCGGCTGCAAGTGGATCAGTTGCTCCATTGAAAGTAGGGGGCTTGTACCTTCGAAATTGCTCGACCACTGAAGCATGGGTTTGAAGAGCATTAGGAGCTAGTGCTAGGGGTTGAGCTTGGTTCGGGTTCTGTCTGCCTAGGTCTTGAACTGCTTGGAGGAAATCTCTTATCAGGTTGTTCTGGTTGGTTCGCGACATTTCCTACGGATAAGATGTAAGGTTTCTTATTAACTTCTTTTTTTTGTAAGGAAGAAAGATTAGATCTTTATTTCTCATACTTCTTGAAATCAGGATACATAATAGTTTGATAAACTTAGCATGAAAGAAGACATCATAAGGAAATGGGAATATCTAGATCTCTAATCCCTATGAGTTTTACGAAGCTTCCTTGGTGGAGTTTCATCTTCGGAAGAATCTTCTGCCTCAGGCCCGGACTCTATATCTATCACCACTTGTGGTTCTAGTTCAGGCTCCTGCTCCTCCTCGGGTTCCTCTTCAGGGTCTTCTTCCTCAGCCATAGGTTTCTTCCTCAGGATCCTCATGGATTAAATCATCCCATAAATCTATCAGGGCATGGCAATATCTCTCGAACTCGAACATGTTTGGATTGCCTTCTAACATTTCATCTCTAATTGTGACTCTCATATCTCCCCATTGAGGTGGGAGGGAGTGTATGAGGTTATTTATGGCTTCAATATGCGTGATCTCCATACCGGCATTAACCGCCGTCATGCATCTCTCATAGATGTCATGCACATGATCGCTAAGCGGTCGGTTAGGATCCGTTACATAGTTCTCATAAGCATGGATAGCAATTCTACGGTTTAAATCTGCCCTATAAGCCCTAGCCGTAGTCTTCCTTGCTGGTTGTAAATATCTAACCATTTTGTCACATAAATGCCCAATTATGCGTTTTATCACATAACATCAAAACATACATTTTCTTTATGCCCATAAATTTAAGTTTTAGCCCAAGTCCAATACATATCTTTGAAACAGCACATTTAATTTTAACATAAACATATACTTGAAAATGTGCCATAACTTATCAAAGCATCAAATCATAACTTCCATAAACATAACTTCCATAACTTTAAACTTTGCACATACCTGAGCTGTAGGATGAGATTCGATGGATGAATGCAATATGCCATGGAATACCTTAAACTTTCAATTTTTGTTTTTTTGTTTTGCAAAAATACTTGGTCTACAGAACCGGTTTACAAACCATTGCTCTGATACCACGCTGTAACGCCCCAACCCCTAGTGGACCGGAATGCTACTTACTTTACTTAACTTAACCGGTGGTTTAGTAACAAGTGTGTATATCTTAGCGGAAGCTTAAATCTTAACAAACATTCTTTTTGAAGGATATTGAAATAAAACATTTTATAACTTTCCAAAATAACGAAATATAATTTATTTGATGAAATCATGACTTGTTCAAGATACTCAAAAGAAATAACGTTGGAAGTAAAATTTGAAACGTTAAAGACTTTAAATCTAAATCACTTGTTCACCGGGTTCCCATAAGCTTATTGCATCTCCTTCCATCTCTTCCATCATCCAACCCGGTGCATCAACATTTAATCTGTAGATATAGGGTAGAAACCCGTGAGTTGAAAACTCAATAGGCGTCATAGGTGCAATCGTGATTAAGCTAAACATTTCATAATAATTAACATTAGAACTTCCATAAAACATGTCGTACCCGGAGGTACCATTTGACATGAAAATGTATGCCGTACCAACGGAACCATTTGACATGAAAGGTGCATGCCGAACCGAAGATACCATTTGACACACAACATTAACCTTTAAATGTATGCCGCACCGACGAAACCATTTGACATGAAAGGCACATGCCGAACCGACGATACCATTTGACACACAACATTAGCCTTTAACATAGAACATTACTTGCTAGAAATTATAACATAAACACGTATAACAACTTTATGCACCTCTACCTACCTCGATTTGATGTTTGATGAACTTTGAAAAGAACTTTGAAAAACTTTGGATGAATTTCAAAACTTTGACGAAGTTTGGACGTTTGGACCTTTCTTTGTTGTTTGAAAACGCCTTTTGAAATCACAAAAACCTTCTTACAGAATATTTTTGCCCACACTTAAAACTTCTGGAAAACACTTTGAAAAATCACCTTCCTTTTCTCTCCCAAACTCTCTATTTTTCTCTCAACTTTGAAAGCAAATGGAAAGTGTTTTTGGTGTGAAAAATCAAATGAGTGAAGAGGGTATTTATAGGTGAGGTTTGGGGTGGATGAAAGGTCATATTAAATAGGGTAATTAAGTAGTGCAAGTAGTGGCCATTAATTCAAAAAATTCGCAAGTTTCGGGTTTTCGGGTTTTCCGGTTGACACTGCACAACTTACAGTATTTTTATTATAACTTTTTCTCTCGATATCCGATTGAGGTGATTCAAAGTGAGTTGTAAAGCTAACTCAAAGAGATACAACTTTTATTGGAATATAATTTTCAAATTCGAATGTTTTTTAAGTGGAAAATGGGTCTCAAGAGAGACTAAAAATATTTGAAGTGTACTTTTAGCCATAAAATGAAATACTTTGCATTCCGTCCAATTTTCATCAAATCGTTTTTAAGAAAATACTTTATAAACATCGTTTTACCTTTAAACATGTATTGGACTTTCTTTTGGGCTTATTTTTCCTTTATTGGGCCTAATGTGAAGTTAATCACACAATTATGGGCCTAACTTTATACAAAAGATTTGGGCCTCTACAGATCTTGCCCATAAAGTCTGGGAGGCAGTGAGAGTAGTCAGCTCACCTCTCTTGGTTGCTACTTTCAAAGAATGGATCATAGCCACCTTCAAAAATTACCAACACGATAAAGAGATCATTGTTATGATTTGTTAGGCCATCTGAATGAACCGTAACGAAGCTGTTTGGAAGGCCAAGTCGTCTACAGTGCTCAAGGTGGTGACCGTTGCAAAAAATCTCCTCCAGCAATGGCGTGATGCCAATCAGACGTTACCACAGGCCACGGTTAGCTCCAACAGACCGGAGATCGATAAGTGGAAACCTCCTGCTACGGGTTCCTTCAAAGCGAATATTGACGCAGCCATCTTTGAGGACCAAGGGAAGACTAGAAACCATTGAAATAGATGCTCTAATGGTATACAATGCTCTACAAAATGACGGGGTTGACAATTCTTATTTTGGTATCCTAATTGAAGAGTGTCGTCTTCTTGCTAGAGACCTATCGAGTCTCAAGTTCAGCTGGGTTAGGAGATCAGCTAACCAAGTAGCTTACACCCTAGCTAAGGCCGCTAGTTCATTACATGATATTGTTGATTGGTCTTATTTTCCGCCTCTATTTATTTCCAATGTACTCTTTGCCGATTTGATGAATGAATAACATTTCTTTCTTCAAAAAAAAAATAAATAATAATAACCAGCTGCAGAAAAATCAATTAAGTGTTTAGTTCACTTATCCTTGTTTGGGCTTCATTATTTTTTAAATATATTTCTCTCTTATTTTCAATCACACATTTTTAATAAAATAATATTACATGTTAATCTAAAACTTTTCCTTGTTTTTAAGCACACATTCTTCGAAAATCACTATCAAAAATACATTTTTCAAAAAATTTATTTTTAATGAAGTCCAAATGGAGGGGCTATATGTCATAAAATTATTAATGTTTTGTATACAATTATTAAAATAGAAACAGTTATAATGATGACTATTTGTATTATTATTATTATTAGTAGCATACTATCAAATATTTTTCTAAGATGGTGTATTCAATATAGCTATTTTAAATTGGAAAAATCAATATTTTTTATAGCATCTCAAAATTCATAAAATTATGAAATAAAACATATAGTAAAAAAAATATTCAAATAATTTTAAATAATAGAAGGATGTGTTATTTTGAAATATTAATAAACTTAGGACAAAAAGAAATCTAATTAATTAAGGTTAAACTTTGTATTTTAGTTTATAGATAATTGAAGAAGATATGGGCAGAATCCTAAAAATTACTATTGTGCTATGGGACAAATTCTATAATCGAGTTTTCTTTAATTGACAAATCGAATTATTTGAAAATAAAAAATTAGGTTCTAAAATTAATTCCAAACATTATCTATATCACTTAGACCTTTTATTTATTCCAGGAAGTATGTCTTGAAGGGTTATTAGTCTCTCTCGTTAATATCTTGTGAATATATTTTCTAAAAATCACAAATATGTAAATTAGGTTTAGGCATTGAGGTAGTTGGTCTAAATATTTCAACATTCAAAATTACTTATTACACTCAAAAGTATCTCGTAAATGATACTATTTGAGTCCACATAAAACTCCGAGTTTTTAATTATATTTTTCTATAGGTTAAATTTAATGTTGACTTTTAGCAGACAAAATAGTTCATATCCAATCTTGTCATCACACTATAGGTTAAATTTTCTATAGGTTAAATTTGAAGTGATAAGCTCAACCTGCTTATTTGCATAAAAAGATTTAATTGTTTACATGTATTTTTTTTTTTTAAATTTATCGTAAGTTTATTGGCTCGAATATTTAAGTATCTTAGAAATTGATGAAAAATATATCGATATTATACTCATTTTGAAGCTCGTGCTAAAGAACATAAATTGGCTCAAGAAGAAATATTGTTGGACCAGTTTTATCTAAATTATTTTAATAAGAAAGAAAGTATATTATTATAATATTTTTTATATATAAAAGAAGGATGATAATGACGTTACCTTGGGAGTTTAAAAGATGATATTATAATTTAATATAGCTAACAACGTAAATAATGATAATTAAGCTCATCAATTCTTAATTTAACTCAAAAAAACGTTTGGTTTGAACTATTTAAAACTGGAAGTCCTTTGATTTGATTGGGAGTTAAATGTGAGAACTATAAATATGGGTTTTAAGGTGAAAGTGTTTTGTCTTAAGAATTTTCACGAGTTCATATTCCTTTTTCATACACAATTTGTTCATTTTTATACCATCATCTCAAGTCACAATCTTCGAATTTTGGTGACAATTGTGGTAAGAATACATTGTGTAAGTGGTAAATTTTTATTTCTTGATATTTATATAGATTATGACATGAAATACTTTAAGGCTTTATGGTCGATATCCATGTTAAATCCTACTGGATATAGGGATTCTTATGATTTTCCTTGAGCTATTGGAATTGCGATCAGTTTGCTCTAAATTTATGAAATGTCGGTATGTTATACCAATTTTATATTTATATCATGTTAATAAGGATACGCACGTATTTTTACTGAGTGCTTTCAAAATACTCTCTTATACAATAATATTTTAGATTAGAACGAGTCGTGTGGACGAGTGGCTGATTGATCGAGTGATATCTATTGGGGTCGTCAAGTAAAATTTTAGAAATGATTATTGTAAAATTATATTTGAAGAACATCTTTGTGTTTAATCACGTGCACATTATTTTTAGTATCTTTTTTTTTTAGTGTTCGAACATCTATTAAATTTAAATTATTGGTTTATCCTTATCGAATTATCGATCAAATCTCGAAATTTGAATGAAAGTAATTTTTCGCTTAATGTAGACAAAGAAGATTTTTGGTAACACCTCAAATCTATTTTTTTTTTTTCCTTAAAAATATATATACAATAATAAATAAAATATATTTAAAAGATTTGGGGCGTTACATAATTACTACAACTGAACACTCAAATCCAAAACGTCAGTTTTGATTTCGGTTTAGTTCTACCCATAATATTTTTTTTTAAACCATGAGCTAACGATAAAAATTATTTTTCCAATATTTAACGGTAATAAAATAATATCTGGTGTAATAACATCCAATATCTAACAAAATATGTCATCAAATAGGATTCAATATCTACCATAAACACCAAATTACATATCCAAAAGAGAGAAAAAAAATTGAAACCAACAATAAGAAAGTACTAGATTCTACAAATGTTAAACAAATATAAATTCATTTTCTCTGAAAATGACAAAACAATTATCATTGACTTTTCTTCCCATCCCGTCTTTTCCTTTGCATCCCATCGGGTCATTGAGTTTAGGTAAATAAATTGTAAAAAAAATAAAAATAAATAACAATCGATAAATTTAGTTCCAGAGCATACTTGCAATTTTGGTTCAAGAACTAAAAATCATTCAAGATCGATCGACCGATTCTCACTTCTCGATTCCTAGCTTTTTAAAAATCGAATCGAAACCTCCGATTCCGATTCGAGATATTTAATTTCGATTAAAATGTTCAACCCAATCCAAATAGCAACGGCACTATATAGATTACAAATGCCAAGTGTTTTCAAGTATTTTTTTTTAATATTTTTTGGCCTAAAAATGGAATCTTTTACCAAAAAAATTGATCCCAGATGTTTTTGTAATTTTATAAAAGAGAAAAATGGTTGTAATAATTAATTAACTTAGGGTCTATTGATGCAATTTACTCTAAAAATTTATCTGCAATAATTAAACGCACAGTAAATTTTATGTTGTACCTTTAATTTTAATTTTAATTTTTATTGAATCACTAAATTTCAATTTAATTTTACTTAAATTATTATACTATAATTTAGTCTAAATTTAATCAATTTGCCACCTCTCATCTTCCAACTTGATGAAAATTACTGTTTACTGTAGTAGATTTTTCCACATAGTCAAATGCATTGCATACTAGCCTACCATTATGCCACATAGGAGTTGGAGTGAGTGTCAGCATTGTTGGGTCGGGAAACCCAACCCAACATAGTCGATTTGGTAGTATACCAAACCAACCCAACCCATACAAGGGTTGAAACCTAACCCAACCAAGTTTGGTGTGGTCGGGTCGGGTTGGTCGGTTCACCAAATATCCATCAAAAACCAACAAAATCAAAATGCACAAGGTAGATTTTAAGAAACTAAGGGTACATCTTACTCATCTCCACTATGCATGTGTGCGGAAAGCAGAGACACATAATATGAGTCTGTAAATCTCTTCATTTCCTTAATCCTCCAAAATGCACAAGGTAGACTTCAACAATGGAAAACAAAAAATAACAAATTTCATGAAAAAAATGAAAGAAAGAACAAAGTTATTGAAAAAAATTTCAAGAACTGGCCGTCAATAGTGAACACTTCGATGTGGTTCAAGCAAAAGTTGAAGAAGAATCACCACTGTGCCTATGAGAGATATAGGCGATTTGTGTGGGCGACTGAAAAATGGTAACCGACGTAGGCAATTTGGATGGGAAATTTTCAGCATTTAGAGATAGATCAGGGCTCTGAGTTTCTGCTTTCTTTTGCCTTGACGGGGAGGTTTTGTTTTCCTACTATTTATTTATTTAAGTTGATGGGTCGGGTTGGACAGTTTGAGACAGGTTTGATTGGCAAACCAATCATCCGACCCAACCCATTCCACCCATTTCTCTAGCCCAGAAATCGAACCCATCCAAATTTGAAGAAAAAACGACTCAAATCGATCGAGTTGGTTTCAATTTAGTTGGTTTGAGTGGGTTGGTTAGATTTTTGCCAACCTCTAATGCCACATCAAGAACGTTATAAAAAAATATATATATATATGCCACATCTTTTAATATTTTAATTTAAAAACATTGTGGTATTACCAATTTTGTGATCGTAAAAATTTAATACTAGCCCATGTTTGGTAGATATTAAAATAAGATTTTTAGTATATTTTAATATAAGTTGATGAAATATATGTTTGAAAAGTTGTAGGTCACATAAAATATGTTACTAAAATTAATTGTTGAATTTAACTTAAATTAAAATCTAAATTATCCTACCAATGTGGGGCTGATTGATAAGATTTCCTTCATTTGCCCTTGGTAGAAAATGTGACGGAGGCTAATTTTGGAACTCAAACTTCATGAAGCGATACTTTCTTGGTTAATTTGATTTTATTTGTTGTGAGGCGGTCAATACGTCGTCGTTTACATCGAATCGTGATTAAACATTTGTCTACATTTGCTTTTCTCAAAACCGAAGACAAAAATCAGAGATTTTGCAGGACAATAGAGGAAATTGGAAAAAACTGAGGCTATTATTCCCCAGGAGCCACGACCACCATTTTGTTTATTCTTTGTGTGTGTGGTTGTGGTGCGAAGAGTCGGAGTAAAAAATGGAGAGTGCGATTAGTTGCGGACGAGTTGCTCTTTCCCCTAATCAAATATTCCAACCCATACACGGTAATTTCCTTCTAGTAGTTTGTTTTTGAAATTTTGTATAATTTTATATCTAAGTATTTTTGTTGTTTGTAATAGATGTTAACTTATTTGTTTTCATTTGTATTAACAGCTTATATTTGAGTAATCTATCAAGTTTATGTGAAAATTTGCTTTTTAACTGTAAGGTCATATGACTATTAGCAACCATAATTGGTTAGCAAATTCTAATTTTTACCGCTTGGTTTGAAACTGGGGGTGGTTACCCAAAGTGCTTATAAAATTAACCCAGAAAGCAGACCTTTCAATTTCATGAGACCTTTCAATTTCATGATGTGATCCGAGGAACGAATGCAACGAACACAAGTTCAAGCAAAGATCTGTTGATTGTCAAAGGAGGGTCGATGACTCGATCGCGAACAAAGAGGGTCAAAAAAGCGATGAAATTGCTCCTTCAAGCTGCAATGGATGAAACGACGTTCTTGGCAAGCAAATGAACAAGTTTCAGGTTGAATTTGCAGGAAGATTCAAAATTGATATTTCTATGCATTTTGTTTTGGGTGTACCTAAGAATGGTTGAGATTCAATATTTGTGGTAGTCGATAGGTTTAGCAAGATAACATATTTTATTCCATGTCATAAAACCGACGATGCCACTAAATTGCAGATTTGTTCTTTAAAGAAATAATGCGTTTACCCTAAGAGTATCGTATTGGATAGGGATTTCAAAATTTTTAGTCATTTTTTGTAGGTTTTGTGGAATAAGTTAGGCACGAAATGGTTTTTTTTTACTACTTGTTATCCACAGACCAATGGACAAACCAAAGTAGTTAATAGGACTATGATCCAATTGTTGCGTATTGTGGCTAATAAAAACTTGAAAAGTTAGGAAGTATGTTTACCTTTCATTAAGTTTGCTTATAGCAAGGCTACGCATTCTATTACTTCATGTTCGTCATTTGAAATTGTTTATGATTTTAATCCACTAACACCAATGAATTTAATTCCTCTACCTATGGATTATCGTGGTATTTTAGACGAAAAGAAGAAGACCGAGTTAGTAAAACCACTACGTGAAAAGGTAACGATGTAAATTGAGAACAAAAACAAGAACTATCCGTCGCAAGCAAACAAGAGTCGAAAAAGCGTTACGTTTGAACCCGGTGATTGAGTTTGGGTATATTTGAAAAAAGAGCGTTTTCTAGAGCAAAGAAAATCATAATTGCAGTTATAGGGAGATGGTCCTTTTAAGTTCTTGAAAGGATTAATGACAATGCTCACAAATTAGATCTTCCCGGTGAGTTTGTTGTATTTGATTTTTTTTTTTGCTTTGATGGAGGTTCAAATTCGAGGGTGAATTCTTTCGAGGAGGGAGAGGATGATGTGATCCGAGGAATAAATGCAACGAAAACAAGTTCAAGCAAGGATCCGTTGATTGTTGAAGGAGGGCCAATGACTCGATCATGAGCAAAGAGGGTCAAAGAAGCGATGAGATTTCTCGTTCAAGCTGAAATAGTTGAAATGGATGAAACGACGATTTTGGTGAGCAAATGGACAAGTTTCAAGTTGGGCTTGGAGGAAGATTCAAAATTGATCAACTTTATACAAGTTTCGGACGACGGAGCTGAAACTTTCTACAATGCGACCGCATAGTAGAACCATGCATGCGGTTGCATGCAGCAATCTAGAAATCCAGCTTGGAGTTTTTGGGTCTTATATGTTACCGCATAGAAATACCCTATGCGGCCACATAGAGCAACTTTGGGGCGAGAATTTTCATATTTTCGAGAATTTCCTTATTTGATTAGAATTATAACTTTATTATATATTTGTAATCTTTTAGAAGTTATTTCCGATTTTAACTAGGTTTTAAGGGTTTAGTATAAATGGATTTCATTCCATTCATTGTTAACAACTTAGACATTATTGAGAGATTAATTAGAAGTAATTTTGATTTCTATTCCTTGCTCTTCATTGAGCAAATTACTGAATGTTTCAAGATTAATTCTTGTGGTGTTTAAACATCTGGTTGAGATTCACAAATCGTGTGATTAAGAGGTCAACATATTGTAGGTGATTGTGTTGGTTGCTTGATTCATTATTTTTGGGTCAAAATCCAAAATTTTGATTTATTTGACTTTCTTGGGTTTGATTCAATCTTGTGTGGGTTTCGTTGCTACAATTGCTACATGGGTTCGCATCATTTCAAAAGGCTTCTAATGGCTTATCAGGTGTTTGTGTTATGTTGGTGCCCAATTGTGGAGAAGTTTGATGATAATCGTGTTCAGATTGCAAGATCAATGCAATCACCCTAATGTAATTTAGTTGTCCTGAAAATGCATGTTTCTGTGTTATTTCAGGACACATTTGATCAAGTACAAATACTTACAATAAATTGAAAATTCAGTGTTCAAAAATGGGTACTTTCTCCAATTTATAGCTCAAGACTTTTATATCTATGAGGTGATATTGGAAGTTTATTTTCGTAAGAGAACTCCACACATCGAATAAAGATGAAAATGTTAACCTACATATCAGGGTTTGAGTTGCTCATTTTAACAAGGTTGACCTTTTAAAATTCAAAATGAATCGATAGTGGATCCATTCTGAATTCAGATATAAGCTTAAGTTCTCTTAGGATTACTTTTGTGGGAGATAAATGTGGAGAACGAAGTCAGTTATGATTTCCTGATTGGCAAGTTGTTAGATGAACCAAGCTCTTATTGTCAGTTATGTTAATAACCATTCAAACACCTTCTGAAATTACTGTGCGTTTTTAGATTGAGAATCAATCATATCATTGGGCCTTTTATATTTTACCTGTTCTTTTAGTTTAGATTCTATTACTACCTCCTTTTTTGTAATATCAAGTGTAATTTTATATGTCCTTTAGCCACTCAACTAAAAATCTGTGAAGTTTTGTTGATTATTTGGAGCATTACTTATATTTGAGATATTTGGTTGATTTGTGCAATAGTGGATAATCACCCATGTCATAAACAATGCACAAGCCGGAGCTCATTTACGTCAATGCCAATAGCTGCTTTAGGGAAAGGCGGCGGCGGGATTTTGGAGAAGCCTGTCATAGAGAAAACAACTCCTGGACGTGAATCTGAGTTTGATCTGAGGTACGGATAGTGAAGGTATAAATGTTGTGTTTCTTTGCCATGTAGGGCTTTTGTTGTGACATAGTACAGTGGAGATTTTAAATTCTTAAAAAGTATATAAATAATAAGAGATCGTGATAAATAAGGTGACCAACCACGTATAGTCACTCTTGAAATTCGAAGGAGTGTCAAGCTGCTTTCAAATTTCTATTGAGCTGTACGGACTGCATATATCTCTTTGATATCCATTAATGCCAACTTTTGTGGGTGTAGATGATATTGAGACTGACATACTTCAAATATAGCTAATTATAATTACGGTAACAAATTAATGAGAATATTTAGTTTTAGTTCTTTGATATATGATATGTGGGCACTTGATAAACATCATTTTTCATTTATGTATCAATTATCCCAGTCGAACATCCAACGTCTGTCTATTTGCATTGTTTAGGCATATTATATGTAGAGAGGTAGGGCAAACCTGTCTGGACATCCAACATGTATCTACAGAAGTATAAATTCTGTTTTCCATTTTCCAGGAAATCGAGAAAAATGGCTCCTCCTTATCGAGTGATGCTGCACAACGACAATTACAATAAAAGGGAGTACGTTGTGCAAGTTCTAATGAAGGTTATTCCTGGGATGACCCTCGACAATGCCGTAAATATAATGCAAGAAGCACATTATAATGGGCTCTCAGTTGTAATAATATGTGCTCAAGCAGATGCTGAAGAACACTGCATGCAGCTCAGAGGCAATGGCCTTTTGAGCTCGATTGAGCCTGCCAATGGTGGTTGCTGAGTTTAATAGAATGTGAAGTAGGTTGCTGTATAATGTACAAAAAAAAAAGCCTGGAAACTGGATGCTATTATATCTTCTGTGAACTTTTGAGTTTATTGTGTGTTGCTTTTACATGCTATTTTAGGCGAACTGTTTATTGCATTTATGTATAATGTTTGGCAAGTGCAATAAACATTCTCCAAATATATACTATTCAAAACATTCCTCCTCCCCCCCCCCCCCCCCCCCCCCCCCCCCCCCCCCCCCCCCCCCCCCCCCCCCCCCTCCCTCCTCCCCATCCAATCCCATCCAAATAATGGTCAACAAACATGGACAAAATGAAATAGGGTAAATTGCACGGAAAGTAACTGAACTTCGACCATACTTTCAACTAAATCACTCAACTTCAATTTGATGCAAATTAGGCAATTATACTTTGTTTTACCAGCAATTATGTCACTCTGTTTGGTGGAGAAAAGGAGAAAATTGCAAGGTTTCGTCTATATCTGTAATCTACACAATTTGAGATGGATTTTCAATCATAGCAAATTCAATGTATTATTGTGGAGAAAGATTGGTGCTCTCAAAATCACCGATTAATAATTTTATTACGAGAAATTTTAGGTTTTTGATGTTCATGAATCCTTCCAGTTTTTTGCTCTCCTCTAAATTATTGCGTTTGCGCAACAACCCAAAAATATTCTGAATTGTTTG
Source organism: Osmanthus fragrans (assembly GCA_019395295.1). NCBI lineage: Eukaryota > Viridiplantae > Streptophyta > Magnoliopsida > Lamiales > Oleaceae > Osmanthus > Osmanthus fragrans. The sequence continues at coordinate 10,843,265 of CM033348.1, read as the reverse complement.
TTTTATGTACTATGTGATACTCCAAGAATGATTAATCAAGAGAGTGAATTGGTGGTTAAAAAAGTTTTTCAAAAATTAATCTTAAATAAAGCAAATAAAACAAGTAGATCAATCGAACAATAAATGTAAACGGAATAACGATAAGCGAAAGGGAAGAGATGATACAAACGATATAATCGTGGAGATTCAATCTAAACCAATGATCTATATCCTTTGTTACCAAACTCTTCATCATGAGTAAGAAAAATATTTTCACCGTATTGATTGACTTATGGTGCAATCTAAGCCCTTATAATACTTTTGGTGACTTACAAATAAGGAGTATCGATCTTTATACAATATTGAGTTATCAAATGACATCAATAGTCATCACACAGTGACTTACAACAAGGAGTACCGATCTTTATACTATTGAGTCCGATTTGTGGTGATATTCTTGATTTTATGATCTTTTAATGACGATCGATCGATTTATCATTGAATGCTTTGAAACTATGATCATTTAAATTTAATTTATTAAGATTAACTTATTTGTTATAATAAAAACTTTGAGGTTATAATAAACCATAGTTCAACAATATTTGGATGGTGAATGAACTTTTGTCCTAGTAGTAATCCATAGAGCATTGATCTAGAGATGTAATGTTAAATTTATTATGGAAAACGCATAAGGGTGAGAGTATTCTCTCCTCATAAGAAGATGCAATGTTGTGTTCTCATATTGTGTGTCTTTTAACTAAGTGCATGTTTGAGAGTGTTTTTAAAGTTGTGGCCCTATGAAATGTGTGAATAATAAGTGAGTAGTAAGTTGTGTGTCTTACAAAATGGGTAGACAAAAAGTATGTTGGCTAGTTTAAGAAAAATAATGCTTTGCCAAGCATGCTATAAATCAATAGAAACACTAGATTAATCATTTAAGTCAGCTAACCCTGGTAGGACGATAAACAAAACTCGAATGGAGTGACTTGATTGTTTGTGAATTAAAGTATTGTGGTCTAATTACATTAAACCCATATTTGATCATCATTATTTTAAAACTCTTTATTCTACATACTCATTTTTAATCACATTCACACAATAAAATATTATGCACGTAAATCCAAAACGTTTCATTCTTTTTAATCACACATTATTCGAAATTCACTATTCAAAACTTTATTTTTGCCAAATAATGAAAATTAAAGTTCAATGACCTAGTTGGAAATATGGAGAAGTTCCGGCAGACAGAGAAATGGACTAATAGGTTTGCACGTCTTTAGTTTTGATGAAGAGGTCAGCACACTCGTCGATTGAACCCAAACGATTGCTTATAAATTAGATTATAGCGGCCTGATTGTATCAAATTGGAGGTTAGTGATCAAGGATGGTCAAAGTTTAGTGACACTTTAGATTTTAAAAACCAAACGTCTAAAAATTTGTTAACTTTCTTGTACCGAATGTGTTAAATTTGAATAGTGATATTATTTGAAAACCCCCTTTTCAAATTCAGTCAAATCGTGTACGCAATGAGGCAATATACAATTGGTTCTTACAATAATATAGATGTTTGAAGACTCGTGTGAGCCTGCAAATTCAGTGCCTAAACAAATGTTTATATTGTGAAAGTTGGCGAACATTTTTGTTTTCGATTGGAAAAGAAATGTTCACGTTAGTGTAGGAAGTTCGATTAAGGTAGAATATAGTTATGTTGATGTAGCCTCATCATGAAATTACCTTACCATTGGCTATTGGCCATTCACTTAAGAATGGTGTTCCAAAAAACGTAAAGCAAACATGGAGGTCCAATTTCAGATTAGGCGAACCTGGGCAAGGCCTAGATGTAAAAAAGTGGAAAAAAAAGTTTTCTTATTTAATTTTTTTTTTTTAAATTTCTAAATCATTCTAAAAATTATTTAATTATTAAAGAATAAAAATAACATAAAAAGCGCGCTCAGATGAAAAAATATAAAATAAAAAAGCACGAGGCAAAACATTTTGTGCCCGCCAAGCCTAAGCACTAGTTTTTAGAGCACTGCTTAAGAATAAGCTGGCCATGCAGGGAATGATTAGAGTTGAAATCAACTTTGATTTTTCTCTCTTTGGTTGCGCATTTTTCAGTCTTTAGGCCTGGCACGTACCCTCTTTTATCTTAGTTGCTCTCACAATTGTATTTCTGCTCAACGTGTAAAAGACACATTACTACTGTTTATGTTGCAAAAGGTCCCTCTTCTTTTTTGCAGACATTATTATGATGACAATCAAAGGAAGAGATCGACCTGTGCTTTTCGATAAGCCACCCTGGACCTAGTTGTAGCAATCCTTCTCCCATGTTTTATTAAGAAAACATTCAGATCCTGTTGTGTGAACCGATTTTGACCAATCGAAGCTTGTGAAAATGATTGGAGCATTTTGCAATGGCTATCCATTTTCAATGAAGGAAATAACGTTGGTGTGCCAAGTTCCCAGAACCCCGCTTCTTCAAATAATGATAAGGTTATGCTACATTAAAAATGAGAACAAATCCCCACAGGAACCTCTCAAAAGTCATCAACCCATCCTGCAGGATTCAAATTGATTGACGCAAAGACAAGACCAAACTAATAATAACCATCCAAGACCCTGTTGGAAATTCATGAAACTACAACCATCTTTGTAGCACTAGGGTTGCATGCACACTATGGGCATTTCCTTTGAATATACGGAGCTCCATGTTCTTCGAACCTAGCAAAAAGGAGAGTGCAAGTTTCAAGAGCCAAATGATAAAGAACACATTTGTTGTTTTATATAGAAAGAGTATATGATTGCATTTGCAGGTGTGCGTTAAAATTTTAAAAAAGAAGCAAAGTCGACTGTAAATTAAGATGTGAGTGGATAATGACAGCTTACTCAGACTTTGAAAACCACATTTGCTGAAAAGAACCAAGTGACGCCAATATACTCCCTCCAATCCAAACACTGCAATAGATAACCGTTATTTAGTAGCATAGACTGAGAAGAATTTTGTTTTTATAACCATTCTTTGAATAAAAAATTCTTCTGAGGGGGTAAGGAATGATCTAATTTGATTCTTTTCAAGAAAACCCTATTGGAAATCCATTTCGCTAAGAGCACACGCATTTAAGATGGTGTTATTCCAACATTGCCCTTTAAATCGTAACAAATTTGATATTTTAACTGTACCTGGTTAACATCATTTCAAGGAATTAAGGAGCTGACAATTTGAGTTATCAAATTTGGAAGGAATCTTCTTGGGAGACAGAAAGCAACATTACAACAAAATGTCATTCTCTAATTACAAATACGGTGTGCTTCTCTAGCAAGAAAGTCTGTTTCTTATCCATGAAAGCAGTCCCTAGCTGTGTTCATATTCTTTAGAAGACAAGGTATATCTTTCTTTCAATTTTAAAACTGACATTGTTTAGCTTAAACACTATCGCAGACTAAAATTTCACATTTCTCTTGATGATTTATTGCAATATTTTTACTAGGTGCTCTCAGGATGCCTAGACCATCAAAAAATGTGGACCAACACTCTCGAGATACTGCAACAGCACCCACCACCACCTTCGCAAATTTGTGACTAAGGTCATGCAATGAATTTCTTTTAGCTTTCAAGTTACAAAACTATTTCTTAGGTCCTATGAAAACTAAAGTAAATAGCCTATGATTCGTAAAGTAAATAGCCTATGACAGAATTGCATAAAAATTCACTCAAGTGTGTAATACACACAGGCGATGGCATTTGAGAAAGTGTAATGAGCTTTGAATTCTGAAATAATATTAAAGCAGTATATGTACTTGGAGCAAGGACACCTTATGGCAGTAAGCCAATTATATCTAACCTGAATCTCCTTTCAGTAGCATTTCCGCTTGCCAGCACTTTAACTCTTGCTGCTTGAGGAGATTCCTGGAAGAAAATGGAAACAATGAAATCAGATGCCATTCTATTCAAGTTCTAATACTACCAATTGGCTGAAATCACCAATCGTTGAATCAACCTCACGTGCAATAAATAAAAGCAATTCCGACCAGGAAATAAACAAATGCTGCATAACACATTGCTTGAAGATTCACTTCTTTACAATTGTATCTTAAGCAGCATTTCTACAATTTATTATGCCTTCTATTGGTCACGGCTTCCATGATCTATTTCATTCTACTTATAAAGGTTGGATACCATTCAACCAGCAATTTTGATATATTGTTTTTAAAGTTCTTTTTCAATCAAATTTTAGTAGTTTTTTCTTATTTTTGATAGTGACCTTATAAATGAACCTTATACGCAACTAAATTTTTAAATTTTTGTATTGCTTTCTTGAGTTACTTTCTTAGCATTCACAAGTAAAAATTACTTCATAGTAATTTTCTGATTTTTTTGCCTGAATTTGTTATTTGTTAACATTTAAGAAATAACAGTTGATAAAATTCTAAAAGTATTGAAATTACATTATTTGAAGTGTAATTATCCCTACATACAAGCTATAAGCATTAAAGAATTGACATAGTACTAAGAGAGTCATACCTCAAAAGCCAGCCATTAGAGAGCTCAAGTCTATATAAACCACAAACCAAAATCTTTGGGATCCAAGTCCAATAACTTGCAATAGGAACCATGACAAAAAAATCTTCCTAAATGTCGATGCTTAAAAAATAGTACTATGTAAACTGTAACTTTGAAAACATAGTATGTGAAGCTAATGACACCCTATATACAAAGTTAATTTGTAAATTTTCTTTTTAGTAAGCTCGGTCAAATGAGCACCTAATCAAACAAGAAGAGGAAGGCGTGACCAAAATTAGCTTGGACTTTATTATTGCACATTTGATTTCTTTGAACTTGTAATGGATGTGGTAGATGTAGTAGATCACAATAAAGAATGGGGCAGATTTTTCAACAAATTCATAACCAAACGAATACAGTTGCTCAATTTTTCCTTCAAAAAAATCTGGACTGTGTTATAGAGAGAACAGTAAAGGCATACAAAAAGAGAAGTTGATGCAAAAATAAGAAAGTGCAAGACATATTTTGATCGGAATTAATCTTGCATTAAAGAGAGATTGTACCTCAAGTAAATCTTTCTCCAGACGTTCTTTCAATTGCTGCATTGATGCCGTGCCACCAGCAAGCTACAGGACGAGATTAACGAATATCAGGAATTGATGTGACCATGAAATAATTCGCTCCACATTATCTCGTGATGACAGTCACCACAGCAATACTTCCTCAACATACTTGGACGATTGAAATCAAATACATCTGGTTACAAGATGATCTTACGACATGGAAGGGTGCAAAGTTTCATGAAAGTGGGAACAGCAAATATATCAGTTGATAATTAAGGCATTAGCATCAGCTTAATGTGCTAGAGTAATAGTCTAAAGGGAAAATGCTGCAGGAACCTATTAGGAACAAACTGCTGAAAAAATCAAAAACTTAAATTACAAATTTAAGAATAGGTTTGTTTACTCTTCATAATATTACAGGTTATAATTGACATCATCCATTGTTGCCTTGACAGATCCTACATTGTTTAGAAGTAACCAGGAACCTATGAAGCAAGGAAGGTATTTGTAACTTTACTAAAAACAAACACTAACATATCAAACAAAATACTACAGATAATATATTTAATTATTATTCTTTATCTCCCTACTACTTTAAATTTTCATTTTTCAATAAAATTCTCATTACTCCATCTGACTAGTTCTGGGTTCAAATCCCAGGCAACACACTGTCATATCGAAATTTTATGTATAAAAATCTGTATTTTCTTTTTGCAATCCACTTCATTCAGTTGGACACATGAATAGGCCATGACATGTGACATCTCATACACGTATTTGAGGCATGTCAAGTTTGTGTACGTTGAGTGTCGATAGTTTAAAAATAACCAAAGAGATTGGACAAGTCACATGACCAGTTGAAGTCATGTCCCAAGGGGTTCAAGTATTTAGTTGTCTGGTTCATATCGTGCTTTAGAGATCAAAATTAACCTGGCACTATTCTTTGAAAACTGCAGACAACCTTAAGGAACTTGTGCACAAATGAAAATCCAATGCAGTTCTCCTATCACAAGGTAGCATAGAAAAAGGGAAAAAAGAAAAGACAGCAAGAGAACAGAAAATAGAAACCTGAGAAAATGCTCATGCATGGACTTCTACATAATGAAGAAGAAAGAGTATGCATAACATAAATAACCCAATAAACACAGGAAATAAGAATGGAATAGTATATAGAGAAAAAATTCCTTTCAACACAGTAATCTAAAACCAGAAAAAAGAAAGAAGACAAGAAAGAAAAATAGTATATGTTAGCCTTGCCCGAACAAGTATAAATGATCAAGTCAGTTTTAGACTAAAGGGCTAGTTATCTTACCAATATGCTGCTAAATAGTTCTCTCCGTATGTCAACATCACACTTGTTAATGCTCTCAATAACCTGATATATTTTCCAAATGAATAACTGTTTTTAACTTGAAACAGATAAGAACCAATATAAACTCAGATTTGAAGACAAAACCATGGGAATTAAATAAAAAGTATTCACCATTTGTGGCAAACCACGAACAGATGAAGTAGTCTCTGCATAGGTTTCCATGCCAGGAATGCTCTGAGAACATCAGAATATCCATGTCAACCCGAACCAAAAACGAAGATGATCTCAGATAGATGAACTTGAACAAGAAAAGCAGTAATGTGCTTATTAAACAACAAATTGTTACATTAGAGTCAGAATAAATACCACATATACCATAGATATAATATTGCATATAAATAAAGACAAGAGACTGACAGCCTGGCATAAGAGTATCAAAAGGCAAAAGATGCTTAAAATTGATCAATTATTTATAACACAATATTACGGTGTTCCTAACTAAGCCAAATTCATGATACATATAAGGTGCAGGTAAACATTAGATCTAGCTAATGAAGATTCATGTTCCATTAGTGATCAATATTTAGTACTCTACATTGTATATTGAAGGAAGAGCATGAATATATTGAATACATGCATCTACATCAAATGAACTAGCCCAGAACGCAGGTAAGCCAGAAAAGTCCTAGGATTGTTTTCTTAAGCAACTGTAGTACACACCATAATAAAGAAATACAATGTTCAAGAGAATAAACTTTTTCTCTTGTATACTTGTGAGTTAGAGTGCTTGTGTTCTTGAGAGTAACATAGCAAGCAAGGAGAACATGCACAAAGCTATAAGACCATTAATAGTACCAGAAGCATCAACATATGCGGTATCCTTGTCATGACCAGCCTTCATATACATAGAAAAAAAAAAGTTTATAACTAGCACTTTCAACATTTTCTATTTGTATATTTAAACCCATGATGACCAGAGATCAAATAGAACCCCAATTACAAAAAAAAAATATTGAAAACCTTCACAGCAAACAAAAGGTCCTTCCCTCCAACATAGTCTCCCATCCCATGCTTAATTTATTGAATAATCAGTTACATAAGGTCTAGGTCCTGACTCCATTGCATTATCTTTATCAGTCCAATCAGTCATCATCTTTTATGGTTTTACATCAGCATACCAAGCAAGTAGGCAAAACCTCTTAATTAACCCCTTAACCCCTTATCAAACCCCCCCCCCCCCCCCCCCCCCCCCCCCCCCCCCCAAAAAAAAAAAAAACACACACACACACACAGAGCAAGTATCTTGGTTTGTACATCTAGATACTATTTGTAACACCTGCTGCCATGATTAACCTGAACACATCTTTAAATATGTCCATCTGATAGAGACACCACCCCAAGTCGTGGTTATTTTCCTTTATGACATTTCATATGCAATGATCAATCTAGGGAAGACCACACTCATCAGACTTGCCCACTTATATAGATGGCCATTCCTGTTGTTTACTTTGCTGCTACCATTCAAATCCCAGTTCTGCTCTTCAACAGCATGATCATATCCAAAATAATCAAAATTATGAGGGTGTACCAGACCCTGACCTGGACAATGGTTAAACAAAACATCGGTTTTTTAAGAACTCCCGTGCAACATTTGCTTGAGCAGTACTGATAGCTGCCAATTCTTCATCTTTATCAGATTAGAGTCTGGCCACAAATTGTTCTTCTGGAAGCTCTGTATGTGGTTCTAGAGGTATTGAGACCAGTTCTACAAATGACAATTATATATGTGTTGAACCTGTAACAGGCATATAATTTCCACTCCTAATTTACAACAGCATTAACAAGAAGATTTAGCGAAGACTGTCATGAATGCAGAGGTAAGTTGCATCTTCATGAATGACACGAGTCCCGTACAATACAAAAGTCAAAGCACCGAAGAATACCCATCAGAAATAGGGAAAACTAGTTAGCATAAAACTAAAATTAGCTGCCAAGCAAAGCACACCAGCGTGGAAAAATTGTGATGATAATTGCATTTAAGGATGATTGGCATAGAACAATAGGAATATGGGAAATACCAAAATAGAACTTAATGATAAAACATAAAATCAGAATATCCTGACAGCAACCTGAACTAATGATGGATTGAATAGAATATCAGGAATCTTAAATCTGTCAGCTCCGATTTCTATTGTCCTATGAACAGAAGATAAGACAACATTAGTGCACCATTTTATCTAAAACTTCAAGGAGGGGAAACAAATGCTTCAGTCCGAAATATAAATGTCCATCATCATGTGTCAAGAGAGGTAAATCAACAAGAAACCTTCACTGAGATACATCCATATTAAAAAACAATTACTTGGGGATAAAGAAGGAAGAAGCAACAATAAAAGATATTTCAAGAGATATTTTTGATATATCGAATAGTCTACTCATAAAAAAAACAAAAACTAACAACTTGATACGAAACTTACTGTCCATCAGGAAGCTCATAAGATGTCATTGGGATATTAGAATACGAACTCTCTGAGAAGAAGAGGAAAGAAGTATCAGCAATTTAAGTTTTGCAAGTAAAGGTTTTCCAATGTATAACAAGTAATTCTCTTTACATAACAAAACCAAAAACTTCTTGAGTACAATACACAGCTCACAGCAGATTATTGTCAAATGGGACCAGTAAAAAACCAATAAGTGCAACAAAAACTATATTGACAAGCCACCAAAGGAATGGTAGGGGTAAAGGCAACCTTTCATGGCTAGAAACATAATCAATTGACAAAATCTGCTTCATGTAAACAACTGCCTCTCATGCCCCCGACTACTCTTCTACAACATCTTTTTTTTCTTTTTTTTTCCCCTGTTGTCCTTTGGATTGCAACTATTTCGAAGTTTGAGAAAAAGATGATGATGATAGATGAACCAGATTATCAACAGGTTTGGAGGCTTCATGAAGGCTAGGAAAGGCTGAACTTGGTGGTACTGGTGTGCAGATGCGGTAACTAGGACAAAGCACACGGTGCTGGTGGGTGGAGATGATGATGGTCACTGGAGAAGTGCTGATGGCTTCGCAAGGACAGGCATGAATGATGGTGTTAGGTGCTGGTGGGTAGAATGTTGATGTGGGATCATGATATCTAGAGACAGGTAGCAAGAAATTGCTGGTAATTAAAGAGAGATTACCATGAATCATAATGGTGAGAGGAGAGTGTCAATACCTTCATGCTGGCCAGGTGGTGGCTGATTTAGTGGCCAGAGGACATGTAAGCTGAAGGTGATGATTTTGGAGGGTGGAGGGTGGAGGGTGGGAAACAGGACGAAGTTTTGAAGTGCAGGCACAGCTACATCTACTATTCATTAATTTTACCTCAAAATCCTAGGCAAAGTTTTGGTTATGTAATCCTACAAATTTGCTACCAGAAATCCAAATGGTATCAGTATCATAATACATAAACGAATCAAAAAGCATTATAGAATCAAGATGATGCGGACATCCTTCGTCGAGCCATTTGTTTGGGCCATTTATTTTCCATTTATTCGTTTGGCCATTTGTTTGGGCCCATTTTTTTTCCAGTTGTTATTTAGACCTTATGTTTTATTGGGCTTGTATATGGGTTTGGCCCAAGCCCTAACTATGTTTATTACTTTATTATCTATATGATTGTATTTTTCCAATTGTTATTTAGACCTTATGTTTTATTGGGCTTGTATATGGGTTTGCCCAAGCCCCAACTATGTTTATTACTTTGTTATCTATATGATTGTAATGGGACTTCCAAAAGGAGTTGATGAATGAAAATTATTCACGTTGGTTGGATTGTTTCCCACTTTCTTCCCCGTCTTCCCTCTTCTCCCTCTCTCTTCTCTAACCGTTTCTTCTCTTCTTCTTTCCCCTTCTTGTTGTGGTTATTTCACAAGTTTCCATTGATTCTGCATCAAAGTGGTATCAAAGCTAAACTTGGGAAATACGTTTAGGTGTTCATCTCTTCTACGACCTAAAAGTTCCCCACCTGCAATCCATATTTCACAAACCATATCTAGTATCATCCTATTTAAAACGGCAACTCCAAATCCGTTGCTGCACAATCCAGTCATCACATCCACTTTCTCTGCATCTATTCCCATCCACCACCACCTCCCATGAACTGCCCAAAACATAGTAAGGGTCCATTTGATTGCAAATGTGGAATTTGGGTGGAAAGAAAATGAATTACAGGGAATTGAATTGTCTAGAATTTGTTTTACCGAAAATTGTCGATTAATTGTGTTTTATTAGTATAATTTTCAACTGAAATTTTTTTGAAATTTTGGTATTTGTTTTTTTTTTTAGAAATTTTTCATTAAAGTGATAAATTTTTCCACCATTGGGTATAGAATTTGTTCCAATTGCAAAAAAAAAAATATATATATATATATACGTATATATTAAAATTTAACATACCGAGTATCATTCATTTGACTTTATTTTTCCTGCAAATTGTCAAGTAAATGGATAATTTTTTTACCATTGGATCTAGAATTTATTCCAATTGCAAAAAAAAAAAAAAAATTGTATACCGAATATTACTCGTTTGGCTTTGTTTTTCATGAAAATTGTGAATTAAAGAGAGAAATTTTTCTACCATTGGATCTAGAATTTTTTTCCATTGCATTAAAAAAAAACTGGAATTGATTTTCCCACCAAAATGGTGGGAAAAGCAATTCAAGGATTACAAGGAATTTAGGCGCGTGGGGGGCTGGGGGGAATTTGTTTTCCCAAGAAAATGTTGGCCATCAAACACCATTTTTAAGCCAAAATGGAAAATGGTTTCTTACTTCCCAAGAATTAAATGGCAATCAAACAGGCCATAACTCCTACCTCATACAAACACGCAAATACACAAAACCAAAACAACCGCATCAGCCCAACACTTAAGCGCAAGACAAATCATCACTGCCCACCTGCTACTTCCAACGTTACAACTCACACCACCTTCCTACATCTCCTAGTGCCGACTACCCATCTCTCGTCTCCTTACACAAAACAATTTCCATAAACCCACCAACAAGAAATCTCATATTTAGTGTAATTTTTTGTCCAATATATCCATAACCGCTGCCACAACTCTCACCTCATCTCCAATTTGATGTAGGATGAAGAAAAGGGCAGCAAGAAAGGGGAAGAGAAGTTGAAGAGAATGGGAAGAGAAACTAGAGAAGAAGCAGAAATTTAGGGGAAAGGGGAAGCGAGAGGAAGGAGACAATGGCTACAAGCTAAAACCAATTTACTTCATCATAATCATCGTAAAGGTGGTTGTGAATGTGGAGTGAAGAGAGAGAAGGCTGGGGCTAGATCTGCAATAGTGGCGTTGGGATTTGTGGTGTCTGGTGTGGTGGTGTTATTTTGAGTTGCCGGTGTGTTACTAGGCTCCTGATGTTTGTGGAAGAAAATGGGTTGGGCCTATCTGATTTTGTGAAAATGTGGTGTTTTGGACGGGTGCTAGAAGTTGATTTTGTGGAATACATGGTTGCGATTTTATTTTTTTTGTTGGGTGGGCAGTTAAAGAAAAGGGTAGTTAATTGTTGGTGGGCTATGGTTTACTGAAAAGTGCCGGCAGTTACTATACTGGGGTTTGAGGAAATATGCGCCGGGTTTTTGAAAACAAATGGATAGATACATGGGCCGTTAACTGTGAATGTACCAACCTGTAAAATTATGAGATGGTATAGATTTAGCAGATGACTAAGACTCCGTAAGGAAGGCGTAGTGACAACCATCCATCCGTCTCATCGACACCACCCCCCTGTCAAGTCCCTTCTATGACCTCCTCCATCTAGCGCTTCCCCTGCTTTAGACAATAATGGTAAAGCTCCTGAAATTTCAAGAACTTCTCGTTTGCAGTGCTTTAAATGTAAGGACTTCGGTCATATCTCCTCCAGATGTCCGAGTCGAGCCTTAGTTATTGAAGAGTTTGAAAATCAAGTCTATGAGCCTAAGTTTGAAGAGTTTGATGATTTGGATGATAATGAGAATACCTTCTTAGGTTGCCTTCGTACCCTTCTTGTAGGTCTAGGTCATGCTTCCCTGGCCCTTGACTCCTCTCAGTTGAGTGTTATACGTTGTATCCTTACCCAACCTAAAGATGTCTATGATTGGCATCGTCATGTCATTTTTCATACTTACATCAAGATCAACGATAAGGGTTGTAAAATTATTGTTGACAGTGGGAGTTGCATCAACGCGATTTCTGTGGCTACAGTGTCCCGTCTTGGGATGAAGCCAATCCCGCACCCTCAACCGTATAGCTTCTCTTGGGTTGACACTTCTTCTATAGCTGTGAAAGAACATTGTCTAGTACCTATCCAGTTCCTTGAGTATAAGGAACATATATGGTGTGACGTCTAATAAGTGTATTTTCTACGCTTATTTGAAACTTTAAACTACATAATTTTATTGTTCTTTAGGCAAAATACGACCTAAATTGTATTTTATTGTTTTTCTTAGGTAAAACTCATGTTTAGACGACGAATTGGAGAAAAGAATGCAAAAATAGTAAAAATGACGAAATTCAAAAGTTGAAAACATCCAATAGTTGATTTGGACCACAAAACAATGAATGAAGATCATATGACGTCAATTGGATGCAATTGGAGGGCAAATGAACAAAAAAGAGTCGAAGAATTTTCACAAATCAATTTCCACCCGAAAAACTTATGCTCCAGATTTTTAACCTCCATTTGTGACCCAATTTTCGGATAGAAAACGTAAGAATTAGAAAATATGTATTTCTAAAGGAATTGTATCTCTTTGAGTCAGCTTTCCAACGCAACTTGAATCATCTCAATCAGAGTTCGGAAGAAAAAGTTATGACCAAATTACCGAAAGCTGTCCAAGGAAGACATCGCAGCGGACAGACATTTTTCCCCATGCACGCAAGACCTTATTTGCATTTACCGAGAGCAAAATCGTTGTATTGTGCGCGCGCAATGAACTACATGGTGCGTGAGTGCGGGCCAAATTTTATTTGACGGGCCTGTTTCCTTATTCCGATGAAATTCTGCATAGAAAGAATATCTTGAGATGATATAGACCAAAACACGTCCAGAACGTGAAAAAACCTCCTTTAGACCTAAAATTCTCTATATTCTACTTATTTTGGAGGCGAAGAACGAGGCTAAACATCAAGATCAAGGCGAATTGTCCAAGATTATTGAAGATTATTCAACCCCTTTCAAGATTTCATTCAAGAAAGTGGATTTCTCCGCTTTCTTCCATCTTTTCTTGTTCCGGGTGATATTCTTCCATCTATCTTGTATATTTTAATTATTAGGATGACTAGCTAGTTTTTCAATTGTATTAGATGAATGATGAACCCTTTTGTTTGTTTGTTTTAATTCGAAACAAGTAATTTAGATATTTTTTGATTGTTTTTTATTAGTTTTGTATTCTCATTGTACTATTTGATTGCTTGATCACCAATTAGATAGTTAGTTGCTTGTTGTAGTGTAGAAATACTCACAATGTGTAACTAGAACTAGGAATAATTTATTTCACACATGCAATCACTTAGATAATCTAAACTAAATGCATGATTTTCATATGAATTCGGACTAAAAATAGGATCGGGTCGTGTTAATCATAGGTTCATGTGTCTTGGAAAAGAACATTGAATAATTTAGCGTTATTGATTGTCAAAATGCATGAAATTATCTAGATTACGAATTAAGAATTGAAATAAATGGCAATAGGGGGATTCAAGATTCCAATACACTCATTCACACATTAAATAAATACATTTTAGTCGCTTTCTTAGATTAAGATTAGTATAGAAGAACATCAAACTCTCTTTTGTGTTACGATAATATCGAATTTGATAATAACTATTGAACTAGACATTAAACCGTATTCCTCGTGGGACGATAAACTCTTAACTCACTTATTATTACTTGTCAATGATCCCCCACACTTGCGGGTTTCACACGAACGTCATTCCTATGGATGTCGGACATGTCATTCTTTGTCGACCTTGGTTGTTCGATTTGGATGTAACTATCCATGGACAGTCAAATTCATGTTTCTTTATGGAAAGAAGATTCACCTTAATCTTTTACCACCAAAATCTGTTGACTTGTAATAGGCCAAAAAAATTGCCAAGCAGAAAGGATTACATGTGATTAGCCCTAAAGAATTTGAGCATACACTCGTAGATGATTCAGTCATGTTTGATGTGATTGTCATGGAAGTCTCGTCCGATTCCCACAATAAGAGCCCCTGCTGAGGTCCAATCATTCCTTCGGGAATTTCAGGACGTATTTCCTAATGACCTCCCTGACTATTGCCTCCCTTACGGGATATTCAACATGCTATAGATCTTGTTCCAAGTTCATCTCTCTCAAATTTTCCTTACTATAGGATGAATCCTACTGAGCATGCCAAACTCCAGAGACAATTGGGTGAACTCCTTCACAAAGGCTTCATCCATTAGAGTTTAAATTCTTGTTTTCTTCAATAATGGGCTCAAAAATCGATCCCGACTTTGTTTGAACTAAACTAATAAGAATGCCCCCTATACTATAGGAGTTGAAGATGGGGTTGAGGGGTGAAGGTCGCACTATCAATAAAATCACTATCAAGTGTCGTTTTCCAATCCCTCAACTTGATGGTATGCTAGATATGATGGTGCCACAATCTTTTCCAAAATTGATTTAAAGAGTCGGTATCACCAAATTCGGACCCGTCTAGGTGACGAGTGAAAAACTGCCTTTAAAATGAAGGATGTTCTGTACGAGTGGTTAGTCATGCCTTTTGGGCTAACCAATGCTCCAAGTACCTTTATGAGGGTAATGACACAGGCCCTTCGACTTTTCATGGGTAAATTCGTTGTCGTCTACTTTGATGACATTCTTGTATACAGTAAAACTAGGGAGCAACATCAAGATCATCTTACACAAGTTTGTTCTACACTCCGTGCAACAAGCTTGTATGTCAATGTAAAGAAATGTTCTTTCTTCACCAATCGAGTTGTGTTCCTAGAATTTATCGTCTCCGCTACAGGAGTATCTGCTGACCCCACAAATGTTCAGGCAATTGTTGATTGGCCTAACCCCAAGACCATACATAACGTTAGGAGTTTTCATGGCTTAGCTACCTTTTACCATCGTTTCAACAAGGGGTTTAACACGATCATGGCTCCTATCACGGAGTGCATGAAAAGAAGAGAATTTCATTGGACGAAGGAAGTGGTCAAAGCTTTTAAGTTAATCGAAAAACGAATGATAGAAGCTTCTGTGATGCGACTTCCTGGTTTTTCTTAAGCTTTTAAGGTCAAATGTGATGCGTCAAGGGTAGGAATAGGTGGAGTCCTGAATCAAGAATGCCACCCTATTAATAGCCTATTTTAGCGAGAAATTAAATGATGCCAAACAACGGTACTCGACTTATGATAAAAAGTTGTACAAGCTTTGTGCTATTGGCATCATTACTTGACCCCAGGAATGTCCTCTATTCGGACCATGAGGCCCCTCACTTCCTTAATTCTCAGAAACGGTTAAATCTTAGGCATGGCCGCTAGATCAAATATTTGCAGGCCTATTCTTTTGTTTAAAAGCATAAGACGGGTGTTGAAAATCAAGCAGTTGATGCTTTAAGCATTCGCATTTCCCTGTTGTCCATCATGAGTGTCAAGATCATCGGTTTTGAGAGACTTAAGAAAGAGTACGAGTCATGTCCCGATTTCGAAGACATTTTTCTTGCCTTGCAAAGTGGGAAGCTGTATACTATTGATGGTTTCCGTATAGAGGAGAGCTATCGTTTTAGATCCAATGTACTTAAGACTTCAGTGCGAGACTTTATAATTTGGGAAAGTCATTGTTGGCCCAGTTTAAAGACAGATGTGGCCAAGATAGTGGGCACTTGCAACACTTGTCAACGAGCCAAGCAAAACAGGCAGAACACAGGTCTCTACACGACTCTTCCCGTAACTAATTGTCCTTGGCAAGATGTTAGTATGGATTTTGTACTAGGATTGCCACGTACTCCAAAGAAACATGACTCCATTTTTGTTGTGGTAGATTGCTTCTCGAAAATGGCGCAATTTATTCCCTGTTACAAAACTTCTGATGCATCCAAGGTTGCTAAGTTATACTTTCATGAGATCATCAAGCTGTATGGCCTCCCTAAAACCATTGTCTCAGGTAGGGATGTTCGATTCACTAGCCATTTTTGGAGAATCCTATGGTGTATGTTTAGCACTAAATTGAAATTTTCTACTGCATACCACCCACAAACTGATGTCAAACTGAAGTTGTTAACTGCAGTCTTGGTAATCTATTAAGGTGTTTGGTCCAAGAAAATATTAGGAATTGGGATTTAATCCTTCTTACAGTCCAACTTGCATACAACAGTTCTATGAATCGGTCTATAGGTTCATCCTTTTGAAGTTGTTCATGCTTATAAACCTAGGAAGTCGTTAGACCTTATTCTCATGTCTCCACATGCTAGTATGTCCGTGTTAGGTGAGGCATTTGCACAACATCTTCATGACTTGCATATTATGATCAATAAACAACTGGAAGCAAGTAATGCATCACATAAACTTTACGTTTATTTGCACAAATGCTACGTTGAATTTAATGTTTGGGATTATGTTATGATTCATAGTGCTGGTGCTTTAAAATTTTAAAGCGTGTTAAAATTTACCATCACATTTTGGCTATCATTCTACCTTCAATGTAGAGGATTTAGTTGCTTACAAAGGCCAATTTAACCCAGCCGATGATCCTTTTACACCTCCATCTATGGACCCTCAACTTGAACATGTTTTCCATGCCCCGATTCCACCTGACGCAACACACAAAGATAAAATTGATGCTATTTTAGGTTAACAGACCATGTTAACCAAGGATGGAGAGATTCAGCGCTTCCTTGTTCGTTAGGAGGGCAGCCTTGATTCTGATTGTTCTTGGATCTACAAGCAGACACTTCAGCAACTTGACCCCGATTTGTTGGAGCATTATAGGAGTCAACAAGATCCTCCTTTACCCAGATCACCACCCGTACGTGTCTACAGACATCGAAAGAAGTTTGTTCAACTGCTTAGTTTGTGGTTGGGAGTTTGACAACAACCTTTTGTAATTTACCCACTTGACGGGGTCGAGTTTTCTCCCACCCCAGGAGAGTTGATGCGAGCATCCTTCGTCGGGCCATTTGTTTGGGCAATTTATTTTCCATTTATTCGCTTGGCCATTTGTTTGGACCTATTTATTTTTCAGTTGCTATTTAGACCTTATGTTTTATTGGGCTTGTATATGAGTTTGGCCCAAGCCTTAACTATGTTTATTACTTTGTTATTTATATGGTTGTAATGGGACTTCCAAAAGGAGTTGATGAATGAAAACTATTCACGTTGGTTGGATTGTTTCCCTCTTTCTTCCCCCCGTCTTCCCTCTTTCCCTCTTCTCGCTCTCTTCTCTAACCGTTTCTTCTCTTCTTCTTTGCCCTTCTTGTTGTGGTTATTTCGCAAGTTTCCATTGATTCTGCATCACAAGACTACATCATAGCAGATCAGGATCAGTGATCCTGTCAATTTCCATGGTAGTCCAAATTCTAGAGATTTAAACCAACAAAATCCTAAAAAACCTATATAACTACTCCTTTAATGCTATTCCAACATCCTTTAAAGATAATGATCCTTATAGATGGAGGAGATAACAATAAAATACTGTGTACTGAATTTGGTGAATGCTGAAATTATAGTCATAGGTTAAGAATTTTATCTTTTGCTTTAGGAGAACTCGTGACAAAAGTACTTAACTGTCATTCACTGCATTATTGTTCTAAAACTTTTTGCCCACCAAAAGTTACTAGTCATGAACATCAACATCAAAACCATGTCAAAGAAGAAGTCAGTATATCAGAATGAAAATTAAAACAATTGAAAGGAGCTCACCATCATATGGAGTATCTGGTGCTCGACAAATGCATTCTTTAATATCACTAGCAATCACCCTCTGAGACAAATAAAAATAATTAGTGGCAGAAAGGTAGGGTACAGCAACTAAAGAAAGCTCATTCAGTCAGCAACCTGGGAATAGAGTTTGTAACTTTCAGTTGTATTTGGAAAGTCAAGGTCTACTGTCTGTGACAGAGAAGGAAAAGCAAACTATTATCAGTCATAAGAAAACAGACCAAGCAGACAATTGCATTGAGATATTTTCATTTTGAGATGAACCATTGCGTTAAGACATGAAACATCCAGGTAAATATTATTGCATGCAAACACTGAGTTTAGATTTCTGCAAATTTACATTTTTATATGCTGTCATGGCTACGCAAAAGTTATGCACACAAAAATTTAGTTAAACAAGTTGTGAGTGTATATTGGTCGCCTGAAAGCAAAAACATACAGTTAAGAATAAAATATTGCTCCAAATCACTTGTTATCTATAGTTAGAGAAAATATGAAAAATCACCTTTACATTTGACACCTCACCAACACAAATTCAAATCCCAGATCCACCCTCCACTTCTCTATCCCATGTTTTTGAGACTGTTGTTTGAATGTGGCCATAATTTATTCAAAAGTTTCTATTATCAATTTTGAGGGGGTATATTTGGAATTGTCACAGCTTCGCGAGCATCTGAAAATTTTAAGTACATCAAAAAACAAGAGAGACGAGAGTATCACGACAAATTAACAGGGCCATGTTGCATTTATAGTTGAGGTTCAGTGGTAATGTTAAATGAGCATAAACCATAACTTTGCATAAAAATTATAGATTTTTACAAAATTTATTGACACATGCACCCCACTCGACTTTCAATTAAACTAGAAGCATAAACTAAGTCATACGCCACATGCAACTAGGTGACAAAATGAAGGTTACTCAATTCATAACAAAAGAATATTAAGATGTGATACAAACCAGGAATTCTCCAGGGCGAATTTCCTTCCGTGTAAATGCATGTCGAGGTTTTATCTGCAATTTCAAATGTAGAGAGGGAAAAGGAAACAAAACACGTATTTACAAAATCAGGTTACTATATTAATTCTGTCATCATGCAAAATTCATAAGAAAAAAGGAGAGAAGGGAACAAACTCACAGAAATGCCTTTGTGTTCCAAGCTTTTCAACAAGCAATCTGTAAGAAAATCACCCCCGATGGGAGATGTTGCCACAGCCTATAGCAAACATAGAGAAAAGTAACAGGTCATTAGAGGGCTGAAAATGGAAGAGATGACTGTTATTGTCTGTCTTATCACAACTTTCAGTGTTGAAAAGTTGTACACACAGCGTGAAGTTGGTCATTTAACATTCATACTCACAGGCTCCATAATGCAAGAGCATGCATGAATTAGGGGTGGATAATGCAGGAGCATACTTGAAATGAGGGAGGGCCCAAAAGAAGTGGGCTGGGGTGGATTCCGGGACTTGCATCTGGGTGTTACATAGTGGATTGCATTAGTTCTAAGGGCTATAACTTTTTATGCAAAGTGGAAATACCTGACATCACTCCATTAGGCATAAAATATTCTACAAGGAAAAGCAAATGCTTATTGGACAGACCATAAACCATCTGTTTGACAGAAAAAGCCCAAATGGTATAGAGATGAAGATCCCCCAAGATCGAAGCTAGTAAAGAGATCTTTCATTATCAAATTTTGGTATATACAGAGAAATTGTAGCTTATTAATAATATAAAATTTTAATTTCAACCATTGATCACAAATCAAATTTCTATTCCCCAAGTAAAACTAAAGAAATACAACAACGAAATAGAGATATTTGTTCTACTTTCTCTAATGGCTATTTTATTTAGAGGCAATAACTTGTGCACAAAAGATGCAACTATTTTCCCACTTTTTGTAATTTTGGTTCCGATAATAAAGAAGAATCCTACATGTCATCATTCAAAAAATTACTAACGATGCATCTGCATGTTTTGTGATTAAATGTGACCTTTCTAATAAAATAGATAGACCAAGCTTGAGGTCAATAAACAATTTACTCCCTAAACAAAGTTATGTTTAAATTTAGCTTTTGGAAAAACTGATATATCTTTATAACAAAATGAGTACGAAAAGATGAAGATACCATAAATACAATATTAAACTACAGTCTCAATCAATATACCTGAAGATGAAGATACCAAGTAACTATAGCACTAACGAATATAATTTCACATTGCTCAATTACACTAGTACTGTTCAGCATATATATAAGGTTTGTTTGGGAAGAATTTTTTTCAAGTGAATAATGATTTTTGAAGAATGTGTGGTTAAAAGTAGGGAAAGTTATGGGTCACATAGAATGTGTGGTTGAAAATGACTTTGAAGAAAAATGAATTTTAAAATATCTTTCCGAAACATAGGCCTAACAAATTTAATATAGTGTATATCGTATACTTCAATTATTTTTTTCCATAATAGTTAATAAACTTGCAATATGCACCCATATTAATTTTTCTAACCAAGAGCTAATATTTTAAAAGGAGTTCCATGGGGAACTTTGAATCACAGGGTATATTTAGTACTCGGAATAAATACCAGACAATCATATTAACTATTTGATACTACAATGCCGTAACTTCAGAAAATATAAGAGAACCATCCGAGGTTCCAATTTATGTTGTATGTGAACCCAAACATTGAATTAGACTTCAAGTATTTCCATTTTGACCAAATTCTAACTTGATAAGAGTTGCAAAGGAGCTCTGACAAAGAGTAAAGGACATAGTATTCATCCTTTCAGAATAATATATTCAAAAAGAGATAAAAAAAAAAAGTGAATACACAAATTATAATTTTTAATTTGAAATGAAATGAGCTCATCTAAAATAATATAAACAATTCAAAACAAAATATTTAACTCCACACTTGGTTAAAAGGAGTACCTTCTGAAGAATATATCCATCATGTACCGGAGTCACGGTAGTTGACCCTCCACCACTGAATCAACCAACAGTTTCATGGCTAGTAAGTACTCTTATTAAAATCACACAAATGAAAAATTAAAGAAAGAAATAGATGACTGAAATTTTTGGTTTCTAAATTGCATGCAGGAAGAACAAGTCATTAGAACAAAAACATTTAATTTCTCTTTGCCAGGACCTTTTCTTTTTCACTATCACCATGTCTATGCAGGTTATATTTTATTTTCAGTAGCATCTTTAACTTAATACAAGAGCAATAACTGATAAGTGTGCGTTTACACACTTATTGGACACTTTTTGGCTTATAATTATTGATGAAATTGAGTATATTCTATGCATAATTGTGTATTATTTGATTTTATAGGCAAAAACCCCGACCAAACGAAGAAACGAGCTAAAGAGGAGCAAAAGGACTAAAAGTGTACAATTTTGTGAAGTTAAGGACTGAATTGCACTTGATCAAAAGATGGAGGACTTCGACTGCAATTTAGTAAGGGCCTAAATGATATAAAGTTCAAAATCTGGGGACTGAAATGGACTAATTCAAAGATGAGGAATCAAAGTGCAAGACGGCCAGAATGATCAAGGATCTGAGCAGCAAAAAATGCTTGAACCATGCGACCGCATGAATTTTGCCTATACGGTCGCGAAGTGGCCACAGAATACTTAGTACCGTTCTAAGGTTCTTCTATGCGACCGCATAGAAATAGCCTATACGGTCGCATAGAAGGAATTTTCAGAGGCGGTGGATTTTGCATTTTTCTCGAGTTTTGGCCAACATTTTGATTACTTTTTGATTTGTTTATTACCTAAACTTATCTATATCTAATATTATATATTATATATATTATAATTAATAGCATTAGTGGAGAGATACTTAGTGGAAAATTATGGGAATAGAGGATATATGATAGAATTCATTCATTTTGGAGTTATCACTTATCAACCTCTCTCTTCAACCTCCTTCCTCTTTCTCTCTCGTGAAGCTCTCTAGTTTTTATCTTTAGGTTTAGTTTTAACTTATTTTTAATTTGTTTTGTAGGTTAAATTGAAGGGGTGAAGGTGGTGAACAAAGAGAAGTTATCAAAGAAGAACTTGGAAAAGAAATGAAAGATTTCAAAATTGTTCTACAAGGGTTTTATCTATCCTTTTGAATTTCTTCCTTTAGTTTCCTTGTTTGTGTTGTAATGGAACAAAAATCTCTTTGTTACACTACTTTTATTATGAGCTAAATAGTTTTATGTTGGAATTTATGTAGTAACTTAACCAAAGTTGTATTAGTATGTTGTGTTGTATGGTAAGATGCATGTGTTTCCAAGTTTTAGATGTTTTAATTATTGTGTTTTATTGACTATCATGTACTTGATCAATATATGATATGGTTAAATGGTTGGTGCAATTATTGAGAAATTGTTGTACTAGCTAGATCAAGATAATTAAAACTCTAGGTTTGTATAGTTTCGACTATACTCGTTTAGATGTTATAGGAATATACATCTACCCTAGGTGACCCTTAGAGTATTCTCACAGCAATTTAATGCAATTGGTTAAGTTGTATCCACATAGAGATATAGTGGATAGGTTAATCAATTAGGGTTAATTTCGCTCGGAAGAGGTTGTTAACTAAAATTGGAGAATCGGGTCTAATCTAATACTTTGATAACACTAGCATCTTTATTTCGTCGATTTTAATACTAATGAAACAATGATTAAGTGAAAGCATAAATTCCAACATTTTCCAAATCAAAAAACCCCTTTTTATCATTTATTTTGTCGTTTTAAAATTTAAATCGAGTCTTTTGTTTTATTTTCTCGCTTTTAAAATCAAATTTTAAATGTGTGTATCAACGTCGTTAATTTGAAACACTTAACTTGAAATGGATAAACACTTCTCGTGGGATCGACTTGGACTTTAAAGCTCTATTATACTACTTGATCCGTACGCTTGCGGCATTCGTATTCGGCCCGATCAATAACTTACTCCAATTTTGACGCTTTTGAATAAATGAAAGCTTGATGTTCAAGAGATAGGTTCTACAAATAAACAAAGTTACGAAAATAATTTTCTAGTATTATATACTTGAGCAATGTACAGCAGCATATAGGGGCCATTGTTAGTGTATTATATGTGCGTGTGTATTATATGTGCGTGCCTAATCAGAGGATATGACCTACAATCCTACATATTAAAGGATTATTTACTTTCCATAAATAAGTCTTGACAAATCACAGAAAATCAGGGATTAATTTAGGGATTTCATTCCAATTGTACATATTTCTTTCATTTCTTGTAGACCTCTGTAACATACTATAAAGAAAAGCAATACATACATGAATATATTCCGCAAATTGACCTGGTATCAGAACTCTAATTTTTTTGTGTGGTTGTGGTGCTACGGTTTTTTTGACAGCAGTCACTTCTTGGTCATCATAGTAGGCGTCTCCGGTGGTCGTCTCCTGCGTTCCGGTGGCGATTGTTGTTCATAATCAGCGTCACTTCGTTTCCTCTTTGTCAGTGTCTTCGGTGGTGGATCTCTTGCATCTCTTGGTCGTTTCTCAGTTTGTTTCAACTCTGCGTGCTCTTCAATTTTTTCCGGCAAGCCTAGTTGTGGGTCTTGGTCGAAGCAGTGTTTTCCCTTCCAATCATCAGTTGTCTGTGAGCGTCGTCATCAGAGAAGGATCTTCTATTTTCAATCATCTTCGAGCATCGCCTCTGTGACGAGTGCTATTGGGCTAGGGTGTTGGGTTATATATAACTAAGAGGTTAACTATCACCTATTTCAAAATTAAGAATAAATGTCAGCCTTTTTTTGGTTGTTGGCGGTTGTGGTGGTGTGGTGCAGGTGGCGGATGTGTTGTAGTGATTTATGACCAAAATTGGTGGTAGATCAGATCAAAGGTGGGGTGTTTGGTGTATGTGACCAACTATTTGGTTCTATGTGACTAACTATTAAACTGTGATTTTAAAATTCGATAATCTGTGACTAAAAAATAATTTGACCAACAAATTTGAAAATATGTTATCAATAGATAAACTGTGACCTATAATATTTTTGATCTGAGACCTATAAAATTTTTGATTTGTTACTGGGAAAGAAGTTGTGACCAGTAGTTTGATAAGTTGTGACTAAAAATTAATTTGTGACTAATTAATTTAATAACTGTGACCAAATTATATAGAATTGTGATCGATGAATAAACTGTGACTTATAAAAAAATTTATTTGTGACCGAGAAAGTTGTGACCAATAGTTTTATAAGTTGTAACTAAAAATTAATCTGTGACTAATTAATTAGATAATAAGTGACTAACTAAATTTTGAATCTGTGATCAATGAACAAATTCTAACCTATAAAATTTTTGAATTGTGATCGTAGCATAATTTGTGACATTTAAAAATTCTGATTTGTAACTAACTAAATTATGAATCTGTGACCAACTTATATAGATTTGTGACCTTAATATATTTAATTAATAAAATATATAATTAATTAATTAAGTCATAAATAAATTTTAATAAATATCTTATTTTTGAAATTTGAAACTTTATTCTTAGTTTTGAAATGGATGATAGTTAACCTCTTAGTTAAGAATTTTTTCCTTGTTGATTTTAGTGGATAGGTAGGATTTATTTGGTTGGCCTGTGATTGGTATATTGGTTGGACAAAACATTGGCTCGTCATGTCAACTAGAAAAATTGACTCCATTTGTATTCGACTTACTAGGAAGAATTACTCTTCATGGGCAATTCATTTTCAGTTAGTGATTGAAGTCAAAGACGATATGTGAGGACATATTGATGAAAGTATTTCGCCACCTCTTTAAGAGAATGATGAGGAGAAGTATCTTGTCTGGAAAACCAAGGACACCTTAATTATGCCTGGATCATTGGGTTTGTCGATGCTCAGATCGTTCTTAATTTCAGGCCTTACAAGTCAGCTCACTCTATGTAGAAATACTCGAAGAAAATCTACTGTCAACGTAACAATGCTCGGAGGCTTTTGTTGGAGTTTGACTTAGCGAACTTTTCTCAAGACTCTCACTCCATTGAAGAATATGTCTTTTCTAACCTTTGGAGAGAATACACAAATATTATTTATGCTTAGATATTACCGGACAGTTTGGAGGCCATCCAAGCTGTGCATGAAGTCAACAAGCGAGATCAGTTTCTCATGAAATTGAGAACTGAATTTGAATCCATCCGGTCCAATATTATGAATCACGAATGCATTCCATCATTGGATAAGAGCAACAAAATCAAGTAGCACCGATTTTTGTTGCATATGTTGCTCAAGGGAGATTCAAGCCTCAAGATATGTCTAATGTGCAGTGTTACAGCTATAAGGGATTTGGTCACATGGTACAACAGTGTCCCAGAAAAATATGTAATTATTGCAAGAAGCCTGGGCATGTCATTAAGGAGTGTCTTATTTGTCCTCCACGCAAGACTGAAGCAAGGTATGTTGCTGCTACCACTTTAGCCTCCAGTTCTGCTATGCCATATGCTCCCAGTAAAGTTCCAGAGTCTTCCAGTTCTTTGCAAAACTCCACTCGTGAAATGATCCAACAAATAGTTATTTCCGCTCAATCTGCCTTAGGTGTCTCAGGTAAAACCTCGACGGCTTCTTCTCCTTAGTTATTTGACTCCGGTGCCTCTAACCATATGACTTATGATCCTTCGTTACTTAATAACCTTAGACCATATAATGGACCTCACCATATACACACTGCTGACGGTAACACTCTTCCTATCTCCGCCATGTGTGATGTTTCACCAGATTTAACTAATGTTTTAGTCTCTCCTAATTTATCCACTAATCTTATATCTGTTGGCCAACTTGTTGATAACAATTGCATCGTATCTTTTTCTTCTTCTGGTTGCCTTGTGCCGGATCAAGTGTCCGAGAGGACGATTGTGAGGGGAATTGTGAGGGGGCCTAAGGAAGGACATCTCTTTTCTATTTCATTGAAGCATATTTCATCTTTTTCATTGCTTGTAATTCTACTACTTTTGATAGTTTTGATTCGCATAAGAAATTGGTGCATCCTAATTCTAGCTTATTACAACGCTTGTTAAACTTTAGTTTACTTGGTAATGAAAACTCTAGTTCGATTTCATCTATCTCTTTTGATTGTGCTTTTTGTAAACTTGCTAAGAGTAAGGTTTTACTGTTCCCTTGTGGTTCTCATGCTCCAAATATTTTTGATATATTGTTCATAGTAATGTTTAGAGTCTTGCACCTGTGGTCTCTCATGTTCATTATAAATATTGTATTTTTATTGATGACTATAGTCACTTCACATAGGTTTATTTTCTCCGTGCTAAGAGTGAGGTATTCTCTGCCTTTCAGGCTTTTGCTGTTCTCATTGACAATCAATTTTCCTCAATCAAGATCTTACAATTTGAATTGGGAGGCGAATATATGTCGAATACGTTTCAATCTTTCTTACAAACCAAATGTATTATTTTTCAGCAATCTTGTCCTTCTACCTCTCAACAAAATAGGGTGGCAAAAAAAGGAATCGTCCCCAAGCTCTTTTGATTGAGTTTTCTATGCCCTCTCAATTTTGGTGTGAAGCTCTATCTACAACTGTTCATCTCAAAAATCGGTTGCCTTCTCCTATTCTTGATAATGTTTCTCCATTTTATAAACTTTTTAGTTATTACCCCACATATTCCCACCTCCGTCCCTTTGACTGTGCTTGTTTTGTTCACTTGCCACCACATGAAAGGACAAAACTCACACCTTAATCTAAGTGTGCATTTTTGGGATATGGTGGGACTCAAAAAGAGTATGTCTGTTATAACCTTAAGGCACCGCATTAGGATTTCTCATAATGTTTTCTTTGAAAAACAATCTTTCTTCACTTTAAAAATTGTTGTTTCTTCTCCCGAGCTCTCTATCTTACTCGATTTCTCTATAGAATCCTCCCAGTACATGCAGGTCTAGTTTACAGTCGCAGACATGCTACACCAATCATTGGTCCTGAACTTCCTACTCAGACAACCGTCTCCTCAAGCTTCCCTGATCCTCCACCTACGACATCAGATCCTTCACTAAGTGATCTTCCGCCACTTGTCACTCTTCGTACCGATTCTCGTGTTTCTCAACCACCAGTTAGGTATGATTTTTCCTCCCATAGCTCTATGTCTACTACCCTTAACTCAATTTCCATTCATTCTTCTAATTGATAGGCTATGGAACGAGTGTTGGCAACAGATAATGAATGCAGAATTTAAGGCTCTTGAGGTCAACCAAACTTGAGATGTAGTACCTTGTCCACATGCTGTAAAAGCCATTGGAAGTAAATAGGTATATTCAGTTAAGTTCCGTTCTGATGGTTCTCTTGAGAGCTATAAGGCTCAGCTGGTCCCCTTAGATAACCATCAAGAGTATGGAATCGACTATGATGAGACATTTGCTCCTATGGCTAAAATGACCACCGTTCGCCTATTACTATCTCTTGCCGCTTCTGAGTCTTGGTCTCTACATCAAATGGATGTAAAGAAGGCATTCGTACGTGGAGACCTCAAAAAAGATATATATGAAGCTTCCATCAGGTATACCTCTTCCTTCAGCTGACTCTATACGTAAGCTAAAATGTTCTTTATATGGTCTTAAACAGGCTCCTCAAGCATAGTTCGATAAGTTCCGTTGCACTCTTGAATCTCTCTTTTACTCTAGAGTTAGTATGACGCATCCCTGTTTCTTCAAAAGAATACTATTGGTATTGTCCTCTTGCTGGTCTATATGGACGATATTATTATCTCTGAATCTGATTACACCTTTATTCAAAAACTTCAACGGCATCTTCAATAGGTTTTTCATATGAAAGATCTTGGTCATCTGACTTACTTTCTTGGTTTAGAGGTTTATACTGCACCACATGGTATTTTCTTGAATCAACATAAATATATTCAAGACTTGATTCGGTTCGGTGATCCATGTGACGCCACCTCTATCGATACTCCATTGGAGCTTAATCTAAAATATCGAAAAGCAAAGGCGACATACTTTCTGATCCTACTCTTTATCGGAAGTTGGTGGGAAGTCCTATCTAACTCACTATTACATGTCTGGATATTTCCTTCGGAGTCCATACTATCAATAAATTTATGGATGCCCCCGTCATCTTCATTTGAGAGCTGTCCACCGCATTATTAGCTATCTTATTGGGACTCCTCATCATAGCGTGTTCTTTCCTGGGGGACTTCTCTATCTTACCGCTTATAGTTATGCTAACTGGACTGGTTGCCCTGATTCACGTCTTTTTACTACTGGGTGGTGTATCTTTTTGGGTGATACTCTCATTTCTTGGAAATGTAAGAAACAAAATTGTGTTTCTAAGTCATCCACCGAGGTTGAATATCGCGCTATGTCAACTACATGTTTTGAGATTAGATGGCTGCGTGGTCTTCTAACTGAATTTAATTTTTCTCAATCACAGCTTACACCTCTCCATTGTAACAACACTAGTGTTATTAAGATTGCGGCTAATCATGTGTACTATGAACACACCAAACATTGAAGTGGACTATCATTATATTCAAGATGCCTACGATTCTATGATCATCGCTCTTTCCCATGTTTCCACAGCTCAACAGGTTGCGGATATTTTTACCAAATCCGTGACTCATTTCCGTCATAATTTTCTCATCAACAAATTGATGTTTGTGGACTCACCAACATCAATTTAGGGAGGGGGGTATTAGAGGATTATTTAATTTCCATAAATAAGTCTTGACAAATCACAGAAAATCAAATATTAATTTTGGGATTTCATTCCAATTGTACATATTTCCTTCCTTTCTTATAGACCTATATAACATACTCTAAAGAAAAGCAATACATACGTGAATATTATTCAGCAAATTGACACTACATAGTTTTATAAACACCATGGGCACAAAGGTAATACAATGCATATGCCATATAAAGAAAAGAGCACGAGTGGTTGGAAATTGAGCATCAATAGTGCCTCAAGCCAATTTACAGCAACCATAGAACTCATGCCTATCAATAACTAAAGTAATGGCAGCAAACACAATCCCTAATATGCAATGGGATAAAACCTCTGCCAATAAATAGGTAAAAGTGGTAGCAAAATAATTCAAAAGCTCCAACAATGCTGTTCTAATATGGAAATCATTGTCACTAAAACATTACACTACACAAAAGGCAAGAGGCGATAATTCAAAAGTTGTGTGTAAGCTCCAACCTGTCAACGACTAAAGAGGTTGCACGGCCTGATGCAAAAGATGTGAGGACCTGGCACAATCAAATAACAAACAGTGAATAAATAGTTATACATAAAGTCTCAAATAAATTGGAAAAACAAGTAATTCAGCAATTGTTAGATAAATGTGCTCAAATAATTTTCCTTTAAATCAGAATAGCAGGATGGACACGGGAGCTCACAGCATTTTTGGCCAAAAATAATGCAGGAACTTGGTATTTTTCAAACATAATCTCTGCAGCTCTGTCAAAAATGTCATAAGTCAACACTCCAACATTAGTATAAAGAGTACAAAACCAATAAAATGTCAGCTGCAGAACAAAATAAAGTATAATCAACGAGGAATGAAGACTATGATGGGATGACATTGCAGTTATGATACCAACACAAAATTTGTATAAATTAATTTTATTTTGCCTTTTGAATTCAAAATCTGATCTAATATTTTTGTAATGAGAGCAATAGTTTGTGGGAATGGTCTGGTAAGAGCTTAAGGCATTTTAGGACAGAGAAAGTGAGAGGAAGAGGGGAAGAAATATCCACCTTAATTGATGCACCTTTTCAAATTTATCCAACCATCAACTCACAAAAATTCAAACTAAAAATCAAGATGACTATGTACACCTTAGGTAATTCACAATTGACCGAAGAATTTTTCCTCTTCTTTATTCTTATCTCATGTCCCTTCAAAACACCAAAGAATCTATAAATGGTTTTCCATCCATGAGTCCCAACTCTCAAAGCTCTTGGGGAAAATATTTGGTGCCTTTCCTTTGATAACTATTGCTATACTGGCATCAGAAATTCTACACCTAATTGTGAAAGTCACTCAGTGTGATCACGATATTAAACTATTCATAAAAAAAAAATGGATGTATGATTGTCCTTGATTGAGCAAAATTTAGCATGGCCCTCATTAAATCATAATTCATTTTTCTCCCTCTTCTTATCAACTACACATTCTCCAATAAAATAATATTACAAGTAAACCCAAAACTTTTCCTTCATTTTTAACTACATATTCTCCAAAAAATTATCATTTCCAAAATCAAATTCTCATTATAATGAGAGAATAATGGGAGCCAAAAGGGAGCTAAGATGTATTCAAAAGCAACGCCTTCAATATACATGTAAGACTTTAAACCCCTCGAAGCTCCATCATAATTGTGACCATCTCAGTAGAAATTCCTTTAAAGATTCCACACGCTGTAGCAACAGATCACCAGTATGGTCCCATCCTGAACATATGAAGGGTTCAGAGAGCATCATGAGTAGCTTCCTAGGCAAAATCATAACACTAAATGGGCTCTAAATTCTAAGTATCAGGCAATTGGTATTCTATATAGTTTTGTGCAAATATTACTGCCATGAGAAAGAATCGCTTGATCTTACTGTCACCCCAATCACCTGCAACTATTATTCAATGCAGATCGCTAAAACAGAACGAAGTAAGCTCAATTCCAAATACGATAAAGCCACAAGCAAAGGGAGGCAATTAAACTGCTGTAGCAAAGATAAATAAAGATAAAGTGCAATAGTTTCAGTGGAAAAAAGCCTCCAGGATTTTATGAAAACACGAGCCACCCTCAAATTCTCCTTGCTGAAAAAACTCAAATAAGCTGATGTTGCAAAAACTATATGAGCTTTCTGTAGTATAAAAATCAATGATGTCCTGATGTGACAATAGACGATATGTCCCTTCACAAAAGACCATTACTAGTACTCGCTAGTGAAGATAGATTTTTTAGAGATTTCATGTCATAAACAAAATCAAGAGCCGGAGTGTGGCAGTAGGCACATGAAGAGCCTTATAAGTCCTCATAACTTTCCTGCCTGAATTATTACTTGTTATCAAGGTTCAACCATTCATGATTGATACGATGCCCGGCCCGGCCCCAAACAATCCTTCTTTCTGTTTCATCTTCCTTGGTTCTTCAACCTGCATAGTATTTTAAATTGGCATGACAAGTAGCTCCTCCATCTTTCATTTGCTAGACTATGTATCTTGGTGCATTCCTTTAGAGAAGCAACTCCAAAACCGAAAGTAACAATATCATCTTACCAAAAAGTAATTCAGCTATCATCCTTCTTGATGTCCCATTGTCAAATCACTAGACCATCCAAACTATCCTCCCAAAATATCAAATAGCATTACACAAAGATAATGTAAATATTCCAGACCCATATCCACTTATAATGATACTAATACCATCAATATAAACAAGTAGCAACATAAATAAATTATAATGACTGAAAGAAGGCTCTTTTGAACTTCTGTCAACATTTGGATAGCAATCCTCCCACTGGAGCTAATGTAAGTTAATGTTTACCATTAACAGCAAGGATTTCATGTTTTCCACAGCATGAAGTCAAGCTACAAATGAGAAGTTTTAGTTCAGTACTTTACCTTGAAAATATGCATATTTGAGTATCTAAGGTTTCTGAGGGAGGTCCCACCTGGCTTTTCCTCATCAATTTGTGCCTCTAGTAACTTCTCAAATGTTGTCATCAAACAAATATATCATAACAGTCGTCACACTTTCCTAGGACAAAATTGGAGGTTTATCCCAACCAATGACTTGAATTATCTTACAGTTGCTTTCTGAACATTTAGTCTCAAAACTTTTATGAAACATATTACATTCCATAGATCTCAAAAAGAGATGCTAGTACAATCACTCAATTACTAAGTTCCATCAAAATATTCATCAATGCTGTACTTCTGAAAAAATCAATTCAAGGTTTCATGATAGACCAATTTACTTGATGTAAAGGAAGAGAGAGAGGGAGAAAGAGAGAAGAAAAGGGAGACAAAATATAGAAATTAGAGAGAGAGTATGAATTTTTTTCAATATTCAAATCAAAGTATTACAATGTATAAACCCCTCTTTATACATTCTTTCAAGTAACCTAATTTGAGTAGGTAAACAACTAAGAAAATAATATAAAATACTATAAAACCCTAATTATGTATCCTAAAATAAGTATCTAAACTAAAAAGTATTCCATATAATATATCTATTAGGATCTCCATTATTTCTCCCCGTATGAGAGAACTCAATTCCCACGAGGTAGGCTGCAACTTCTTATCCACGGAGGAAGCTACACAAGGAGTTTGGCCTCTAGCCGGCGAAGTCACTCACAACGGAGAAAGTGACCCCGTCCCAATTCAAGGAAAAAGCTATCGATCTTTTTTCTGACCAAATGACGATATTGACGTGACCAATGGTGCAATCTTTCCTTTGATTCATATATCGACGAAGAACTCCAAATAGCAAGTGTAACTTAACCAAAAAATTGTGTCATTGGTATTGGCGCTAATAGTCGAAATTTAGGGTTTTAATGATATTACTTACCTTCTATTGATAGAAGAAAAGGGATATATACAAGAGAAAAGAAAATAACAATTTAGTCCCAAACTATACAAACCCTATAAGTTGGTACAAATAATATTTCAACTCTCCCCCTCAAGTTGGTGCATAGATATCATGCATGCCCAACTTGGATATCATTGTATAGAAAGGACCACTAGCAACTCCATGTGTCATTACATCGGCAAGTTGTTCCGCCCTCTTGATGTATGGAACCTCTATATTTTTGGAGTCGAGATTATCTTTGATGTAATTCCTATCAAGTTCAACATGCTTTGTTCTGTCATGTTGCACGGGGTTGTTTGCAATTTTAATAGCAGCAGTGTTGTCACAGAAAAGTAACATAGGCTTGTCCGGACCAAAGCCAAGTTCACTAAGGAGAAGCTTTAGCCATGTAAGCTCGGTAGTTGCATTATGCAATGCACGATATTCTGCCTCAGCACTGGATAGCGAGACCACATTCTGTTTCTTACTCCTCCAAGTCACAAGATTGCCCCCAACAAACGATACATATCCTGATGTGGATTTTCTGTCCAATCTCGATCCAGCAAAATCAGAATCCGTATAGCCCATAATATCTAAATGTCCCATCTTTGAATACATAATACCCTTGCCTGGAGAAGACTTCAGATATGCCAAAATCCGATTAACTGCACTCATATGCTGCTCACTGGGATTATGCATGAATTGACTCACAGCGCTAACTGCATATGACAAATCTGGTCTCGTGTGGGTTAGATAGATCAACTTTCCCACCAATCTCTGGTATCTCTCTTTGTTTGTAGGAATTTGATCAGGATAAATAGATAAACCATGGTTCACCTCAATGGGTGTGTCAACAGGGACACAAGCCGACATACCAGTTTCTACTAGAAGGTCAAGGATGTACTTGCGTTGAGATAAGATAAGTCCTTGCTGGGACCGTGATACCTCAATGCCCAAGAAATACTTCAAAGTACCCAAATCCTTCATTTCGAACTCCTTTGTCAAATGGCTTCGGAGTTTCTCAATCTCATTGGGATTACTGCCCGTAACAATCATATCATCCACATACACAATGAGCATAGTAATATCATGACCATCTCTCTTATAAAATAGAGTATAATCAGCCAAAGCCTGTTTAAAACCATACCTTTTCATTGAACAACTCAATTTTCCAAACCATGCCCTTGGTGATTGTTTTAGCCCATAGAGGGCTTTCTTCAACTTACACACATTACCCCCTAGAGGAGTGAAACCAGGAGGGGGATCCATATACACTTCTTCTGTCAGATCACCGTGAAGGAATGCATTTTTAACATCAAATTGCCTCAATGGCCAATCAAGATTGACTGCTAGGGAAAGGATAACTCTAACGGTATTCATCTTAGCTACTGGAGCAAAAGTTTCCTGGTAGTCAATCCCATAAGTCTGTGTATACCCTTTGGCAACCAATCTAGCTTTATATCTATCCACAGTTCCATCTGACCTGTATTTTAATGAGTACACCCACTTACATCCCACGGTCTTTTTCCCTGGTGGTAATAAGACCATCTCCCAAGTAGAGTTCTTTTGGAGAGCATTCATCTCTTCTACCATAGCGGATTTCCACTTAGGTTGATCAAGAGCTTCCTGAAAGTGATTAGGGATAGATATAGAAGAAAGTTGGAGGGCGAACGTCAGATTAGCCTTAGATAAACGGTGGTACGAGATATAATCAGAGATGGGAAAGATAACATTGGAAGAAGATTTCGAAAAACCAAACCTATCAGGCTTATTATGGACTCGAAGAGGATATCTCCTATCCTGAGTATCAACAGTATCTAAAGCTGCAGGATTAGAATCAGAAATAGAGATAGGAGTAGAAGGAGTAGGTAGAATATGTACCTCATTTTCAATCTCCGAAGAATCAGATGGCACTGTAGTATCAACCGGAGGGTTATCAGGATCTGAAGATGGTAGTATAGGAGTACAAGCACCGTCTGAGTTTCTCCTTGTAAAATATTTTTGGAACAAACGAGGTGATCTATCAACCGGAGGGTTATCAGGATCTGAAGATGGTAGTATAGGAGTACAAGCATCGTCTGAGTTTCTCCTTGTAAAACATTTTTGGAACAAGTGAGGTGATCTATCATCCTCAACTCGAGATTCCTTTTCAGAAATCCACACATTTTTTTCATCTAACCACACTCGTTCCTCTTCCTTACTACTAATCTCCCCCTGAAGAGGAACTAACGACACATCATCAGAAAAAAAGGATTTTGATTCACAAAATTCCACATCCATAGAAACATAGTATTTTCCCGTAGGGGGGTGAAAGCATTTGTAGCCCTTCTGGGAGCTTGAGTAGCCAAGAAAGACACATTTCAAGGCACGAGGATCAAATTTATCTCTGAGATGAGAATGTACATGGACATAGCACACACAACCAAAAATTTTGGGACAGATATTTAAAGCAGAGGGAATAGAGTGAAAATGAGACAACATTCTTAAAGGAGTTTGAAAGTCAATAATGCGAGAAGGCATGCGATTTATGAGAAAGACAGCAGTTATCACTGCCTCAGCCCAAAAACGTTTTGGAACATGCATAGTAAAACATAAAACTCGAGCTACTTCAAGAATGTGTCGATTTTTTCGCTCTGCGATACCGTTTTGTTGAGGTGTGTAAGCACAAGTGGTTTGATGAAGAATGCCATGAGTTGAAAAAAAGTTGTCAAGAGTTTGGTTTACAAACTCACGACCATTGTCAGAATGAATGATTTTAACCAGTGTATGAAATTGTGTCTCAATCATTTTAAAGAATTTTGGAATAACATGAACGACTTCCCCCTTAGTTTTTAACAAATATATCCAACAAACTCTGGTACAGTCATCAATGAAAGAGACAAAATATTTATGACCTGTAGCAGATGGAGTAGAGAAAGGCCCCCAAACATCAGTGTGAACACAATAAAAAGGAACAGAACTTTTATTAAAACTGACTTTGAAAGGTACACGATGATTTTTGGCAAAAATACATTGTTCACATCGCATACTAGAGCTAGGAGTATTTTCAAAGAGCTTTGGGAACAAGTGTTCTAAGTAAGTAAATGAAGGGTGACCTAATCGACAATGCCACAAAAGAATCCTATCTCTTGGAGAGGATTTACTAACAACTTGGAGACTATGGGTATCCTCAGTTTGCAAACGCCTTGTTCTCTCCAAAAAGTACAGCCCTCCTCTCTCTCTACCAGTGCCAATCGTCATCTTCGTTCGATTGTCCTGAAATACACAATTAGTAGGTGAAAAGATGACAGAGCAATCAAGATACTTTGTAATTTTACTAATAGATAAGAGATTAGTGGAAAAAGTGGGTGCAAGTAGAACGGATGAGAGAGAGAAAGTAGGTGAAAATGAGACGCTTCCAGCCCCGGTAACTTTGACAGGAGTCCCGTTAGCAACTTGAACAGACTGAACGGGTGGAGTTGTCAAGGAATCAAATATAGAGGGATTACATGTAAAGTGATCGGTAGCTCCAGAGTCTATAACCCAAAAATTAGACGCAGTAGAAGCAGAATGCAACCCAAAAGTACCTTCCCCAGGCGATGATGTTTCACAAATTAACGATGTAACTACTTTGTTATCGGCCATTATTTCAAGTAGTCCAACCAATCAAACAGCACAATATATGCAAACTTCAAGCTTGAAGATGCAAAGAACCCAGAACACCACTGAAATAGAGCTCCAAAGTTGACGAACGAAGTAGTAGAAAACAGTCAAACGAGCAAAATCAAAGTATGACTGAATATTCAAATTCAACTTTTATTTGAATTAAAAAAAATCAGCACTTATACATACACCAAATCCATACATCTTCAGTGCATACTCGTTACACACACTGCCCTCCCATACGCATCTTCTCCCACTCTTTACAGATACATTTGGCGATAAAGAGTAGCTGAAAAACAACCCATAATCTGAAATGGTCGAACCAAACTCCAAACAAAATCACACTAAGCAGGCCAAAGGGTACACACAGTCCCAAAGGAAAGAAGATACCAGTGTGACCGGCTGCTGGAGTGGGAAGAAGCGGCTGCTGGAGTCGGAAGACACGGCTGCTGGGGTCGGGCTGGAGTGGCGCTGCTGCTGGGGTCGCGCTGGTGGCGCGACTGGGGTCTCGCTGGAGTCGCTGCAGTCGCGCCGGCTGCTGGGGTCGCGCCGGGGTCGGAGCTAGGGTTAACGCCGGCTGCCGGAGTCGGTAAGCATCGCTGGCCGGAGACAAGAACGGATCGAGCCAAGAGGCTCTGATACCAAGTCGAAATTTAGGGTTTTAATGATATTACTTACCTTCTATTGATAGAAGAAAAGGGATATATACAAGAGAAAAGAAAATAACAATTTAGTCCCAAACTATACAAACCCTATAAGTTGGTACAAATAATATTTCAACTCTAATGAAAGGTATGATCGCAAGAAGGGGCACAATTAAGGTCCCGTTTGATACTCATTTCTCAATAAAAATAAAAAATATGATCGTTATCAATCACATCTAGTCACCATTTTTTACTTTCTATCTTTTGTGTGGGGTACATAACGGCTATATTTTTCATTCTTATTCTACAAAGAATAAGAATCAAACGGGGTCTAAATGTTCATAACTCTCATCCTCACAATTAGAATATTTTATGAGATCAATAATGATTTTGAGAAGGTTTTTGAGGTAGAATGCGATACTCTTGTTCAAGGCGTGGAGCTATATTATCTTAAGAGAAATGATAGGTAGAATTTCCAGTGAGAAGGTACGTGAAACCTGACAGAAGTGAGTTTTATGCACTTGTTCGAGCTCTAAAAGATTAGGAACATTACTTGGTTCAAAATAGAGCTTGTTTTATTCACTGATTATCATGCTTTAAAGTTTATTAACTCAAAAAATAATGAACTGCTAGCATGCACGGTGGATTACATTTCTACAAAAGTTCACATTTTCCATCAAGTATAAGCATGGCCAACATAATACAACTGATGCATTGATTGCTTGAAAGAATCTTATATAGGAGATGATGATTACTAATGTAGTGCTACAGGCGCTACGAGAATATTTAATTCAAAAACTACATGCTGGACGACTCGGTGGCCACGTTGGTAGTGATAAAACACGAGATTAGTGTAGGTAAGTATTTGATTTTAACAGCAACAAGTACCAACAAGAGATTTTTTCCTCCCCCTTTTTGGCTAACTGACGAGTGTGTTTCACTCATGAGTTTTATTCCGTCTTTGACTTAATTATAAGCTAGATTCTATGAGAAGTGAACGTTTTTTATATGTTTATTAGTGTTGTCTTGTAGATGATGAAAAATGATGAACAGATGATCAAACGAGGCTATCGGCATGCAATGAGAAGAAAATATGGACAAAATGGCAAAATGGTCAAAGCACACGAAAAAATGGACGAACGGCGCCACGACAGCGCCATGCTCAAAATTAATATGGCGTTGTGGCGCCGCATTCTTGGCGCCGCCTGTTACGTAATTGGCCAAAAATTTTATTGTTTTAGAGACCCATAAAAACCCTATTTTGAGGAGAAACGAGAGGGCAAGTATAAATAGAGGTTTTTTGAAACTTGGCAAAGGGTTACACACTTGGAGAAATACAAGAGGCTTGGAGAGAGTTTTTGAAGAGAAGAAAACGGCTTAAGACACAAGGAAAGGGATTGATTTCAAGACGATTGACAACAATTTAGGAGAAGAATTCAACCGACTAAACGAGTTTTTCTTATTCCTTTATTCATCTCCATGTTCATTAGTTTTAATTTCATCATGTCAATCATTACAATTATGAACTAGCTTTCTAGATCTAGAATTTGATGTAACCTATTTGAAACATGCTTTGATGCTTATATGTTATTTCCATTCGAACTTTTCATGAATTTATTTATGTTGATTTGTGCGCAATGCATTCGATTACTTGATCAAATGATTTGATGTTTTAAATTTCGGCACTCGATGGAGGAAAATTTAAGTGTGATCTTATATTTCAACGTAACTTAGAGTTTGTAAATTTCTAGAGAAAATACGAAGCTTCAAGGCGCATTCAAATTAAGAACCACGTGCATTGATAATTTTTATACATTTAATTCAGAATAGAGATATTGCAATTGAATCATAGAGATAGATTCTATTCGGCACTCGAGAGAGGGAATAGAATTAACTTAAGAAATGCTTATAAATTTAGGAAAAATTGATGGAAATAAAGATATAGGTTGAAAAACATGTTGATTGTACGGTGAAATCATTCCCTATACTTTCATAATTTGATAAACTCTTTAAAAGTCGCATTCGTTAAATTGCATCATTTATTTCGTCTACATTAGATTAATATAAATTGATTAATACAAACTTCGATTGTCTAAATAAAGTGAAAGCTAAAACATTACAGTAATCAATAGGATTGGAATTTTAATCTCTGTGAGTTTGACACTTTCCTTTTTACTACTATACTACAAAACTTGACATTATATACTTGCGGCATAATCACGTTACATAAAACGCGTGACACTAACTAAGAACTATATCAGAAATTAAACGAAGGAGACAACATTCCTTTTTTTTGTACTAAACTAATAACAACTACTACTAAAACTAAAACAAGGTTCAGAATGTTTTGCCAATTGATTTTTTCCTTCCAGTTGCTGTTGCCTTTATTATTTCTTTTAGGTGTTCAAATTTGGTATAAGGGCTGGTGGTTTAGTTGTTTTATGGTGGCCAAAGGTTGGCTTGGGTTTTGGAGGATGAGGAGGGAGGACAGAATTGAGGTGAATATTGTTGGGATGTTGGTTTGTGAATGAAAGTGGGGCATATAAAGGGAAAATATTGTGGATGTTGCATTAACTTTTATGAACCGCGTGCATGAGCAATAATTAGGTAAGAGGTGAATGCCAAGTTCTTATATCAAATTGGCGTAGAACACAACGAACAAGAATGAAACTTAGGGGAGAGAGAGAGAGAGAGTATGAGCTTTTCAATAAACAAAATACAATGCACAAGCCCTCTTCATATAGGATTTCAGGTAACCTAACCTAATTGAAGTAAGAACATAACTAAGGAAAAATCCTAAAGTATTTCTATTAGGATTCCCATTATTACTTATACAGAACATGAGATTGTAAGACATTATGAACTCAAATTTTCTTAAGCCTACCTTGTGGTACATCTAGTTCATCTAGTATTAAACTTCTCTGCTGGCCCTCAGAATCTTCCACACGTCTAGCTACAAGTTTCTGCCAATGAAGAACCTGAGAAGCTTGCAACAACTAATCAACCATGCATCTTACATCTACCATTTCTACATCTTCTAACTATGCAGCTTGCTTAGATTATGGCAAACCATGGAAACTAGTTGAATGAAGCAGAAACAGAATTGTTTCCTCTCAGATACCAGCTTTGGCAATGGAGATGAAACAGATTAATGAAGAGGTGCTACAGTTCGAAGAGAATCTAGGATTTTAGGAAGAGCAAGAAAGCTCAAAATGACATTAGCAAAATGAGTTAGTTGCAACCCCTTTGTATGAAAAATTCAAATAACGAATCAGAAAGAAAATCAAGAGGAGACTAGCAAGCCAATGACGATTAAGGAGCCTTACTAGACCCTTTTTTTTTTTTTTTTTTTTTTTTTTTTTGGTCTCACATCATTGGCACTGAATATTTGCTCTAGTTTTGACTCGTGGCATTACATTTGTTTCACAATCACAACTTATCAACTCCAATAACAGAGATTAAGGAATCTAGTTTTAAGCTTCTCATCTCCAAGCCAAATATTATTCTGGAAACTCTTCACTGTCATATCTCATAAATTACCAAGCAGATTCTTCTACCCAACTCTTCAGAGGACTTTTCACCTAATTCTTGAGTGTTTTAAATAACCATGTGTAATGGATGTTATATTTGTTTCCTGCCACGTCCCCAACAAATCTTGATTCAACATCAGACTGCAAGTGTTTCTAAAGTGAATTGTGTTAAAGATATCGACGATTAACTGCCCAAGGAATCAAGGATGGCAAACTGGATAGATGAGTTACCAGTGAACAAATTAACAAGATGCAGTAACAATTATAATATTTAAAACAAACAATCATCAACTGCATAGACTCATGCTCTGGATGCTTATGACATCTAACTTTTGTATTACAGGAGCCAGGAAACATAAATTTCAAGAAAAAAAACACGTAATCATGCAGACCACCGGATTACAAGTCCTGGAAACCACTAAAGTACTCAAGAATTTTAGCTTACTTTTCTCTCTGTTGTTGGGTATTAGAACATGGCTCAGCAAGTAGCATGGGACGCTCTTTTGGATCAATTAACAGGCATTTCCTACAATTCAAAACATTGCAATTATGAAGATACATGTCCAATATCGAAAATGCATAAAACCTGTAAACAGAGAACTGTGGACTTCAACACCTGGACAAAGTTACTGCAAAAGAACTGCAAGGCTGGAAATCATGAAGATTGAGAGGTTACAAAAAGAATTACCTCAATGCATGGTCCCATATGCTTTCAACCATATCCCAGTCTACAACTATACCATCCTTGATGGGTGACAGCACCTGATATTACAGTGCGCTCTATGATCAGCACACAAGAACATAGAGCAATGACCAAATCTTTAAAGAATGTGTGCTACAAAACAAACTAACCTCCATATGATCACGGCGGAATCCCAAGTTTTGAGATCCTACATAAAATTTGCCCTTACCCTTGGATTTGGTATCTAGAGTAGATTCTGAATACTTGTCAGGAATATCGGGATCATCAACTTCCATTTGGTCAATTGATCCGACAACCTAATCCAAGACATTTACAAGAATACAAAGATAAAGTAAATAGCAAATGCAATCAAAAATTAAAATCTTATGGATTTAGTAAAATAATAAAAAGATTTAGAGTAACATGTTACATGTGGAAGCTAGAAATGATGCTTATACTATACAAATTAGTCCAACAATGTCTTTCTATCTCCAGCAAATACCTTGCAGGAGAGGTGAGAGTGGTTGCAAGTTAATCCCTACAAATTCTAGATGTGATCCCTGTTGTCTGTTTCTTTTCTTGTTTGTAGTACTGCAATTCTTTTTTCTTCCGTTTGAAAAAAAAACTTGAGTTTATTAATTATAGAAGCATGACTACAATTGTTAGAAGGAGAAGTTAACAAGGAATCTTTTAATGATTATCAGGATGAAATAAAGTCTAGAAGAGAAAGGGGTGCACTTGAACTCATATGTAGAAATCTATAAGAATGAATGATAAAACCTTGTGTGTCCCGTTATTCAGAAACTTCTAGTTCTTTTTCTTCAAAGATTCTATTGTTTCTCTCTTGGTAATCCATTCCAGATCTCCCAAAAAAATAGTTCAAAGTTCAAACTATTGATTTTTACATGATCACACCCTTTTTACACTCACCAAAGTCAATTATATTTCCATTATGCCTGCTCGTGAGTAGTGATTTGTAAATAAAGATGCTCTAAATTTCACAACCTTTCCTCAGTTAAGAAGAAGTCATGTAACATTCTTATGGATAGTCAATAAAGGTGTTGAAGTAAAAACACCTCCATGTTCTCAATTTCTTTATAATTGAAATTCCAATTCATTATATCTTTTCCAGAGAGTGAACCTATATAAATTACAGGGATATTTTAAGGATGCTCTAACTTTCACAGCCATTCCTCAGTTTAGAAGAAGTCGTGTAAACAGTCTCATGAATAGTCAATAAAGATGTTGAAGTAACTTGATTTTTTTTATTTTTTTTATTTTTATTTATTTGAAATTGAAATTGAAATTCCAGTTCATTATGCCCCATTTGGTGGGGATTAAAATCATATTTTTAGTAGATTTTGATAAAAGTTGATAAAATGTATGGTTAAAAAGTTATGAATCTCATGAAATATGTATTTAGGCCCCGTTTGATTCACATTTTTTGTAAAATGAGATTGAAAAATATAGCCGTTATGGCCCCACACAGGAGATGTAAAGTCAAATATGATGGTTGGATGTAATGGATAACGGTCATATTTTTCATTTTTATAGTGAAAAAATGGGAACCAAACGGGGGCTTAAAATTAATTGTTGACTTTGATTTAGATTAGAATAAAAATTTTAATCTCTAACCAAATAGGGGCAATATCTTTTTCAGAAATTGAACCAATAGAAATTAAGGTGTATTTTAGCCCCAACGTTGGTTTTGCTAAAAATCATATTTTTAATAAATTTTGATAAAAGTTGATGAAATGCGTAATTGAAAAGTTAATAAAAACTGTGAGTCACATGAAGAGCCCATTTTGTGGAGATTTAAATTAAATTTTAATTGGAAAATTAACCGTCAGTGGATCCCATGCGTGAGATAAAAGTCAAACATAACAACTATATTTTCAATTAAAATTAGATTTAAATTTCTACCGAATAAACTCAAAATATGTGGCTGAAAATGAGTTGGAAAAATGAGTTTTAAAAAATGAAGACCAAACAATTGCTTAAGGAAAATAAATATTAGCCCCCGTTTGATTTCCATTTTCCCCCAAATTCATTTTTCTCTCTCTTCTTTTCAACCACACATTTTTCAATAAAATAATATTACACGCAAATCCAAAACTTTTCCTTAATTTTTAACCACACATTCTCCATCAATCAACTATTCAAAATACATTTTTTCCTCCAAAACGGGAATCAAATAGGCCCTTACAACGTTTTAGTTATAAAGAAGCATGTTGACATGAATTAGTTCAACCTTATTCAAATTACATCCCCTGCCACCACATCCGATGTTTTGAACTGAACAAAAGAAGTAAATCCGTAGATACGAGCGTTTATGGGCATTTTTAAATGTACCGATTTTGAGTGGTTTTAGTAACAATTTTTAGAACAGTTGAATCCATGTTTGGGAGTTTATTATCCACCGACTCTAAAAGTTCTTTAAAAGAATAAAATCACATATATGTTCCTTAGTGAAATTTTCAATTTATAATTTACTGTATGAAAATTTTTACTCATAAATAATATTTTTCTTATAAGTATTTTTTACATATAAGTTAATATTTAACATAAAAGTTAAATATTTTCTTAAAATTTTA
Source organism: Osmanthus fragrans (assembly GCA_019395295.1). Lineage (NCBI taxonomy): Eukaryota > Viridiplantae > Streptophyta > Magnoliopsida > Lamiales > Oleaceae > Osmanthus > Osmanthus fragrans. The sequence goes on along the minus strand of CM033348.1, from coordinate 10,799,314 downwards.
AGTTAGTATTTTTACTTATAAGTAAATTTAAAAATTATAAATTAATTTTGTACTTATTTTTACACAAAATGAGTTTTTTTACTTATAAGTAACTTTTTATGCCCTTGTTTGAGCCCCTTTTTTCAAAATTAGTATTTGGAATAGTTTTTTTTTTGGAAAATGTGTGGTTGAAAAAGAAAAAAAAAATTCAGTTTACATGTAGTATTATTTTATGGAAGATTGTGTGGTTGAAAGTATGAGAGAAAAAATTATGATAGGAAAAGGGGCCAAACAAAGGCTACATTTTAGAGAAAATTGCAGCAGCGGTCCCTAACCTTCATTTTGTACCACCCACAAACCCAAACCTTTCATAAATTTGCAGTCGAGGTCCAAATGGATGGTTTTTCCATCCATTTGACCGTTAGTTGACCAAAGAATTGACCTTGACCACAATTTTGACTAATTTTAAAAGGATAAAATGGTAACATCGCTATTTAACTCTATAAAACAATTAAATTAACTAAAAGAGAATAAAAAGAAAAGGGAAAAAACTATTCATCTCCTTCCTCACCTCACTTCCCCCACCCACCCAAACCAACGTGCCTCGAGTGGAACCTTACCAACGGCGCAAGTGGAGGCCCCCAGCAACACCGTCTTTCTACCAAAATGACTGTTACCATTATCGTCCAGCACCACCAAATGGAACCCAAACGAAAATCACATTAAAACCCAAAAATTCATCTACATCCATGTTTCTTCTCCCTCATGACGGCAATAATCAGCACGTATTCAATTTGACTCAAATCCACGAAAATTTTCCCCAAAATCACCTACAAAATTGGAATCCTCAGAACACCCACAAAGGGCGTCAACGTTTGAACGAATAGGTTGGCCATCATCGCCATCATCAAACAGAGCTTCCTCCTCAATAACATCGATCCCACTCTCGAGATCCCCTTAGTTCCCTCCTCATCCTTAACCAACACGGCAATTTTCTCTATTTTCAAGTAATTTGGGGTTATCATTTATATTGTTAATGTGGTAAATGGGCCGAAGAAGTAGCTGTGGTGGTAGGTGGAGTTTTGGCGATGTCAGTGTAGTGAAGTTCTAGATCCGGACGGTAAGTTTTAGCCAAAGTAGTTGTGGGATCGAATAACAATGAAGAAATTGGAAATGGAAGCAGTCAAAATTTCTTCCTCCATCAGATGGTAGTGGTGGTAGCTATATGATTTTCGGGTTTTGATTGGGTGTGGTGTGGTGTGGTGTGGTGTGGTGTGGTGGGGTGGGTTTATATTTTTTTTATTATTTAATGTGAGGAAAAATGCAAAGTTACCCTTTTGTCCTTTTAAAATTAGTCAAAATTGTGGTCAAGGTCAATTTTTTTGTTAACTAATGGTTAAATGGATGGATTAGACCTCGACTGCGAATTTATGAAAAGTTTGGGACTGTGTGTGGTACAAAGTGAAGGTTAGGGTAAAGTCTGCAAAAAAGCGAAAGATTAGGGATCGCTGCTGCAATTTTTCCTATATTTTATAAGTGATTTTTTACGTTATTAGCAGTATTTTTACATTATAAACAAATTTCTACACAATATTTTCTATCTTATATTACTTATAAGTAAATTTTTTAATTATAAAACAATTTTTTAGCTTATAAATAATTTATTTAGTTAATTTATTTTTAAATGCAAGTTAGTTTTGAACAAAATATTTTGATGTGAAAATTATAGAAGGTAAAATTAAAAGCGAATATCATAAACGACCAAAACTTACCGATTTGGTAGATTGAACGAAACATTCAAAATTACACTACACTAATTTTAGGTAGTTTTTAAACCATCAAAAACTTGTGCCCAATAAAACTAGCAAGCACCGGTTTTCCCAAGCCCTCATAAATGGCGCCACCCAAAACCTCCCAAGCAGGCCCTGAGGAACCTATCACAAATCTTTTGGAATCACAATCACTTTGCTTCAAACGATATTGTCTTCTGACCACTCTACCCTGGAAGGAAGACATTAAAGCTATTTCCTTGCAGAGAATCAAGCTATTTACTAAGATTTCCAAATCCTAAAGCACATATTCTTTTACTTCTTGCAAGAAATCCCTAACTACAACTAACTTTTTGAACATCCTTGTCCTGCAGAAAGTCTCTCTTAAGTTTCTGAAAAATAGCTATAAGTTTATCTGGCATCCTAAACTTAGACATGAAAAATAATAATAATAATAATAAATTGAAAAACCGATTGGATATGAGATAATCTTCCCTTCCGAGGAAACCAAAACTCTATGTATAATGGATTACCTCCCAGAGGAAAGCCTAGCAAAGGCCACTAAAAACAGGGAAAATTCTTTCAACAGCCATTCAATATTCGTGTTACTGTAGCTCTGTGCTTCTTTTCACTCACTTATATTGCTTCAAGTTCAAAATTTTCTACTACATTTAAAGTGCAAATCCTCCACCTACTTCAAACAACTAAATCTAATTTGGGCCATTATGCCTTTTTAGATCAATGTTCTATTTCTTAATCATCGAGAGCACAAACAAAAAACAGATTAAATAACTCCAGGATTGCTCCAGAAAACCAAATTGCGCTACCACAATCAAAACAAAGAGTGAAAATTAGAAAAATAGAGAAAATTGCTAAAAAAAAATAAAAATAAAATAAAAATTAGCAGGCTCACAGATGGAAAAACAGCTTTCGGCGCATCTTCACCGGCATAGCCAGCTTTGCAGGTATTCGAACCCATGTCTACCACAACAGCCGAAACTTCGTCTGTAGTAGAAAAGACGGCAAAATTACTACCAAAATATGTTATACATGTATATGAGTGTGTATAGGAAATTCTGCAAGATATACTGACCTCCCCCGTACATAATTGTGGGTATTTCTGCTCCTTCTTCGTTGTTTTGCCTGTCTAAAGCATGCAACGGGGATTCAGTTGGGGTTCTTGAAGGTATAATGTGCCACCAGACGAATTTATTGAAGGGTATTTTCACCGGCGAAAGCCCAAAATGCCCTACATAGAAATTGCTCATTTTAAAGTTGGCTTTTTTCTTTCGCCCCTTGACGAGTTAAATGTTTCATTAGCCACTGAACTTTGTGTCATGTCTCGACTTACTCACTGAACTTTAAAACTTATCCAAATAGCCATTGAACTTTAATCCGTTACTGTCCATCACTCACCGAAGCAACTCTGTTTAGTAACACTCCTACGTGGCAAACGGAATTTCCAGCTGGACCGTTAATTCAACCCAAGTGTTTAATTTTTTCACAATCAGATGCCACCTCAGACTACCAAACACGCCTTTGCCCTATTTTTCACGCCTTTTACCCCAAATTCAATTCATTCACCATTCCTCTCTTCTAATATGCTCCCACTTCGTGCTACGAACCCCTAATTGAAGAACCCTAGGGTGAAATCAGGAACCCCCTTCACCAAGATCTCTCAAGCCATAATCAATTTAGGGCTTCTGCTTCTTCTGGGTATAGCACGAGAATTGTACGTGCCCCCTTCAAACGTGAAGAAGCCGTTCCATTTCGCCACTGTAGTTCAACATAATGGACGGACAACGAGAAGGTAACAAATAAATTTTTTTTTGTTTTTTCTTGGGTACGGCGAGTTCAGAGTCGTGCTGAAATCGACACAGAGTTATTGCGTTCGGGCTGAATCCGTAACCATTTCACTTTTGCACGTCGTGAGCTTTTGTGATTATTTTGTTGCACCTCATTCGTGTGTGAAAGAAATACATAAATGTGAAAATCTGTTGGTTTACATTTCGAATGAAAGAAATACAGTAATGTGGTTATCTATTAATTTTTTCATTATTGGTTTTCTCTTGGTTTACATTTTACTAAATGTGGTTATTTATATGACAGATTCTGAAGAAGATCCGGATTTCATAGACTCCGACCACGACTTTGAGTCCGATCATGACAACGTCGAGTATGAAAGAAATGTAACTACTGGGGTTGAAATTAGATTGGACGGGCGTAAAGATAAAGTCCAGGACGAACGAGATGAAGGCAATGTGAATGAGTTTGATGAATTGGAATTACCATCAACAGAGGAACTACTATCCCAATCTTCGTCTGATGAGGATGACAGGTATCATTTCCCTGAATTCTCAAACGAGCAAGACATGAAAAATCCTCAATTCGAAGTAGGGCAAATATTTAGTTCTGCGGTAGAGTTCCGAGAGGCGGTGTGCACCTACGGTGCATTGAATGGATACAATGTGAAGTTTAAGGCAAACGAGGAAAGAAGAGTTCAAGGAATTTGTAGACTGGGATGCAAGTGGAGGATATGGGCTTCTAAATTCGATGCATCTGAGAGGGTACAAGTGAAATCTTACACTTCGGAGCATACCTGTAGTCGAGATCGATTTAATAGACACTGCAATTACATATTTCTCACACGGCGATACATTGACCAATTCAAGGCGGACCCGAACTGGAAGACTGAGCTTATTCTGGCAACAGTGAAGAAGGATCTCCGCACAGAGATTAGCCGAAATGTAGCGTGGAAAATGCGAAGATATGCCAAAGAAGTATTATTAGGGAATTTGCAAGATCAGTTTAGGCGATTGCGATCTTACGCAGCCGAGGTGTTACGTACAAATGTAGGCTCAACGGTGATTATTGCTTTACAAGATAAGATTTTTCAGGGCATATACATATGCTTTAGTTGTTGTAAGATTGGTTTCAGGGCTGGTTGTCGGAAGGTAGTAGGTGTTGACGGTTGTCACTTAAGGGGTTGTTTTGGAGGGATCATGTTAACTGCAGTTGCTCTTGATGCTAATGATTGTATTTATCCCGTTGCATACGCAGTAGTGCATAAAGAAAATACAGCATCTTGGCGATGGTTCTTCATGTATCTTTTGGAAGATATTGGAATTGGAGATGGTAGAGGTTGGACTTTGATGACTGATAGGCAGAAGGGTTTACAAAATGTAATAGACGAGTTATTTCCCGCGGCTGAGCACAGATTCTGTGTACGCCATATGTACACGAACTTCTTTAGTGCTGGGTTCAAGAGTAAAATTTTGAAGAACTACTTATGGTGTGCTGCCAAGTCGACCACTATTCCAGACTATCGACGTTGGATGGAACAAATTCGGCAACTGAGTGAGGAGGCATACAAATGGTTAACTGAGAGGCATCCGCGAGAATGGAGTAGATCACATTTCTCAGTTCACTCGAAGAGTGACATTTTGCTTAACAACTTATGCGAAGTGTTCAACAAGACGTTGAGGAGTGATAGAGAAAAGATGATATTGTCCATGCTAACTTCACTTCAATTGACCTTCATGGATAGGATTCGAAAGCGGCGAGACACGATGATGAGGTGTACTGGACGTTGATGTCCTAAGATCAGAAAAAAATTGCACAAGATTGCCGAGAAATCGCGTGAGTGCACATTGCACATCTCTGGTGGTCCCAAATGGCAGGTTGAATGCAGCATTGGGACATATGTTGTAGACTTACAGGAAAGAACTTGTGCATGTCGAGAATGGGAGCTTACTGGTATACCTTGTATGCATGCAGTGGCTGTAATTAGGGACTGCAGGAATGACCCAGAAGACTACGTTGACAACTGCTACACGGTTGACACATATTTGAGGTGCTACAGTAATATTGTGCAGCCCATTAACGGTATGCGCCTTTGGCCACAGTTGGATATGGTTGATATCATTCCACCATCCTGGACTGTACTGCGAAAGGGGAAAAAACAGATAAATCGAAGAAAAGGAGCAGACGAAGAGGGGATAGTACATTCACAAAATCAGAGTTATCTAAGGAGAAAGGGACGTCTGACAATGACATGCTCAGCGTGCGGCCTGCAAGGTCACAACAAGCGATACCACTCGCGGCCGGAAGCTCCTGACTCTGTGAGTTAAATGACGAGTTATCTATACATGTATGGTTGATACCTAACTTATGTCGTGGTTTTTTCGTTTACAGGATTGGTTTGACGGCAATTTAGAAGAAGTTGGCTCATATCGCGACATAGAGGTGGATGAAAGAGTGAGTAAATGATTCCCTTTTTTGCTGCAATTTAGTTTCTGCCTTCTTCTTCTGTAATTTAGCGAAAACCATTATGTGGTTTGCATTTTTCAGGGAAAAATGGTGGCAGACAGGGGACAACGATCATCAACTGGCGACAACCCTACAACCGAACAATCTTTCCGCTTCATTCCAACCCCGAGGGTGTATCGTGAAGCACGGTCAAGTGGACTTCAAACTGGTCCAGTATCAGGTCCAGCAGGATTGATGTGTACCCAATCCATTCCTGTAGATGTTCCAACCGATGCCGTGAACTTTGACGATGTTGTGGATGGCTGCAATTACTTGGGGGATGCGGAATCTGCAATTGTGAGAGCGTCAAGGGCACGAAAACGACGACGCGCCAAGGGTAGTACATCAGCAGGAACGTGATGTCGATGCAGCTGTTATTCGATTTTTTGATGAAATCTGTGATGAGATCTGTTTTGATGAAAGCTGTGATGCCCTTTTTTTTGAAGAAATATGGGAACTGTTTTGATGAAGTCTTGAGGTTGATAAAATCCGTGGTGCATATGTTTTTTTGATGAAATCTAGGAATCTACTAGTGTGCATTTGTCTGTGATGTTGAGGAAAGCTGTGGTGCACTTTTTTGAAGAAATCTGGGAATTTAGTACTTTGATGAAGGCTGTGATGTTTAAGAAAGCTGTGGATGAAATTTTTGGATATCAGTTTAGGAAAAAAAATTTGGTGAAATCTGGAAATTGTCTTCATGAAATCGAGGAATCTACTACTTTTGTGTGGGGAGATTTTCAGGCATCAGCAAGACATTATGTGCACATATATACATCATAGGAAGATAGGACCTGGGTGTAGTGGTTTCATTTTGGACTGTAAATTCAACAGTTATTGTAAGATCTTTGGTTTTTGGTATATATAAATTTGATGGCATCTCAAGTTAAACTTGTTAAATATCAGTCCTGTTTTTCAAGTTGCTGCTGTTCATTATACATAATTATTATCAGTTTCTGCATGACATAAATACTTCAAATGCATCACAGTAAACTTCATACCAGATGCCGAACTCAGTCATCAAACCAGGTGTTGATCATTTTACTGATTTCGCAGGGAATGCATGAAATAAATGTTCAAATGCATCACAGTAGTAAGCTTCATCATAGAAAAAAAAAAAACCAAAATCTGAACTCCAACTATGGTTCATCATACTGATTATGTAAACACAAAATTTCAGCCCTACTGATTTAATATACTTTCATCAACTATCAACAACTTATCAACACAAAATTTCAGCCCTATTATTGAATATACTTCCATCAGCTATCAACAACTTATCAACACAAAATTTCAGCCCTATTATTGAATATACTTTCATCAACTATCAACAACTTATCATATCAACACAAAATAAAATGAATACACTTCATCACAATATTTCGATAAACATGTAGAAATGAGAATATATTCTTCAACTACAACACGAAGTTTGAAACTTAAGAACATTCGATTTACTGGGATGCACAACAGTGGAACTTCAAAATGAAACCCCTAAAAACAGACTACTAATGATTGTGAAACGCCTAAGCAGGCCTAAACACAGACTACAAAATAAAAGTGACACACAAACAAGCGGTTCCGTTTCACGGAGCTTTTCCATCTTGTTTCCCGTCATCTTTCTCTCCCTTTCCCTTGCGAAAAGAAAATTTGACGTCAACTTCCACGTCATTTTCTTCGGTTATTTTAGCAACGTGTTTCAGCAACCCCGACAGCTCATCAATTGTCGATGTAGCACTTGACTGACCCTGAAATTCGTGATATTCATCTTCGTCGAGCCACTTGAAATGACTGCAATTGTTAGTAGTACAACAAAGGAACAGCCGGCCGTAATTTCCAGTCCTCTTTTCAACCTCCATGCATTTCTCTATTCCGTTGCCGCATACTGGACATGGTTTCTTCGTCGGGCAATCCAACAAATAGTGGCCCGGCTTCCTGCACCCATCACAAATGCCTTGGTTCTTTCCTCCCATTATAGTAGGCTCTTGCAACCACAAAAACAAAAACCATATTTAGTAATGTCTATAACAACCAAATGATTACAGGAATTGCACTGTCTATAAACCAATTCATTTCTCATTTTTCTAATTCCCAAAAAGAAAAAATTCGAGTGTGTCTTACCTGATTCGCTAAACCGCTCTTTACCCAGAATACGTGAATGGATTTTCGGCTATGGGCACGTATAGTTCTCGTGCTATACCCAGAAGAAGAAATTTGATTAGCATTAAACGAGATTACGGTGAAGATGGTTACTGATTTGAAGCTAGGGTTCTTCACTTTAGGGAATTTTGCAGGAACAGATTTGAAGCTAGGGCTCGTATTGGGGAGGAGATTATAAGAGTTGAAATGAATTGAATTTGGGGTAAAAGGCGTGAAAAATAGGGCAAAGGCGTGTTTGATAGTCTGAGGTGGCATCTGATTGTGAAAAAATTAAATACTTGGGCTGAATTAACGGTCCAGCTGGAAATTCCGTCTGCCACGTAGGAGTGTTACTAAACAGAGTTGCTTCGGTGAGTGATGGACAGTAACGGATTAAAGTTCAGTGGCTATTGGGATAAGTTTTAAAGTTCAGTGAGTAAGTCGAGACATGACACAAAGTTCAGTGGCTAATGAAACATTTAACTCGCCCCTTGACGGTCATTATTTTGAAAAAAATAATATTTTGAATAGATTATTTTTTTAAATATATGATTTAAAAATTAAAAGTATGAAAAAGTTTTAAATTTACGTATAAAATATTTTATGAATATAAAAATTAGGCTTCGTTCTCTTTTCCCTTTTTAAGCCATTTTCGATTTTTCAAAACGGTGAAAACGTTTTTTTCTTTTCCATTTTCAAAAACGTATTTTTGAAAAAAAAAAAAAACTCAAAACAACAAAATGTCATTTTGAGCATTTTCAGTACAAAACACGCGAAAAATGAAAAACACGAGAACGACCCCTCCTTTTCCTGCATAATTGTGCGTGAGAGAATAAAGGAAGAATCGTCGTCTTCTTCCTCAACAATCAACCACCACCTGCCACCTAGACCACTTGACCCAACTACCATTCGAACCCTCTCACCTCCCCCTTCAACCTCTTGTTACCACCTAGTCACGAATTTGTCGGAATCAGCCCCAATCACCACCCAAAATCGCGCTACTAGTCACGATTTTCGTTATATTTCCACCGCCATTGACCACTATTTCGATTGTGGACCACCACCATTACACTTCTCTCAACTAGGCGTATCTAGAACCACCATGGATCACCTGCAATTTTGGTTCAGAATCGAGTGAGCTTGTGAAAGCAGTCGATTAGTTTTGTGAATTATTCTACTGGTTGTTCATTCTCAAAGTAACTTGTTAATTTTACAACATTTAAGTTCATTTGCTTTTGAATTGAAATAATGATTAGTGATTTTTTTGTTCATTAGGTCACAGGGCATTTTGAATCTGGAAAACTATTTCTCACCAAACACAAAAGGAAGCAATTATGATTTTATGATTTTATTAATTTCAAGTATTTAATTATTTATTCTTCTAATTGAGTAAAGTGGGTCTCCAAATTTAGTGCAAGAAATTGTTTATTTTGTGTTCATAATGGTTTGTCTTAGAGAATTTCGAATCCAATCTTTTTTGGATGCAATATAAGAAGAGAGAGAAGGTATTGGATGTGAACTTCTTTTTTCCCTTTTCAAACAATTCTTAATTTATTTTTTGCCTTCAGAATCCATAATTAGAAATGGAAAGAGGAAAGAAATGTGGAAATTACATGTGTTTTCCACTTTTGATTATTCAAGATGTGCTTAGATGATTGTGGATATGGTTCTTGATATTCTATTATTCAAGGGCTGCTCACTTTGAACTAATTGTTTGTATAATATAAATTTATTTATGATTAGTCTGAAATATGCAAGTCAAATAGTTCATTATTGTTTCAAGTTTTGGATTCAAATACTGTCAAATATATTTCTTAATAATTTGATGTTTATTAGTTGACATAGTCACAAGAAAATTGAACAACTTTCCAATGACATGGAAATGTATTTTCTTGTACTTCAAATAATTATTGCGAATATATTTATAGTGTCACGCTATGTAAGTTTTCTTTTTATTTTGTAGATCAATTTTTCCTTGTTGATTCTGGCTATCCAAACATGCCTGGATTTCTTGTCCCTTATCGAGGTCAAAGATATCATTTGCGTGACTATGTTGGACAGGGAAGATTACATGGAAATGAATAATTGTTCAACTATATAGATTACTCATGCTATAACATTATTGAACATTGTATTGGAGTTTTAAATGCAAGATTTCATATTTTGAAGTTGATTATCAATTATCAACTGTGTAGACAAAGACAAATTCCTACACATGTTGTGCAATAAACAATTTTATTCGCTAGGAGCACGCTTTAGATAAGTTGTTCACTGAGTATTCAAGGGATAATATGATGTTTCAAGATATATCGGAGTCAGATCAAGATTAATAAGTCATACATTTTGATGTTAGTCAAACAGCTCAAACGAGACAAGTTAGGGATCAAATTGCTACACAAATGTGGGATGACTACTCGAGATGTCGTACATGATTCGTCGAATTTATTTTATATTTTGTTTAGTGTCTTTTTGTTTTGCCATGACATGTAAACTTGTAATCGTATCTAGTGAACTGTGTTGCCAAATTTAATTTAGGTCGTGTTTTTATATCTGAAAAAAATTCAAGGTTAACCACTTCAAAATATACATGTTATTTAATATTATATTCACATTAAATTATTCAAATTTATTGAATAATCGGATTTATTAAATAAAATATTATAAAAAAATTCTCAAAATTTCAAAGTAAACGCGTTTTAAGTTTTCTGTTTTGAAAAATAATTTTTCATAATGACAAAAAGAACATATTTTCAGCAATTTCAAAATAGGTGCTCAAACACAGAAAACTCAAAATGAATTCAAAACTCAAAACGTGAAAACTAAAACACGAAAAGAATGACCCCTAAAGAGTTAATTTTAAAGAAAGATAAACATGGGTTTATATAGGGAAAATTGTAGCGAGGCTCCAAACCTTTCAATTTATTGCAGATTACACCAAAATCTTTTATTTTTTCATCCACAGTTCCAAACCTTTTACTTCGACTGCAACGGGAGGACAATGGATTGAATTCGCCCTTTAATCCGTTAATCAACCTAAAAATTAATACTTCGACCTAACTTGATAAATAAAGTAAACGATAAAATGATAAATTTACTTTTTCTATAAAAAACTAATAAAAATAAATGAACTTCATCTTTTTCAAACCATCGCCCCCATCTCAAAAATAAAAAAACATTAACCCTGACACTACCGACCACCACCATCCATCGACACGTCGCTGCATCGCTCACTGCCTATCGCACACTATGTTACCACCCACCATCACCCAAACTTTTTTTTTTTTTTTTTTTCCAGTAAGTAGCAATTTTGCCCAATATCTATAAGAAAAATGCTACTCAGCGGAGAACTCGATTTTGATATGGCTTTTTAAGCTAAGCCCCTGTTTAGTACACATTTAAATTTTTATTTTCATTCTTTTACTCATTTTCAACCAAACATTATTCAATAAAATAATATTTTTCATTACATCAATAACTTATTTTTTCAACCACACATTCTCCATCAATCTACTATTCCAAAATACATTCTTCCAAAAAAATGTGGTTCAAACACACCCTAAATCTAGTGTACCCTTAGGGTCCGTTTGATTGTAAATATGAAATTTGGGTGGAAAAAAAATGAATCGCAGAGAATTGAATTGTCTAGAATTTGTTTTGTAGGGAATTGTAATTATTTGTATTTGATTGATATAATTTTTCACATAATTCGTTTGACTTTGTTTTTCATGCAAATTGTTAATTATTGGGATAAATATTTTTACAATATGTATTAAAATTTGTTTGGATTGCCAAAAAGTTAAAAAAAAAAAATTAAAATTTTTTTGTGTTCGTTTGACTTTATTTTTCATGCAAATTGTCCATTAAAGTGATAAATTTTTTTACTATTGGAGATAGATTTTGCTTCCATTGCAAAAAGAAAAAAAAAAAGAAAAAGAAAAAAAAAGGGAAAAGATGGAAAACCAAAAACCACATACTAGATGAAAATTGATTTTCAACAAAAACAATGAATTGACACATGTGTGAAGTAAATCAAGAAAAGAAATTCCAAGGAAATAAAGTGCAATCAAACAAGCCACTTACCAAAAAAATTTCATTTTCCCCCTAATTTTTAAGCTATCAAATAGGGCCTTAATTGGGGGTGGAAACCCTTAATTTTGATGTTTGATTTCATAACTTTTTCATGGAATTCATTTTCACCCATTTTCTAGATACAATCATTTAAAGCATACTTTCCACCTTTTATTTTTCCATGATTTTGATGGGAAAGTGTTTTCCATCTTCTTCTTTTTAACTTTTTGACAATGGAAATATATTATAAATTCAATGGTAAAAAAATTTATCCATTTAATTGATAATTTGCATGAAAAATAAAGTCAAAAGAAAAAAAAAATTTCAAATTTTTTTTTTATTTTTTTTTTGTACTTTTTGACAATCCAAATAAATTTTAATATAGATTGTAAAAAAATTTATCCCAAAAAGTAACAATTTGTATGAAAAACAAAGTTAAACGGATTAGGTGAAAAATTATATCAATCAAATATCATTAATCACAATTTCCTCTAAAATAAATTCTAGACAATTCAATTCCCTACAATTCGTTTTATTTTCACCCAAATTCCACTGTTCCAATCAGACGCACCCTCAGTTCTTTACTCTTCTTCTCCAATTTCAAATTTGTGCTTATCCACTCCACCTTTACACATAAATATACCCAAAAACACTCATTTTAACCACATAAACGGATACCCTTAACTGACTACCAAGAAATGGAGCCCCGACTAAATTTGCTGATGTTACAAGCGTCGTTTTACTTTATTTCTACATACACAAATGCATACTTTGTTGGTCAATTGAATGAGGGATTTCTTGAATTTTTTGGTAATTAACATTACATTATGAGTTTAGGAGACTTAGAAATTTAGGATCCATTTGATTAAGAAATTGTTGGAAACAGTACTGAGGTATTGATGTTAGCAGTGGGCGACGTGTCAATGGGTGGCGATGGTCAATAGTGATTGAGTTCTGATTTTTTATTTTGGGGTGGGGATGTGAGGTTTGGAGAAGATGAAGTTATTTTTTGGTTTTTTATTTAATTATTTTATTTTTAAAAATATAAATTTATCATTTTACCTTTTACTCAATTTGTCAAGCTGAGTCTAAAGTATTATTTTTGGGTTGATTAATGGACGGATTTGGTCCATTGTCCTTTTGCTGCAGTTGAAGTAAAGGATTTGAAACTATGGGTGCAAAAATAATAGATTTGAGTGTTTGCTATAAATTGAAATGTTTGAGACCCTCCCTGCAATTTTCTCTTCTATATATGTGCAGTTGAAGTAAAGGATTTGAAACTATGGGTGCAAAAATAATAGATTTGAGTGTAGTTTGCTATAAATTGAAATGTTTGAGACCCTCCCTGCAATTTTCTCTTCTATATATGAACTTTTTTTTCTTCAAAAAAGTTGCTAAAATGATCAAATATGGATGTAGAATGTCAATTATATGATCTTACAGAAATATCATTTTAAAGAAATGGTCAAATCTTTGTACACAAAAAGATGTTGTACAAATTTCGGTATACTTTGTACTTATTATAAACAACAATTATAAAGAATTCAAGTGTATACTCGATATTAGCCTTTTTTTTTTTTTTAATCAAATTAGGTTTTGTGAACACAAGGAAAAGATAAAGACAACATATCGAGGGAACAAAAGATAATCTTGAGGTAATTGAATCTTATGTCAAATGATATTGTAATGAATGTCTCATCTTGATCAAGTAGTAAGTATGAGTCTCAATTAATTACTCATTAATCTTATTTAATTACATGTTAATATTGATTATGGAGTTGTTCGGTAGATATTAAAATCTAATTTTTAATTGAAAATATAGCAGTTATGTTTGACTTTCATCTCACGCATGAGATCCACTAACGGCTATATTTTCAATTAAAATTGAATTTTAATCTCTACCGAGCATACCCTATGTATGAAGTATTTCATCGAGTACTATAGAAGGTTTTGATGTGATTTTTTTTTTAGTTAAGATGGAATGCATCGAATGATATACTTCATCCATCCCATAAAAATGGGTTTGCTTTTTTCTTTTTTTTTTCCTGTTCTGTTTGGTCTAAATTATAGGTCACTTTACTTGTTGTTGAAAGTATAGTTGATTTCTTAATTTTTCTAATAGTGATATTTTTATAGATGTCACAAAATTTGAAAATGCACAAAAAATTGTCACTTTCACAAATGTTGCTCAAAAATGTTACTTTTTGATGTGAAAAGTACACACCCTTGTATATAGGCTATTTTAGGAGCATTTAATACTCATTAATGCATGCATTTAATATAATTTAATTCAATGATGTGATCACTTGATAGTGTAATAAAAATTTATAACTATATGTATTATTATATAATAATGGGTAATAGAATTGTTAACCCAAAAAAAAAAAAAAAAATTCATTCATTACTTTGGTTGAGTGTGAAAACGAGATTCTCTCTAAAAAATTCCAACCTTGTCTTCCTCTCCTCCATTCCCATATCAAGAAGAAAGTAGTTTCAAAATCGTCTTACATTTTGAGAGGTTAGCATTTTACAAAATGTTTAATTTTTTCCTCTTCTAATTGAGTATTTTTCAATTGTTAAAGACAACATCCTAAGCCTTTTTTCAATTTCGTGAATTATTATACATTCAACATATTTGGATTTGTATATATTTTTAATGAAGATAATGTTCTCCATAAAATGCCATGGAACATTCCCTATTTAATAAAGCATGATCAATGGTTTACAAAATTTTTATCATTTGATAACTGAGCATTGATGAACACATTTAATGTTATGAAGAATGTAATTTTTACAGCAGTCTATAAAATGCGACAGTTGAACCGTATACTACATTCTGTCGAATATGACAGATGAAATGTCAAGCCTCACATTTGCTGTCTTATTTTTCATATTCACCTGTTTAATATTATTTTTTATAATTTATTTGTAGGTGTCAATTGTATGCATTAAACCCTGTATTATAATTATGTCCAATAATTATCATTGCTATATCATATTTTAAGGTATGAGTAATAAATCTGAGATTCACTATGTTGCACAAAGGGGATTCCATGCATGTAGATGATGAGGGGAAGTGAAGTGGGAACAAAAATACTTCACTATTAGTTCCAAGTAATATCATCGTAGCAGGATTTGCGTTACAATTGATAGAGTAGCTTTGTACGAATCAGAAAAAATAGTCAATGTGGATGAACTGGTCACAATTGGACTGCTTGTTTAGGACCTGTACTAACACCATCACGTGGCATTCAATGAGAGATAATCAAGCTTAAATTTCTATTTTGTACGTGACAATAACGGCTTTGGTTATTTATGTTTTATTATTATGTTACTCTAATTGTAATTGTAGCTTAAGATCGGTTAAAAACACAATTTTGTAACATGTTGAAATCGTAAAATATCATTCATTAATAGTTGTTAAACCATCGGCCCCTACAGATACTCGTTGGAATTCTCAACAGTTGGACGTGGTTCATTTTACAAGAAAAAAAGATTGAGCATAATGGTGGGTACCATAATAGACATTACAAACGGTTACATGGAAATATGTACATACGGTAGGAAAGAGAAAATTTATATAGCAAATACTGACCAACTAAATTTCAGATAAACTTGGGAGCAACTACAAATTCTAGAAGTTCATAAACAATAAATCATTTACAATGTCCTTACATCAAAACAATAGCACACACACTGACCCGTTTACGTTAAAAAAAAAAAAAAAAAGAAAAAAAAAAAAGCTTAAAAGCCTAACACTAACCCATGCACATCAAAATAACAGCTCCAAACACATCTAGCAATTATCACTCCGATCACCACAAGATTAAAGGTGTTAAATCCTTATATCCTAGTCGGACAAAATAAAAACAAGGCATTATTTTAGGGTTTTTTTGAGTCCTTTTAACAAAAAAAAAATGCGTTTTGCAATAGTGTTACGAGGGAGAATGTGTGGTTAAAAAATAAAAATAAAAAATTCAAATTTAAAGTTTCTCAAATAAGGGCATAATATGTACATTGTTACAAACAAATTTAAAGTTTCTCGATTTTCTTCCTACTTCCCCTAATATATGGCATCCTCGTCGCTGCTGCAGGCACTCAAATGTGTGTCGAGCGCTGCTTCTTCGTTGCAATGGCATTATCATCAACATATGGTACGGTAGCCACTAATGGAACATCCACGTCGGCCCTTCATGTGGCCTTCTGAGAATCACCCGATGGTTTGGAAATGCATGGATCTGTGCAAATATGATATGGTTCACTTCACCTAAAACAAAAGACGAAGAAAGTAACATACTCATCCAATTTCAGTTATCTATGCCCGGGAACATACCATTCGTTTCCATAAAGTCGAAACCAAAAGGAATATGAAGGATTTCTAGGGATGCGCTCACTGGTCGCATGTTTATGCCATCTATGTGAACATAATGATTGCAATGTCAATATACAATTATTGATTGTACATCTCATATACGGTAGAAGTGAAATGGACTTGTAATTTTGAGAATGTAAACTATTAACACCTCTATCCATATTTTCATATACTGCGTGGTTGGACTCAACTCATTTTTCTCTGTAGGATTAAAAACATTTTTGACCAACAATTCCTTCAAACCCGTGAGTTAGACCGTTACGTACGGATATCATCCCTAAGTGTTCGGGCATAAAGTCCACTAAGCGTTGCATTGCCACTCGTACTAGTTGCCATCTCATTGAACCTAAGTTCGACCCCGTCATAATTCAAATCTATATATTTCTTGATCTCGCTGCATTGTTCATCAAGCCTTTTCTCGAACATTTTTTTTTATCCTTCAACATAGTCAAATGATGTCTTACACGTTAATTCAACGTAAACCTATACATTGAAGCCAATCCACTTGAAGTTACATGTATGAAAGAATAATAATTTAGTAATTATTTTTAACATAAAAAACATTAGTATAAAGAAATAATAGAACACTCTCATCATATTCAACAATATAAGTAAAGAAAAAAGTAAAATCATTTATTTATTACATAACAAATGAACATGATAAGCTGAACCAAATTTCTCATGTGACAAAACAGTTCGAAGTTGTTATCGAACTATCGACAACTTCTTATACAACGATATTGACATTTAGCTTTCAGAGTTAAATTTTTGTTTCAAGGTAAAAAAGTTCAGGTCATGGCAATCTTAATGACAATACCAATGGCATTCAATAATGTTCCACCATACACAAGTGCTCAAATGATATCAAAACATTGGGTTCTACCTAAACTAAACTCACAAAATCAAACAAGGAAGAACACAAACTTGAACCCCCAATCAACCTATCGTATAAGACATCCTCAAATTTCAAGATAAATCAATTTTTTTTTTTTCCCTCAACAAGAAGGATTCACAACTGTTGAGACTTTGACATTAAAAGTGGTGTGCCAAGATAGTAAGGGTTAGGTTAGGAAAAACTTGAATAGTAGAAATTTTAGATTACCACTTATTAACAACTTAAATGATGATGACAATCCAATCACAAGAAATTGAAGCAACGATACACAAGATAATCAATTACGCAATTCAGCCTAGTATATCCAAAATCATAAGTTCACTCATGCAGCAACAACGAGATCTGGAATTATATTCTGTAATTCTTAGTTGTTTGGCAATCCCATCAAATCATCAATTGAAATTCTATAAAACAAATTAATAACCAAAATGTCTGAATTCCAGAAATATTCCATTTACATATTTAGGGCCGTTTGACCCCATTCCATTCCATTCTCATTCTCATTTTTTTGTCTTTCTTCATTTTAACCACACATTTTTCAAATAAAATAATATTACACACAAATCTAAAATTTTTCATCATTTTTCCACCACACACTCTTTCATCAATCACTATTCCAAAAATTTTATTCTTATTAAAATCAACATCAAACACACTTTTAACTTGAACAATCTAAATCCACAAACTTTGTCACGCAAACTAATATAAATATAATAATAATGATGACTAATTATGAACCTTAAGCACGGATCTCCAAAAGGATTAATCGAAACTAATAGGCACCCCAATACGGACCTGCAACAAAATTCAAGTATTTTACATTAAACCCACTCAATAATCATGGGATTCAAGAAGTAAGATCAATGGAATCAAATGCTTACAGCCAAATATGGAATTCAACGGCAAGATCTTTAATAACGAAGAAAATAAAACTTTCAAGGAAAAAAATAAAACACAATTGTTGAAGAAGATTGAGAACTTACTAAAACTTTGAGAGGAATGAAGGGTATTTATGTTCCTCACTTTTTTCTTATTTAAACTATTGGGTCCGGTAAGACGGTTCACTCGGTTTTTAATTTTTTTTTATTTGAAAATTACTATTTGAATTAATTGGATGTGATGTTTGTCCACTTTTTAGTACAATTTTTTTATCTTGTCAAATCACATTTATTTAACAACATGCAAGACATTTAAATTTTTTTCAATGGTAAAAAAGATCAAAAGTGGCATTTTTGAAAATGTCATTTCATAAAATGTCATGGGGAGAAGGGGGAGGGGTGCAATTTCACTTTTTAATATGTCTCTATATTTTATGTGTTTTGCTATCAACAAATATGAACTACTCCTATTTAAATTATTATTTATAGGGTGTATTAGGAACAATATAAGTAAAATTTATGTTTTAAACAATATTAATTATGGCCCCGTTTGGTTTCCATTTTTTCACCATAAAAATGAAAAATATGACCGCTATTCATCACATTCAGTCACCATAATTGACTTTATATCTTTTGTGTGGGGCCTATAACGACTATATTTTTCATTCTCATTTTACAAAAAATGTGTATCAAACGGGACCTATATATTTTTTAATCTATGTGAAAATGAAAGTAAGTCTATCTTTATGAAATGGAGGGAGTGGTATATTTTGTAAAAGTTTGTAATGATGAATTCATTGAATGCTTGATGAAAACAAGAAGTATGTTTAATGTCATTAAGGATAGCTCATATTAAAAAAAAAATTGTTTATGTCGTTCTATGATTGTGTTCTGTCAATTTTCGATAAAAAAAAAAATGTTCTCACGAAATTATCTTTGGTAAAGTGGAAATTTGTGATTTTTGTCATTTAAATGATTTCAACAACAATTTATATCATTGAAGACTGTTTGTTTCCCATTTAAGGTTTAGGGTTTTAGAATTTAGACTGTCTATTTCATTTTGTGGCACCCTTTATCTTTTGTTGATGTCAATTTTCATTTAATTTTTTTGTTTTTCTTACCATCAAAATTGAGATTTATGGTCATACACGGAGATATTTCATGAACACCACCGAGGAATGGAAGTGGTGTGGCTCATGAGCAACGTCCACACAAGTTCCAGCCTCCAGGTGAGATATTGTTTCATGATCTTGTCCGTAGTTAAGGAAAGATTGAATGTGGACGACAATGATGTTACCATTCATTTGAAATTCAAGTTGGCATCATTCATCATTGAGCTCCCTGACTTGCTAACGTTGAATACCTGTAGTGGTATACATTTCAATACATAAGGAAAAAGCACTCCAGTAGTTTCTCCAGAGGTCCCCAACATCAATTTCCTGGGATTTATGCTAGAAATGACGGCGTTGCTTCCCAATTGAAGCCTCGACACGATGCTCACACGGTGAATGGAACATACAAAAAATAATAGTGATGAATCTGTAACGCCCCAAATTTCACTATTAACTCGAGGCGCTACTTAAACCAAAATAGCCTGTAAATAAATATTTTCAAAAGTCGCCACAATACGAAGGCAAACATATACTTTAAAAATCCATAGCAATTTTATACAAAACGCGGAAACATCACTTCTAAAATAATTTTTCTCATATTCAAGAGTTAATACCAAATGTAATAAGCAAAACCAATATTTGCAAAAATACCAAAATTCAATACTTAAGTGTCAAAATGGAAATCAACTATTTAAAATTTCTTGTTTTCAAAACTTGAAATTCAAAAGGTCTATTATTAAATAAAAATTGCCCCGCTCGTTGCCTTGCACTGCCAAACTCCTTAACCTGAAAAGTTGGGAAAATAGTGGGGTGAGTATAACGAATTATACTCAGTGGAGGTATAGCAATCAGTCCAAATTAAATCCAAATATGCAATCAAGTGGTGAACATAAATATCCATACAACATACTATAGAATATGTACTGTGGGCATTCCCAAGGACCCAATTTCGATCCCGGACCTATTTACGGTCCCTGACAACATGGCATAAGCTTAGCAAATTTTAGCACTGTGGGCATTCCCAAGGACCCGATTTCGATCCCGGACCTATTTACGGTTCCTGGCAACATTTTCATATGTATAAACATCATATCACAATCAAAATCACACATCGAGAATTAACATGGACAAATAACCACAATTGCTTAAAAGTAAACCCCACCTCGAAGTCTTGAAAGTTTTCTTGAAAATTGAACAATTGAAATGTTACCGTGCTTCACACTTTGCCCGCGAACTCGTCTAGCAAGAACAAAATTAATTTAATTTAAGATACTAAGTTTAATTAAGACTTTAACACTTTTAAGGACTAAATTGAAAAGTATTTAAAACTGAATTTAAAAGTTTGAAGGGCTGAAAACAGACTTTTGGAATTCAATGGGCTGATTTAAAAGTAATTAAAACATGGGGCTGAATTAAACAATTATAAAACTTTGAAATTGGAATAATAAACTTTTAAAAGCTTTGGAGCTAAATTGAATAACCTTTAAAGAAATAGGGCTCAAGGTGTAATTGTTCAAAATCAATTATTTACAAAAACCAAACCTATCCCTATCTCTCTCTCACTCAACTCGCGACAATGGCTGGGGGAAAAGGAGGCCGGTGATGGAAGAGGTGAAGGAGGAAGGTGGCGACGGCGAATGTGGAGATGGCGGCTGAAAGTGGAGGCGCCGGCGGGAGGAGTCGTTTGGGGGTTGATTGGGTTCGACCGAGATCAAAACCGAGGCTAGGAGATGGAGATTTCTTGGGTTTTCCGGCGGACAGTCCGGCCGAAACGTGCGTGGGTTTGAGGTAAGTGATTGGGCTTTGTGATTTCTTGGTTTTGTGGTTGGATTTTGGGCGAAATTGGTTGAAGTGGAGGGGTCGATTGGGCAAGATGGCTGCCGTGTTTGGGTAATGGTGGTGACGGCGGTGGTGTAATGGGTGCGTGAAGGTGGCGGTAGTGATTTGTGTGATTTGCAACAGGGTTCGAAAGTAGGTAGTTGGGTCGGGGGATTGAGGCTCGACTGTGGAATGTCAACTGAGTTTCTGTGTGTGCGAAAATGGTTCGAGGTTGGAGGATTTCGACATGGGTGAATGGTGATGAATCTGGCAAATTTTCAGTGGCTTATTGATCGAATTTTGAAGGGGAAAGATGGTAGTTTCTTACCTGATTTTCTGGAGTTGGGAGGCCGTGTGGAGTTGGAGAGGTTGAGAGGTGCTGTGGTGAAGATGGTGATAATGAACAGTAGGGCACGAAAAACGAGGTAGTAATTGGACTTAGAGTTTGTGCTGGAATGAAATTCTTTGGTTAATAGGATTTAAATAAAAATTGAATTAAAAGATAAAATTTGGGTTTAATGAAATTGGGTTTTAAATAGAATATCGAACCTTAAAATGGATTTAAATCGATAAGAATTCGATACTTTTAAAATGGTTCGAGATTGCACTCGATAAGTGAATATTGAAATTTTAAGTTTAAAATCGTTTCGAAATCGTAAATAAATTTGTTTTGCTAGACAAATTCGACGGACGTAAAATAGTTTCTAAAATTCGACGGAATTGTCGTAGCGATATAATTTAAGTTATAAAATTGTATTTTGAAAATTCGGGTCGCTACAACCTTCCCCACTTAAATAAATTTCGTCCTCGAAATTAAACTTACTTGAATTGAGAATGTCTGGATATTTGGCTAAAATTTCATCTTCTCTTTCCCAAGTTGCCTCTTCTCTACCATGTCTATTCCATTGGACTTTAACTAAAGGGATATCTTTGTTCCTTAAGGTATGAACTTTCCTCTCAAGTATAACTGCAGGAGTTTCCTCATATGTCATATCTTTGTTAACATCCAAGGATGTATAATTAACAATGTGGTCCGGATCATGGACATATTTTCTTAACATTGAGACGTGAAAAACATTATGTACTGCTGTTAACTCTGGCGGTAAAGCCAACCTATAGGCCACGTTTCCAACTCTTTCCAAGATTTCAAAAGGTCCAATAAACCTTGGTCGAAGTTTCCCTTTCTGTCCAAATCTTACCACTCCCCTCATGGGAGCCACTTTAAGGAATACTTTTTCACCAATTTCAAACTGTAGTTCCTTTCGTCGTTTGTCAGCATAAGACTTCTGTCTGTCTTGTGCTATTTTAATCCTTTCTCTGATCTTTTCCACAGCCTTTACAGTCTGTTCCACTATTTCTGGACCCAAAACTTTCCTTTCACCAACTTCATCCCAATAGATTGGTGATCTGCATTTTCTGCCATAAAGAGCTTCATACGGTGCCATGCCAATGGTAGACTGGAAACTATTGTTATATGCAAACTCAACCAAAGGTAAATGCATTTCCCAGTTACCACCAAGGTCTAAAGCGCAAGCTCTCAACATATCCTCTAAAGTCTGTATAGTTCTCTCTGATTGTCCATCTGTCTGTGGATGATATGCTGTACTGAATTTCAATCTAGTTCCCATAGCTGTTTGCAAGCTTTCCCAAAACTTTGATGTAAATCTGGAATCTCTGTCTGACACTATAGAAACTGGTACACCATGCAATCTTACAATTTCTCTGATGTACAACTGAGCATACTGGTCTAAGCTGAAAGTCATTTTCACTGGTAGAAAATGAGCAGCTTTTGTCAAACGATCAACTATAACCCATATAGCTTGATGACCTTTAACTGATTTAGGAAGTCCCACGACAAAATCCATTGTTATATGTTCCTACTTCCATTCTGGGATTTCAAGTGGGTTCAACATTCCAGACGGACGTTGATGTTCAGCTTTAACTTGTTGGCAAGTCATGCACTTCTCAACAAATAAGCTAATTGACCTCTTCATGTTTCTCCACCAATAAATTATTCGCAAATCCTGGTACATCTTCGTACCTCCTGGGTGTGCAGTATAAGGTGAAAAATGTGCTTCCTCTAAAATTTCCTTCCTCAAGGCTTCATCCTTCGGTACACACAGTCTTCCCTTAAACAGAAGAGTGTCATCAGTTGATACTTCAAAACCTTTAACACTGCCAGCGAGTACTCGGTCCTTAATCTTACACAAAAATTTATCCTTACCCTGAGCTTCTTTAATTCTGTCTCTGAGAGTCGGTCGAACAATCATAGTGGCTATAATTGCAGTTGTGTGATGTGGATGAGCTACAACTTCGAGTCTCATGTTGGCAAAGTCCTTAATCAATTGTTCTTGACTGGTTAAGGCAGCTAACTGTCCTTTGCCTTTCCGACTAAGTGCATCAGCAACAACATTGGCCTTGCCGGGGTGGTAGTGGATAGTACAGTCATAATCTTTAACTAACTCCAACCACATTCTCTGTCTCATATTCAATTCCTTCTGAGTGAAGAAATACTTTAAACTCTTATGGTCTGTGTATATCTCGCACTTACTACCATATAGATAGTGTCGCCATATTTTTAAAGCATGAACTACAGCAGCCAATTCCAAGTCATGTGTAGGGTAGTTCTGCTCATGTGGCTTCAACTGTCTAGATGCATATGCAATCACTTTTCCATGCTGCATCAGAACGCATCCCAAACCTTGTTTCGATGCATCACTGTAGATTACAAAACCTTCTGACCCTTCTGGAATAGCCAAAACTGGTGCAGATACTAATTTCTGTTTCAATTCCTGAAAACTCTTCTCACACTTTTCTGTCCACTGAAACTTCACTCCCTTCTTGGTCAACTGGGTCATCGGTCCAGCAATTTTTGAAAATCCTTCGATAAACCTTCGATAATAGCCAGCCAATCCCAAAAAGCTACGAACTTCATTTATATTGGTTGGTGCGCTCCAATTAGTAACAGCATCAACCTTGGCTGGATCAACTTCAATACCATCTGCGGTAACCACATGTCCAAGAAAACCAATTCGGTCAAGCCAGAATTCGCACTTCTTGAATTTTGCAAACGACTTTTCCCGTCGAAGTGTCTGTAATACAATGTTGAGATGCTCCTCATGTTGTTCCTTGTCCCTTGAATAAATCAGAATGTCATCGATAAACACAATTACAAACCGATCTAAGTATTGATGAAATACTCGGTTCATTAAGTCCATGAAGACAGCTGGTGCATTAGTTAACCCAAACGGCATCACAGTGAATTCGTAATGTCCGTATCAAGTCCTAAATGCAGTTTTTGGTATATCACTGTCCTTAACCTTCAATTGATGATAACCTGATCTCAAATCAATTTTGGAGAATACAACGGCACCCTTTAGCTGGTCGAACAAATCTTCTATTCGTGGTAAAGGATACTTATTCTTAACTGTGAGGCGATTCAACTCCCTGTAATCAATGCACATCCTCATTGATCCATCTTTCTTTTTCACAAACAGAACCGGTGCTCCCCAAGGCGATACACTCGGTCGAATAAATCCTTTATCCAACAGTTCTTGTAGTTGCACCTTCAACTCCTGAAGTTCTTTCGGTGCCATCCTGTAGGGTGCTTTAGATATGGGTGCAGCTCCAGGTACTAAGTCAATCATGAATTCCACTTGTCTATCTGGTGGAATACCAACTAGGTCTTCTGGAAACACATCCACAAAATCACGCACAACTGGTACATCTGTAACAGTTACCTCAGTTGCCTGAACACTAGTGATGCTCACTAGATATCCTTGATTTGTACTCTTTCTCAACATCTTCTGTGCTTTCAACACTGATATGACACGGGGCATGGTTTTGACCTTTGTCCCGAAGAAGGTAAATTCACATTCTCCTGGTTTCTGAAAAAGCACTTCCCTCTCGTGACACTTAATTGTAGCGTGATTGCAACTAAGCCAGTCCATGCCTAAAATAATATCAAAGTCCCTCATGTCTATTAAGTGCAAGTCTGCCTCTAAGTTCTTCCCATCTATTTCAAACTTAACAGCTTTCGACATCATATTAGTGATAATAGTTTCACCTGAAGGGATACTAACTTCTAAGGCATCATTCACACTTTCACATACATTCCCAATCTTAGCATGAAAACTAGCAGAGATGAAAGAATTCGTAGCACCGGAATCAATCAAAACAATAGCAGGTATATTGAATACTGATAGAATACCTGTCATCACGTCGGGATCTTTCTCTGCCTCTTTCTGAGTTAGAGCGAAAACTCGAGCCTTTCCCTTCCTGGCATCTTCCTTACCCTTGAATTCAGGACATTCACCAGCAAAATGACCGGGTTTCTTACATCTGAAACACATCCCCTTCCCGAGTAAGCACTCTCCATGGTGACGCTTATCACACTTAGGGCATACAGGTTTCTCAGTGCTAGCCTTTTCCTCCATTTTTCCCCATGATTTTCCCTTCTTGTTCTGATATCTGCCTTTGCTCATATTCTGACTGTCCCATTTCCTTTTCGCTGGTACCTCTGCGGGTTTCTGAGTAGTCTTTTCCAGGTTTAAGCGAGATGATATAGCTTGCGCTCGCTCAATTGCTTCGGCATAAGTAGTGAGTCCTAAACCTGCCATGATCCCTCCAATTTCTTGGCGTAAGCCCCTTTCAAATCTTCTAGCTTTCTTGATATCTGTGTCAACCAGATGGGTAGCATACCTGGACAGCTGATTGAACTTTGTTTCATATTCCACTACCGACATAGTTCCCTGTCTAAGTTCAAGGAACTCTGTTTCTTTCTGATCCCGAAAAGACTGGGGAAAATACCTCTGTATTATTAATTCCTTGAATCCATTCCATGTCAATTCAAGTTGCTGTGCCTCAGTTCTGGTGCGCTGATATGATTCCCACCAATGATCTGCATCCTCTTCAAGTTGGAACACAGCACATGACACTTTCTGAGCGTCCGAACAGGCTATATGTTTAAAGATCCTCTCTAATGCCCTTAGCCATTCCTCTGCAGCTAGGGGTCCTGTTCGACCATTGAATGTTGGTGGTTTATATCGGCGAAATTGTTCAACAACCATGCTAGTGTTATCTGCATTAGCTGGTGGATTAGGGGCATTTCGTCGAGCTGTTGGGGCTTGTTGCTGAATGAGCCCCTGAAGTGCATTCACGAGATCCCTTATCGAATCATTTCCCGCATCGCCAGTAGCAGCCTGGCCTGGGGTAGCTTGTCTTGCAGCAGTCCGATTCACGGGAACTCGGTTTGTTCTACGAGACATTTTCCTAAATCACAATAACATTTGTCTCAGCATCCACTAAGTTGTGAGATTCACAATGGCCATTTAGGAATAATAAAATCTAAAAGGAATAATCATAGAACATCACAGTAGAGCCTAAAGCAAATTTTATTATTATCTCAAATTTTCCGAAAGGAAAACAAATAATAAAATTGCAACCAATATCTATAACCCGAAATATGTTCTCCTATTAAATTTCCACAAACAGTTCTTTCCACATCTCTATCTCATACAGTCATTTTTGACATATCAATTATGAAGGTAAATTCTATTGAAATGGGTTACTTTATGTTTTAGCCTAATTCCGAGGACTAAATTTATAATTTCCAAATATTTTTTAAATACTTCACATTACAAGTTCAATTCCCAAACATATAGCTCATGGAAAATTTTTATAACATGTACTGGATACAAACTTTCAAACATTTCAAACTGCATCAACTATAGCAAAATTTCATTCTCAGTAACTTTCTGTTGTAACAATCAATTTCAGATGCAGTAATATAATAAATTCATGGTATCCAGCAAATGAAAATTTTCAGACTTCATCAAATAAAATTTTCTAAACATTTTACCTTTTCGGAGTAGGCGTGGCGCGGCAAGAGCGGGTAGCATTTAAATTAAATATTAAACACTTTTTATTTTATTTTTTGAAAAATTTTCACAAGTCTACAGAAAGGTAAACCTGTGCTCTGATACCACACTGTAACGCCCCAAATTTCACTATTAACTCGAGGCGCTACTTAAACCAAAATAGCCTGTAAATAAATATTTTCAAAAGTCGCCACAATACGAAGGCAAACATATACTTTAAAAATCCATAGCAATTTTATACAAAACGCGGAAACATCACTTCTAAAATAATTTTTCTCATATTCAAGAGTTAATACCAAATGTAATAAGCAAAACCAATATTTGCAAAAATACCAAAATTCAATACTTAAGTGTCAAAATGGAAATCAACTATTTAAAATTTCTTGTTTTCAAAACTTGAAATTCAAAAGGTCTATTATTAAATAAAAAAAAATTGCCCCGCTCGTTGCCTTGCACTGCCAAACTCCTTAACCTGAAAAGTTGGGAAAATAGTGGGGTGAGTATAACGAATTATACTCAGTGGAGGTATAGCAATCAGTCCAAATTAAATCCAAATATGCAATCAAGTGGTGAACATAATATCCATACAACATACTATAGAATATGTACTGTGGGCATTCCCAAGGACCCAATTTCGATCCCGGACCTATTTACGGTCCCTGACAACATGGCATAAGCTTAGCAAATTTTAGCACTGTGGGCATTCCCAAGGACCCGATTTCGATCCCGGACCTATTTACGGTTCCTGGCAACATTTTCATATGTATAAACATCATATCACAATCAAAATCACACATCGAGAATTAACATGGACAAATAACCACAATTGCTTAAAAGTAAACCCCACCTCGAAGTCTTGAAAGTTTTCTTGAAAATTGAACAATTGAAATGTTACCGTGCTTCACACTTTGCCCGCGAACTCGTCTAGCAAGAACAAAATTAATTTAATTTAAGATACTAAGTTTAATTAAGACTTTAACACTTTTAAGGACTAAATTGAAAAGTATTTAAAACTGAATTTAAAAGTTTGAAGGGCTGAAAACAGACTTTTGGAATTCAATGGGCTGATTTAAAAGTAATTAAAACATGGGGCTGAATTAAACAATTATAAAACTTTGAAATTGGAATAATAAACTTTTAAAAGCTTTGGAGCTAAATTGAATAACCTTTAAAGAAATAGGGCTCAAGGTGTAATTGTTCAAAATCAATTATTTACAAAAACCAAAACCTATCCCTATCTCTCTCTCACTCAACTCGCGACAATGGCTGGGGGAAAAGGAGGCCGGTGATGGAAGAGGTGAAGGAGGAAGGTGGCGACGGCGAATGTGGAGATGGCGGCTGAAAGTGGAGGCGCCGGCGGGAGGAGTCGTTTGGGGGTTGATTGGGTTCGACCGAGATCAAAACCGAGGCTAGGAGATGGAGATTTCTTGGGTTTTCCGGCGGACAGTCCGGCCGAAACGTGCGTGGGTTTGAGGTAAGTGATTGGGCTTTGTGATTTCTTGGTTTTGTGGTTGGATTTTGGGCGAAATTGGTTGAAGTGGAGGGGTCGATTGGGCAAGATGGCTGCCGTGTTTGGGTAATGGTGGTGACGGCGGTGGTGTAATGGGTGCGTGAAGGTGGCGGTAGTGATTTGTGTGATTTGCAACAGGGTTCGAAAGTAGGTAGTTGGGTCGGGGGATTGAGGCTCGACTGTGGAATGTCAACTGAGTTTCTGTGTGTGCGAAAATGGTTCGAGGTTGGAGGATTTCGACATGGGTGAATGGTGATGAATCTGGCAAATTTTCAGTGGCTTATTGATCGAATTTTGAAGGGGAAAGATGGTAGTTTCTTACCTGATTTTCTGGAGTTGGGAGGCCGTGTGGAGTTGGAGAGGTTGAGAGGTGCTGTGGTGAAGATGGTGATAATGAACAGTAGGGCACGAAAAACGAGGTAGTAATTGGACTTAGAGTTTGTGCTGGAATGAAATTCTTTGGTTAATAGGATTTAAATAAAAATTGAATTAAAAGATAAAATTTGGGTTTAATGAAATTGGGTTTTAAATAGAATATCGAACCTTAAAATGGATTTAAATCGATAAGAATTCGATACTTTTAAAATGGTTCGAGATTGCACTCGATAAGTGAATATTGAAATTTTAAGTTTAAAATCGTTTCGAAATCGTAAATAAATTTGTTTTGCTAGACAAATTCGACGGACGTAAAATAGTTTCTAAAATTCGACGGAATTGTCGTAGCGATATAATTTAAGTTAAAAAATTGTATTTTGAAAATTCGGGTCGCTACAGAATCAATGCAGTATTAGTACTTATGACAAACTTCACATGCTCACAGAAACGTCTTATCGAGCAATGCTCCTAAAGATTCATAACATATTCCAACCTTAATGGTGTGAATGCGGAAGTTGCTGTTGGAAATTTACTTATCATGCACAGCGAAAAATTAAATAGATTTCAATTCCCACCAAGAATCTGCTTTGTGTTTAGATAGAAACTGTGATAGGAATTATACCTTTATTCAGATCTACAAACTCCTTTGCTATTCTTATAGTTCCAGCAATCCCGATCTGCCTCCCACAACTGTCCAATCGTCCAACTCCCAATAGAATCCACACAAGAAACAAGATTGAGAGAGAGAACTAGGGTTTACTTTTCTTGTGCTGGCAAGAATAATGAAAATCCTTCCTCAAATCTCAAACCCTAGCAGCTTATTTATATAAGCCCAAAAGGGCTTGGCCCGTCCTACAATTTAACCCGGTCCAATATTTAATTAATCTAATTAATTAAATCCGGTCCATGAATTAATTAATCCAATTAATTAATTCGGGCCTATTAATAAGCGATCCAATTAATTGATTATCCACCGCTTGTCAATTAATTAATTGGCAGATCTCAATCTTCTAGTTCTCCTTTTGTGTGTGACCCATTAGGTTCCCAATCACGATGCCTAACGACGTGAATTATTATTTCGATCTAATCAAAATCGATAAATCAAAACACCCTTTTGATTTATCACTAATTCACATTCGCTGTCCCATATTGACATCTAGCAATGTGTCAGGACAATACATGTGACGGAAAATGTCACGTGGTTTGACAAAATCAAACTCGTTCGTTTATCGTGAAACTATAATTCCTTCGTCAATATGATCCGATCAATTACGAGATATAAATTGTGTCAATCTCGATTATCGATCATATCTTTCATTCCACTTATTAAGTCAATGTAAGTCGAAAACTCCTTTTCGACTTATAGGTATACCTTGGCCAAGGATTTCGTTGTCAACTTAACTGGATGAAATGTAGATCATAAACTCTTACTATCTAAGAGCGACGAATCCCCTATTGATCATTCACAACCTTCATATGATTCTTGACATACCCGAACGATGCCGTATTAGCGGCCCTTGACAGAGCAACTTCCAGCATCACCAAAGAATGACTGTCCCCACATAAGGTACTATGATGATCTCAAGTCGAAGGATCAATTCCACTACCGAACGTTAGAGATTAACCACTGGCACTCAGATAGTTATCCATGTGGAATCTCTCAGCGGGTCTCCAATGTTTTGTTCTATAACAAAACATTCACGTGTTCATTTAAGTGTCACTACACTTTAACTTGTGAGATCAGCTACTTACTTCACAAGTAAGGAATGCCACACGTGGTGGTCTATCCGTAATAACGATTTCCGTATCTCGTTATTACTTACGACCACGGCTGATTTAAGATTCAATCATATGTAATTTGTATCTCACAATCACAACTCCTTGTGATTAACAAATTACCGAGATTTGAATCTACGGACTCTATTATTTAATATAATAGATCTTGCCATAATAAATGCATTAAACATATATCGAAAGTACTTATGCCCAAAGTTGATTGGACATAGGGCATAACACTTACAGTTGCCACTTGCCACCACTAAATCTAGCCATAAGTCAAATCTATTGAGAATTTACTTAATCATGCACAACATAAAAATAAAATAAATTTCAATTCTCACCAATGATCTGCTTTGTGTTTATATAGAAACTGTGATAGAAATTGTACATTTTTTGAAATCTGCAAACCCTTAGCTATTCCTTTTATTCCAACAATTCTGATCTACATCCCACAACTGTCCAATTGTCAAGCCTCCAATGCAATCCACATATGGAACAAGATTGAAGAGAACCGATGTTTACTTTTCTTGTGCTAGCAAGAATAATGAAAATCTCTACAGTTTTCAAACCCTAACAACTTATTTACATAAGTCCAAACGGGCGTACCCCTTCTTACAACTTAATCCGACCCAATATTTAATTAATCTAATTAATTAAATCTGGTCCATGAATTAATTAATCCAATTAATTAAACTGAGCTCATTAATAAGCAGCCTAATTAATTATCCAACATTTGTCAATTAATTAATTGGTAAATCTCATTCTTTTAGTTCTCCCTTATGTGTGACCCATTAGGTTTCCAATCAGGATACCTGACGACGTGAATTATAATTTTGATCTAATCAAAATCGATAAATCAAAATACACATTTTGATTTATCACTAATTGACATCCGTCGTCCCAAATTGACATCTATCAATGTGTCAGGCAATACATATGACGGGAAATGTCACGTGGTATGTTAATACCAAACTTGTTCGTTTATCGTGAAACTATAATCATTTCATCAATATGATCCGATCAATTACGAGATATGGATATGTGTCAATTTCAATTATTGATCATATCTTTTATTCCACTATTAAGTCAATGTAAGTCGAAAACTCATTTTCGACTTATGAGTATACATTGGCCAAAGATTTAGTTATCAACTTAACTGAATGAAGATATCTAAGAGTGACAAATTCTTTATCGATCATTCACAACCTTCATATGATTCTTGTCATACCCGAACGATACTGTATTAGTGGCCCTTGACAGAGCAATATCCAATATCACCAAAGTATGACAGTCCTCATATAAGGCACTATGATGACCTCAAGTCGAATGACAAATTTCACTACCGAATATTAGAGATTAACTACCGACACTGAGATAGTTATCCATGTGGAATATCTCCGACACTCAGATAGTTATCCATTAGAGATTAATAACTGACACTCAAATAGTTATAACAAAATATTTACGTATTCATTTAAGTGTCACCACACTTTAGTTTGTGAGATGAGCTACTTACTCCACAAGTAAGAAATGTCAGACGTGATGGTCTATCCGTATCTCGTTGTTACTTATGACCAATGATTATTTAAGATTCAACCATACATAATTTGTATCTCACAATCACAACTTCTTGTGATTAGCAAATTATCGAGCCTTGAATCTACGGACTATATTATTTAATGTCATTCATCAGAATATTAATTTAAATAAACAATAGATCTTGTCAAAATAAATGTATTAAACATATTAAAAGTTTTTACAACCTAAATCAATTGGACCTATGGCATAATACTTACAAAATCTCCATGCAAATGATACAGCAAAAAATGCTCCCGATGACGCATAAAATAACCGTGACAGTAATATTGGTAACATTTTTACTGAAATGCAAAATGCATTCCAAATATCATTCGAGGTCTTGCAAATGCTCCAACAAATAATGGTCTAGCGATAATAATGCTAATGGTGGGCATGTGGTTGTGAGCAATGAGGGATCAAGAAAAGTTAAATTTCTTGTAAATGACTTGATGAGTGGGAGCGATCAAACCATAAACAAAGTTTCTGAGCTTGATCAGATTGGTCATAGTTCACAGCACTCCTCAAGTACAAACTGGTGTCGAACAACCAATTACTGAAATTTCACAAGCTACTGACAACATTCAAGTAGATCAGGAATTACCAGAACTTCCTAAACAAATAGTTGAGCCACAAGTTTCTCAGGAAGTTGATGATACAACATTAAGAAGATCTACTAGAACTAAAAGTTCAGCAATTCCTAGTGATTATGAAATGTATCTACAAGAACCTGATCACAATATCGGAGACGAAAATGATCTTGAATCATTTTCACAGGCCATGAGTTGTAAAGAGTCAGAATTAAGGTACAATGCAATGAAGGAAGAAATGAGTTCCATGAAGAGCAATGAAATCTAGGATCTTGTTGAGTTGCCTAGTAGTGCCAAAGTCATTGGTTGTAAATGAGTCTTTAAGACTAAGAAAGACTCGCTAGGCAATACTGAGAGATACAATACGAGACTTGTTGTTAGGTGATTCACTCAAAATGAGGGAATCGATTACACGAAGACATTCTCTCCGGTATTTAAGAAAGATTCGCTACGTATTATTTTGACATTAGTAGCCCATTTTGACCTTGAGTTACAATAAATGGATGTGAAAACAGTATTTCTCAATGAAGATTTAGATGAGGAGGTTTATATGAAACAACCTAAAGGATTCCCTTCTAATGATAGTGAACATTTGGTCTGTAAGATTAAGAAGTCTATATACGGTTTGAAACAAGTGTCCCGTCAATGATATTGAAATTCCATGGAGTAATTTCTTCATTTAGATTTGTTGAAAATTCCATGGATCAATGTAAATACCAAAAGATTAGTGGGAGTAAGATTTTTTTGTTTTTTTTATGTTTTATACGTAGATGACATTTTACTTGCAACCAATGAGGTGAAACAATTCCTCTCTAAATATTTTGATATGAAGGATATGCGTGAGACATCTTACATCATTGACATTAAGATTCATAGAGACAGATTGCGAAGGATTTTGGGTCTATCTCAGGAAACCTATATCAACAAAGTTTTAGAGAGATTCCGGATGAAAGATTGTTTACCAAATATATCTCCCATTATGAATGGTGATAGGTTCAATTTGAACTAATGCCTGAAAAATGATCTAGAAAGGGAACAATTGAAGAACATTCCATAAGCTTCTGCTGTCAGAAGCCTAATGTACGCTCAAGTCTGCACAAGGCCTCACATTGCATTTTCTATAGGAATGTTAGGACGCTATCAAAGTAATCCAGGTATGGACCACTGGAGAGCGGCAAAGAAAGTAATGTGGTACCTTGAAGGAACCAAAAATTACATACTTATGTATAAACGGACGGATAATTTGGAAGTGATTGGATACTCAGATTCAGACTTTGTCGACTATGTTGATTCACGAAAATCGACATCAGGATATATTTTTATGATTGCTGGTGGAGCTATATCATGGTGGAGTGCCAAACAAACCTTAACTGCTACTTTCACTATGGAAGTCGAGTTCGTTTCTTGTTTTGAGGCTACTTCTCATGGTGTATGGATCAAGAGTTTCATATCTGGGCTTAGAGTTATGGATTCCATTTCTAGGCCATTTAGAATTTACTACGATAATTCAGCTGTTGTTTTTATGGCTAAGAACAACAAAAGTGATAGTCGAAGTAAATATATCAACATTAAGTATTTAACCATAAGAGAACGTGTTAAAGTAAAAAAAAGTGGTCATTGAGTACGTAAACACTGAATTGATGATCACTGACCTTTGACTAAAGGCATGTCACCATTGAAATTCAAGGATCATGTAGAGAAAATGGGACTTGGTTCCATTATGTAATGGTATACAATTTTTTTTATGAAACTCTTATTTGTTGTGATATTTTCTCATATTCATGTGCGCCTTAATTTATTTGAGAAAATACATTAATGTAGGACCACAAATAAGACATGGGGTCTTTTTCATTAAATATTGTTACATTGTGAAGAATAATTCTTGAGAAACTAAATACATCGTAATATATGGAAGATTATACTCGTTATTAGAGGACTCATCGCCATGATTCATGTGTTTGTTTCTTAAGAAGGACAATCGATGGAGTTAAGTTGAGACATTATGTTGAATGTATGGACCAAGTGGGATAATGTAATAGAAATGTAACAGATCCCGTTTCAGCTTCTTCATCTGGTCCAACATTCACTCAACTCTTCAGTTTCATTTCAATTTCAACATTTGCTGAATTTCAATTAAGCATTCATGGAATTCAGTTTCATCATTAATTGGATGGTAACTTAAGCCATAACTTGATCAGAGTTTTGGCTATATAAAGAGATGGGTTTGGTTCCCAAGCTCACCACTCGAAAATACAATATACACCATCAATAAAGAATGTTGAGAGCTTGACAGTGCCATTACCTGGAACAAAGGAGAGCTTCTGGAATAACATCAATGACCGGAGGTATAAATTTGATTCCTGAAATTTTTCGGTTTTTCAATCCAATTGTTTCTGCATAATTTTTTGAATCGATTTTTAGTCTAACGCTTATTGGCATGAACTGGTCAGATAAGTTAGATAACCTACCAACTTCAAGATTCTTACCCAAGTAAAAAGTCCGTCATAAAATTCTGATCCACAATCTTGCTCCCCTGACCCATCGTTCAGACTTATCACATGAGAGGGCTATTATCTTGTACAAATTAGGTTCCAAGGTAGGACTGGACTTGGTGAAGCTGATATTTGATAAGATAATTTATGAAGGGTCAAGAAGGGCTAAACAATAAAAACTTCCCTGCCCTGGGGCTGGGGTCTACTCCACCACTACCTGGTTGACTTGGGAGTTCCTGCTATGGCTGCGACAAATATTCCACACAGACATAAATACAATGGGAGTGACTAAATTTGCAAATTTAGAAGGTGATCCTAATCGAGTCCCAAGGTTCCTCGCCATTTGTTCATTTTGAGAGGATGGATATTATTGAAGAGCAACTTCGAGTGGTGAATAATCATGTGGCTCAAATATTTCTGTGTGCTCAATAGTTTTTTAATGATTTTTGTTGTAAAAGGAAAGTTTATTAGGGTTTGTAGTGAATGACAATTATACCCCTGTAGCCCTATAAATTATTACCATTGTATCCCTGATTCTTACCTATAAATATAGAGTTTTGGTCATTAATAAAATACACACAAGTCTATTGACTTAATTCTCTCTTCTTCTTCTTCTTCTTCTTCTCTATTTTATAACACGTTAGGATTTATATATTGATATTCTAGTTATATTTTATTTGCTCTCAAATAGCATAATTAAAAAATTCTATTTTTACTCTCAAAGAGTAAATTTTTATCCAATTTATTATTTCAAATAATAATATGTTGTTGTCCTTGAAGAGTATGATACTACGATCCCAATATTCCGGAAGAATATTAATCTATTGCTCTTGAAAAATTTATAATTAAAAGTAATGTGTTCTCGAAGTATCACATTTTCGAAAAATATATCATTTTGAATTCGTGTTTATCTCTGAAGGAAAGCTTATAACTAATGTCACGAGAACATTGATTAGTTTGACTACTTGAATGATATATGACTATATAATGTTGATTCATATTCTTCGAAATTAAATAATTGAAATATACCTTATATTGAACCAGAAGTTCAATTTGATTGGCATGACCAGTTGGACCATCGCTGGATCAATAATGATGCGAAATTTAAAATTCAAATGGATATTCAATGAAAAATCAGAAGATTCTTCAATCCAATGAATTTAGATATATCATTTGTTCTCTTTATCGACAATTGATCATTAAACGCCACTAGCTAAAATAGGATTCAATTCACTACATTTTTGAAAATTAATTAGGGTGATATATGGGGCCCCGTCACCCTCCACGTTGACCAGTTAAATATTATTTGTATCTAATAGATTTGATACAAATATTAGATGATTGCATGGTGTTCGCAACCTGAAGTTTGCGAAATTATTGCTCAAGTTATGAGCATAATTTTCAAATTATATAATTAAGACTGTGTTTTATTAATGCTAGTGGGCATAAATCTCAATATTTGAATAAGTGTTAGTTGAGATGTCGATAAATTATTTAACATTATTGTTTGTTAAATGCATCCAATTAATTTAATTGAGAACCAAGTGTTTTCCCTTTTTGTTTGGGTAATTCTATTACGCATCATTGTCAGCATCATAGTTCTCTCTATTAAATTGACTTATGGTCAGAGCCTAATTTTTCATCTAATTATTTTCATAGTGCAGTATACGCAAAATCAACCCATCACAATGCACTGAGATGAAAAATAAAGAATGTTGAGAATAAATGCATAGTTTGAACCCTTATCCCAAATATGTGATATTTTATAATGCTGAAAAAATTATTGTCAAATTGACTGGACAATTCTTTCAGCATTAGGGAGAGGAATTAAGAAGTTGAAAATAATATACAAATACATAATTATTTAAATTCTCGCAAAAGATCGCTCGAACCAGAAGTTCGAAAGATAATTTATTTAGATGCATTTACTGATCAAAAGGATCAAAGTGCTCCAATACGAATTGATGTCCTAAGAGGACAATTTGATATCATTGTATTTGATATATCTATGGCACGCCTGAAGCGTGATGTGTTCGATTCTAATACAAAAATCTTTGAACAAAAATGGAGCAATTAGCAAAGATGATTTTATTAAAGAGGCATATACTTTTAATGAGTATTTAGACATAACAAATTATAAAACTCTTGAAAAGGTTCAGGTACCTGATATATTGAAATTTGAGATATCTCAATAAATTATGTCGTTATGGAATAAGAAATAGAATCGAAAAACAAAAAGTTGTCGACAACAATTTTGTACATGATGTGTTGCATCATATATGAATAGCAAGGAATCAAAATAAATGCGTCAAAATATATCGATCGAAATAATGTTTGGCCAAATAAAATGGACGCAATCCTAAATTGATTTCACTAGAGAAACATGATTTTTTGGACCTGTAGTCCGATAATCTAAAGATATATACTTATGCGAAAAGAAAAGAAAATGAGAAAAATGAAGTCATAATGTGCAATGTACGACTCTCAATATAGTGAATTTCGCAAAGATTGTCGTTGATGAAATCACGAATCTATATCATGTTACTTAACAATATATGAAATTTGAAATACGTGATAGTCAACTCATCTGACATGACTATTAATGTTATTTCTGAAATATTTAATATGCCTGGAGCATAACTCAAATGATGCATGTCCGAGAACCATGTTTCAAATTAAATTGTAAAGATGATATGGATTGAAACAATCTGGACGCATGTAGTATAATCGCTTTACCGAATATTTGTTGAATGAGGGCTATAAGAATGAAGATATTTGCCCATGTGTTTTCATAAAGAAAACAAATATTGAATTTACAATTGTAGCAGTTTATGTGGATGATTTAAATTTAATTTGAACTCCTGAAGAGTTCAACGAAACTGCCAATTATTTAAAAATGAATTTGAGATGAATGATTTGGAAAAAATCAAATTCTGTCTCGGGTTGCAGATTGAACATTTTCCAGAAGGATTATTTGTTCATCAATCTACATATACAGAAAAAGTTTTAAAACGGGTTTATATGGATAATGCTCATCCATTGGCATCACCTATGGTTGTTCGACACTTGATGTGAAAAAAAAAGATCCGTTTCGTCCACTTGAAGATGGAGAAGAAATTCTTGGTCCTGAAGTACCATATCTTAGTGCAATTGGAGCATTAACTTATTTTGCAAACTGCACTCAACCCGACATAACTTTTTCTGTAAATCTCATTGCAAGATATAGCTCTACACCAACTCAAAGACATTGGAATGATGTTAGACATATTTTTCGTTACCTAAAGGGTACGATTGATTTGAGATTATTTTATTCCCAAACATCGGGATGTACTTTAGTGGGATATGCAGATGCAGGTTATCTCTCTAACCCACATAAAGTAAAACCACAAACATGATATGTGTTTAAATGTGGAGGAACAGCTATATCATGGAGATCTGTGAAGCAATCATTGACAACAACATCCTCAAATCACTCTGAAATTATTGCAATCCATGAAGTAGGACAAAAATGTATATGATTGAGGAACATGACCCATCATATCCAAGCATCATGCGAGTTAATTTCAACAAAAGATAGTCCAAAAATTTTATATGAAGACAATGCAGTTTGTATTGGACAACTCAAAGGAGATTATATCAAAGGCGACAGGACGAAGCATATTTTTCCAAAATTCTTTCATACACATGAGTTTCAGAAGAATGGCGACATCGATGTTCAACAAATTCGCTCAAGTGACAATTTGGCCGATTTATTCACAAAAGCATTGCCAACATCTACATTCAAGAAGTTAGTCCATGAGATTGGAATGCGTCGACTCAAAGATTTGCAGTGATCAACATCAGGGGGAGTAGCTGTACTTTTTTTCCTTCGCTTAGGTTTTATCCCACTGGATTTTCCTAGCAAGGTTTTAATGAGGCAGCATTTATTTTTAATACTCCAAAATAACTGTACTCATTTTCCTTCGTTTGATTTTTTGTCCCATTGAGTTTTTATCAAACAAGGTTTTAACGAGGCGGATATTTTGTAATGTGTCATTCAAGGGGGAGTGTTGTAAAAGGAAAATTTATTAGGGTTTGTAGTGAATGACAATTATACCCCTGTAGCCCTAGAAATTATTATCATTGTATTCCTGATTCTTACATATAAATATAGGGTTTTGGTCATTAATAAAATACACACAAATTTATTGACTTAATTCTCTCTTCTTCTTCTTCTCTATTTTATAACAATTTTAAAGTTATTAGTAGGTTATTGAGTGAACTTGAATACCTAGGAGTTGGAAGGATAGAGGATGCATGAAGGAAGAGCACTCCTGGTTTTCCTGAATATCAGTCAGAGGAGACTGTTTGGACAACATCTGAACCAATGGCACAGGGTTCTGACCTCCTCAAGGTTAGACTGAAGTTGTGGATGCTTCAGCACCTATAGCTTCCCACAAGCATACACCTGGTGCCAAGAAATCTAAGAAACAGTGGTGGAAAAACTTGATCTCTTTGGCAGTAGATTTAATTTTGAAATGTATTATGATGATTGGACAAATTTATTTATTGGGTTGCTTACTTAATATATGGATTGATTTTTAAATGTCTAAAAGATAGACAAAAACGTAAAAAAGATTGTACAGTTCTACAAGCAGCTAGTATTGATTGACTGGATGGTAAATGTATTCAACAGATTGGTAAGGCTGCGATTTTTAGGGTTTCTATATTTTATTGGATACTTTCCATCCTAGATTTTATTAAGATAGATTAATTTAAATATTGACATTCCTTAAATCTTACCTATTAACATATCAAGAATATGTTTTATTTTTGTTTGTTTAGGTAAGAATTAATTCCAATCAAAGTCCGTGACTTAACAGTGCCGTGTTCAGTCGTCTTCTTGCAAGTTCATTGATTATTTTAAAAGCCAAAGTCTGCTTTAACATATTTGAAGAAAATAAAAAATGTTCAATTCTATTTATTGATAAAGCTATTTGACATGGGTTAAGAATGATGGTTTTTAATTCAAATGGTGGTTGCAATAAAGTAAAATAGGAAAGTGATTACACTTCATCAACAAGTCAAAAGAAGCAAACACAATGGAGTTATTTATTTATTAATTTTGTGAAATTTCAAAACCATACTATTGTATTTTTAATCAATTAAATTTTCCTTTGATTTGTTAATGTTTGCAAGTAATTAAAACTATTCGCACAAAAATTCAATATGCATGTTGATCATAGGAATTAAATTTAGGTAGGTTCTAGAATTTACAAGCTTCAATTCAATAAAATCCTCCATTCATTTGGGAAAAATGATTAGAAAAATATATCTTATAGTAACTCAATTTGCTTAAGCTTAGACAGACACAAATTTTTAATTGTCTTTTGACATTCATAAATTTATTTTTCAATAAATGTATATAACCACCTTATGTTTTAGTTTAATATAAGGAAGAAAACTGCGCACACTTATCAATTTATTTTCAGAAATATAATTAATTTGAATAATTGCCGTAGCACCATAAGCAAACCAAATAGTAATTTAAGAAGTAGCTGCACCATAATTGTGATGCCCCTCAAAATAGATAGCAACTGAATGCATCCGCTCACTCCTCACTGCCCTCAATAAATTTGAGAATATTAGCTTCATTTTTATTTTTTTTTATGTATTACGTATTATCTTTGAAGCATTCTCTTTAAAATAAGCAAAGTTTACAAGAACGTCAAGTCTATTTAGACACACACTTACTCTTTACATGAATTTTGAATCATCTATAGTCATTATCCTCAAGTTAGGCATGGTTAATGAGTATTTCTAGTCCATTTAGACACCCTAATCTTTCTCGTCATGAATTTTGACACACTTACTCTTTACATGAATTTTTTTTTTTTTTTAAAATGTGATTGTATGTAAAATTATTTTATAGGAAAATTTGTACTTGAAAATGAGTTTCGAAAAAATAATGTTTTAAAAAAATAAAATAAAGGCCAAATATAAGCTCAAGGGTTTTGCTACATGGTGTACGCCCTCTCAAATAGAAGGGGGCCGTAATTTTTTATTGAATCTCCTTATTGTGAGGAAATTATACATGGGAGTGTATACTCTCAATCAATGTAAAAATAACAAAATCATACACTTAATTATTGAACCTATAAAGTACTACAGTCAATTGCATGATTGAACGATCATATAATTAATAAGAAAAATTGTCAAAAAAGTGACTTGATAGAAAAATTTCAATCAAAACTGAAACACATGCTGTCATCTTTATATTGCCAACTCTAAAGTAACTAAACTACAAAAGCTATAGGGAAAAGAAATACTAATTTTAATTAATTTATTGCCTACCAAACAGTCTTGTGGAAATGTAAAGACCGTGAATGAACTTTCAAGAAAATAAATCCAATCTATTCTTTTCACGTATGTAAACACTGACTTTGGAGCAACTTTCTCGATTTTTAAATGCAGTCTTTTTCTAATTCAACAAGCCTGACGTGACCCCCCTCTCCTTTATGAGAAGTGCTGTTCGTACAGAACAGTCTCGTACAGAAGTCGGACAAATTATATACATTGAGTGGGATTGACATTTTTTTTGCAATTTTTTAAAATTCATGGGTCCCACGTGGGGCCGATCTCATGAGTCTGTTCTGTTCGACTTCTGTACAATCTTTATCTGTACGAATGGGTTTGCTCCTCCTTTATTTCCTCACTAAAATCCTCCATAAATATCCAACTCCTCTTGCCTCTCCATTCTTCATTTCTTCTCTATCTCTACCCTTGCAACCCCATCTCTATCCAAAATAATGCTTCCACAAATCGTCTTTTCTCTTCTTTGCTCGTTCTTATGCTTTCATGTCGTACTTTCTCGTTCTCTACTATCACAAAGTTATCAAGTACTGGATGTCTCTGCTACATTGCAGCAAGCAGTTGAAGTCTTTTCTCCAAAGAGTAAATCTTTCGAATATGGACAACTTGTTACTTCTTCATCATCATCTTCTTTCTCCCTCTCCCTCCACCCTCGATCATCTTTGCTAAAACCTATTCACAACCATAATTACACTTCCCTCACCCTTTCCCGACTGGCTCGGGACTCATCCCGTGCCAATTCCCTCAACTCTCACCAACAACTCGCTCTCTCCGGCTTCTCACGCTCGGATTTCAAGCCGGTCTATGACGCCGTCGTCCAGCCCGAAGACCTCCAGTCCCCTATAACCTCGGGAACAAGACAAGGCAGCGGAGAGTACTTCACCAGGATCGGGGTGGGCCAACCCGTTAAGGAATTCTACATGGTAATTGACACTGGCAGCGACATCAGCTGGCTCCAGTGCGCGCCATGCTCCGCTTGCTACCAGCAATCCGACCCGGTATTCAATCCGTCAGGTTCCTCTACTTACAAGGCCCTCACATGCCAGGCACCGCAGTGCACGAGTCTTGAACTCTCGACTTGTCGTACAGGCACATGCCTTTATCAGGTGTCCTACGGAGACGGTTCATATACGGTCGGGGACTTCGTCACTGAAACAGTGTCATTTGGGAGATCGGGATCTGTCCCTGGCGTGGCGCTCGGCTGTGGCCACGAAAACGAAGGTTTATTCATCGGAGCTGCTGGTTTGCTGGGCCTTGGGGGCGGCTCCTTGTCTTTGCCTTCTCAAATCAAAGCCACTTCCTTTTCGTACTGTTTGGTAGACCGGGACGCCAATTCAGCTTCGACTCTAGAGTTTAATTCGGCCAGACCCGGCGACTCAATCCTCGCGCCGCTGCTGACGAATTCGAGGATCAGCACATTTTTCTACGTGGGCCTCACCGGACTGAGCGTCGGCGCACAGATGCTGCAAATCCCAGCATCCACTTTCGAGATTGACAGGAACGGAAGGGGTGGGATCATTGTAGACTCTGGTACGGCGGTGACTCGGTTACGGACGGAGGCGTACAACGCACTGCGAGACACATTCGTTAAACTGAGTCAGCACTTGCCCTCATCCAGCAGCTTCTCGTTGTTCGACACGTGTTACGACTTATCTTCAATGACAAAAGTGAGTGTGCCGACGGTGGCGTTCCATTTTTCCGGCGGAAAAACGCTGCAATTGCATCCGAATAATTACTTAATTCCGGTGAATTCTGCGGGAAAGTTCTGCCTGGCTTTTGCTGCGAATTCAGGTTCACTGTCTATAATCGGTAATATTCAACAGCAGGGGACACGTGTGAGTTACGATCTTGCTAATAAAATTGTTGGATTCAGCCCAAATAAATGTTAACCGGTGGAAGTCAAGTAGTGTTAGGTATGGTTTAAATGAAGGCGCAATTACTATAATAATAATAAATAAATGATATTTCCATCTTAATTTTTATTTTCTATTTTACTACGTTAACTTCTGTTAGTAGACATCAACAAACATCACATCATTTAACGGCACGTACGAAATAATATTTAATTATATAAATGTGTAATTGAAAATAAATCTTAAAAAAAAAAAACGCTTGAAAATAATAATAATTGTCAAGCAATGGTTTAAAGTAATATTATTATTTAACATTATATAATAATTGTATGTCATGAAATGATAATATTATTTATTTATTTGAACTTATTATGTGTAGTGTAGTCACATAAAATGATGTTCTAGTATTACTCCTACTCTTTTATTTACTAATAACAATAGAAGACGCACAGTCACGCA
Source organism: Osmanthus fragrans (assembly GCA_019395295.1). Taxonomy (NCBI): domain Eukaryota; kingdom Viridiplantae; phylum Streptophyta; class Magnoliopsida; order Lamiales; family Oleaceae; genus Osmanthus; species Osmanthus fragrans. The sequence goes on along the minus strand of CM033348.1, from coordinate 10,755,116 downwards.
CTTACCCAATAGAGCTGCTATTTGTACACCCGAATTCATACCGACAATAAATAAGTATTGGTAGCCATTGCTGTTTACCAAAATGAAGACGTGACAACACAGCTCCTCTCTTTCTAACTGTGAGCAGGATAATGTTTGCTCACAGCCACATGCACAGATGAGATAATTGTACTAGGATAATGTTTGTTGCTCACAGCACACAAATGAGATAATTGTACTGAATAAATTTATTTGTTCACCATGATATACAGTCCCCTCATATGTTGAGGGGCCTCACATGAATAAAATAATTGTGGACTCTCTCATTATGAGATGACTGTAAAATTGTGCAACACTAAGAGCTCTACATCAAGCCTTGTTCAATTGTAGTAGGATAATGTTTGCTCACGGCCACAGGAACAAACGAGGGCATATTAATGTTGTAATCCAAAAGATGGTCCCAACGTTGAAATAATTGTAGACATGTCTTTTGGCCTATACTATAGGTATCTTGACCCTACCTTTATAAAGGAAACAACAGCAGTCCTTTAGCGACCCAAATTTTAAAATACAAATCTCATAACTTAAATTATATCGCTACGACATTCCATCAAAGTTTAGAATTTATTTTACGTTCGTCGAATTGTCTAGCAAAAACAATTAATTTAGGATTTCAAAACGATTTTAATCTTAAAATTTCAATATTTACTTGTCGATTTCAATCTCGAACAATTTTAAAAGTATCAAATTCTTATCGATTTAAATTCAATTTTGATGTTTGATATTCTATTTAATATCCAATTTCATTAAACCCAATTTTTATCTTTTAATTCAATTTTATTAAATCCTGTTAGCCAAAAAATTATTTTTCAACACAAACTCTAAGTCCAATTTATTGCCTCGTTTTTCGTGCCCTACTATTCATTCACCTTCATCACGCCTCACAACACCTCTCGACTCCAAACACACGGCCAACACCCAGGTAAGAATTCACCATCTGTTCCCTTCAATTTTGATCAATTAGCAACTGAAAATTTGACAGATTCATCACAATTCCACCCATGTCGAAACCCTCCACCAATTCTACCTCAGCCCAAGGTAGTTTCACACACACGCACACACGGTTCAACTGCAATCACCCATGTCAAAACCCTCCAACCAAACCGCCGCCTGCAACGCCTCAAATCACCGCCTTCACGCACCCATTCCACAGTCAAACCACCAATGAGCCGTTGCCACGATACCGCACCACCATTACCCAAACACGGCAGCCCCGTTTTGCCAAAATTCGACCCCCATTTCATCCAAAATCAACTCCAAACAACCCCATAAATCAAGAAATCACAACACCCAATCACTTACCTCAATTAATCGACCATTTTAGCCAAATTACAGCCAAGAAAAATCGAAGGTTGGCCTCGGTTCTTGACCTCGATCGACGCCTAATCAATCTCCAATCGACCCCTCACCTGCCGGCGTCCTCGCGACGGCGACGCCTTCGAATTGTGGCCGAAAATCACCCACTTCGCCTCACCTTTCCATCGCCTCACCTCGCCACGCCTCCCTCTCTTCTTCCCCCTGTGTGAACCACGAGTGAGAGAGAGAGAGAGAGAGAGAGAGTTAGAGATAGGTTATATTTAATTGATTTTGAGAAATTATTCCTTAAGCCCAAGTTTTCGAAAGTTATTTCATTTAGTCCCAAAAGTTTTAAAAGGTTATTATTTTAATTCCAAAGTTTTACAATTTGTTTAATTTAGTCCTTTAAGTTTTAATAACTTTTAAATTAGCCATAGAATTTCAAAAGTCTATTTTCAGCCTTTAAACTTTTAAATTTCAGTTTTAACAATTTTCAATTAAGTCCCTAAAAAGTTTTAAAGTTTTAATTAAACTTAGTATCTTAAATTAAATTAATTTTGTTCTTGCTAGACGAGATCGCGGGCAAAGTGTGAAGCACGGTAACATTTCAATTGTTCAATTTCCAAGAAAACTTTCAAAACTTCGAGGTGGGGTTTACATTTAAGCAATTGTGGTTATTTGTCCATGTTAATTCTTGATGTGTGATTTTGATTGTGATGTAATGTTTATACCTATGAAAAGGTTGCCAGGGACCGTAAATAGGTCCGGGATCGAAATTGGATCCTTGGGAATGCCCACAGTGCAAAAAAATTTGCTAAGCTTATTACATATTGTCAGGGACCGTAAATAGGTCCGGGATCGAAATTGGGTCCTTGGGAATGCCCACAGTACATATTCTATAGTATGTTGTATGGATATTATATTCACCACTTGATTACATATTTCGACTTAATTTGGACTGATTGCTGTATCTCCACTGAGTATAATTCGTTATGCTCACCCCTCTATTTTTTCAACCTTTCAGGTTAAGGAGCTTGGCAGGGCAAGGCAACGAGTGGGGCAATTTTAATTTAATAATAGACCTTTTGAACTTCAAATTTTGAAACAAGATATTTTAAATAGTTGATTTTCATTTTGACACTTAAGTATTGAATTTTGGTATCTTTGCAAATGTTGATTTTTGCTAATCATATTTGGTATCGACTCTTGAACGTGAGAAAAATTATTTTAGAAGTGATGTTTCCGCGTTTTGTGTTAAATTGCCATTGATTTTTAAAGTTTATGTTTGCCTTCGTATTGTGGCGACTTTTGAAAATATTTATTTACAGGTTACTTTGACTTAAGTAACGCCTCGAGTGATTAGTGAATTTGGGGCGTTACAGTGTGGTATCAGAGCACATGTTTACCTTTCTGTAGACTTGTGAAAATTTTACAAAAAAAAAAGTGTTTAATATTTAATTTAAAATGCTACCCGCTCTTGCTGCGCCACGCCTACTCCGAAAAGGTAAAATATTTAGCAAATTTTATTTGATGAAGTCTGAAAATTTTCATCTGCTGGATACCAAGAATTTATTATATTACTGCATCTGAAATTGATTGTTACAATGAAAATTTACATGAGAATGAAATTTTGCTATAGTTGATGCAGTTTGAAATGTTTGAAAGTTTGTAACCAGTACATGTTATAAAAAATTTTCATGAGCTATTATGTTTGGGAATTGAACTTGTGATGTGAAGTATTTAAAAAATATTTGGAAATTATAAATTTAGTCCTCGGAATTAGGCTAAAACATAAAGTAACCCATTTCAGTAGAATTTACCTTCATAAGTGATATGCCAAAAAGTAACGTATGAGATAGAGATGTAGGAAGAACTATTTGTGGGAATTTCTGTAGGAGAACATATTTCGGATTATAGATATTGGTTGCAATTTTATTATTTATTTTCCTTCTGAAAAATTTGAGATAATAATAAATTTGCTTTTAACTCTACTGTGATGTTCTATGATTTTCCCTTTAGATTTTATTATTCCTAAATGGCCACTGTGAATCTCACAACTTAGTGGATGCTGAGACAAATGTTGTTGTGATTTAGGAAAATGTCTCGTAGAACAAATCGAGCTCCTGTGAATCGGACTGCTGCAAGACAAGCTACCCCAGGCCAGGCTGCTACTGGCGATGCGGGAAATAATTCATTAAGGGATCTCGTGAATGCTCTCCAGGGGCTCATTCAGCAACAAGCCCCAACAGCTCCACGAAATGCCCTTAATCCACCAGCTAATACAGGTAACACTAGCATGGTTGTTGAACAGTTTCGCCGATATAAGCCACCAACATTCAATGGTCGAACAGGACCCCTAGCTGCAGAGGAATGGCTAAAGGCATTAGAGAGGATCTTTAAACATATAGCCTGCTCAGACACTCAGAAAGTGTCATATGCTGTTTTCCAGCTTGAAGAGGATGCAGATTATTGGTGGGAATCATATCAGCGCACCAGAACTGAGGCACAACAACTTGAATTGACATGGAACGGATTCAAGGAATTGATAATACAGAGGTATTTTCCCCAGTCTTTTCGGGATCAGAAAGAAACAGAGTTCCTTGAACTTAGACAATGAAGTATGTCAGTGGTGGAATATGAAACGAAATTCAATCAGTTGTCCAGGTATGCTACCCACCTGGTTGACACGGATATCAAGAAAGCTAGAAGATTTGAAAGGGGCTTACGCCCAGAAATTGGAGGAATCATGGCAGGATTGGGACTCACTACTTATGCCGAAGCAATTGAGCGAGCACAAGCTATATCCTCTCGCTTAAACCTGGAAAAGACTACTCAGAAACCCGTAGAGGTACCAGTGAAAAGGAAATGGGACAGTCAGAATATGAGCAAAGGAAGATATCAAAATAAGAAGGGGAAATCATGGGGAAAAATGGAGGAAAAGGCTAGCACTGAGAAACCTGTATGCCCGAAGTGTGATAAGCGTCACCATGGAGAGTGCTTACTCGGGAAGGGAATGTGTTTCAGATGTAAGAAACCCGGTCACTTTGCTGGTGAATGTCCTGAATTCAAGGGCAAGGAAGATACCAGGAAGGGAAAGGCTCGAGTTTTCGCTTTGACTCAGAAAGAGGCAGAGAAAGATCCAGACGTGATGACAGGTATTCTATCAGTATTCAATATACCTGCTATTGTTTTGATTGATTCCGGTGCTACGAATTCTTTCATCTCTGCTAGTTTTCATGCTAAGATTGGGAATGTATGTGAAAGTGTGAATGATGCCTTAGAAGTTAGTGTCCCTTCAGGTGAAACTATTATCACTAATTTGATGTCGAAAGCTGTTAAGTTTGAAATAGATGGGAAGAACTTAGAGGCTGACTTGTACTTAATAGACATGAGGGACTTTGATATTATTTTAGGCATGGACTGGCTTAGTTACAATCACGCTATGATTAAGTGTCATGAGAAGGAAGTGCTCTTTCAGAAACCAGGAGAATGTGAATTTACCTTCTTTGGGACAAAAGTTAAAACCATGCCCCGTGTCATATCAGTGTTGAAAGCACAGAAAATGTTGAGAAAGAGTACAAATCAAGGATATCTAGTGAACATCACTAGTGTTCAGGCAACTGAGGTAACTGTTACAGATGTACCAGTTGTGCGTGATTTTGTGGATGTATTTCCAGAAGATCTAGTTGGTATTCCACCAGATAGACAAGTGGAATTCATGATTGACTTGGTACCTGGAGCTGCACCCATATCTAAAACACCCTACAGGATGGCACCGAAGGAATTTCAGGAGTTGAAGGTACAACTACAGGAACTGTTGGATAAAGGATTCATTCGACCGAGTGTATCGCCTTGGGGAGCACCGTTCTGTTTGTGAAAAAGAAAGACGGATCAATGAGGATGTGCATTGACTACAGGGAGTTGAATCGCCTCACAGTCAAGAATAAGTATCCTTTACCACGAATAGAAGATTTGTTCGATCAGTTAAAGGGTGCCGTTGTATTCTCCAAAATTGATTTGAGATCAGGTTATCATCAATTGAAGGTTAAGGACGGTGATACACCAAAAACTGCGTTTAGGACTCGATACGGACATTACGAATTCATTGTGATGCCGTTTGGGTTAACTAATGCGCCAGCTGTCTTCATGGACTTAATGAACCGAGTATTTCATCAATACTTGGATCGGTTTGTAATTGTGTTTATCGATGACATTCTGATTTATTCAAGGGACAAGGAACAACATGAGGAGCATCTCAACATTGTATTACAGACGCTTCGACAGGAAAGGTTGTATGCAAAATTCAAGAAGTGCGAATTCTGGCTTGATCGAATTGGTTTTCTTGGACATGTGGTTACCGCAGATGGTATTGAAGTTGATCCTGCCAAGGTTGATGCTGTCACTAATTGGAGGGCACCAACCAATATAAATGAAGTTCGTAGTTTCTTGGGATTGGCTGGCTATTATCGAAGGTTTATTGAAGGATTTTCAAAAATTGCTGGACCGATGACCCAGTTGACCAAGAAAGGAGTGAAGTTTCAGTGGACAGAAAAGTGCGAGAAGAGTTTTCAAGAATTGAAACAGAAATTAGTATCTGCGCCAGTTTTGGCTATTCCAGAAGGGTCAGAAGGTTTTGTAATCTACAGTGATGTATCAAAACAAGGTTTGGGATGCGTACTGATGCAGCATGGAAAAGTGATTGCTTATGCATCTAGACAGTTGAAGCCACATGAGCAGAACTACCCTACACATGACTTGGAATTGGCTGCTGTAGTTCATGCTTTAAAAATATGGCGACACTATCTATATGGTAGTAAGTGCGAGATATACACAGACCATAAGAGTTTAAAGTATTTCTTCACTCAGAAAGAATTGAATATGAGACAGAGAAGGTGGTTGGAGTTAGTTAAAGATTATGACTGTACTATCCATTACCATCCTGGCAAGGCCAATGTTGTTGCTATGCACTTAGTCGGAAAGGTAAAGGACAGTTAGCTGCCTTAACCAGTCAAGAACAATTGATCAAGGATTTTGCCAACATGAGACTTGAAGTTGTAGATCCTCCACATCACACAACTGTAATTATAGCTACTATGATTGTTCTACCGACTCTCAGAGACAGAATTAAAGAAGCTCAGGGTAAGGATAAATTTTTGTGCAAGATTAAGGACCGAGTACTCGTTGGCAGTATTAAAGGTTTTGAAGTATCAACTGATGACACTATTCTATTTAAGGGAAGACTGTGTGTACCGAAGGATGAAATTTTGAGGAAGGAGATTTTAGAAGAAGCACATTATTCACCTTATACTGCACACCCAGGAGGTACGAAGATGTACCAGGATTTGCAAATAATTTATTGGTGGAGAAACATGAAGAGGTCAATTGACTTATTTGTTGAGAAGTGCATGACTTGCCAACAAGTTAAAACTGAACATCAACGTCCGTCTGGAATGTTGAACCCACTTAAAATCCCAGAATGGAAGTGGGAACATATAACAATGGATTTTGTCGTGGGACTTCCTAGATCAGTTAAAGGTCATCAAGCTATATGGGTCATAGTTGATCGTTTGACAAAATCTGCTCACTTTCTACCAGTGAAAATGACTTTCAGTTTAGACCAGTATGCTCAATTGTACATCAGAGAAATTGTAAGATTGCATGGAGTACCAGTTTCTATAGTGTTAGACAGGGATTCCAGATTTACATCCAAATTTTGGGAAAGCTTGCAAACAGCTATGGGAACTAGATTGAAATTCAGTACAGCATATCATCCACAAACGGATGGACAATCAGAGAGAACTATACAGACTTTAGAGGATATGTTGAGAGCTTGCGCTTTAGACCTTGGTGGTAACTGGGAAACGCATTTACCTTTGGTTGAATTTGCATATAACAATAGTTTCCAGTCTACCATTGGCATGGCACCGTATGAAGCTCTTTATGGCAGAAAATGCAGATCACCAATCCATTGGGATGAAGTTGGTGAAAGAAAGTTTTGGGTCCAGAAATAGTGGAACAGACTATAAAGGCTGTAAAAAAGATCAGAGAAAGGATTAAAACAACACAAGACAGACAGAAGTCTTATGTTGACAAGCGACGAAAGGAACTACAGTTTGAAATTGGTGAGAAAGTGTTCCTTAAAGTGGCTCGCATGAGAGGAGTGGTAAGGTTTGGAAAGAAAGGGAAACTCAGACCAAGATTTATTGGACCTTTTGAAATTTTGGAAAGAGTTGGAAACGTAGCCTATAGGTTGGCTTTACCATCAGAGTTAGAAGCAGTACATAATATTTTTCACATCTCAATGTTAAGGAAATATGTCCATGATCCGGACCACATTGTTAATTATGCATCCTTGGATGTTAATAAGGATATGACATATGAGGAAACTCCTGCAGTTATCCTTGAGAGGAAAGTTCATACCTTAAGGAACAAAGATATCCCTTTAGTTAAAGTCCAATGGAACAGACATGGTAGAAAAGAAGCAACTTGGGAAAGAGAAGATGAGATTTAGCCAAATATCCAGACATTCTCAATTCAAGTAAGTTTAATTTCGAGGACGAAATTTATTTAAGTGGGGAAGGTTGTAGCGACCCGAATTTTAAAATACAAATCTCATAACTTAAATTATATCGCTACGACATTCCGTCAAAGTTTAGAATTTATTTTACGTTCGTCGAATTGTCTAGCAAAAACAATTAATTTAGGATTTCAAAACGATTTTAATCATAAAATTTCAATATTTACTTATCGATTTCAATCTCGAACAATTTTAAAAGTATCAAATTCTTATCGATTTAAATCCAATTTTGATGTTCGATATTCTATTTAATATCCAATTTCATTAAACCCAATTTTTATCTTTTAATTCAATTTTATTAAATCCTGTTAGCCAAATAATTATTTTTCAACACAAACTCTAAGTCCAATTCATTGCCTCGTTTTTCGTGTCCTACTATTCATTCACCTTCATCACGCCTCACAACACCTCTCGACTCCAAACACACGGCCAACACCCAGGTAAGAATTCACCATCTGTTCCCTTCAATTTTGATCAATTAGCAACTGAAAATTTGACAGATTCATCACAATTCCACCCATGTCGAAACCCTCCACCAATTCTACCTCAGCCCAAGGTAGTTTCACACACACGCACACACGGTTCAACTGCAATCACCCATGTCAAAACCCTCCAACCAAACCGCCGCCTGCAACGCCTCAAATCGCCGTCTTCACGCACCCATTCCACAGTCAAACCACCAACGAGCCGTTGCCACGATACCGCACCACCATTACGCAAACACGGCATCCCCGTTTTGCCAAAAATCGACCCCCATTTCATCCAAAATCAACTCCAAACAACCCCATAAATCAAGAAATCACAACACCCAATCACTTATCTCAATTAATCGTCCATTTTAGCCAAATTACAGCCAAGAAAAATCGAAGGTTGGCCTCGGTTCTTGACCCCGATCGACGCCTAATCAATCTCCAATCGACCCCTCACCTGCCGGCGTCCTCGCGACGGCGACGCTTTCGAATTGTGGCCGAAAATCACCCACTTCGCCTCACCTTTCCATCGCCTCGCCTCGCCTCCCTCTCTTCTTCCCCCTGTGTGAACCGCGAGTGAGAGAGAGAGAGAGTTAGAGATAGGTTATATTTAATTGATTTTGAGAAATTATTCCTTAAGCCCAAGTTTTCGAAAGTTATTTCATTTAGTCCCAAAAGTTTTAAAATGTTGTTATTTTAATTCCAAAGTTTTACAATTTGTTTAATTTAGTCCTTAAGTTTTAGTAACTTTTAAATTAGCCCATAGAATTTCAAAAGTCTATTTTCAGCTTTTAAACTTTTAAATTTCAGTTTTAACAATTTTCAATTAAGTCCCTAAAAGTTTTAAAGTTTTAATTAAACTTAGTATCTTAAATTAAATTAATTTTGTTCTTATTAGACGAGATCGCGGGCAAAGTGTGAAGCACGATAATATTTCAATTGTTCAATTTCCAAGAAAACTTTCAAAATTTCGAGGTGGGGTTTACATTTAAGCAATTGTGGTTATTTGTCCATATTAATTCTTGATGTGTGATTTTGATTGTGATATAATGTTTATACCTATGAAAAGGTTGTCAGGGACCGTAAATAGGTCCGGGATCGAAATTGGGTCCTTGAGAATGCCCACAGTGCAAAAAAAATTGCTAAGCTTATTACATGTTGTCAGGGACCGTAAATAGGTCCGAGATCGAAATTGGGTCCTTGGGAATGCCCACAGTACATATTCTATAGTATGTTGTATGGATATTATATTCACCACTTGATTGCATATTTCGACTTAATTTGGACTGATTGCTGTATCTCCACTGAGTATAATTCGTTATGCTCACCCCCCCTATTTTTCCAACCTTTCAGGTTAAGGAGCTTGGCAGGGCAAGGCAACGAGTGAGGCAATTTTAATTTAATAATAGACTTTTTGAACTTCAAATTTTGAAACAAGATATTTTAAATAGTTGATTTTCATTTTGACACTTAAGTATTGAATTTTGGTATCTTTGCAAATATTGATTTTTGCTAATCATATTTGGTATCGACTCTTGAACGTGAGAAAAATTATTTTAGAAGTGATGTTTCCGCGTTTTGTGTTAAATTGCCATTGATTTTTAAAGTATATGTTTGCCTTCGTATTGTGGCGACTTTTGAAAATATTTATTTACAAGTTACTTTGACTTAAGTAACGCCTCGAGTGATTAGTGAATTTGGGGCGTTACAAGTCCCACCGTGAAGTTGATGTTTTACCAAATTATTATTTGAAAAGTACTTTTTTTTTTTTTTTAAAGAATAGGTGATTATGTTTTTTCTAGGTGAATATGTTGTTGATACCCAAACTGAGGCTTTCTTAGTGCAATTTGATTTTCTGCTTTTCTTTACAGCAAAAAAATTAACTCAGATAATATATTGATTTAAAAACAATGAATTTGTAACCCCTTTAGTTTAGCCCATGGTGGGCACTGTGGCAAGCTTTTTATAGCATGTTGTGCTCGATATTATTCCTGCTCTAAAGCATTTTTAAATACTCTTTTTGTTGAAAGAAAATGAGTTATTCATATGAGTTGATCCGGCCCGAATTGCATTAGAGTAGTTTGGAACGATAAGTTAGAATTTGAAACCTTATACCACCTCTAACTTCCATAAAACACCCCCATCTACCACAAAATCAGTCACATAACAATACAATTTAGATTATACAATAGAGAGAAAAATACATCATGGTGGTGGCCTGATTTTGGAATTATAACATATTAAATTAGATTCTTGGATTGTGAACATCAAACTTCTTCTCTAGTTATCAATTTTATGGCCACTAAGCATGTACAAGACGGTGTGGAATGTATGTGTTATGCCCTAAGTCTAATCAACTTTGGGCATAAACAGTTTTATTATATAATTAATGTAATTTATGGCAGATTTTTAATTTAATTAATATTCAATTAAATTAAATAATAGAGTCCGTAGATTTAAATCTTGTTAATTACGTTTCCAATCCACAGTCTTTTCTAATTAGTTAGTTTTATTTTAGGATAACGGAAAAATTGACCAAGTGATATTTCACATAAAAATAAGGATAAACCTACTTGTACACCTCATGGTGTACAACTGTACATAATAGGCTACACCTCCCTCACATGGAGGGGGACCCACAAATATTTTATTATGTGTAGGCCCCCCTCCATGTGAGGGGGTGTAGGCTATTATGTACACCATTGTGATCAAGTGTAGATCCATCTAACAAATAACAATTTTGCATATGACAATTTTGCATATGATGCACGAATGCATATGTAGATCCATCTAACTACAATGATTACTTGATCTTTGTGATCCAACATGCCTCTTTAGAGGAAAGATCACCGTGATCACGGATCAAGTTGGGACCCTTCCACTAGAGAAATCATATCTGACAACAAAATATCTATGTAAGTCTAGTATCATTTTATTTGGTCGTCAATATCATAAATGAGAGCCTCTATAGGAGGTTTGTAGATGATCTCGATTTGAGTGTATAACATTTGTCTAGACCTCTAGATACTTGAAAATAATTTCATCATCTATAGAATGATTACAAATTATATTTTTATCTAGACGATCTTACCATGAAGGAATCCAATCAAGCAATTTGAACTATGCGGCCCTCTTGTAAGGAGTCCATTGCATTACTCGAATAAGGCAAGAGCGTTACTTTACTTATGGATTGACCAAAGAAAATCATGAGTTTTTATTTATATAAACACCCGCTGCCACTCAATATTTTAAAGTAATGAATTTTAATTAAATAATAATTACCACTTGTTCACATTAATCAAATTATTATACAGAATAATTATTACAAATTTTCATTCCAGAATAATTTAATCCAAATTAAATTGATCAAGGAAATTTTAAATAATTATAAACTGTTCATATTCAATGATATGCATCATACTTATAGTATCACGAGCGATGTCATAAATAAATTTATATGTCATGATATCTAGAAGGGAAAATTTCATAAGAGTATAAATATGGTCCATTTCAATAATAAGAAAACAAGTTTCAAACTTCAAAAATCAGATTTTTATTAATTTTTATTTAATTAATTAAATATATAAAGGTCACAGATATATACAATTTGGTCACAAATTCATTTATTAGTCACATATTGTCAAATTAATTAATCACAAATTATGTCGAATTCACAAATCAAATATTTTATAGGTCATAGTTTATCTTCGAGGTGACAAATCAAACATTTTATAGGTCACAATTTATTTTTAAGGTCAGAAATCAGAATTTTAATGTCACAAATTATTTTACGGTCATGATTCACAAATTTCATAGGTCATCACAATCCCACGGTAATACTCTACAAATAGGGGTAAGTGGTTGGCACTGTCAATTCGATGATTATCATGGTGCAGATCCATTATTTTTCTTTTTTTTTTTTTTTAATTTATGAGTGGTGTGGTGGTGATTGACGATTCAGTGGTGGTTTTGCGATTGCAGATCCATTTTTTTATTATAGTATGTTGTTTTGCGATTGCGATGGTGTGGTGGTGGAGGTGTGCAGTTTGGTGTTGGGAAATGAGAGTTTTGATGGGGGTGCGAAGGTGTTGTATGTGCGACGGTGTTGTTGTAGTCCTGTGGGCCCAGTGGTTGGGTGCGTGTGCTACGTTGGTGTGCTACTGTGAGCGGCTGCTATATTGGTGAAGGTGGTGTGGTAGATCAGGCGCTGTTGATGGTAGATATAGAGTTGGTGGCGGTGGTGGTGGCAATGGTGGTGTATCTAGCGGCGACGGTTGTAACGCCCCGAGTTCCACTAACTTGGAGTACCACGTCATCATCTTTTGCCCTAAATTAACTAAAAGTTTGGCGAAAATAACTAACTTTTAAACATCACATTTATAATTGTGAACTTTAACGGCAATAAAACTTATTTGAATTAACTTAAAAAAATTGATTAAACCTTAAATCTCAAGTTTTTAAAATAACTGAAATGACAAAGTACGTTAATAATGTTCAAATAAGTAAAAATTCAAAAGTAAATTAAATCGTTGCCACCACCGCCCATCAATACCGACCCTCTTCGAAATCTGCAAAATCGTTAAAATAACGGAATGAGTATTTCAGATGAATACTCAGTAGACTTATCGCCAATAATTAATTTACAGAATAATTGAGCACGTAATTATGAAATATATATATCGTGATATCATCATCATCATTGCCTCATTTCTTGAAAAATCATAGGCTCTTTAAAATCATAGGGTATGGGTAGTCTCGTCTCATGCATTTAAGCACATAAGTTATGCATAACATTCTCATATTATCTCATAAGAGATACTCGTCTCTTCTCACGCATTAAAGCATCTAAGTTATGATAAGCATAACAACATCATATATCTCATATAAAATATTCTCATCTCATGCATTAAAGCATATAAATCACGTCAATCCACATAATACATGCAATTATAATTTAAACTAATTAATGGGGGCGAGTCTATCTCAATTTATCTCGAGTCATGTAAAAAGTGGAGCGGGGAGTAACCTCAAGCTCTTAATCGTCCGTACGTTTCGTTTAAGCCAAAATAGGAAAATAAGTTTTGAATTAATATTTCGAAATTTTTAAAAATTTAAAATGATAAAATAGAGTTTAGGGACTTAATTGGAATAAAGTGAAACTGAAAATAAGAATTTAAGGATTGAAATAAACTTTTGCAGCAACTAGGGACTAACTGTGAGAAAACAGAAAGTTTAGGGACTGTTTTCATTAAAACGAAAAGGGATAATTGCAGTCGCGGTCCCTAACCTTTGCGTTTTTTGCAGACTTTACCTCAACCTTCAATTTGTACCACCCGGAGTCTCAAACCTTTCATATATTATCAGCTGAAGTCCAAAATGACGGAAACTGTCAGTTCCACCGTCAGTTGACCTTCAAAATGGAGAAAAACCATATTTTGACCCATTTAAGTGGGGGCATTTTCGTCCAACTCTATTTCCCCCTTTTCACTGTACTAATGACAACTCATTTCCCTCCATTTTGCAGGTGTTATATTTTCTCCTATATTCTTCTCTCTCTTCCATTGTTAACATATACGCCTGAATATGAAGTGAAATGTCTGTAGATGTGATAATCCTGTGCAGATGAAGACCAAGAAAAGAAGAACGGCCAGACCCTGTCTCTCCAGGAATTCACCAGTTATAGTGCCAACAAGGGCCCCACTTCTAATGAGCCTTTAAACCTCCCCACTGCCTCCCGTCTGTGTCCTGCGGAGGAGCTTGATCGAAACCAGCTAGGTGGAGGATTTAGATCTTATGGGTCTTCGTATGACCGGCCGGCCAGGGATGAGCAGCCGCGTCGACAGGAAGGTTTTGGTGGGGATTCTAATCGAGATTTTGCACTTTCTAGGGCTGATGAGAAGGATAATTGGGCTGTGGGGGGAAGAAATCGATTGTTAGTGAAGGATTTGATGGAAGAAGGAGAGGAGATAGAGGAGGGGTTTTTTTTTTCTGATTTGCAAACTAGGGCCGATGATTCCGACAATTGGGGTTCTAAGAAGGCCTATGTGCCATCTGAGCCTCGGAGATATGAAAAAAGAGGTGGCTTTGGATTTGAATCCAACAATGGCGGGGCTGATTCGGATAGCTGGGCCAGGAAAATGGAGGAGGGACGGAGGAGTGATGGAGCATTTGATAGTTTGAGAGATAGAACGGCCAGCCCTGATTCTGACACTTGGGGAGGAAATGAGAAGAGTGGACTGGAGGCAGTGCCAGTAGGCCGAGGTTGAATTTACAGCCAAGATCATTGCCAGTAGGTGAAAGACAGAAGAGTGAAACTGGGAATGTATCGAAGCCCAAGGGGAATAATCCATTTGGAGAGGCGAGGCCGAGGGAGGAGGTGTTGAAGGAGAAGGGGCAAGATTTGAAAGAGATAGAGGAGAAGCTCGAGAGTATGAAGCTTAAGGAGGTTGCTGCAGGTTCCCCTAAAGGACTGGCGGCTCCGAAGAGGAGCATTTGGAGTGGGAATGGGAGGGAGAAGAATATAGGAGAATATATAACACCTGCAAAATAGAGGGAAATGAGTTGTCATTAGTACAGTGAAAAGGGGAAAATAGAGTTGGACGAAAATGCCCCCATTTAAATTGGTCAAAATATGGTTTTTCTCCATTTTGAAGGTCAACTGACGGTGGAACTGACGGTTTCCGTCATTTTGGACTTCAGCTGATAATATATGAAAGGTTTGGGACTCCAGGTGGTACAAATTGAAAGTTGAGGTAAAGTCTGCAAAAAACGCAAAGGTTAGGGACCGCGGCTGCAATTATCCCAAACGAAAATTTTGGGACTGAAATAAACAACTTTTAAAACTTGGGGCTAAAGGGTAAATTTTCTAAAATAAAAAATATATACAAAATCTATATATCTCACTCTCTCTCTCTCTCACCTTCGAACGAGAGCAGAGAGGAGAAGATGGAAAGGGAGTGCGACGGCTTCGATTCAATTGGCCAATGATAGCGCCACCGTCGCGAGGTGGAGTCGGCGGGTGTGGAGGTGGCTGGGGGGATTTTTGGGTGTTTCGACCGAAACTGACCGGAGCTTTGGAGGTTTGGATTTGTTGGTTTTCCGGCAGTACTTTGACGAGAAATGGGTATGAAGGTGAGGTAAGTTTTTGGATTTTCTTATTTCTTGGTTTTGTGGCAGTTTGGTGTTGATTTTTGGGATGATATGGGGCTGTCAATTTGGTGGTGCGTGGCTGTTCGAAATCGGGTGACTGGCATGTGGATTTGGGTTTTATTGTGGTGGTGTTTTGGGGCTAAAGTGGTGTTGGTGATTTGGCATTTTGACTGTGGTGTTGGGCAGTGACGATTTTGGTGCAGTGGTGTCTGTGGGTTGAGGTGGTGAGGCGTTGATGGTGTTAAGCTAAGGAGGTGGTGGTGTTGATGCTAGAAATTGATTTTCTAGCATCACACGTGAATTTGTTGATACTAGAAATTGATTTTCTAGCATCAATTGTGAGTTTCCAAATTTAGGAAGGTGATGGTTTTTTTTCTTACCAATTTTGTTGGCTTGCTTGGAGGCGTGAAATTGTGAGAGGGGAGGATTGAGTATTATATGAACAGTAATTTTAGGGCACAAATCCCTAGGACTTAAATGGGCCAGAAAAATTAGGCTGTAGGGATTTTCAAATTGGGTTTCGGTGAAATTGGAGCTAAACATCCAAGACTTGGACTAATAAGTAATTGAACCTTAAATATTGCTTATATTATTAAAATGATAAGAAATTTGATACTTTAAAAATATTCGGGATTGAATGATTTGAATGGATTTAAATTGATTTTATAACGGCTAGACGAACACACTTTCATTTTAAAATTCGGGGTTAAAACGTAGCGACACGTTTTTCAAGATAATAATTTAAAATTCTCGATCGCTACAACGATGGTCAAGCAGTGGTTGTGGTAGTAGGTGGGGCGACGGTGGTCTAGCAGTAGTTGTTGATGAAGGATCTGCTTCGGCCGACACCACACCACACCACACCACACCACAAGCCCCCGTTGGCGGCGTTTGTGGTGCATATAAATTGTGGTGGTGGTGACGATGTTGCGGTAGTGACTGTGGTTGCGGATCCAGTGACGGCGGCTGTGGTCACAGATCTGGCGATGGTGTTTTATGTGGTGACGGTGTTGCCATTAGGAGTTGTTGGTTGTTTAGGCGACGATGGTGGTTGTGGTGGTGATTTAGGCGGTGATGAGACGGTGGTCACAAGCATTGTTGGTGGTCACACATTTTTTTGGTTGACTGTGACCATTAAATGGTTAATCTATGACCAATAAACAATATGTGACCAACGAAAAAGATGAAATATGACCAAGAAATAACGTATGACCTAAAAAATTGTTAATTTGTGACCGATATTTTGATAATTTGTGAATGTGACCATTAAATTGGTTAATCTGTGATCAGTAAACAATATGTGACCAATGAAAAATATGAACTATAACTAATAAATAATGTGTGACCTAAAAATTTGTTAATTTGTGAATGATTATAAGTTGTGACTTATAATGTTCGTGATTTGTGATCGATAAAGAAATTGTGACTTATAAATTTTTCACCTGTGACCAATGAAAAAATTGTGACATATAAAATTTTTGAATTGTGACTGTAAAAAGATTTGTGACATTTAAAAATTTTGATTTGTGTCCGAAAAATAATATGTGACTAATTAAATTGTGAATATGTGATCGATGAATAAATTGTGACCTATAAATTTTTTGAATTGTAACGTAAAATAATTTTTGACATTTAAAAATTTTGATTTGTGACCGAAAATAATATGTGACTAACTAAATTGTGAATCGGTGACCAAATTGTATAGATCTATGACCTCAATATATTTAATTAATTAAATTATAAATAAAACTTAATAAAAAACTGATTTTTAAGAGTTGAAACTTATTTTCTTATTATTGAAATGTATCATACTTATACTCTTACTTATCAAAATTTTCTTTCTATCATTCATTAACAAGCCCAGTTGTTTAATTCATTGATAATTGATCAATTAATAACCTCATTTATACTGCTGTCCAGAATATTCAAATTGAAGGTGGGCCACATTCCATAACTAAAGCACTTAACTCCACAGCTTTTATTGATGATGCTGTCCGATTTTTTACCTTCAATTTTTGATCTTCATGGATCGATCTTTTATTCTCCAATCAACGTACACGATTTTCCAATTTAAAAGAATTAAAAATTACATTAATCCTATGTTCACAAATTAGAATCTAGTTGAAAATGAAAAATAAATCAAGATGATGAAGTCGTAATCCACATATCTTGTTACAAGCTCGAAATAATGAATTACATCAAGAATTGACAACAAATAATTGGATCACAGATTAAAAATAAATAAATTATTCAATAATCACATAATAAAATATTGATAGACTGACCTTGACTAGAACATGCAATCAAGATTCAGAAATAACAAGAAGATGAAGATCTAGATTGCTTTGCTACCACTTGTTAGAACGAGGAAGCGGAATTATCCAAAAATTAAAAATTTCTTTAATTAAAAAAAAAAGATCGTTTAGATGTTCACGTGTATGTTATATCAAGAATAAATGATTCGATGTTTTTTTTTTATCTAAATTCGATGATTAACTTTTTAATTAATTATGAATCACAAACTTCCAACTTTTAATTGCAAGAATTTAATGTTTCAAATCTTCAAATCTTCTATGGTATCCTCCAAAGTCAATACTATATCAGTGGGTGAGCACATTCTTTAAATTAAATCAAGAAACTATTTTTTGGACTGGACAATTGAAAAAAAAAAAAAAAAACAAGAAAACAATTTTTTCTCTCTCCAAATTTGAACACTATAAAATTATGTATTGTGATTGTTGTACAATTCCATTGAATGTCAAGTTTCCATCTAATATCTATTTGGTCCGTTTAATACACCCCAAGTATATTATATCACCTTTAACTATTTCTGTGATAAGGACAAATCACAAACCTAAATAGTGAATCGATCAGTACTACAATCTTCCGATACAAGGTTCCAATCTTTATACATTAGTTGTGAATAAATTATTTATGATCAAAATATAAATAATATCACACTGTACTTCTCAAGATAAGTACCCAACTTATATTATCATAGGTGATAATATATACTTTAATTCGCATGCTCAATAAATAAATAAAAACACATTTTATTTATTATAAATTATTATTTTATAATGCAAAACGTACTATACGGTCACATAGCCCAACAAATGGAGCTTTTTTGGGATGGCAGTACTAGCCTTATTATTATTATTATTATTATTTTTTTTAATCATGGTTTTCTTACTTAATTAAATCTACCAAGTCTCGCATGTCTTGGCTGCTCGATTGTGGACTTCTTTCTAGAAAGTAGTAATCTTTTGTAAATCGGACCTCAAAGCTTGAAAAGTTGTATCCTTTGAAATGCTTTTCGACTTTACCATTTTTTGTGTGGAAGGGCTGAGATAGCTCTACAAAGGTTCATTAAGGCCCTGCCAAGTTATAGATCCTCTTTGCCAGGTCCGTTTGTGAACATGTGGATGAACTAGTTTCTAAGGTTAGGCTAATTGCTGATATTGCCCAACGTTAACTTGTTATACACTTTCTAGCTCCCTCTTGAAAGTGTAACATAGAAGTTCACGTGACAGGATTGCTTGTCCCTCTAAACTTCTTTATTTTTTGTATGGCCAATTTATTAGAGCGTTCCAGATCGTTAATCACATCGGAAGAGAGAGCAATTTCTTCACTTCCAACCATCTCTTCTAGCCGAAGTTACCTGCTCTTCTTTCATTTCGTAGGCTCGCCTCTAAAAGCATGGTCATCCCATTTGACGGACTTACCCTTTATCAATATCATAAATGCTCAGCTCAAATCCTTCAACTGGTTTCAAAAAGCCCGATTTTGGTGATGATGCTGCCCTTAGGTCTATTTCTCTCTCTATATTTTTGTGGGCATTTAAAAATGAGTTGTGCTACAAGTACAGGCCCTTTCACAGGGCTTGTATAAAACACTCACATTGGGGGTGGATTGGGTATAATTTTTGATAATATTTTAATCATATGGACCTCACCCATGTGAGTTTTTTTGTAAAACATTTGTAAAAAAAATTCTATACATATGCCATTATCCTTTAAAAATTCATATTGTATAGATACTTCTATATTTTGTTAGAAATGATTTTTAAATTAGTAAAATGGGTCAACTTTGTGCTCCAATTTCAGTGGGACCCCACTTTGATTTTAACGAGATCAAGTATATTCACGTTTTACTCCGTGATGTTATTAACATTATATATTTATTTATCAAAAATCATTTAGAATTTAATGAAATATTTGATGTCAAAATAACTCACTTAAAACTATAAACTAATGAAGAGTTTTACTTAATTGAAAATTGTTATACATTTATCCCACATAAAAAAAGTTAGGAAACATGATGTTAGTTTATATAATGGAAGTTTGACACTTGAGCTTAGACCCCAAGGGGTACCAATAGTTTTTGGAAGGGAGAGACATATAACCTTTGTGTTCGATCCTAGCCCACACACGTGCGTGCAGCCTTTTGACCGACTCGACTTCACACGACACGAGTACATCTCTGAGTTCGATTCAATTCAGTTTGTGTGCGAGTGAGTTTTTGTCAAATATATATATACAAAATTTATTTAAAATTTTAAGTCAAATTGTAATTAATCAAATTATTGTGTACTTAATGAAATTATTTTAAATGGTATTTTATTTTTACCGTTGCCTTTTCGGGTATTTTTTGGTCTAGGTCATCTGTTAACCGAATTAACAAAGAACGTTAACAAACTGAGCAGACACAGTCTGAACAGAGCTGTCTGTTCGAGGTTTTGAAGGGTTGTTTGAATAGTGACAACTATTTTGAAAAAGTTTAAAGGTGTTCGAATGACCACGAACGAATTTATAAATACCCTGCCCTGCTACCTGAAAATTTACGTGATATTTCATTGCAAACTTTCTCTACTTTAAATCTCATTCCCTCTTTAACATTTTGATCTTGCTGATCATCCTGTTATGCTATTTAAATTTGTTTAGATAAATCTGTACTTGTTTGTATGTTTAGATTATTCGAAGGAGAAATTTATATTTCAAAAGCAACATATTTTGAAGTAAGATTAACTTGATGTGTTTTGTGTTTTTTGTTTGGAGTGGGAGATTTTCGTCACAGGTCTCGCAAAAGACACTATTTTAGTTTCAATTTTAATAAATTGCATAATAGAACAAAGGAATGAAATGTAAATTGATGAATAAATTTTTATATTCATACTGTGAAGCAAATACACATATATATACAGAAAAAGGAGAATAAATCATATGCTAATTACAAGCCTAGTATAACGTGATCCTATATCAAAGGGATATTTCCTAAAATAAAAGATCTACAAATAAATGGAATCAATACAAATAATCTGGAGATATTGCAGAGGATTGTTAATACTCCCCATCAAGTTGGAGAGTGAATATCATGAAGTCCCAACTTGTTATATAGCGTTACAAATTGGTCCTTTCCTAAAATTTTTGTAAACACGTCCGCCAACTGTAAGCGTGTGGGCATGTACGAAGGATTAATCATTCCGGCTTGTAGTTTCTCTTCGACAATGTGACAGTCTATCTCAACGTGCTTCATACGTTCATGGAAAATGGGATTTGCTGTGATGTATAAGGCAGCCTGGTTGTCACAAAATAAAAGTGTAGGAGCTAGTTGTGTAATTCTTAGATCTTGTAATACATAACGTAACCATGTCAACTCCAAGCACGTGTTTTCCATGGCTCGGTATTCAGCTTCTGCAGATGATCTAGAAACGTTGGCTTGTTTCTTAGATTTCCATGAGATGAGGGAATCTCCAAGAAAAATGCAATATCCTGCAATTGATCTTCTTGTGGCAGAGCACCCTCCCCAATCTGAATCGCAAAATGCCTTGAGAGTTAGACTGTTTCTAGAAGAAAATAGCAATCCTTGACCTGGATTACCCTTGATGTATCTGAGAACGCGTAAAGCTGCATCCCAATGTGGCTTTCTGGGTTCATACATGAATTGACTCAATGTACGAACAATATACTATTTCAGGCCTTGTCACAGTAAGATAAATCAATCTACCAACCAACCTTCTATACTTGGTTGGGTCACTTAATAAGACCCCATCTGTAGGAGTAAGCTTCAAATTTTGTTCCATCGAAAACTTGTCTGGACGTGTACCAAGAAGTCCTGAATCTTGTAAAATATCTATCGCATATTTCCTTTAAGACATGAAAATTCCATTTTTTGATCGAGAAAATTCAATACGTAGAAAATATTTTAAGTCACTGAGATCTTACATGCGAAAGTTGTAGATGCCAGAATCTTTTCTATAAAGCCAGGCTCATAATTGTGTGATTAACTTCACATTAGGCCCAATAAAGAAAATATAAGCCCAAAAGATAGTCCAATACATGTTTAAAGGTAAAATGATGTTTATAAAGTATTTTCTTAAAAACGATTTGATGAAGATTGGACGGAATGCAAAGTATTTCATTTTATGGTTAAAGCATACTTCAAATACTTTTAGTCTCATTTGAGACCCATTTTCGACCTAGAAAACATTCAAATTGGAAAATGACATCTGAAGAAAAGTTGTATCTTTTTGAGTTAGATTTTCAACGCACTTTGAATTATCTCAATCGGATATCTGGAGAAAATGTTATGATAGAAATACTGTAAGCTGTGTAGTATCAACGGGACTACCGGAGCGACTAACCGGTCGACCGGAAGCGTCGAAACCCACGATTTTTGAGAATTAATGGCCACTACTTGCACAACTTAATTACCCTATTTAATATGACATTTCACCCACTCCAAACCTCACCTATAAACTTCACTCATTTGATTTTTCACACCAAAAGCACTTTCAATTTGCTTTCAAAGTTGAGAGAAAAAGAGAGAGTTTGGGAGAGAAAATGAAGGTGGTTTCCAAAGTATTTTCCAGAAGTTTTAAGTGTGGGCAAAAATATTCTACAAGAAGGTTGTTGTGATTTCAAAAGGTATTTTCAAACAACAAAAGAAGGTCCAAACGTCCAAATTTCGTCAAAGTTTTTGAAGTTCATCAAAGTTTTTCAAAGTTCTTTTCAAAGTTCATCAAGCATCAAATCGAGGTAGGTAGATGTGCATAAAGTTGTTATACGTGTTTAAGTTATAATTTCTGGCAAGTAATGTTCTATTTTAAAGGCTAATGTTATGTGTCAAATGGTATCGTCGGTTCGGCATGTGCCTTTCATGTCAAATGGTTCCATCGATACGGCATACATTTAAAGATTAATGTTGTGTGTCAAATGGTATCTTCGGTTCGACATGCACCTTTCATGTCAAATGGTTCTGTTGGTACGGCATACATTTTCATGTCAAAAGGTACCTCCGAATACGGCATGTTTTATCGAAGTTCTAATGTTAATTGGTATGAAATGCTTAGCTTAATCACGATTGCACCTATGACGCCTATTGAGTTTTCAACTCACGGATTTCCACCCTATAACTACAGATTAAATGTTGATGCACTGGGTTGGATGATAGAAGAGATGGAAGGAGATGTAATAAGCCTATGGGAACCCGGTGAACAAGTGATTTAGATTTAAAGTTTTTAACGTTTCAAATGTTATTTCCAACGTTATTTCTTTTGAGTATCTTGAACAAGTCATAATTTCATCAAATAAATTATATTTCGTTATTTTGGAAAGTTATAAAGTGTTTTAATTCAATATCTTTCAAAAAGAATGTTTGTTAAGATTTAAACTTTCGCTAAAATATGTACACTTGTTACTAAACCACCGGTTAAGTTAAGTAAAGTAAGTAGCGTCCCGGTCTACTAGGGGTTGGGGTGTTACAGCGTGGTATCAGAGCAATGGTTTTTAAACAGGTTCTGTAGACCAAATATGTTTTCAAATTTTTGTTTTTTTGAAAGTTTAAGGTATTCCATGGCATATTGCATTCATCCATCGAATCTCATCCTACAGTCTAGGTATGTGCAAAGTTTAAAGTTATGGAAGTTATGATTTGATAAATTATGGCACATTTTCAAGTATATGTTTATGTTAAAGTTAAATGTGCTGTTTCAAACATATGTATTGGACTTGGGCTAAAACTTAAAGTTATGGGTATAAAGGAAATGTATGTTATGATGTTATGTGATAAAAGACATAATTGAGCATTTATGTGATAGAATGGTTAGAAATTTACAAACGGTAAGGAAGACTACGGCTAGGGCTTATAGAGCAAAGTTGAACCGTAGAATTGCTATCCATTCCTATGAAAACTATGTAACTGATCCGACCCGACCACTTAACGATCATGTGCATGACATCTTTGAGAGATGCATGATGGCGGTTAATGCCGGTATGGAGATCACGCATATTGAAGCCATAAATAACCTCATACACTCCCTCCCACCTCAATGGGGAGATATGTGAGTCACAGTTAGAGATGAAATGTTAGAAGGCAATCCAAACATGTTCGAGTTCGAGAGATATTGCCATGCCCTGATAGATTTATAGGATGATGTAATCCATGAGGAGTTTGAGGAAGAACCTGTGGCTGAGGAAGAAGACCCTGAAGAGGAACCCGAGGAAGAGCAGGAGCCTGAACCAGAACCACAAGTGGTGATAGATATAGAGTCCGGGCCTGAGGCGGAAAATTCTTCCGAAGATGAAACTCCACCAAGTTTCCTAAAACTCATAGGGATTAGAGATCTAGATATTCCCATTTCCTTATGATGTCTTCTTTCATGCTAAGTTTATCAAACTATTATGTATCCTGATTTCAAGAATTATGAGAAATAAAGATCTTATCTTTCTTCCTTTCAAAAAAAGAAGTCAATAAGAAACCTTACATCTTATCCGTAGGAAAATGTTGCGAGCCAACCAGAACAACCTGATAAGAAATCTCCTCCAAGCAGTTCAAGACCTAGGCAGACAGAACCCAAACCAAGCTCAACCCCTAGCACCAGCTCCTAATGCTCTTCCAACTCATGCTTCGGTAGTTCAGCAATTTCGAAGGTACAAGCCCCCTACTTTCAATGGAGCAACTGATCCACTTGAAGCCGAGGAGTGGCTTCACAAGTTGGAGAGAATATTCCGATTGATAGGGTGTACGAATGCTCAAAAAGTCCAGTGTGCTGAGTTTATGTTCTCAGATGATGCAAGTCACTGGTGGGAATCAATGTCTCGAACTAGGACTCCGGAGAAACAATTGGCGCTAACATGGGAACAGTTCAAGGAGGAAGTGATGGATAAGTACTTTCCCCAATCTCTAAGGGATTTCAAGGAGGGCGAATTTCTTCAACTCAAACAGGGAACCATGACCCTGACGGAGTATGAACGAAAGTTTGACCAACTCTCAAAGTATGCTACACATTTGGTAGACACGGAGGCCAAGAAAATACGAAGGGTTGAACAAGGGCTGAACTCGGACATGAGTATGTTCCTTATGTCCCACGATTTCACGTTTTATCGTGGAATGTTGGAACGAGCTCATGCAATCTGGTATCAGAAGGCCAATGCGGAGAAATCGGTTCAATTGGACAACCGATAAGATAAAGGGCAGTTTGGGAAATGAAGGTGGAACGACCAAGATAAAGGAAAAAGCAAGTGACAAAACAAGAGGGCTAATGGCGGAGCTAATGCCAATAAGAGCATAGTGCCGGTCATTGCGCCATGTACTAAGTGTGGAAGGACGCATCGTGGCGAATGTCTGCAAGGGAAGAATGTTTGTTACCGATGCGGGAAGCCAGGACATATCATCAGGGATTGTCCCATGTTTGCACCGAAAAAGGATGACAGCAAGGATCAAGATCAGAAGGGGAAATCATGAGTTTTTGCACTGACTCAGAAGGAGGCAGAGGAGAACTCGAACGTCATAGTAGGTACTCTATTGATAGCCAATATGCCTGCTTATGTACTGTTTGATTTAGGAGCTACGCACTCCTTTGCATCGAAGATTTTTATGGCTAAATCTAGTATTACCTGTGATAAATTGGAAGGTATATTAGAAGTTAGTATCCCTATAGGTAACCCTTTGAGTACTGATAAGATAGCCAAATCTGTTAGTATTGAAGTTGAGGGAAAATCTATGGAAGCAGACTTATACATGATAGAGATGAATGATTTCGATGTAATACTAGGCATGGATTGGTTGGGTAGCAATTATGCCACCATCCGATGTAAGGAAAAGAAAGTATTATTTCAGAAACCAGGAGAGAAACCATTTTCCTTCTTTGGAATCAAGACGAAACCTTTTATTCGACTAGTATCGACTTTGCAGGCTGAGAAGATGTTGAGAAAATGAGCTTGTCAAGGATATTTGGTAAATATCCTAGGAGGGAAACATGAGACAGTAAAGATTGAGGACGTACCAGTAGTACGGGAGTTCAGAGATGTGTTTCCAGAAGAGCTATCTGGTATTCCACCAGATAGGCAAGTGGAATTCACCATAGAGCTATCTCCTGGAGCGGCACCAGTGTCGAAAGCCCCATATAGAATGGCTCCGAAGGAACTACAAGAGTTAAGGAAGCAAATACAGGAACTCCTTGATATGGGATTCGTAATTCCATGGGATGCGCCAGTGTTGTTCGTAAAGAAGAAAGATAGAAGCATGAGGATGTGTATCGATTACAGGGAGTTGAATCGATTAACCATCAAGAATAAATACCCACTCTCAAGAATCGATGATCTGTTAGATCAACTGAAAGGAGCCAAGGTATTTTCCAAGATCGATTTACGATCTGGGTACCATCAATTAAAAGTGAAGACAGAGGATATACCTAAGACAAATGATAACTCTGGATCACATACAAAATATACATAATTAATAAGTAGTAAAATACTAATGAAAACTCACAATTATTCAAATTTAATGTTTCAAATAAGTGCAAAAACCTACACTTATCACAATTCTCTCCATGTACTGCGGAGAATTTTTTTAAAGCTATTCATATTTGAGCCACATTTTGAAAAATGACTTCATAAGAAATTATGCAAAATATTCGGACGTGTTTTAATATTTTGACCATAACTTTGACTACAATTTTCAAAATTGTTGATTTTCTTGCCAAAATAGATTTCATCCCAAATCAATTCAAGTATAATTGATTATTTTTAACTCATCTCCTGAATTTTGTCCATATATTTGAGCTTTTAAAATTCTGAAAAAAATTCAATCAATAAGAGGTACTCACCCCTTTTTGAGACAAATTATTTCTCATTTTAGCCTCATTCATAGAAGAAATTTAACCGTTGCCAACAAATTTGTGTGAGAAGGAAGTCAACTATGGTGGCTTGTGGGTTCCGTTAAATTTGATAAAAAACAAAATGAGGGATAAAATGGAAAAATAAAATACGTCCTAAATGAATAGTAAATGATGGACTGTCTCTTTTAATAGAAGAGAGATATATAGTATATATGATATATAGAAATTTTTGTGGTATATCCTAAAATATTTTTAATTTAATGGTAAATATGATTTTTCCTTCTTCAACACGAAAATTGATTATTGGATGAATCAAATGGCGAGTGTGTACCATATATATAATATTCCTCATAATGAAAAATTGTTTGATTCGACCAAGTTTGATGCTAATACGTTTGTTAAAAAAAAAGAATAATTGCATCTGCGGTTCCTAACCTTTACGTTTTTTGTAAACTTTACCTTAACATTCACTTTGTACCACCCGAAATTCCAAACCTTTCATAAATTCGTACCCAATGTCCAAATGGATAGAAATCGTCCAATTTGACCGTTAGTTGACCAATAAAATTGATTTTGACCATTTTTAAAGAGTAAAGATGTAACTTTATTATTTAATCCTATAATAAAACAATTAACTAAAACAAAATAAAAATAAAAAGATCCTCTTCTTCACCCCCACCCCACCCAAAACCACCTCCCAAAATTCCACCGTCGATTTCACTCCACGAATTCACCCACTTCATTTTGCAGATAAATGTTGTCGGCTTCTTCAATCGGTTTTCAATTTTGTCTCCAATTCATTTGGGTCTTCTGCAGCACTTTATTTTGAGACTCCTTCAAATGCTGCCTATGTTTCTCTTTTTGCCTTAGTTTTTCATACTCCCTATTTTTCCTCAACCTTCTCTCCTCCTCTCTCTCAACCTTAGCCGGTTGTCCATGCCTACCTGATTTTTGAACTAGGCCAATAGGAGGTTAGGAGGGCTTTTGTTGCTGTTTTGATGAAGTTCCCAGATTTTTATGCCCTGATTTGTCACCCATTGCTTGTTCTCTGGGCTCAATCTAGCAGGAAGTCTTGGCGAAGGGGTGGAAAAGAAGATGAGGGCTGCGGTGGATGTGGCGGTGCTGAAGGGGACGAAGGAAAATGAGGAGGTGGTGGTGGTTGTTGAGGCTGCAAAGACTGAGGTTGATTGAACTAGGAATAATGAGAAGATGGGTAATAGGCTGGAGGAGTTGGGACAGGTGGTGGGTATGAAGACGACTCTAATGGTGACGACGGTGGGTGATACGGAAACTGCTGTTGTTGAGGTGGTCGCGGAGGTTGATTTTTTGGCTGGAGAATGGTGGGGTGGGGTGGGGTGGGGTGGGGTGGGGTGGGGAAGAGGATGAGTAGTTCCTTTTTATTTTTATTTGTTTTAGTTAATTATTTTATTATAGGATTAAATAATAAAATTACATTTTTACCCTTTAAAAATAGTCAAAAGTTGGTCAAAATCAATTTTATTGGTCAACTAATGGTCAAATTGGACGGTTTCCATCCATTTGAATCTCAGGTGCGAATTTATGAAAGGTTTGGGATTCCGGGTGATACAAAGTAAATGTTATGGTAAAGTCTACAAAAAATGCAAAGATTAGGGACCGCAGCTGCAATTATCCCTAAAAAAATGATGTTTATGGACCTCATGATAATTTTTCGTCTAGGGTGTCAAAATTTTCAGGATCGGCCCCGATATCCCAATTGAAAAAGAATGTATGCGATATTTTCTAAAATAATAGTTAAGCCCTCTACTTAACGCCAAAATTTAGATTTACATTCTTAACTTCTTTATTATGTGTATCATAACCCCTTTTTGTTCTAATAATGATATAATAGGCCTCATGAAAATGTTTTTTTTTTTTTCTTAATTTACTCATTTGACTTTGACTTTGACCAAATAATTTTTGTACTTTGACTAGATAATTTTTATTTTGACTAATATAGAGTTGATTGTAACAATGCCAGTTTTGGTAATGGTAGTAGTAATTTGGCCATCATCATAGGTCAATGGAATCAAGTCTTGGAATTAGGTTTGGTGATTATGGTGGCGCAAATGACTTTAGTGGTTGTTCGAGTATTTTTTCGGACATTAGGGAACCGTCGTCTTGCCTATTCTTATAGATTTGGTTTTATGGAGGTGGGGTAGGTGCTTATGGTCGTGGCAATGGCTGTAGAAGTCATATTGGTGCTTATTATGAAAAAAGAAAAGGTTATATGATCGACAAGCATGATACAGTGACATAATTTTTAATAGGGGAATTTTTATAAATGTCACAAATTTTGAAAATCTTTCAAAATTTTTCATTTGCTCTAAAATTGTTCAAAAATATCACTTTTGTGTTGTGAAAGGTCCAAATTACCCTTGCAAAAATCTTTTGGAGTATTTATTACATGAGTTGAATGTCATGATTGTGATGATTTAATTTTCATATTTTATACTAATATATATGTATATTATATTAAAAAATTTGTAATTTTCGTAATTAAAAAAAATGGAAGCACACGAAAGAATGATCGTCCTCAAGAGGGACGTCGACGAAGGAACTGATCGTCCTCGTGTTTTTCGATGACGGACAATGTATCTTCTCTAGCGACTCTCGATAGTTGAAATGTCGAACTAGACATTTCGAAACCGTCGGGAATGACATTTGAACTGTCGAAACCCGACATTTTGAAACTGGAGTAAAGAATTGGTCAACAATATCAGGTTTCCCTCCAAAAAATAAGTGGGTCACTTGCCACGTGTAAAAATCACATGCTAAAAAAAATTGACATTTTCAGAGTTTCTGTAGAATTTTGTTAGAGGATACGGATGGTATTAAAATTTTCGCGAGGGGTAAAAATGTACAAAATTGACATTTTTGATATGTCAAAAAAAAGTGACATTTTTTTTAATTAGATACAAGAAAATTGACACCTATTGTAATTTCCTCTTCTCTTAATATATGGTGGAGGAGGATGGTATAGAAGTAGAGCATGTTATAATGATACCAGTTATAATAACTGGCGAAGGAGAGGGGGGTCCGCAGGGGGGGGGGACCCGGACCCCCCAATTTTTTGATTTTTTTTTTAAAAAATTGAGAGATTGATTAAACAAGAAATTGAGATAAACTTACCAACGTAAACAGATGACTTAGGATTTTTAGCCATTAGTGAAAAAAAATATTTCTGGTTCTCGAGACTTCGATTGGATGATTTGCAAGTGCTCTATATGATATTTATACTGTTTAATTTTTTCGAAGTTCAGGAATTGAAAAACTTATAATCACCATCGACTTTGACTTTGATTGACTGTCTAAGAAAAGTAGATTTAGAAATAAGCGTGATTTGGTCGAAAGTGATTGATGATATTAATGATTCTATTTAATAAAGTATGAGAACTCGAAAGAAACACTTGTAATAATGTATGATTGTGCTAAATTAAAGATTTGTATTCAAGAAGTACTTTCTTTTATACGTTTATTGATTTTTTTGTTAATAAAATATAAAAAAAAAAAATTCGGGGGAACCATCCTTCACCTCTATATCTTCAATTTTGAGACCCCAAACTCCAAATAGATGGCTCCGTCCCTGATCATAATCATCCCAACTATATCGTGTAGGAGTTTACTCGTGTCTCTTGAATATTGCTTTTTTTGTGGCATAGACTTGACTAGATAATCCACGGTGCTTTATACTTAACTTTGTTAATTTTTCCTTATTTTGTTCATGTTTAAGTCCCATTATCTTAAAACTCATTTTTAGTTACACATTTTTCCAATAAAATATATTGCACAAAAAATCTAAAATATTTTTCTAATTTTTAACACATTCTCTAAAGATTCATTATTACAAAACTAATTTTCAACCAAAAATGGGACTCAAACATTGGCTTAATGGTTTTGAGAATGGTCATATACTGTCATTTTTAGATATCTTATCTGGTAAGAATTGTTTTAAGATCATATTGATTTTTCATTTTTTGTAAGGTTAGACGAATGTAGAATGACTATTCATCGACTTATACATGAGTTTTTAAATTTATTTTATTGTTTTAGCCTTTCAACAATGTTTATTTACGCTATCAATATTTAAGTCTGTGATCATAGTTCACTTATTATTGAAGTTTTTTATGCAATCTTATCATTCATTCACGTTTTGTTATTTTTTATTCACATCATTAATTTCTATTTTTTATTTCCTATTTTTCTTTCAAGTCAATTTATTATTATTATTTTATTTTTGTAACTACAAAAAATATGGTATCAACTTTAAAATGTATATTTTACTTGGTAAATATTACTATGAAATAATTTTATTTTATTGAATAATCAAATTTACTAAATAACATATCATAAAATAATTTTTGAAATTTCAAACTAAACGTGTTTTCAAATTTTTATTTTTTTAAATAAGTTTTTCAGACTGACATAAATGTGTTTCCTACAATTTTAAAACGGACCATTAAAATAAAAAAAAATAAAAAAAATTCAAAAGTTAAAATTAAAATGCAAATCAAATGGAACCTAAAGATAGAGACTCTGCCCCTAATTTTTCCGACTATTTTTGCTTATGGTATACTGAATAACACTAGATGTTTGAGGTTCATCACTGGTAAATGTAATGGTGGATAGCATTATTGAATGGATAAACACGTGCGTAGTCATTATGGACACGTCAGCACATGAGAACTAGGAAATAGTGGCAGAATGCGAGACCTCATTGCGACCAAAAATTCGACCCAAGCGTGGCCTTTCCCATTTCCCATTTCAATATTACCGACATTGCTTCGTCTGAACGACAATTCGGCATCGCATCGCTGCACAAAAATTCCTACTTCATCGGACTTCCTCTTCTCAATTCTCTCCGAGATTTCTGGTTTCCGTTTTCTAGGATTCGATCAAATTTAATTTATCATTTTTATTACTGTACGAAAACTATTCGAATTTATATCCGTTTTGAATCGTACATATATTGTAGTTACAATAACACATAATCTATCCAGGAATGCAACGATTTGTCGACAACGTTATTGCTGTATCCAAAGAGTGAGTTTCCCATTTCTTTTCTGTATACTCGTGCAGATTTATATATTATTATTATTATTATTATTATTATTATTATTATTATTATTATTATTATTATTATTATTATTATTATTATGTTCTTGTATGTGCTTTGATATAATCTGGAATTATACATGCATTTGTTGATTATCCTGATTATGTTAATTAGTAGAAAAGAAAGATTTATTAATTTATTTTGTTGACTTGAGTTTTTCCCCTTTTCTTTTCATCTACTAATGTCTTAATTGAATTGAATTTAGCTAATATTTTATTATTTTTTCTTTATGGTTTTTTTTCCGCCACTGACTAATGCGTTTAATTGAACTGAATTTAGCTATTATTTTTCTGTTTCTATACTTTGTGGAATTATTTACTAGGCTGCAAAATATGTTCATTTTTGGTATTTATTTAGGGTGTTTAGGGAGAAGCAAATGGATGGAGCTGTGCGTTTTTAAAATGAAAATAATGAGTTTAGTTAGCTGGTTAACTTGACAAATGAGAAATACACTGGTAAATTCTAGTGCCAAAGAAGAAGGGAAAAGGGAGAGAAAGAAAACTGAACCGGAGGACTGATACGTCAGTTCCTTCAATTTATTTATTTTTATTTTGTTTGGTTGATGCAATAAAAATAAACAGATACTTTTCAGAAGAGACATTCATAAGATGATTGGTGATTGGTTATCGGTGATAGGAGAGGGAATCCAATTAATAGCATAAACATCACTAAGTGAAGCTTCTCTCCGAACTTTTAGGACAAGGGGACAAAATGGACAGGGCACAAACAGAATCTAAAACATGCCTGTGCTTACATTCGGTCTGCCCTTTCTGTTGGGATGTACCAGGGCACAAGTGTTGAAGGATAGTACGAAAATGTTTATATGGGTTTAGTTTTTAGACTCTAATGAAGGTTTATTACTAAGAACTTTAGTTTTTATAAGAGAATTGGGTTTTATTCATTGTAGCGTAAATTGAGTAAGTTTTTGGTAACTGGAGCTGACTGTGCATAGCGTATATATACTCAAGTAAAAACAACAAAGTAACAGGCTCTTAGTCTTCACTTTTCATCCTATAGCTTTCCTTTTTGTCTGTGAATTCTAGTATGCAAATGGAGGCTAATTGTTTTACATAGAAAATTTACACTTCTATTATGGTAGGAGACGAAAAGGCAGGGAAGTCAGTTTTTCGCCATTTTCCTTTTCCTTCTTGTCTGAAATCCAAGTCTATAAGTACTCTAAAAAAATTAATTAAGCATTTAGGAGGATGATTTCAGGACATGATTTTGTTAACGATTTAATCAAACCAGGTTATTTGAAACACAGTCATACCAGTTCTTAACATGTGTCGTTCGAAAAAACATGCTGCCCTGTAAATGCTTCGCAACCATGGCTCGTGTTCTTAGTATGTGCAAAGGGTCTCTCAAAACTAAATAGTATGCTATGGATCGTGGGAACCAACTGAAAACAGATAAATTTACTTCTAAAGATATCTTATCTTTTACTCCTAGGAGATGCAAGCTTTGACCACCTGTGTTTCTCACAAATTACACATTTCGATTACTTCCTTTTCTGCCCTTTAAAGTTGTTTTCATTTTTTATTTAAGCTCCCTCATGAGTGATGCTCAATTTTTTTACTCTCTTATACTTAGGGCTTGGCATTTTGTTTTGTCTTCTTGTTGTCAATTATAATAAGCATTTTAAAGTTCTTTCCATGATGATGTACTTGATTAGGTCGGTAAAGACAATCACTTATGAATCATTGAACAATGTTGTAAGGCTGATAAATGGAGTATCAGCTATGTTGTTGGCTATCTTACCAGGGAAAGCTTCTATTCTTGAAGGCATTCATGGATGGGAGCTTAGGCCGACTTTTCGTGGACCTCGGCTCCCACGTTGGATGGAAAAGTAAGTTATGATCTTCTAGATAATTATTCAAGCAATTCTTTTCTGGTCAAGATTTGTATGAAGAATTTTCTGTGTCTTTTTTCATTATATTGCACTAGATATTGTTTACCATTTTTCATGTTGTATTGGCCTTGAGAGAACTGGGGTTCCCAAGGATTGAAAAGCCTATTCAAAACTGTGAACGGATTATGATTGAAATGTTAGGATTCTATTCTTACATTGAGACTCCTCTATCTGTTGTTCTCAATTGGATGTTCTATTTTATGTGTTTGAATTGGTTAAGATAGAAATGTTAGGATCTTTCATCTGACTGTGAGAGTTTTCTGCTTGTTCTTTCTCTAAATAATCTTCCATTTTATATCTTTGATTAGTTCCTTTCTAACTTTGTATATTTCTGTCAATAAATCTTTAGGTAATTGGCAAAAAGGAAATATCATTTTGGAAATAAACTAGAAAATTACGATATATGTGGTTGGAACTGGAATTACGTGCTTAATGTGACAATTCTTTGAGTGATTTTGGTTTTAAGTTTGAGTTCTTGACTCTCCTTGTGGTTAATCTAATGATCGATAAGGCACTTCGGATTGCATTTGATTTTGATATATGTAGAATGTGCAGGAGTAGCCATTCAGTGTGATGGGTAGTTTAAGATGTTTTAGCGTTCATTTTCTTTCTACTCATAATTTCTAGTTCTTTTAACATTTTTTTTTTCTTTTTCATTTTATTATTTGTGCTACCAGCAGACAAATATAAAGACAGAAAATCATTCAGTTGTTACAGTGCTAACTTTAGTCAAATGTAGTGGACAAGCAATTGAAATAAATCCTGATTCCATAAGAATCAGTTGTTGATCACGTTTCTAATTCTCAATTAGGATAGTCAGTTTCAGCCTATAATTTAGCCAGAGGAAGGGAAAACATGGTATGGGATGCAAATTGTTCTTCCAGTTTGCCTTTTTTTTCTTTACCTTTTTTTTTCCCTTTCAACTAAATGAGATCCTTGTGTATGCACGCTATGCATTATACATTTTTGAAGAAAATATCAGCCAAATGAACAACCTTTCTAATAGTGGTGTGCCTCTTTGGAAAAGTTGAAAGGTGAGCAGAGCTTGACAATCTGTAGAGTTTCAGAGTAGTATCATTAATTGTATATGCTTGCTTATTTGTAGATTTTGTTATTCTTTAATTTTTGCGGAGCTTATTTGAGTTACAGAGGGGTGATAATATGTTCTTAAGTATTATGTTTGAGATGATGGTTTAGTTGGCTTATTTGACTGCTGTATATCGTTTGGCATTGACCTTTTGGGACTTTGAGATGTTAAGAGCTTCATACTGTTGCATTTCTTGGGGCATTTGGGGAGTTGGGTTTTTGGATAATACTAAGCAAGCTTAGTTGTATATTTTATAGGTTTCTCCCTCCATTTGCCAACAATAAAAAAAAAATAATAATAATAATAGAGAGAGAGAGAGAGAGAGAGAGAGAGAGAGAACTGGATTAGCATTCACCTCAAGGGTATGGAACATTGGTCATTTTCTGTGTTTCTTAGATCCATATTTACAATTTTGTTAGCTTATATGACACAGATTTCTTTCTCATATAAAATAAAAAGCATATGAGATATGCACTTCTTACTACCTTTCAATCTCTATCTGCAAACTTGCTACAAATATTGCTCTTTGCTCTATATGAATTAGGTTATTTGACATTTTTCTTCTTGATGTTTGCAGTGGTGTATCATCTTTCAATCAGTTCATTCATGAACTCTCCGTAGATTCTGACTCGTCCACAAGTGTGGATTATTCATCTGAAGAAGATAGTGATGATGACATTCATCCAGGGTCTCCTTTATCGCAAAGTTCTAGACTCTCTAGGGGAAGCAGTTTTCCCAATCGCAATAGAAGTTGGATACGCTGGATCAGATATATTCTTTCATGGCTTCTGTTCCCTTTGAAATTACTTTTGGGCATACCCCTTTATTTCTTTACTTCGTCTTCTCGTAGGGCTTCTAAAGCCTCTAACTCAGGAAACCTCCTGTCTTCAAATACAAATTCTCCTAGAAGATCGCAAACCCTCAAGGATCATATTGTTCAACGAGCCACAGATCGGAGACGAGGTGTTGTTGAGGTCTGACATTCTTTTCCAATTTTTTATCTAAACGATGATTGGAATCTTTGCTACCTATCTCCAGCTTTTTGAGAATTGATGGAATTCTTGACCTTCTAATTGTTGTTTTGAGCCCTTGCATTTTGTTTAACTACCTCTCGTGGAATTATTTTGTCGTGGAAAAATAAAAATGTTTATAGGATTAGTATGGAACATGTATCTTTTAAAGTCAGATAAGGAGTGACACTCTCCCAACCCCACCACGCACACATACACGAGTAAACAAGATATGTGAGAGATCAAATGGAAAAATAGAAATGTATGCAAATATTAAGGGCATAATTTTTGGAATTCCTGCACTAGGAATATCGAAAAATGATGCACTGTGAACCTAGTAAATTAGGGTTTGAAGGAGTTGCTCCGAGACCTGCACATTGGTGATGCAGGATCATATTTTGCTGAGTTGGGTTTTGTTTCTATTCTGTGCCATAGAGATGAGGAAGTTACGTACTCATTTGCCATCTACTTGACAACTCTGCAAAACATAACTGCAAGAGGTTTAACAGAGTCATGACCTTCTGTTAGCTATTTGTCTATCTATCTTGGATATTTTGTATGTTGCTTGTTGACTCAAAACTTTGATATGGTGCGCTACCATTTTATTATAATTTTACGACCAGAAGCATCCTGTCATGTAAGGAGAACTCAACAGAGAAAGGGAAAAAATTGATGAATGTCTGCCAGTTCTATTTTGCTTTCTCGGAGATAAAAGAACTATAAATGCAAAATCTAATCCTTTATTTATGTTTCTAGGATCTGCATCTTGCTATTGAGATCTTCATAGAATCAATATTTGACGCTGTTCATAAAGTAGCACATTGTGTTCTATCGCCAACAGACACCTTTAGAAGATTGTTGAGGTGGCTTTCTCATGACAGCGATGGTCTTACAGACATTCCTGCTGATTGTGTGGGAACCCCTGTCTCCACTGCCATTCTCTCTGATAATGACCCAACTCCTGCAGAAAAAACCACTTATAACAATTCCCTCAATACAGATGCTCGGACATGTCGAGATGTCATAACAGAGCTTGGGTAAGGGGACTTTATTTTCTGCAGTTTGTAAATTTTGGGATGATTTCAGTTAGTCATTCCTATTCAGAGAAAAATAAAAAACTGAGCAAGTGGTAGCAAATGCATTAAAAAAAATGAACTAGTGGCAGCAAATTGCATTCAGAAAGTCTGTCTCTCTTCTCTCACCCACGCACACACACTAACTCTCTCCACACATACTTGTTTATTTATTTATATGTCCACAATTCTCAAGTAAATTTTTGAATTTTCAATCTGTCTAGGTACCCTTATGAAGCTATTCGAGTGGTTACTGCAGATGGATATATTCTTGTTTTGGAAAGGATTCCAAGGTGTGTGGTAGTTGAATACCCTCATATGTGTGTGCTTTGATAATAACGGCTTTTGAAAATCATCATTCTGAATGTTTAGCTTTTACAATATAAATTATGAAATAAATTGATTTATTTATGAAAGGCATACTGATGTTTTTAGTTCAATGTTGCAGGCGTGATGCTCGAAAGGTTGTTTATCTGCAACATGGAATATTAGATTCATCTATGGGGTTAGTCATACTTTTGGCAAGTTGTGGTTCACTAAGTCTTATGAAAAATATGTATTCTGCTTTACCATATACTTCAGTTAACCATCCAACATAATCAGAAGTTATATTTGACAAATGATCTACTCTTTTTCAAAGAAATCGTCGAGCTCTATTCTGTTGCACGATTTTTTATTTTGTGCTTAAAAAATGTTAGATGTTTTCGTCCTAGTTATTTTCACCTTCGCATTTCCTTTTCTTTTATTAGTTACTCATTGGTTCCTTTTGTCGTATACTGATTGGACCTATAAAAGTGTAATAGGTCCTTATTTTTAAGAGACACTAGTGTTTATTGCCGTCTTTCGTAAATTAATGGAATTTGGCTATAGCCAAGTGGTTGGCATGGATTGAACTATATTTTATTATTTAGTGTTCCCTCCTGCACTTCAGGTTTACTGAATGATGAACATATTAGTTTGCCAAATTAATATTCGGGTTAGTTGAAAATTACCTCCATATGGTTAACGATATTTATTAATTGTGCACTCTCTCCTTTGATGTGGATTAGCAGTGCTTTGTTTTTGTAATGATGACTATGATATCCTTGAATTTAAAAAAAAAAAAAAAAAAATTTGAATGGTCAATATGCACACCAAACAAAAACATAAGGAAATGGAAGGGACAAATCATCTTGATTCTGAAGCATTAAAAGGATTAGCAATGTATGTGGTGACATGAGAGTGAGCAGCAAAAAAAATAAGAGATCTGGGTTTGCTTTTATTAAATCTAGTTTTTAAAATTTTGGTAGTGCATGACTAGAACACTAGCAGACAATGGAAACATTTCTTACATAGTATTGATAATCAGTTATTATTTCTGGCATTGATGGTTACATTTTTGTAATTATATAAATCAGTGTGACAAATGCGACATCTCACATCTTGTCGGTATAAGTTGTACCAATTTAGCTCTTTTAACTTTTTAATGGACTTTCGTTTCCTTAGCACATCTCCTCCTTTTTCTAGTTTGTGGTGGTGTTGAGATTGAATAAAATGAGGTGGAAGAAAGTTGTTAATGATCCCATTCCCTTTGTGATAAGATTCTTCAATTCAGAACATACACTTTGAGATTCCGTCTTCAATCATTATTATTTTTTTTTTGGTACATCACTTGTTCATAACAACATTCTTGCTTCTAATAATTCTTGGATTTTTGTTCATACTAGGAACGATAAGCAAACTCGGTATCAACCTACACTGCAAAATAATACTACTGAATTTAGGGTCTAGCTTGCTTCTACCAACAAAATTATAATGAAAATACGAAACACAACCAAATACTTTCAAATAAGAATGATTTACCCCTCCCCCTCCAAATCCCCTCTGGTATCTACAATCCTACGGTACTAAAGGTCCTCTAATAGTCAAATGGGCTGTTGTGTTAGTTGTCTGAGCCCAAAACATCTTTGGAGCCCTGAATGTCCATGTTTAAGGTTCTGTTCATTCTTCTAGCTACACCATTCTGCAAAGGTATCCCCTAACAGTTTTCTCCATCTTTATACCTTTCTTCTTGAATCATCAATACATGTGACATAAGCCACCGAGTGAGGGAACATGAGAAGGTCCGCGCATGTTGGTACAAACCAATTTCAATTTTTCTTTCTTCAAATTCCTTCCTGTCTTGAGAAAATTGATCCTACAGCTCTCACCCATGTTATGCTCAACAGAATTCAAATCCAGTAATTTTCCCTCTGATAGAAGCATTTTCAATCTTTTTTCACTCATACGCCTAAGTTTATGATGCATTAGATTTGAATTAACATCGTTGACTGCAACTCAAATTGTATTTGGGGTTCTTGTACCTCAATTTTGAAGATCTAGTGCATATTTTTACATCGTTGTGGGCTGTGCAGAGTAGATATTGATCGATTTTGTTTCTTGGGCTACATTTTCTTGCTCTGTTCTATCATAGTTATGCAGCTCATTCAATGGGAGATCTTGCAGAATTATATATATATTTTTTGTTTTATCTAGTGTATACATTTCTTTCTTACCCTTATCATATAATGATGTAGTTGGGTATCCAACGGGATCGTTGGTTCGCCAGCTTTTGCAGCCTTCGATCAAGGTTTGTAGCACATGTCTGTATATAGTATGCATTTTGACGGTCGGATATCAGAGCATAATTACATGGATTAAATTCTTGCATACTCAGGTTATGATGTTTTTCTTGGGAATCTTCGTGGGCTGGTTTCCAGAGAACACATTGACAAAAATATTTCATCACGACAGTAAGTGCCTGTTTACACCTTATTCTAAGTTAAAATTTGATGTAAGAGTATTTATATTTTCTCTCTAGAAAAAGGAATAGTTATTTTCTGAATCTTTCCGCCTTTCGGATTCAAATTTTTAATATTGTGAAAACTGAAGTTTACCAATTTATATTACGTTGAATATATTTTGTAAATCGAATCTGGAAGATAGATGACTTCTAGCAAATTGTTTTTTAAGTAGTGATGTCATATTTTATCGAAATGTTTTCAAAAAGTGCCATAAACATTTGTCCTTCCAACTGTATGTTCTAATTTTATCGTTTGTAATATATAGTTTAAAATTTGTTCCATTTCTTCTTACTTCCTTTTTTTCCCTGGTTTGTATGACTTGTTCTCTACACCATACTACACCAACTCTTAATTTATTGAAACAGAAAATCGATGGAAATAATAATGATCAATTTGTTGTAAATTTCGCACTTCACTTGGTTAAATCATTAAAATGAACTTATGGAATTTTGAAGTTTTCTATGGAGGTAGTTCCTCGAATATTTACTATTTTCAGAAATTTATCCTTCACTCCTCTTGTATCTTTGAAGGTTTGGTTGATCCCGTTCCACTTGTACTTCATTTTTATACCTATGGATATGGTCGGTTATCCAACCCCACCACTAGGTCTAGTTGGAGACCTAAAAATCCTGCATAGGCTTATGGTGTTTTACCCAAAAAAAAAAAAAAGGGAAAAAGTCTCTGGTGCATGGAATCATTGGTAGAGTTGGCTTTTGTGAGTTTTATGATTGAGAATGAAATGATATTGTACAGAATGTCCTTTTAGTTAAGAAGTAGGATTTTAGCAGGGTTTATGTGCTTTCTGGACATTTTCATACATCTCTAGTTGTCCTGAAAAACCATATAGGTGTTGAGTATTGACAATCATTTCCATTCTGATACTGAACTTTTACATCATATTCTTTGTATTATTTAAGTTTCTTAAAGTACTAAATCGGTGCAGGTATTGGCGTTACTCAATTAATGAGCATGGAACGCAAGATATACCAGCAATGATAGAGAAGATACATGAAATCAAAGTTTCTGAATTGAAAGTCTGGCC
The DNA here is from genome assembly GCA_019395295.1 of Osmanthus fragrans. Lineage (NCBI taxonomy): Eukaryota > Viridiplantae > Streptophyta > Magnoliopsida > Lamiales > Oleaceae > Osmanthus > Osmanthus fragrans. The sequence continues at coordinate 10,714,389 of CM033348.1, read as the reverse complement.
AACACGATCAGGAGGAAGGAAGTAGCAGTGAACAGCCTTATAAACTTTGTACAATTTGTCACAGCCTTGGGGGAGCTGCTATTTTGATGTATGTCATTACACGTCGGATTGAGGAGAAGCCCCACAGGCTTTCAAGAATGATTTTACTATCACCTGCTGGCTTTCATCACGACTCTACATTTGTGTTCACAATGGCAGAGTACCTATTTCTTTTGGTTGCTCCTGTCTTAGCACCCTTTCTGCCTGCTTTCTACATCCCCACTCGTTTTTTCCGTATGCTGCTGAATAAGTTGGCTCGTGACTTCCACAACTTACCCGCAGTTGGGGGATTGGTACAGACCCTTATGAGTTATGTTGTTGGCGGGGACAGTTCAAACTGGGTTGGGGTATTGGGGATTCCACACTATAATATGAACGACATGCCGGGTGTAGCATTTCGTGTGGCACTTCATCTGGCACAAATGAAGCACTCGAAGAAGTTTATGATGTTCGATTATGGGAGTGCAGCAGCCAACATGGAAGTGTACGGTTCTCCCGAGCCATTGGACTTGGGGGAATACTATGTCCTTATTGATATTCCTGTTGATCTTGTTGCTGGGCAAAAGGACAAGGTCATTCGGCCCACTATGGTGAGAAAGCATTATAAGTTGATGAAAGAAGCTGGAGTGGAGGCTTCATACAATGAGTTTGAGTACGCGCACTTGGATTTCACATTCTCACATCGCGAAGAACTATTGGCCTACGTTATGTCACGTCTCCTACTGGTCGGTCCTTCTTCAAAGCAGATATATGGGCAAAAACCTCTCAAGTTGAAGGGCAAAGATGTACAAGCAAGGAAGAGCTAAATGGATCGGAGTAGCAGAAAATGCCTGAAACCCAGCTTTCTAGGAGTTCTTCGGGTTACTTTCTGTTCGTCAAGGGCTGTTTATTGTTGTGTGTAGACAGAAATACTAAATTTAGTGTATCTTGTGATGTGGAGATGATGTAAAAGTTATTGTTGTCAGGAAATAGAAATTGCAAACTAAAGAAGAATGTCCCAAATGTGAAAATGCTGTATTCTGCGTGTCAACTTGGAGTGGTGGTTGAGCACTACAAGAAGTGCTCTGTTATTGGTCGAAGGGAATTGTTGATCGCAACACATTTAACTATTTCATCGTTGCATGTGCTCTTCAGATCTAATGTTTGTCTGATCAAATATACAATTCAATACACAACAATCAACACAGAAGCAAATTCAAAGAAAGAAAACCCCATAGAGCGTAAAAAAAAAAAAAAAATTTAAAAAGGAGGACACCATTTAAAAAACATATTTATAAGTCAAAGACAGAGAAAAAGTAAGTTTCATAATTCTTAATATACGTTACATATTCCAATTCCAAATACAATTGAATAATACTTAATGGTTTTATTTCTCTTTTTGTAAAACAACTTAAAAGTGAGCCTCCTTCTATTTCACTACCACGACCCACGAATTTTCTGAATGGAAAATTAAAAAATTATAAGGGTGAGATAAATCTCAATAAGAAAGTAAGAAGCGAATTTAATCTAACGTAGTTCAATTAGTGAATACAACAGGGGAGATTGCAAATTCGATGCCAATTTTTTGTTCATCTTGCATACCATATCATATTGGACCCGTCACAGTATGGAACTAATATGGAATTCACATAATTAAGTAGGAAGGAATAGGCACACGTATACTTGTGATAGGACTTAAAAACTTTGACTCCCACCTTTGAAAACCTTGCAGAAATTCTTAGAAACTTAGAAAACCAGACAATTCTTCTGATGCTCCGAGTCATATGACCTGAGTGCCCTTATAACATTGTTAGTTAAACCGTAAAAATATTTTAGAAGAGGAAGACATGATTTATAAAACATATTTGTAAGCAAGGCATATATCATAATTATTCATAGACGTAATATAATCGCGTATTCCCATATTCCAACTCCAAAGACAAGTTAATGAAAAAAAACTTAAAATTTTATTTCTCCTTCCGTAAAACAATTTATGAAAGTTAATATGAGCTTTCTTTTATCAATCACGCTACATATATATTAAGTTTGACGGCTTCTTTGACATTATATACGTGAGTTGGTAGATTTTTAAACATTATTTTAACAATACTTTTTCCAATTAATGGTCAGAATTTCTACATATAAGCGGGCTGTCAACACTACTGTCATCCGACTATGTACAAGAAGCATAATTGTTCTTCAATTTCACATCACTAGCCACCCCATACTCAAACCACTAGTTTTCGGAATGAGAAAGAATATGAGTGAGATAAATCTCAATCAATAAGTAATAATGAATTTAATCCAATGTAGTTCAATTAGTGATTATTACATAACTTTATAGACGACAATTGGACCAAGCTGGCTCGTCCCTCGTCAACTCGATCGGGTCATGAGCCGTTCATGCTCGTCCAATGTAGTACTAAATTGATAATTAACAATTAATAAATTAGTAATTATTTATAATTTGTTTGTAAATGCGTTATAAGTTTATTTTTTAAAAAAAATTAAAAATAAAATATTAAATAATATATGTAATTAAATATAAAAAATATTATTTTTACATTTAAAAATTCGTAATTAAATAATATTTATACTGGTTAATTAATTAATTTATTAATTAAAAAAAATATTTTCTTTATTTAATTATAATATTTACTTATTCTTTAAAATTTTTAATTATGTAGTACAAAATTGATAATTAACAAATAATGAATTAGTAATTATTTATAATTTGTTTGTAAATGCGTTATAAATTTATTTTTTAAAAAACATTAAAAATAATATATTAAATAATATATGTAATTAAATATAACAAATATTGTTTTTACATTTAAAAATTTGTAAATAAATATTAATTAAATAATATTTATACTGGTTAATTAATTAATTTATTAATTCAATAAAAAAAATATTTTCTTTATTTAATTATAATATTTACTTATTCTTTTTTTAATTTTAATTATGTAGTACTAAATTGATAATTAACAAATAATGAATTAGTAATTATTTATAATTTGTTTGTAAATTCGTTATAAGTTTATTTTTTTAAAAAAATTAAAAATAATATATTAAATAATATATGTAATTAAATATAAAAAATATTATTTTTACATTTAAAAATTTGTAATTAAATAATATTTATACTGGTTAATTAATTAATTTATTAATTAAAAAAAATATTTTCTTTATTTAATTATAATATTTACTTATTCTTTAAAATTTTTAATTATGTAGTACAAAATTGATATTTAAAAAATAATGAATTAGTAATTATTTATAATTTGTTTGTAAATGCGTTATAAATTTATTTTTTAAAAAAATTAAAAAATATATATTAAATAATATATGTAATTAAATATAACAAATATTGTTTTTACATTTAAAAATTTGTAAATAAATATTAATTAAATAATATTTATACTGGTTAATTAATTAATTTATTAATTCAATAAAAAAAATATTTTCTTTATTTTTTTTTTAAAAAAAAATTACAAATAAAATATTAAATAATATTTGTAATTAAAGATAAAAATAAAGTTTTTAAATGTAAAAATGTATTTATTCATTTAAATTTATTTATTCATTTAAAATAAGTTTTTCCCAAAAATTTATTTTGGTAATTAAATAAAAATTGTTTATTTAAATTGTAATTTTTTTTTACTGTATTTTTGAAGTTGAAAATCTGCAAGTACAAAGAATTGTAATTAATTATTAAACATGTTCTATGTCTTTGTTGGTAGTAGTTGTTTTTCAGATTGCTTCATGTGATGTTATTATACGTTATTATATTATATATTGTACAGTGTTGTAACATTGCTCATTTTGAATTTTTGTAGGATGGAATATCATCTGGATGACGAGTTGAGGCGGATGGCGGGTAAAGCTACTTGGAATAGTAGCTTTGACGCATTTTCGATAGTGGAGGGGCTGTTGGATGATCAGCACATACAGATGCTACGACAGTCTTTCATCTGGCCCTTACGTGAGTTGCGAGAGATACAGTTTTCGGGCCAGATGATCGACGCATTATTATGTAGATTGCTGAGTCCTGTCGACGGGGATGCCCTCCACTTCGACCTCGGGGGCAAGGTCGCCAGTTTCGGTCCTGCCGAGTTTACACTGATGACTGGGCTACAGTTGACCGGGGATGAGGTTGCTCGACGAAGCAACAGGTTGCTGGATGCCTACTTTCCGGGACAGGGGACGGTGCTTCAGCCGCAGTTGATCGACGCGATCAGGAGATGTGACCACATGCTAGATCGATTGAAGCTAGGATTGGTCTACATTCTGGAGAACGTTCTGCGGTGTCACCATAAGAAGACTGCGATCGATCTCCTCCACTTAGAGATCGTGGATGACCTGGATGGCTTCAACAGCTATCCTTGGGGCCGGAGGTGTTACGATGACACCGTCCACGTCTTCATCCGATCGCACTCGAAGCCCAAGAGGGCAGTGCGTAAGTACGATGTCTATGGATTGCCCCTAGCAGTGCAGGTATATATTTAACATACTAAGCGTTATGGAAAAAAAAATTATGTTGTGTATAACATATTTGTATATGTTGCAGATCTGGGCATACGAGACCGTCCCCTTGCTGGGTAGCCGCTATGCAAAGCGGCTGGAGACACGTTGTCCCCTGATGCACCATTGGTGATCATCCCGACAGGATGGCTGCCCATCTGGGAGACAGTTATCGGCTCTCCTCGACGATCCCACTGTGAGTATTGTATGTTTTTCATTTACATTTTATGCAATTTGAAATATCGATGCAGTATGTTGTAATAATTCAAATGGATATATGTCAGCTGGAAGTAATAACAGAGTTGACGACGTCGATGGAGGAGGGTCCAGGCGACCAGGCGATCGAGAGGGGGACGGACCGAGATAGGGTATGTGATTTGACCGATAAATTATGTATAAACATTTTCTATAAGATTGTAGATAATAATTGTGTATGTTAACATTTTTGTAGGAGCGCGATCCAGTTGATCGACGATCACCTCCGCCATTGGCGTCCCCTCCGGCCAGGTCGCCCCCTCCGCCCATGGGGTCCCCTTCGCGGAGGGCGTCCCCGGCACCCAGGTCGCCCCCTCCGCCCATTGTGTCACCTTCGCGGAGGGCATCCCCGGCGCCCATGGCATGGTCGCCCCCTCCACCCCAGCATGGTCGCCCTCTCCGGCCCGACAGTTCCCCCTTGGATCTCCTACACCCGGCCAGAGCCAGAGCGATGATTTATTTGCCCGGTTGACTGTACTTATCACAGGGGAGGTCGGCGAGCTATGACGACAGTTGACCGGCCAGATTGCAGATTTGCGCCGAGATTTGATGGATAAGGGTCGTGATCTGACTGGCAGAGTCGACTCTCTGTCACACGATGTGTATCTGCTGCGTGGCCACGTTGCAGATCTTCAGGAGGAGGTCGCGTCATTTCGGTCGGCTGTTAGTACTGGTGGAGTCAGAGAGGCTGGCCGAGAGGGGGACGGAGGAGGGGACGGAGAGGGAGGTCACCCACAGTACTGGGGAGATGCGGACGTCGCGGATTGGTTGTTCTCGGAGGAGGGGAGGACGGAGGAGGCAGCCTCGACGGGGGAGGGAGGGGAGGACGGAAGAGGTGGTGGAGGAGGGGGAGAGGGATGAGGCACCCCCGACGACGGAGGAGGTGGTGGAGGAGGGGTGGAGGGAGGAGGTAGCCCCGACGGCTGAGGAGGGGAGGATAGAGGAGGTGGTGGAGGAGGTAATTGAGGGGGGGGGGGAGAGGACGCCGGCCGTGACTGGGGCTAAGAAGCGTGCTGTTGACGTGGTTGAGCAGGCGGTTGGCAAGAGGCCTAGGATGCCGTCACAGTACATTGTTTCTCCCTTCACGGCCGAGGCCAAGAGGAGGACGTTTATTGATGGAGGCGTCCCGAACATGTTTAGGGAGGTGGATAGCGCCAAATGGAAGGCGTTCGAGACGGAGTGGAGACGGTGGAGGCCCGGGTAAGTATTGTATTTAATTGGTTAGTGAATTGCGAAATAATTACTCGTTACATATTGTTTAATTATGTTTTTGGTTGTATACATTCAGGGTTCCCCGCACGATTGCGGGAAAGGCGATCAAGAACGTCTACAGCTGGTTCCATGACGTCACCCAGTCTGGTACTTGGCTCGCTGATGATGTAAGTGAAGTTATTTATTATATGTATATAATTTTACAATTAATTGATAAACTGATGAACTGATGTATGTACATTTGAATGCAGCACATCGACATTATTATGGATCTGCTGCGTGACCGAGCTGTGAGACTCCCGAAGTCCTTTTGCATCCCAGGCCGACTCATTATGAATATGGAGTTCTTTCAGGCCATTGGCATTGAGTACGAGTCGTTCAAGCATCAGAGTGGCGACTACGTAGTGCCGGATTATTTGGCCGATTGGATTTTCGGGTTGTCACCGAAGGTCGGGGAGAGACCATGGACTGGTTGTACACATATGTACATTCCAGTCTGTGCGAACCATCACTACATTGCACTGGAGATCGCCTTGACCGAGTCGAAGGTGTATGTGTATGACCCCGATCACTCGTGCTTGACACAGATGCAGCTCGAGCAGATCTGCGAGCCGGTGGCTGTGATCGTTCCCCGGATGGCTAGACTAGCGGATATCTGCGTGGAGGACAGACTAGCCATCGTGCGGGACACGACTACGGCGAGACAGACCATATCGTAAGTATTTGTTATTTTTTTAAAATTTTAGACTTTCTTCTTATGTTTATTTATTATTATTAACTAGTTATTGTTTAACTGCAGCGGTGATTGCGGCATATACGTTATAAAATATATAGAGTTTTTGAGTGTAGCTCAAAAGGTTGATTCTATCAACCAGTCATGGATTCAGAACTGGCGCAATAAGTTAGCAGCCGATTTATGGGAATTTAACTGCGACCCGTAAATTTGTTTATTTTTTAATTCTTTGTAATTTTGTAGATATTGTTTAATTAAAAATTTTGTTATTTATGTACATTGTAATCATGTGTAATTTTTAAACAGATTTATGTTACTAATGTAATTTGAAATTCTTTAAATAATTAAATTTATTTTCTATTGTAATTTAAATTTTAACTTGGTATAAAAAAATTGACAATTACACCTTATAAATAATTAAATATAAATTAAACTAAAATTAAATACTGGATTTTTAATAACATAAATGAAAAAAAATATTATTCATTTCGTACATCAGCTTACATGTCACTTAGGGGAACATGACTGTTACAATTTTGATGAGTATGACCTATGGCTCTGCACCTGCCACACCTACGCGGTTGATGAAACTCTCCGGTAGATGGTATTCTAGACGTACGTGGACGTCCTGGACCGCGCGGTTGAACTTTTGGTGGTGAAACAGTATTAAGGTGGCTAATGTTGTCGGGAACTTCCTACTCAGCTTCATTAGGTAGAGGAAATATAGTCTCTGCATACGCTGCTCTCCAAGAATCAGCGGTGTAATAACGAGAGCATAATGTTCTCGCTGCAAAGCCTCGATATATAGCCACCGCGACTGCGTGCTGACATGGAAAACTCTCCAACTGAAATAAATTATAAGTGCATGTGTTATCACTCAAGTCAACCATGTATGCTGTAGTACGTGTACATTTAACAAAGAACCGTGACTCATCTAGTGGTTCCACATTAAATTTTCTCGCAACAGCTGCAGCTTTACAGAGTTTCTCCTCTTGAGCTGGCGCTAGCATGGTCGAACAATTACGTGATTCCGCACGCCGATCGTGAAACCACTGCTGCAGCTTGTTACAAATGTTCTCAATCATTGCGAGGATGGGTAACTCTCGATCCTTCTTGAATAACGAATTTAGAGACTCCGCATTGTTCGACATCATCATGTTGTACCGACGGCCTGGAAAGTATGAGCGAGCCCAATGTTCGATCCCCATTTTTGTCAGATACTCCCAAGCCGGGAATGATTTGCTTCCTATTTCTTCCATGAACCTTTTACACTCTTCAACACTGTATGCTTTGGCCGCTCCTCTAAATAATTTTCCGATGCCTTTGCCCCGAAACTTAGTCTTCAGGTTGCCTTGTATATGGTACATGCAATAACCATGATGTGCCTCGGGAAAAACTTCAGCGATACCATTTATCAAAGACTGTCCCCGATCAGTTACAAATGCAAGGTCCTCGACTTCCCCGATTACTTCCCTCAGCTTTGTGAAGAACCAACGCATAGACCAATCATTCTCACTATCGACTATGCCGAATGCAAGAGGGTAAATTTGGATATTGGCATCCTGGCATGTAGCAATAATCAACTTGCCTTCGTATTTAGATTTCAGAGTTGTACCATCGACTAGAATTATGGGTCGCATGGCATTTCGAAATCCCCGAATAGACTGTCCAAGAGTCATGAAGAAAAATTTGAAGGAATTATTGCCCTCCGTCTCGATAAAATATGCCGATCTAGGATTAGTTTTCTCCATGTTGTGGCAGTACCTGCCCAATTTAGCATAGCTCTCCTCCGCTGATCCCATTAAATCCTGAAATGCGCATTCTTTGGCCTTCCAGGCCTTTTGGTAGCTCAAGATCACTCCATGATCTCGACGGTAGTCGTTAATGATGTCCGAAGGCCTGTAGATTGTCCGTGGGTCCTCATACCTGTGCATTATCTGTCGACCAATCAACCAAGCACGGGCTTGTCTGTGATCACTTCGACCAATTCCCACTTCACAAGTATGTTCCCGTGTATACTTGCGAACTACAAAGCACGCGTTCGTGTCCATCTTCGCCGCTCGCAAACGCCAATTGCAATTGTCATCGACGCATGCGATCGACAACAACGACTGCGATGATTTTTTCACTTTGAACTCAAAATTGTATTTTATTGCAAGTAGGTGTAGAGATTCCTGCAAATCTTTCTTTGTTTGAAACAGTTGTCCGACAGCCAAATCATCTCATCGGGTACCACGCGCGAAGAGTTAGAGGACGATCCACTCATTCCAACCGATGAAGTCCCACCCTGCTCATGTCTCTGACGAGAAGTAAATAAATCCTCATTTGTAAATTCATTTTGATTTTCGTTGTCCTCAACTACAGATGGAATTCTGTGCATAACAACGATATCACGTTGAGGAGCATCTGTCTCTGGAATAACCACATTATCATCACGAGCTATCTCCACAGTATCCCAAAAATCATTACCATTGTGATCCCCTCCATTCAAATTACCTTCGACGACATCCTTCATCACTAAAGTCACGCAAAGCGGAGTCGTCTCCTTTTGGTTCAGAAGGAATAAATAATTTACTTCAGAATCAGAATAAATCCTTATAGGTGCCATGACAATTGCTTCGTGCTGGATGAATAAAAATTTCAATTCCATATCGTATTGAGAGGTATCAACATTCAGTTTGTTCTGTAAATCACTATACAATTCTTCATATGATGTACTTGACGATAAGGCAATCGCGATAGTACGTATTTCGCTCGTATATTTCCATATCCATCGATTTCTTTCATCTCGTTCGAAATCACCAAAGTAACAGACCGGGACTACATTCATATCTGTATGACGAAATAGAATTTACATTTAGTCATAGGGGGAAAAAAATGGAATTACAAAAAAAAAAAAAAAAAAATTGTGAACAGCCGGCTTGAGCAGCCGACTGTTCACAAAACAGCCGGCTTGAACGGCTGGCTGTTTGTGTGAACAGCTGGCTTGGACAGCCGACTTTCTATCTCGTCTATCCCAATTTCTATCAGATCCATTTCCTCAGATGAATTTTTTTAGAAACGTATACTAATTTCTGAAAGATACAGATTAATTTTTTTTCTTTTTCATGCTTAAAAAATTTATAGATCTATTAACAATTTAATCTACAAACACATTATACATCATAATAAATTTTATCGATAGAAACGTATACTGATTTGATGAAAACGAAATTAAATATGCGTAAAATGTACTTACTGAAATTATAGTAATTGATATAAAAAAATTTCGGCCTTCAGCATTCATCGATTTCCCAGATTTTATTATTGAGGCTGATGAAAGTTGAGAGAATTTTTTATCTGTGTTGGAATGGACAGATAAGAAAAAAGAACAAGTTTGAAAATTTACGTAGTGATTGGTTTTTATTTGTGAAATAAAGGGTATTATTGTCTTTAAACAAATCAATATTTAGTAATTGTTTTATATACTTAAGGTCCTTTTTGTCTTTTTACGATTTGGAGGTCATTGTGGAAAATTTCATGTTTTTTAAGTCAAAGTGAAATTTGAATGATTTGACTGGATCAAACTTAAAAGTACCCCATATGACCTGAGTGCCACTATAACATTGTTAGTTAAACCGTAAAAATATTTTAGAAGAGGAAGACATGATTTATAAAACATATTTGTAAGCAAGGCATATATCATAATTATTCATAGACGTAATATAATCGCGTATTCCCATATTCCAACTCCAAAGACAAGTTAATGAAAAAAAACTTAAAATTTTATTTCTCCTTCCGTAAAACAATTTATGAAAGTTAATATGAGCTTTCTTTTATCAATCACGCTATATATATATATATATATATATATATATATATATATATATTAAGTTTGACAGCTTCTTTGACATTATATACGTGAGTTGGTAGATTTTTAAACATTATTTTAACAATACTTTTTCCAATTAATGGTCAGGATTTCTACATATAAGCGGGCTGTCAACACTACTGTCATCCGACTATGTACAAGAAGCATAATTGTTCTTCAATTTCACATCACTAGCCACCCCATACTCAAATCACTAGTTTTCTGAATGAGAAAGGATATGAGAGATAAATCTCAATCAATAAGTAATAATGAATTTAATCCAATGTAGTTCAATAAGTGATTATTACATAACTTTATAGACGACAATTGGACCAAGCTGGCTCGTCCCTCGTCAACTCGATGGGTCAAAATTCGGCTCATGAGCCGTTCATGCTCGTAAAACGACGAGCCCGAATCGAGCACAGGTTGTGCCCAACGAGTCGAGCCCATGTGGGCTCGTAAAAAAATTGAATTTTTTTTTTAATAAAATATCTGAAAATCTGCAAAAAAAGAAAATATTAAAAAAAAGGCTCGGGTGTCCACGAGCCAAGTAGGTTCGGCCCGACCCATTGCCATCACTACATAACTTCCAAGTGAAGAACGCGAAATCGAAGTGAATTCTTTATAGTCTTGAGATTCATTTGTAATACTAATGCACTTCATCTTGCATATCATATTATATTGAACCGTTACATAATGACACATAAAAAGGACGTCAAATAATTGAGTATGAAGGAATTTTGATTTTAATTTAAGTTTAAATAAATAATTAATTTGAACTACACATTTCATAGGATCCACAACTTTTCAACCACACATTTCTTTTTATTAAAATTAACTAAAAATCTGGCCACTGTTTGATTCCTTTTTTCCCCCCCAAAATTCATTTTATCACTCTCTTATTTTCAACCACACATTCTTCAATAAAATAATATTACACGCAAATTCAAAATTTTTCCTTAATTTTCAACCACACATTATCCATTAATTAATTATTAAAAATGCATTTTTTCCTCTAAAAATGAGAATCAAACGGACCCTCATTTTAATCCTCAAACAAAGGGCATATGGTAAACAAACCTTTCTCGTCATATAAAAAAAATAAAATGTGATTTGAGTTATCTCGTCCTTAATTTCATTAATTTGCATTCTACTGTAGGCTACCAAAAATGGGAATCAATGTTTTTTATTCATTGTCAAGTAATTTATTTTATTATTTGTCCAAATGATATGTCATTGTTGCATGTTGTAGCTCGTGGCTTTTTGGACAAGGAAGCTTCGTTCAAAATATTAGAAATAACAAGATCAACTTTAAAACCTGGGACTCTCCGATCATAGTTGTGCTTTATAGCATCATTGTGTTCCGTAAAAAAATTATTAAAAATTAAAAGATTAGCAATATAACTTGAGAAGTATATATAACCCCAGTTTAAGCTCCATTATAAGGGCAATTAGCACCAAACTTTCCTACCTTACAATATTATTGCACAAAACGTCTCTACATTTCATTTTTTTGTCATTTTCACCTTTATTTTCACATTTCATTTCCAAAAATGTCCTTCCATCAATTTACCGTCAATTGCTCCATTAATTCAATACAAAAGCCAATTTTCTTTTCAGAGTAAAATAGTCTCAACCCATTTAATCCCTTCATCTTCTCTTACGCACAAAGGTTCCGTTATGGTTTCTTCTTTAAAAATTCTCGTTTTTCTTCCATTTGTACAAAATTTCCTCCATTTTCCTCTCAAATGCTCTCATCTCATCTCGTGGGCGCACAGTGAAAGCAAGTAGTGAGGATTTCTTAGCGAACGAAGCTAAGAAAAATTTTGAGTTGGGTATTTTTGTTTTCCATTTCGTATTTTGGTGTTTTGCTTTAAGTTTTGAAGTTGTTTATGGTTATTACGCAGGCCTTTGAGGAGCAACATGTTTCTTCCATTTTTGATAAATTCTGGCGACAATCCACCCATAATTCCTTGAGATAAAATATGAAGAGTCTGTCATTCATCATACTAGATAATATGTTTGCATAGTAGATGATTTGTTTATACCGTGGGTGCTACGTTCGTGCATTAAATATTTTATTTATATCGCAGATGTTCCATTTACGCACTAGATGTTTTGCTTGCCCGGTTTGAAGTGCATTGTGTCTTGTGCGAAACGCGCAATACGATTGCAATGGTAATGTAGATGGGGCTGCAATATTCATATCATTTTGTTGCTGGGGTATTCTTATCTGAGTAGTCCCCCAATCCGAGCCTAATATTTTATGTTAGGTATTTAGACTTTGTAAAATGTCGATGTATCTGGCAAAAGATCTTAGTGGAACAGGTAAAAATGATACTCTCATGATGACAAGGAATACTAAATTTATTTATTTATTTTCATGAAAACAAGGAATCACACTCCTTTTTCCTTTCATGGAGACGAGCATTATTTACTCCTTTTTTCCTCTCATGGAGACGAGGAATTTTACTCTTCTTTCCTCTTGTGGATACGAGGAATTATTACCTTTTCTCTCTCATGGAGATAAGAAATAATGTACTGAGGTCTAACGAGCTGGCCCCGTCATTGCGAGGTCTATGAGCTTACCTCGATAACATGATGACTATAAGAGTTTAAATACACCTACAATCAAACAAATTGAAGACTGAGCATTTACTTAAACAATAACAAAGGAAATCCAAGCAAAAACACAAGAGAAATTGAAGAAGGAGATGAAGAAATAAGAAACAATAATCCCCCTTTAATCTTAGGCTCAGAAAGATCGATCTACAACCACAAAAGTAATACCAACTAGAGATTTTCGAAGTCCAAGATACACATAAAGGTATATTGCACACAAAGGGCAAGAAAGAGGGCTTCAAGGCACAAAACAAGAAGGTTTCTCAAGAGCACAAAGCACATGTCGTTTTTCTCAAGCAAGTAGTGGTATTATTAGGGTTTAGAGGCCTCTTATAGTTAAGTTAAAGGAGGAAAACGAATTTCCAAGATTTTTCAAGAAAATCTTCACGAGATGGGTATCAATTCGAATAAGGTAGGTTACCAAAAGTTAGGGATAGTGTATATCTCTAACTAACACGTCCATCTCTAATTAGGTATTGAGCACCTAGCCCTAACGGACCGATTTTCTCTAAATACCCAATTTCATTGGGTTACTACAATTGTGGTGTGGACCTTAATACATATTTCAATCCCGGGCTTAAAGCCTATGAAACGAAACGGGTCACGATTTTTCATCATCGCCTAGGGGGTTGTTTGAGCATCACTAAAATACCTAACAACCTCCACCTTGATGCCAGAACAATCTACAAGTCAAATAAGATAACAAATATCTTAAGGAAAGAGACTTACAAGTTTGTACTAATGTTTAGAAGATCAAGACAACTTCTAAACTTTAGCAGTGGGAGCACCTTAGTTCCCATATCTGCAGGATTGTACTCTGAAAGGATTTTCTCAAGTTTTACCAGTTCTTGAGAAACCATATCTCTAATGGAATGCAATCTAACATCTATATGTTTAGTACGTTCATGAAAGACAGGATTTTTGCATAAATGAATAGCAGATTGACTATCAGAATATATTATCACATCATTATTAAGAACACAAAGTTCATTTAACATACCTTTAAACCACATAGATTATTTAAAGGCTTCTGTAGCAGCAATATATTCAGATTCAGTAGTGGATAATGCAATAACATGTTGAAGTTGTGATTTCTAGCTAATACATGATTCACACAAAGTAAATACATAGGAAGATGTAGATTTCTTATTATCTCTATTACCAGCATAATTAGCATCAGTAAAACCTTTCAATTTTACTCCTTCAGTACTATACTTATATATTAAGCTAACATTGCATGTTCCTTTCAAATATTTAAACAACCATTTCAAAGCTTCCCAATGCGTGGGACCAGGGTTTGACATATACCCGCTAAGTGTACTAACAGTAAAAGCTAAATCAGGTCTAGTACACATCATTAAATACATCACAGAACCAATGGCATTAGAATATGGAACATTTTTTATATATTCCTCTTCCTCTTCATTAACAGGTGATTGTTCCTTAGATAAGACAAAGTGATTGCCCAAAGGCAATGAAACAGGTTTGCATTCATTCATGCCAAATTTTTTCAAGATTTTCATAATGTATGGAGCCTAATGCAAAAGCAACAATGAATTTGACCTATCTCTTTTAATCTCCATGCCTAAGATCCTTTTAGCATTACCTAGGTCTTTCTTATCAAATTCATTACTCAAAGTAGCCTTTATGTCTTTTAACAACTTTAAGTTGGGACCAATCAAAATCATATCATCCATGTATAGCAACAGAAACACATAGTTATCATTTATACTGCCTCGATAGTACAAGAAATGATCAAATACACTCCTTTTAAAACCAACTGTTTAAACAAACGAATCAAAACGTTTGTACCATTGTCTAGGAGATTGTTTTAAACTATACAGAGAGCGTTTTAGAAAACACACATGATTAGACTTTTGTTTATTTTCAAAACCCTTAGGTTGATCCATAAAAATCTTTTCATCAAGTTCACCATGCAGAAAAAGCAGTTTTAACATCAAGTTGTTCAAGTTCCCAATTATAGTGCGCAACTAATGCAAGCATAGTCCTAATTGTGGTATACTTAACAACTGGAGAAAAGATTTCATTATAATCTATCCCTTCCTTTTGTGTGTAACCTTTGGCTACGAGTCTAGCCTTAAACCTTAAATCCTCTCCTTTAGTGATTCCCTCCTTAACTTTAAAAATTCATTTACACCCAACAATAGACTTGCCTTTAGGTTTTGGGATTAACTCCCATATTTGATTTTTATCGAGGGAATTTATCTCTTCTTTCATTGATTTCACCCAATTCTCAGATTGTTCACTCCTCAAGGCTTCTTCATACGTGTTTGGTTCCCTATCAACTAGTTCTTCATAACTAGTATAAGCAAGCTCAAAATTAGACTCTAATATTTGAGGCACCCTATGTGTTCTCCTAACTCTGTCTCTAGCCAAATCAGCTAAAGGGTTTTGTTCTCCTTGGTATTCCTTTACAATCTCATCTCTCTCAGTATTTTCATCCTGACCATTTTCTAATTCAAGATTTTGATGCTCCACCTCAATTGAGGTGGTGGGGGTTTGAACACTTAAAGGTCTTAAATCCTCTCGGGATTCGTCACTAGTGTTTTCTTGCTGTTTTTCTCTCAAAGTTTCATTCTCTGATTTTAGACATGGCATATCAAACTCATTAAATGTAACATCACAACTTATGATGATTTTAACTCCAGGTTGACTTTTATCCCAAAGCCTATACCCTTTAACTCCTTCGGGGTATCCTAAGAAAACACATTTCCTAGCTCTAGGTTCTAGTTTTCCCTCATTTTGATGAGAGAAAGCAGCACAGTCAAAAGTTTTCAACATAGTATAGTCAGCACATTTACCATACCATTTTTCATACGAAGTATCACCATTTAATGCAGTAGAAGGTGTCATATTAATCAAATAACATGCAGTTATAACAGATTCACCCCAAAACGATTTAGGAATACCAGAACTCAACATCATACATCTAACTTTGTCAAGTAAAGTACGATTCTTACGTTCAGCCACCCTGTTCTGTTGAGGTATATAAGGAACATTTCTATGTCTAGTAATTCCACATTTTGCACACATATCATCAAAATCTCTATTACAGAATTCCAGGCCATTATCAGTTCTTAGATATTTTACCTTTTTGCCAGTTTGAGTTTCAACTTGCAATTTCCATATTTTGACCTTTAACAGATAAATCCATACTCTACGGGAGTAATCATCAATTATGGACAAAAAATATCTATTACCACCCATTGTAGGATTAATAGTAGACCCCCATAAATTTGTATGAATGTATTCCAAAATTTTAGCAGTTTTATGTATGCCAGATGAGAAAGATAACCTATGATGTTTACCAAGCACACAGTGGTCACAGAAAGGCATATTAGACACACAGTCTTTTCCAAATACACCTTTATCATTTAGCAATTTAAGTCCTTTAATACTTATGTGAGCTAATCTATTGTGCCACTTGTGTGTATCATCAGTGTTGGTCAAATTTATAGAGAAAACAGATTTTTTAACAATTTCAGTATTGGTCACATAGATACCATTTCTTTTAATACCTTTACATGTGACGAGGGAACCCTTAATTATTTTTAACATGTTGTTTCCAATTTTACCAGAAAACCCATCGGTTTCTAATGCTCCTACCAAAATAAGATTCCTAGCCATTTCAGGAATATATCTGACTCTATATAATTTAAGCACATAACTAGTGTCAAATTTTAACGTGATATTGGAAGAACCTTCCATCCAAAATGAAATAATTATTCTAGATGTACAAACTCAACAACCTTAAGAATCAATACCTTTAAGGAGATCCATGAAAGAAATGAAAAATGCTATTTCGGATGATTTTATAGTATTTCTCCAAGAATATGAGGAAAATAATGGAGTGATGGAAGATGATCCAATCAACTTCCATTAGGCTATGCAGGGTTCTAACTCTTAAAAGTGGATTAATGCCATGAATGAGGAGTATAAGTCTATGCAAGACAATAAAGTTTAGGATCTTGTCCCATTACCAGAAGGTGTGAAACCTATTGGTTGCAAATGAATTTTTAAAACCAAGAGGGATTCGAAAGGTAATGTGGAATGATATAAGGCTCGTCTTGTAGCTAAAGGCTTTACCCAAAAGGTAGACATTGATTTCAAAGAGATTTTCTCTCCAGTTTCAATGAAAGACTCTTTCAGGACAATTATGACACTTGTTGCGCACTTTGACATTGAGCTACATCAGATGGATGTTAAGATGACGTTTCTCAATGACGACTTTGATGAGACGATCTATATAATGCAACTAGAAAACTTTTTGTCAAAGGACTCAAAGAATATGGTTTGCAAATTAAAGAAATCCATCTATGGGCTCAAGCAAGCTTCCTGTCAATAGTACTACAAGTTTCATCATGTAATTATCTCATTTGGTTTTAAGATGAATGTTGTTGATGATTGTGTGTATTACAAGTTCAGTAGGAGTAAACATGTTTTCCTAATTTTGTATGTTGATGACATACTATTTGCCATTAATGATATATACATGTTGCACGAAACCAAGAGATTTTTATCAAGTAATTTTGAGATGAAAGATTTTGGTGACACCTCTTTTGTATTAGGAATTTAGATACACCGGGATCGCTCTCAAAGTATTCTTGGATTGTTACAAAAGAGCTATATCGATAAAGTACTTAAGAGGTTTGACATGCAAGACTGTAAATTAGGTGACATCCCTGTCGATAAGGGAGACAAATTTAGTCTCACACAAGGCCCGCAAAATGACCTTGAAGTTAAGAAAATGTAGAAGATTCCCTATGCATTAGCGTTGCGAGTCTTATGTGTGTTCAAATTTGTACACGTCCATACATAGCATTCATTGTTAGAATGCTGGACAGATATTTGAGCAACCCTGTTATGGATCATTGGAAAGCAGCCAAATGGGTTATGAGGTATTTAAAGAGAACAAATGCTCACAAGCTCACATACATCAGATCGGATTAGTTAGAGATCATAGGGTACTCCAATTCTGATTTTGCTAGATGTTAAGACAGTAGAAGATCCATATAAGGCTATATCTATCTGCTAGCTGGAAGAGCTATTTCCTGGAAGAGTGCCAAGTAGACACTCATAGCTTTTTCTACCATGTCAGTAGAGTTTGTAGCATGTTATGAGACATCTAACCATGGAATATGGCTACGAAATTTTGTCACTGGGCTACGCATTTTGAATGGCGTAGAAAAACCGTTAAAGTTATATTGTGACAATAACTCAGCAGTTATATATTCCAATAACAACATGAGCTCATATAAGTCAAAACACATTGATATTAAGTTTCTGGTTGTGAAGGAAAGAGTACAGAGTGGACAGATTTCCATAGAGCACATTGGGACAAACTCCATAATTGTGGTTCCACTTACGAAGGAATTGACACCCAAGATCTTTCATGAGCACACCGCTCGTATGAGTGTTGTATATCATGATGATATCATATTTTAGTGGGAATTTGTATTTTCATTGCTTTATGTATTAGACACATTTGTGTATTTGGATATTTTTTGTATAGAAATAAATTATTCAGTTCATTTCACTCTATTGTTAAGTTCAGTATTGATCTCACTTAATAAATAAGGTCGAACCAGTTGGAAATATGCATGTTTGGATCACATAACATGTAATTTCCATGCTACACTCCTATGATTGATCTATGTCATTTGGTATACGTGATCATTGATGGATTTAGTTACATTAAATGTGACGAAAATCGCTTTGATCCTATATCAATATAACTGATGCACGAGATTTTTTGGAAATAGCCTTAATAATGATAGCAAAATTTTGAGCTCATAAAGTTGTGCACATTTGTAATGTTACATGTATGGGGTCACACATAGTGGGAGATTGTCGAAAAAATTCCAATGTAAGGGGCCACGCGTGTATATATTAAAATGTGTGATGCTAGCTTTAAAGTTTAGTCAATAAAGTGATCTGTTAAAGTTGATTTTGGACTAATGAGTATTAAATGTCATAGGAATAAAGTGTAGAGACAAAAGAGTTATTTTAAATTGATGAGGGGCCAATTTAGAATAATTGAAAGTTAATAACCGTCAAAATTCAATTATTTATTTATTATGGGTCATGATCTCTAATAGAACGTGAGTTTTATCCATCTCTCTGCATCCCCATCAACAGAAGAGAATTCTAAGAAATCACGTATCTATTGGAATATCATAACCCATTCTATCAATCAAACACATAGATCAAGGTATGCTACCGCTTATTATTCTCAATGATTTCAACATGGAGACTTTATAATATTCTAACAGTTAGTACTCGAACATTACAACAAGGCCATTGATAAACTCGTACCCCTAGAGGCCATCAAGTTGTACTTAACAGAAGACAATGTCACTGATGAAGCAGGTAAAGGAGCGAGCTTCGATCAAACCTTTGAGGCTTGGGATGAAAAATTCTTTTATTATTTCATGTCTACAATGTATGATTGAGATTATTTTCATGCTTGAGTCATGTTAAAATATCCTACGGGTATAAAATTAACTCAATATATATATTTTTTTAACTTTCTGAATTTTATAAGACCAAACAAAACAAGAAACTTATATTTAAGTTTCCGAACATTTTCAAAGATATTCTATTTCTAAAACCATCACGAAAAGTTTGTGGGCGAAACAATAGGATGTGAACAATTCAAGTAGGGTTTCACAAAAAAATTGCTAAATTGTAAAACGAATCAAACCTTAACTTATCAATTTTGAAAAATGGTTATGTTGAAAAACCGTAAAATCAAATCAAACCGTTCATATAGTTTTCAAAATAAATAAATGAAGACCCTGAAAATTAGTTAAAATTATGCTTATGAGCAAATTAAATTGGAGAAAACAATTACCTAATCAACATGCTCATAATTTCACATTGATACTAAACGGATTAAAAAGAAGAAGAAGAAGGCAAATAGACCATACTAATACATAGTAATATTTGTGTTTTAAAAGTTCCCATTAAGGTTGTAATGATATTTTAGATCATTATTTATGTATTAACTTATTTGCAATGAGTTATTTTTTATATAACTATCTAAAGAGTGATTAAAACTAATTGAACGGAACCACAAAAAATTGCTTGAATTGAGTTGAAAATGATAGTTTGATTTGATTTGAAAATAAGTCCAAAACCTTCCAAACCCCTGCATCTAAGGCTGTGTTTGATACAATTAATTTGCCATGAAACTAGGAAAATATTTTCCTAGTTCCTACTTTTGGCTGTTTGATTAGCCAAATTTGCCCTGAAAAATGCTTGCCACCAATTTCTAATGTACAATCCCTTGAAGCACAAAAGCAGGAAAATATTTTCTTATGATTTTGGTGGGAAATTATTTTCCACCTTGTTGGGTGTTTTTTTTTCCTATTTTTTTTTTTTTTTTTTTTTTTTTTTTTTTTACTTTTTTGCAAATGGAAACATATTCTAAATTCAATGGTAAAAAAAAAATTTATCAATTTAATTGACAATTTGCATGAAAAATATAGCCAAACAAACATAAAAATTTTATGAAAATATTTTTTTTAATTTTTTTTTTTTACTTTTTGACAATCCAAACAAATTTTAATACAGATTGTAAAAAAATTATCCCAAAAAGTAACCATTTGCATGAAAAACAAAGCCAAACGGATTAGGTGGAAAATTATACCAATCAAACACCATTAATACAATTCCCTCTAAAACAAATTCTAGGCAAATCACTTCCCTGCCAAATATTTTATTTGCCATTCATTTTCCATCTTTCTATCAAACACACCCTAAGTATTATTTTTTTTGGTAACTTAAAAGGGTATTGTGACAGTAGTTATGAGACCAACGAATTGACTATATATTGAAGTTTATTTATATCCAATTGCATTTGCAACCAATCAAAGTTGGCCGACCTAATTAAGATTTTACCGGAAGTTTAGGGATCAAAAATGAAATTAACCCATTACTCTACACAGACACAGTCCAAGGGTGAGTTAAAGTTCTACATGGAGTCACGGTCACCTCCCCCCCGGGGATTTAATTAACATATTGCTTTCTCGGAAATTTGTCGATCTGAGGTGAAAGCTATGAAATTTGTGATCAAGGTAAGATTCATTCGTCAGTAATCTTGTATCTGATCATGGCTATTACTTTACCAATGTCTATAGCTAATTTAATCTCCATCTGTTTGATTATTTGCCTATTTGCTTCCATGTCTGTGATTAAATTACTCGTTCATAAATAAGTATTGAATGAGTGTCCTTTGGTTAAAACATGAGTGAAATATGCTTTTTTGAAATGTTCGCTCTGATATGATTTTGTCCGTTTTTAGCATTTTATGTTTCTAAATATGTGACATCTTTCGTTACATTTATATCAGTGAATCAAATGGCTTTGCAGAAAAGGATTCATGTTGCCGGCTAAAACTTATTGAAATAAGGTTTAGCTTGTAGGTGTTTTCTGTTATTTTCATTTAACTGCACATTAATCTAATGGATTCCACTTGTGCATTTTCCATTGATTTATATATATTATGTGGATAATTGTTGATTCTGTAAGTTTGGAAAAGGGTCATTCATGAAACTAAGCGAGGAAACAGAACGTAGACTGTAGAAATGTTATAGATGGTAAAGAGTCAAATGGTCAAATTCTGTGGATTCAATTTGAATTTAACTTGTGGACAGATCAATAGGAAGAGGTGGGTCAAATCAACATATCAAAGCAGTTGAAAGAGGAAAATCCCCCTCAATTATTAATAGGAAGTGTGCAATGTTTTATGTAGACTTCAATATGACTCTTAATCTGAGTAGGATTTTATATCCCAGTTAGGAACTTATTAATTACTCACTAAACTACTAAAAATTACTTTAAACTTGAGAGCACATGATGTTACCTTTATGCAAAGGGAAACTCAATCCTCAAATTCCAAACTTATGTGAAAAATAGAGATTTTCTGGAAATTACAAATGTACCCAACTTACTAATTTCAAATTATGCCTGAATGATTATATTTTAATTGAATCAAATTAAAGGTTCTCTTGGGCTATCAATTAAGTCGAAAGAAGCTTGTATCCTCCTACATAATATTTGTTTAGATTTGATTTCTTCCCTCCTATTACATGCATCATTCTCCCTGGTTGGAGAAACTCGACCTTGAGTTAGGAGTGTTGAAGAATGAAAATCTGCAATATTAAACTTGCATCCATGACTTTGTGATGTATTCTCCAGGCCAATTTAGCTTTTCCTTTATACAAGGCATTGATTATTTAAAAAAAAAAAAAACCTAGGATATTTGGCTCCTAAATTGTATTTGCTGAATATACAAATCCTGGTATAATTAAGAGGTTTGTCTCTTGTTCTCATACTTGAAAATAGTAAATTGCTTCTACCTCTCCTGATTTTGCAATGTAACCTTGTACTCCATGCCACTGGCTTATTTTATCTCAAAAAGAATTTGTTTTACTTCACTTCAGCCATCTTTTCTGGTGTATAACCTGTTGGGAATTTACTTATCATGCACAGTGGAAAATTAAATAAATTTCAATTCCCATCGAAGGATCTGCTTTGTGTTTAGATAAAAACTGTGATAGAAACTATACCTTAATTCAGATCTGCAAACTCCTTTACTATTCCTGCAGTTCCAGCGATCCCGATCTGTCTCCTACAGCTGTCCAATTTTTCAGCCTCCAATGGAATCCACACATAGAACAAGATTGAGAGAATTAGGGTTTTACTTTTCTTGTGCTAGCAAGAATAATGAAAATCCATCTACTGTTTACAAACCCTAGCAGCTTATTTATATAAGCCCAAAAGGGCTTGGCCCGTCCTACAACTTAAGTTGGCCCAATATTTAATTAATCCAATTAATTAAATTCGGTCCATGAATTAATTAATCTAATTAATTAATTCGGGCCCATTAATAAGCAATCCAATTAATTAATTATCCAACGTTTGTCAATTAATTAATTAGCGGATCTCAATCTTCTAGTTCTCATTTTGTGTGTGACCCATTAGGTTCCCAATCACGATACCTAACGACGTGAATTATTATTTTGATCTAATCAAAATCGATAAATCAAAATACCCTTTTGATTTATCACTAATTCACATCTGTCGTCCCAGATTAACATCTAGCAATGTGTCAGGGAAATACATATGATGGGAAGTGTCACGTGGTATGACAAAACCAAACTCGTTCGTTTATCGTGAAACTATAATCCCTTCGTCAATATGATCCGATCAATTACGAGATATGAATTGTGTCAATCTCGATTATCAATCATATCTTTCATTCCACTTATTAAGTCAATGTAAGTCGAAAACTCCTTTTCGACTTATAGGTACACCTTGGCCAAGGATTTCGTTATCAATTTAACTGGATGAAATGTAGATCATAAACTCTTACTATCTAAGAGCGACGAATCCTCTATTGATCATTCACAACCTTCATATGATTCTTGACATACCCGAACGATGTCGTATTAGCGACCCTTGACAGAGCAACTTCCAGCATCACCAAAGAATGACTGTCCCCACATAAGGTACTATGATGATCTCAAGTCGAAGGATCAATTTCACTACCGAACGTTAGAGATTAACCACTGACACTCAGATAGTTATTCATGTGGAATCTCTCAGCGGGTCTTCAATGTTTTTGTTCTATAACAAAACATTCACATGTTCATTTAAGTGTCACCACACTTTAACTTGTGAGATCGGCTACTTACTTCACAAGTAAGGAATGACACACGTGATAGTCTATCCGTAACAATGATATCCGTATCTCGTTATTACTTACGACCATGGATGATTTAAGATTCAATCATATATATAATTTGTATCTCACAATCACAACTCCTTGTATTAACAAATTACCGAAATTTGAATCTACGGACTCTATTATTTAATATAATAGATCTTGCCATAATAAATGCATTAAACATATATCAAAAGTACTTATGCCCAAAGTTGATTGGACCTAGGGCATAATACTTACATAACCATAATCAATGGAGCAACCTAAAATGGCTTTGGTTCATCAGCATCACTAGTTCTATCATTTGAAGGAATATCAGCTTTGCTGTCGAATTTCTACATTCTAACTCGTAATTTCTGCATAAATCTCAAGCAAGCCCTTTTCACACCACTCCATGATTTGGACAGCAACTCGGGCTCGATAATACTAACTTCTCTTTCTGGACCAATAACATAATTTTCTTCCTTCAGCATCCTAAGAAGCAAAGTCCTCCATTTTACAATCTTTTCCTTTTCACTACCTTCTATTTCAACTGGTTGAGATGTTCAACCTTTGGAGCTTTACCCTCCTCCTTTGCAGTAACGTGGTCTTAATTTCATCCCCAAAAAAGTGAAGGCACATCCTTCATGAACTAGCATGCACCACAGATAGGCCTTCGGCAGCACTCCACGGGCTTTGGACTTTGCAGTTTTTCCATCTATTGGAGGTCATGGGCTTCCAAATGATCCGTTTCTTGTTCAATCAAAATATAATTCATGTCATTATAATAATAGTGCTAATCTTCAATCATACAAAGCTCTTTTAAGATTGTCCCCAAACAAGTAGATCTTCACTGCGCAATGCTTTTTTTTATGGCATATTGATACGAACATCCTTTGTTTGGCCGCTTGTTTGGGCCGTTATTTATGCTTTATGTTTATTTATGGGAACAATACAAAACTAAAGTTTTTAGTATGATCAATTCAATAATAAGGTAATAAGTTTCAAAATTCAAAAATCAGGTTTTTATTAAATTTTATTTATGATTTAATTAATTAATTAATTAATTAATTAAAAGTCACAAATTTGTACAAATTGGTCACAAATACATTTATTGGTCACATATTATCAAATTAATTAATTACAAATTATTACGAAGTCACAAATTAAAATTTTTATTAGTTACAAATTATTTTCGAGGTCACGAATTGAAATTTTAATAGGTCACAATTTATTTCCAAGGTCACAAATCAAAATTTTAATAGGTCACATTAATTTCTTAGGTCACAATTAATTTTGAGGTCACAAATATGCATTTTAATAGGTCACAATTTCTCTCCGAGGTCACAAATCAGAATTTAATAGGTCACAGACTAATTTATTAATCACAATTTATTGAATTTTATGGTCACAAACCGATCTCGATCAAAATCCACCACCAATACTTGGTCACAAATCTGTAACCACCAACCTGCAACCACCGCCTCGCCACTGCAACAGTAAAGGAACCACCATCTCCATAGCATTGACACAGTAAAGGAACCACCATCACGCCTGACCACCCTCACCCTCGCCCTGCGACCGTCCACACCACCACCACCTCCATCATCGCATCAACACCATCTACACCACAGTCGCTACCACAACACTACCACCACCAGATCCTCAAATCACCCCAACAATCCCCACAGTCGCCACAAAACACAACCACCACCAGATCCTCATTTTCGAGACCACCGTCCATCTCCACCGTCACAACCGCACCAACAACCATCACCACCGCCCACATCGCACCAACACATTCAACTTCCACACACACAGAAATCACCCAAAAAAAATACCAGAATCATAACCTCCAGATCGAAAAGAGGCTGAAACAAAATTCAGTTTGATGGTAAGTCTATTCAAATGGATGCAGAAGAGTAAAACCTCCACTGTCAAACGCTCCAAATTCCGCAAGTTTCTCTCCACTTTCTGCTGCCCCAACAATGGCGACGACTACTTCGTGAGCATTTGCAGTAGCATCGAAAGAGATAACTGCGATGCGCCACCGTCTCATTCTCCCAGGACTTGATCGCGGGCGTAAAAGAGATAATTGCGATCACCACCGTCATGAATTGGAGGGTCAGTCGTAGAGAGAGAGGGAGCCGCCGATCGAGTTGTAGGAGAGAGAGTGGAGGAAGTAAATCTGAATTAGGTTTTGTAAATATTTATAATTAATTAAATTTGTTAATATTAAAATATTAATATTAATATTAGTATTAATACCTGATTTTTGCATAATTAAACCTCTAATCCTATTTTTGAAATTGAATTTTTAAATACCTGGCCTACTGTAATTTCCTCTTTATTTATTTAGGTTTTACGTTTTATTGGGCTTGTATACGGGTTTGGTCCAAGCCCTTGTGCTTTAGGGTTGTTTTCTTTTAGAGGAAATTACACCTAGGGAGGTATTTAAAGATCCAAATTCAAAATTAGGATATATGGTTTATTTATACAAAAATCAGGTTTTAATAATAATATTATAAAATATTTAAACAAATAATAAATCAATTATAATTTACTAAACAAATAATAAATCAATTATAATTTACAACCCTAATTATAATCTTCAGAATTTTCACTTCCCCTCTCTCTCTCTCCCTCCAGCCCGTCTCTCACTTCCCCTCTCTCTCTCTCTCCAGCCCGTCTCTCACTCCACCTCTCTATCTATACCGGCGCCGGGGCGGTGAACTCTCCTCACTGCCCTGTTGGTCGTCGCCGCCGGTCCTCTCCTTTCTCTCTTCTCAGTCTATCTTCTCCTTTAGGGACGGTTTTGCCCGACTGCTGGTGGCGATGAGAGGGCGAAGCAAATCCACGGCACGAACCCAGCGGTTCTCCCTTGTTGTGCGACGGTGTACCAAAGATTTGGTGGCGGCTTTGTGTGCTGGCAGCGGCGGCTTTGTGTGGTGGATCTGGAGTCGCGGACGGATGAATCATCGGCAGTGTGTGGTGGTGGTGGTTGTGGTAGCAGCGGCGATGGCTGTGGTGATGGAGGTGGTGGCGGTGGTTGGTGGTTCTGTGATTTCTGTTGCGTGTGGTGATGGTGGTTGGTGCGATGTGGGTGGGTTGTGGTGAAGGAGGTGGTTGTGGTGACTCTGTGGTTTTGTGATTTCTGCGTGTGGTGATGGTGGTTGGTGCGATGTGGGTGGGCTGTGGTGATGGAGGTGGTTGCGGTGACTGTGGTTCTGCGTGTGTGGTGATGGTGGTTGGTGCGGTGGTGGTGGTGGTGGTGGTGGTGGTGGTGGTGGTGGTTGGTGTGGTGTGGGCTGTGGTGATGGAGGTGGTGGCGGTGGTTGGTGGTGGTGCCGCTTTGAAGGCAAGGGCGAAGTGGTGGTCACAATAGTATGACTTATATGTTAATGAATTGTGACCTTACTGTTAAGTTATTGGGTGGCGACGGTGGTGGAGCCGTTGGTAGAGGCAGTCGCGAAGTGGTGGTCACAATAGTGTGACTGTGAATTGTGACCGAAATTAATTGTGACCTAAGAAATTAATCTGTGACCTATTAAAATTTTGATTTGTGACCTAAGAAATTAATCTGTGACCTATTAAAATTTTGATTTGTGACTTCGAAAATAATATGTGACCTATTAAAATTTTGGTATGTGACCTCGAAATAAATTGTGACCTATTAAAATTTCAATCCGTGACTTCGAAAATAATTTGTGATCAATAAAAATTTTGATTTGTGACCTCATAATAATTTATTTGATAATATGTGATCAATAAATATATTTGTGATCAAATTGTACAAATTTGTGACTTTTATATATATATTTAATTAATTAATTAAATCATAAATAAAATTTAATGAAAACCTTATTTTTGAATTTTGAAACTTATTACCTTATTATTGAATTGACATTAGTAAAAACCTTAGTTATGTATTGTTCCCTTTCTTTTATTTAAGGGTTCGTAATTAGCCTGGAAAAGGAGAGTTGATGAATATGAATTAATGAAATTAGTTTTAGCCTGCCGCCAA
Organism: Osmanthus fragrans; assembly: GCA_019395295.1. NCBI lineage: Eukaryota > Viridiplantae > Streptophyta > Magnoliopsida > Lamiales > Oleaceae > Osmanthus > Osmanthus fragrans. Next base: position 10,686,422 of record CM033348.1, on the reverse strand, counting down.
CGTTATCTCCTTCCTCTTGCCTTCCCTTTGATCTCTTCTTCTCCGGTTTCTCTCCCTCCTTCTCTCCGGTCCTCCCCCCTTCTCTCCGGTCCTCCCCCCTTCTTGCTGCCTTCTTCTTCTACTTCTTCTGCTCGAAAGTTCAATCTATTGATCCTACATCACATACGATCTACATCCTCTTCAATTTTATTCCCTTAAGTTGTCTCAAACATGGGGGCGCTATCATTTTCGTGGATGGCTGAAATGATGCAATACAATATTGGGGTCTTTTATGGTTTTGTAATTTTGGATGGGTATCAACCTGGTGAAGTCTTGAGTTATTGAATAGGTTGAAAATAACAGATCTCAAACTGTTTCTGGAAGCTGTGAACAGTATCTGGAAATGGTAAAATGGTCAAAAAAGAAGGAAGAGGAAGGGACAATCGTACGATCCCATGGCATCACATGACACACCGTTCAATCCAATAAAATCTTCAATAGCTCTCAATTTTGAGTAAAAAATCTCCAGTTATTGATAGGATGACTTGTATTCTCTTATAGACTCCAAAGAACTCCTAACCTGAGTTCTATATTTTCATTTTGAAAATTTGCTATTGACCTATGCCAACTACTACCGTATCTTAGAACTTAGGACATGTGGCCACTAAATGAAGACAAACTTCAGTCTTTAAATTCAATATTGAAAACACGGATTTGCTGGAATTTACCAAAATATACTTATGACCTAAAAAATTCAAAAATATCAGATTTATACAGATGATAGATACTCGTGGATTCAATTTAAGGTTACTTTGTCCTATCAAACAAGTTCAAAGAAGCTTATATCCAGCCATTTAATTTTTCTATATATTTAATTTTTTTGTCCCTTCACTTGTAATTACTTGCACCAGTCTATTATTCCAATGCCTGAAGCCTATTATTATCAATATGAGAGTTTGTTTCCTAGCTTCTTTCAAAGATGATTCTCTGGAAGTTGGCATTGCATTCACATTATCACACTCAATCATAAGCGCTTTACTCATTTCTATTTTTAGTTCTTCAAGTAAAGATGTCAACCTGGTTTTTTTGCTACTATGCTGGTAATAATCATATCTTAGCTTCAGTGGATGACCAGGATGTTGCTTTATAGAATATTAATATATCAAGTATGATAAGAAATACGAGTGTTCTAATATACGCGCATATGTTTCGCATATACCCGCATATGCTCGATGCATTTTTGAAACGCGTCCCATATAGGGTGATAAGTGCGCTTTAGCACACTTATTAGACACTTTTTGGGATTTAATTGTTGATAAATTTGAGTATATTTCTACCCATAATTGTGTACTTTTTGTATTTATAGGCCAAAACCCTAAATTGAATTGAAACGGAGCGAAAACGAGGAAAAGGGACTTAAATTGCACACTTTTGTGAAGTTGGGGACTAACTTGCACAACCCTGAAAGATGAAGGACTTGAAGTGCAATTTTGGAAGGGCCTAATTGTAATGAAGATCAAAATTTGAGGACCAAATTGTACAAGTTCAAAAATGAGGGACCTGACGTGCAAATATTCGAGGACCTGAGTTGCAAACTTTGGAAGAACTATGCGACCGCATGGATCAAAGCGTATGCGGCCGCATGGATAAAACCGAGACGTCAAATTGATTAAATTTCTCTTCTATGCGACCGCATAGGATTGAACTATGCGGCCGCATAGAGTTAAAAAATTAATAGCGGTTTAAAACTTCATTCTCGAGTTTTTGGTCAAAGTTTTGATTATTTTTGCTTTGTTTATTACAAGATATTTATCTATTTCTCTAGTATTATCTAATATATAATATAAATAATTATAAAATATCATATAATATCTTAATTATATTATTAAACTATATAAATATCCTATAATATCCTATATTTATATTATTTTATGTAACTTAACCCCCAAGTTTTAGCCTCTATATATATACTATCCTCTCCAAACATAAAATCTCTCTCTACATAAAATCCAAAAATCAAAATCTCTCTTCTCTCTCCCTACGTTTTCTCTTTCTTTTCTTTTTCTTTTCTTTTTCTTTTTTTTCTTCTAGCTTTCTTTTATTTTTTCTCTTATTTTTAGTGGTTGTTTAATTGAGGTATTAGCTCATTTTGAGAATGAAATAGAGTAGAACAAGGAGATGGAATCAAAGGAACTTGGTGAAATGAGAGGAATTCGAAGCTTGCACTTCAAAGGGTTGTATTTTTATCTTTGATTTTCCTTTCATTATTTACCAAGTTTGATATGTATTATATTAAGAATCTCTTTGTTATCACTTTTATAAAATGAGTTAAATATATTTGTGTTGGAATTTATGTAGTATCTTAACTTTAATTTCATTAATATGGATATATGTTGTTAGAAATGCATTTGTTATCAAAATAATGGTGTATTGATTATTAGTTTAAAATCACTTCATTTACTTGATCATTAGATGTTGTGGTTAGGTTGTTTGGACAATTATTGAAAAATAGTTGCACTTGCTAGATCGAAATAATTGATACCATAGGTTTGTATGATTCCGACTATACGTGTTTAGATGATCTAGAAATAGACATCTACCTTATGTGACCCGTTGAGTATTCTCACAATAATTTAATGCTTTGATTAAGTTTTTATCTGCATATAGATTTGTGGATAACTAAATCAATAGGGTTGATATCACTCGAAAGAGGTTATTGACTAAAATTGGAGAATCGAGTCTAATCATTTATTTTGGTAATTTGCATGCGCGTTAGTGAATTGATGTTAATGAAATAAAGGTTAAGTGAAATCATAAATTCCAATCGCTTTTCAAACCAAAGATGCAACTACGTTTTTTTAGTTTGTTAGTTTAGTTTCATAGTTATTAGTTTATAATTTAATTTCAATATTAATTGTGTGTGTGTCTGTTGTTGTTAGAACTAAAATCGATTAGAGTACGTAACTTCAAAGTAACATTCCTCGTGGGATCGATATTCGGACTCAAAAAGTCCACTATATTACTTGTTCACGATCCGTGCGCTTGCGGTACATTTTTCAGCGAACAAGTTTTTGGCGCCGTTGTCAGGGAATGTTTTCACTTTGATTACTGCTTTAGTTAATTTTAGTTTTAGCAACTTGTAATTATTTGTTTTTATTTGTTTATATTGTTTGAGTATTTTGGCTAACCTCGTATTACTAATTTTTCTTGTATTTGTAGTCTTTTCCTGCATTTTTCTGATATTTGTAGGATTCTAACTTTGGTGAAGTAACATAATTTGAGCAATGTCTAATCTCTATATGGATGATAATGATGTGCTTGGAGAACTTTCAGGCTGTGATATTTGTTACGCGAGGCATCGTACTGAGCAATGCCGATTTTCGTATACCACTATGTACACGCCTAAACTCGTGGAGTTTAGAAGATTTTTGATGTGTCGAAAATAGGCCATTGACAATAACGATGAAGGGTACATGCTCGTGGGAGATTTCGTGCCCTTCGATTGGGATGAGGACGTCAAACCTGCAGGAGATGGTCCTTCCTTACTGAATGAGAGGGTACTTGCAAAGTATTATAAAGAACTTGCCAAGTTGGATCCAGATGATATAAAAGTAGGAGACTACATGTATTGGGATGGATTTAAGCAGTGGGGTTATTATCCACTCGATGAAGTCATTGAGACCGACTTCTCATCGCCCGTGGAATTCGATTGCGGATCAATCATTCAACCTGAAGAGATACCAACTATTGTAGAAGAGCTTGAAGTGAATGATGATTTAATTACAAATGAACTGATTGAAGATGTAGAAATCATTGAAGGTGAAATCAACATACAGCTGGCTGACTTCAGTGATTGCATAGAGATTGACTTTGTGATTAAGTCCGATGTAGAGATGAAAATCTACATTGTTGAGTTTGAATCAGATGGAATGATGAAATCCTATGATGAAGGGGGCAAAATAGATGTTTGGAGATCCAATGAGGAGTGGATCAAAGCCAAAAGAATAAAATTGGGCAGAGCATCTAAAGCTTACTTTTTGTGCCCATGATCTTTTGCATAGTCGAGCTAAGACTATAAAAAAGCGCTTGTTGGGAGGCAATCCAACTTTTCTAAACCTTTTGTGTTTTTATTTACTTTTCTGTCTTTTTATGCTTTTAGTTATATTGCTGTTTAATATGCTTTCACTTTTGTAGGGTATGCTTTTTGGAAGTCCAAAGTTGAATAGTTCCTCACGAGTCTGGAGCTGAATTGGAGTACAATGAGGTCTGTTGCCCAAGCTACTCAATTGCATTCCGAGTCCAGTACATGCATTGGTTCTGCTTCACAATGGATTCAGGGAAGTTTCCTTTATTCCTCCTTGCTTTATATGTTAATTTGCACATCGAGGACAATGTGTGAATTAAGTTTGGGGGTATTGAGCCTTGCCGGCTATTGTATGCTTTAATTTGATGTTACAGCCTTGCCGGCTGTTTTGAGCTTACATTGGTGATTATGATTGGTATGTTAGATAGCCTTGCCGGCTCAGGATTGCATGAGTTGAAATTGTTATTGATTCATGAGCTATGCATGCGCAAATCCAAATATGCTATTGGTGCGAATTTTTTTCAAAAATTGCTTATTCATTGTGAGATCATACGTTACATTGAGCACATAGTCACGATTGATTATCATTTAGATACGGAAATAGATGTTAGATGTGAAAATTTTTGAATTGGTAGAACTTAGGTTGTGAGTTGTTTTGAAAATTTTTATCAACCTATACTTTTATTCTCTTTCACTTTGCCATAGTCTGAGAAATTTTGGATCAGCTAGTTTGTTATTTTTATTGAAGATGGTAGTAACTGAATAGTGTGAACACAAAAACTGGTGAGACTTTGAGCCTATGGACTGACATTTATTACAGTCTCATTTCTTTCATGTGTGATTATTCCATGATTGTGTTTCTCTAGAACTTGCGTTGCTTCTTATTAAGATCACATTGACACATGTATGCATGAATATGATTAAGGCCATCTTTGACTTATCACATTTACCAAATAGCTTACCCTGAAGTTAATCTTTCCTTTTGATAACCCCTTTGTGCCTTATTTGTCTTTTCTTTGGTTTACCTACATTTCAAGCTTTCATATACTGAAAAACAATCATTTGAAGCTAGTGGAGTGTTGTTGGGCATCTGAATGTTGGGTAGCGATAGAAAAGAAGTTTGGGGGTATCAATATTATTGAGGTACTCTGTTTGGTATAGTGGTTGAAAGAATGAAAAAAAAAATATTTTGAATGAATGAAAAAGAAAAAGATGAAAAAAAATGAGTGACAGGGAAAAAAGTGTGTGGAGGAGATTGATTTGTATGTCTATATGTATGATTTCTCCTGATATTCAAAAGAAAAAGGTGATTGAGTTGAATTGATGTTGATTGAGAAGTTATTGTTTTGGAGTGATAGGATTGTGTACAGATCCTATCTCAGTTGAGCTGATTTGAATATATGTTACTCCGCTGATTTATTTGAGGCTTCTTAGTTACTTATCCATATATTTCCACACCTTTACCTTAAGCCACATATAAACCCTGCAAAGTCCTTATGATTTATGTAATGCATGTGATCTAAGTGGTGGCGATAGAGAAAATATGCAAGCTTATGGTAGAACATTTTCATTGGAATGATATTGAGCGAAACAGTACCTGATCTTACACTTGAGAGTTGAGTGTTCATACTATACTATATCTGTGAGGTTCTACTTGTTCAATTACTCTATTTTCATTTGAAATGCTTGCTAGTTGATTATATTTTTGAGTTTTTAAAAGAAAACAGTGATTGAGAGCAGCCTTAGATTTACACTTGGGGGATTGAAATGAAACATCTGTTTTTGAGTGTGAATCTTACGAGCGTGAAAGAACATATATTTGACCACTGAGGGTCGGGTTGTGACCAATTTACATATTTTTCCGGCTTGACAATCTTTTCTTAGTTTAGATGATAATTGAAAGTGGCTATGCACACATACACAGATCGAACTTTGGATAAGTTGTTATTATTTTTGATAGCATTATTTGGAAGTATGGTTGTGAATTGGTATATAATTTTAAACTCTATTATATATCTGGCAAGTATCTAATATGTTGATTATTTTCACATTTGCATGATTATGTTAGAAGTAATCTTGCTCGAGACGAGCAAGAACTCAAGTTTGGGGGTGTGATAAGTGCGCTTTAGCACACTTATTAGACACTTTTTGGGATTTAATTGTTGATAAATTTGAGTATATTTCTACCCATAATTGTGTACTTTTTGTATTTATAGGCCAAAACCCTAAATTGAATTGAAACGGAGCGAAAACGAGGAAAAGGGACTTAAATTGCACACTTTTGTGAAGTTGGGGACTAACTTGCACAAAAGTTTTTTTTAGTGGTTGCTTAATTGAGGTATTAGCTCATTTTGAGAAAGAAATAGAGTAGAACAAGGAGATGGAATCAAAGGAACTTGGTGAAATGAGAGGAATTCGAAGCTTGCACTTCAAAGGGTTGTATTTTTATCTTTGATTTTCCTTTCATTATTTACCATGTTTGATATGTATTGTATTAAGAATCTCTTTGTTATCACTTTTATAAAACGAGTTAAATATATTTGTGTTGGAATTTATGTAGTATCTTAACTTTAATTTCATTAATATGGATATATGTTGTTAGAAATGAATTTGTTATCAAAATAATGGTGTATTGATTATTAGTTTAAAATCACTTCATTTACTTGATCATTAGATGTTGTGGTTAGGTTGTTTGGGCAATTATTGAAAAATAGTTGCACTTGCTAGATCGAAATAATTGATACCATAGGTTTGTATGGTTCTGACTATACGCGTTTAGATGATCTAGAAATAGACATCTACCTTATGTGACACGTTGAGTATTCTCACAATAATTTAATGCTTTGATTAAGTTTTTATCTGCATATAGATTTGTGGATAACTAAATCAATAGGGTTGATATCACTCGAAAGAGGTTATTGACTAAAATTGGAGAATCGGGTCTAATCATTTATTTTGGTAATTTGCATGCGTGTTATTGAATTGAAACGGGGCCTAAACCTTATTTCTCGTGGGACGATAAACTCTTAACTCACTTATTATTACTTGTCAACGATCCCGTATGCTTGCGGGTTTTACACGAACATTGTCTAATGGAGGAAACAATTGAAGTATAAAGCTGGAGCACAAGCCAAACAACGAGTATGGTAGGGTTGAATTGTCCAAAGTGCCGAACAGTGACAATAGAGAATCTGTGGTGTGGTTATAGTAAGAAATCGAGGCACACCCAGGAGAAGTGTTGGAAATTACATGAAAAAAATTTCTACATCCAACAAGGAATGGGGATATAAAGGAGGGCAGCAAAGAAACCATGGACAAACATACCTAATATTACTCAACAACAAGAAGAAAAGGTTCAAGAACAATGACAATTCTACTAGGAAGAAGTTGGAGTAGTACCTTCGACTTAGCACCAATGCTTCAAATATAGTCAAGATGGAGAAGTTAAATGTGTGTTAGCTGAGTCCAAACCATTCCTCGAAGAAGAATCCTATTTTGCTGATGCCAAATTTTACACAGAAGATGAAGAGTGTAATTCTGCAGGGTTAACCATGTTCGGATTCAAAATTAAAGATGCAGACAATGATGATACATTAGGTGTTGAGCAATCTCGTCAGCTTATCAAAGGTAAATCAATATTTACATCTGAAAGATCCTTTAGAGGTAAAAAAACCTCAAACGGAATCAACCGATGTTGAAGTATTAAGAAAAGAGTTAACTCTTCCAATACCTAGTATTTCAAAATTGCTTCTGCCCCATCAACGCATGGCAGTCCCGAAAGAATATAAATCTACATTGGAAGCTTCGACATCTACTCCGAACATATCAAAACTCAGTAATTCTAGTCCATCCAAACAAGACATGTCAACTACTAAAGGAGTCAACGAATCAAAACAGACTTTCAAAGGATGTTATAATCCTCAAGTCAAGAAACTATTCGAGAATGTCGGATTTGGGAAAGGAGAGCCTCGCGAATTAGGTGATCTTGATGCCATCATTTGGAGTGGTCGTGTCCCTTCTGATGGAGCCCTTACGTCTCAACCTAGACATGGTTTGGGATATGATCCAAATCCACCGAGAAAGATTAAAGGAAAAAAGGTTTCCTCAAACCCAATCATGATTCAAATATATGAAGTCATAGAGGAAAAATCGAGACAACCAAGACTGTCAGTGTCTGATCAAATTGAAAATGAGAAAGCCAGAGTTTCGGTATTTAAAAGGTTAAAAGGAAAACCCTCTTTAATGGTTGACATAAAATGTAGAGCTTCCGTCTTCCAAAGGTTAAGTGAGGATCCTTCTTCTACCCAAGTTGATAAGAACGCACAAGCTCCCCAAGGATCATCTCAAAGACAATCTGCATTTTCTCGACTTGGAATTAAAAGTTATGATCCAAGTCCAAAATCCCAACAATCAAGAAGAAGACGGAAACATTAAAAAGTTCACTCATCTTTAAGAGATAATAAATATGAGGAAGAAGTCTTCGTCAATCACATAGCTTTTGGAGAAGCTTCCAACTCAGAATCTGAGTCTGAAATTCTGTCACAACAGATGAACTTGAACAAACCCCACTTACATTTGAGGAAGGAGAACAAGCTACTGTGGATGATTTGAAACAATTGAACTTGGGGACTGAAGAAGACCCGAGACCCATATTCATTAGTACTCTCCTCAATAAAAAAGAGGAATCCGAGTACGTCCTTTTGCTCAAGGAATACAAAGATGTGATCACGTGGTCTTATAAAGAAATGCTGGGGTTAGACCCAAAGGTTGCAGGGCATCACCTTGCAGTAAGACATGAAGTTCGACCGACCAAGCAACCTCAAAGAAGATTTTGACCAGAACTAGTTCCTCATATTGAAGCGGAAGTCAACAAACTTATTGAAACTGGATTCATACGCGAAGTCAAATACCCATCTTGGATCGCGAACATTGTTCCTGTCAAAAAGAATAATGGACAATTACGAGTCTGTGTTGTCTTTCGTAATCTGAATCAAGCATGTCCGAAAAATGATTTTCCATTTCCGATAATAGAGTTGATGGTGGATGCAACTACCGGGTATGAAATCTTGTCATTCATGGACGGATTTTCTGGATACAACCAAATATGGATGAACCCAAAAGATGAAGAACTTACATCATTTCGTACTCCTAAGGGGACAACATACCAGCGAGCTATGCAAAAGATTAAAGAATGCGGGGGCAACATACCAGCGAGCTATGCAAAAGATTTTCGATGACATGCTGCAGAAGAATGTGGAATGCTACGTGGATGATCTTGTTGTTAAAACAAAGAAACGGGATGACCATCTACAAGGCTTACATGATGTTTTCAAAAGGCTCCGACGACATCAGCTAAATATGAATCCGTTGAAGTGTGCATTTGGTGTCACCTCTGGAAAATTTCTTGGCTTCATTGTTCGACATCGGGGCATCGAAGTAGATCAATCAAAAATTGAGACCATAATCAATATGCCAGAGCCAAGAAATGTACATGAGTTAAAAAGTCTTCAAGAAAAACTCGCATATATTCAAAGATTTATCTCTATCTAACCTTGGACGTTGTCATCCATTCAACAAATTGGTAAAGAAAGATGTACCATTTGAATGAGATGATGCTTGTCGAAATGCTTTCCAAAGCATTAAACAGTACTTGTCTCATCCACAGTACTCACAGCTCCGGTCCTAGGGAAATCACTGACTCTTTACGTTGCAGTAGAAGAATATTCTCTTTAAGTCAACGACGAAGGAAAAGAAAAAGCGCTCTATTCCTTGAATTGGACACTAGTAGGTGCTGAAATAAAGTATTCCCCTATTGAAAAAATATGTCTTGCGTTGATCTTCGCGTCTAAAAAATTGAGACATTATATGCTATCACACATAATCAATCTTGTTTCAATGATTGATTCATTAAAGTACATAATGTCCAGGTCCATTCTTTCGGAAGGATTGGAAAATGGGCATTACTATTGTCCGAATTCGATATCAAATTCATTCCACAAAAGGCAACCAAAGGACAAGCTTTGACAGATTTTCTTGCTGACAATCCAATTCTAACAGAATGGGAACTTCAGGAAGACCTCCTGAATGAAGAAGTTCTATTTACTGAAATCATACCATCGTGGAGACTATAATTTGATGGGGCAACCTGAAGTTATGGCGCCGGAGCAGGAGTGATCTTTGTCACTCCCCACGATCTCGTTATGCTTTATTCTTTTACCTTAACGAAGAAATGTTCAAACAATGTGGCAAAATATCAAGCCCTTATCCTTGGCTTAGAAACGGCGTTAGATATGGATATCCATCAGCTGGAAGTCATTGGAGATTCTAAATTGATAATCAACCAACTCCTAGCCGAGTATGAAGTCCGTAATTCAGACTTGAAGCTGTATCATGAATATGTATCAACGCTCATGAATCGATTTGATTCAATAAAAATCAAATTCGTACCTAGAAATGAAAATAAAGAAGTTGATGCCTTAGCTATTCTAGTCGCTATTTTAGCTAGGTCGGATGAAGATTTTTCCCACTCCATATTGATTGCTCAAAGATGGGTGCTTCCATCGTTGTTGCCAGAGAAGATTGGAGATAACCAATAATCGATTTTCTTCAAAATCAAAAGTTTCCAGATAATCCACGACGGAGAACCGAAGTCAAGAGGCGTGCGACCCGCTTTATCTTTTATAAGGGGATGCTTTATCGATGCTCATTTGATGGAGTTTTTCTTCAATGTTTAAGTAACGACGAAGCGAAACACGCGATAGAAGAAGCCCACTCTGGGATCTGTGGTGCTCATCAGTCTGGACTCAAGCTCCATTTTCAAATAAAGAGGATAGGGTACTACTGGCCGACTATGGCACAAGACTCCATGGATTATGCAAAAAAATGTGAAGCTTACCAAGTCCATGCAAATTTTATCCATCAACCTCCAGAACCGTTACATCCAACAGTAGCTTCATGGTCATTTGATGCATGGGGTCTTGATGTAATTGAACCCATAACTCCAAAGTCTTCAGCTGGACATTCATACATCCTTGCTGGGATCAACTACTTTTCTAAATGGGCCGAAGCTGTACCATTGAAGGAAGTAAAGAAAGAAAATGTTGTAGATTTCATCTGTAGCCAGATCATTTATCGGTATGGAGTTCCGCGACACATCATCACTGATAATGGAAAACCCTTCCGCAATAGCCACATAAACAATGTGTGAAAAGTTTGGGTTCAAACAATATAACTCGTCAATGTACAATGCAGCAGCTAACGGGTTAGCAGAGGCGTTCAACAAGACTCTATGCAGTTTACTGAAAAAGGTCGTTTCCAAATCACAAAGAGATTGGCTTGAAAGAATCGGTGAAGTCTTATGGGCTTATCGAACTACTTATCGGACCCCGACATAAGCCACTCCTTATGCCTTAGTGTATGGAGTGAAAGCTGTACTTTCTTTGGAGTGTCAAATTCCTTCACTTCGAATTGCCATCCAAGAAGGTTTGACAACAGAAGAAAATGCGCGTATTCGATTGGAAGAGTTGGAACCTTTGGATGAGAAGAGATTAAAAGCGCAAATACACATGGAGTGCTATTAAGTTCGAATGACCAAATCCTTCAATAAAAGGGTGCGACCAAGATCATTTCAGGTTGGAGATCTGGTACTTTCCGTACGCAGGCCGATCATAATCACACGAAAAACAAGGGGCAAGTTTCAGCCTAAATGGGATGGTCCATATCTCATTACTCATGCATTCACTAACGGAACCTACAAGATCGTCGACCAAGATAGACTACAAATCGTTTTTACGCTTGAAGTTCTTTAGTTTATAATTTTTTCGTTGTAATAAAATGTAACACTTCTGACCCGCAAGAGGATAAACTGTGAACGGCCCCAATTAAATAAAAAAAATTGTTATTTTAACGAACTACGTTCGACTTGATCTCATTTGGGTACGTAGGTAGCTTGAATAAATTATAAATTCAAGTTCAGTCAAAACTAATAAATTCATTCAAATTGTTTACCAGTTTTTGAAATAAAAAGAAATACACTCAAAATGTGAAGAAAAGATAAAAAAAAAAGAATGATGACAAATCAAAATTCATACAATATGGTCCCAAAGAAAATCACAAATTCTCAAAATCACTCATCATCAGGAAACTATCTTCAAGTGTCTTCCTTTTTCGGTCAATGGATGCTATGCTGGTGACATATCTAGTCTGCGACTCTTCTAATGTGGCCTTCATGGTTCTAAGCATACCCTTTTGTTCCTGATGGATTTGAAGTTTATCACGAAGTTTGTCCAACTCGAAAGTTAGCTGCCTAATTTTATTTTCCAATGAAGAACACGTGGAATCCTTCACTTCCAACTGGATATTCAGAAGTTTCAATTACTCAGCCTTTTCTTCAGCGGTTAGACACTCTAAATGTTGATTTCTTTCTGATAAATAAAGGTCGACTTCCATGAGAAACACATCCATATGCCTCATCAAATGTGTTGGATCTGTGCGAAATGAGTTGGCAATCACGTTTTGAAGAATTAAATTATTTTCACTCCACCAAGATCGGATGTTGGAAAAAAACCCATGCTTCAAAATGTTCCCGAAACACTTCTGAAGGTAGTTGGTCATGGTGTCGTGTAGAACAACTTTCAAGTAGGGAGACTCTTGAGTTATCTTAGGCGGAGGACCATACATGAAAGAAGAAATCGGCGCAGCCTGATGATTGATTGTCTCTGAAGGCGGAATGTCAACTAAAACTAAAGGAGGAGCAACTGTGACCTCGTGATTGATTTTTGAAATGTTAGCTCTCGCGGTCTCAGAATTTACTTCGTCCTCATCATGGAATTCATCTATGTTGAATGCCGAAGTACCTTCATTAATAATACTCGGGTATTTGCAAGGTGGGTCGTGAAAATCATGAGTACGATCTATGCCTTGAAGGGCATCGATTCTCCCATCATTCTTGCCGATCTGATCTTGCAGAGAGTTTGAATTCATGGAGAAATTCAATCCTTCGGGAATGCTTGGAAAACCTAAAAAAAATGGAGATTAAAAAAAAAAGAAAAAGAGCATACCCGCATTTCGTGTTCTAGGTGACATGACTAAAAATTCGCCATCTGATGGTGTATTCGGGAAACTAATGTTAACTTGAGAAGCTTCAACATCACCTTTTGAAGGATTTGGAACAGCTTGAAGCGGCATCGGCTTTACCGATCGTCTAATGTTATATATTCGGGAAAGAGGAGTCTGAAATTGAAGTTTGTTGCATAATATTAAAAAAAAAAAACATACCTGATCTCCGGAACTTTCATCCTCCAGAGTTAGAGTTTTTTCAGGTGCATGAGATGCTCGATCTTCAGGATTGCTGCGGTCTAGAATCAAAACTACTTCAGGTATCTTATTAGCAGGCTCGGAGGTGGAAGCAAACTTGGTTGAGGAGACTATAATTTTAATCTTCTTAATCACTCTATCATTTCAAAAGTCTGGTTCTCTCTTTTGAGAAGTTTCTTTAGAAATGATATTTGGAGGGCCCTTTAGCTACGACCCTATTCAGAGCTGGGCCAAGAATAAAGTTACAATTCTCACTAGAAGATAAAACCTGTACTTGAACCTTGGTCAGGATCAGCAACACTTGGTCATTCCACCAATTCTGGTGCTCTGCATCAAAATTCTGATGTGTATCTTTCACATATTCCGGGATATGAAACATAGATCCACTTAGCGTCCGAGTCAAGGACAACCAAACACGATACATGTCACCTGCATTGGGAGCAATATCCAACATTCTTGGTGAACCGGGAAGTTTCTGCTTAAAGCCAAGTTGTCTTGCGACCCGTGGGCATTATATGCCTCAAGAATGAAAGGAGAGTTTCCTCGTCGGTAAGAAACCAATCCTGATCGAATTCTCACCATATATTCTACCTTGGAACATCATCCACTCGTACACTGGGATGGGACGATGAGAGAAACGGATTCCAACAAAAGTCATTGGTATACATCATTCCACGAATAAGGTCCTGACAATCAACAACATTTTTCTCCCAAGATTGGAAAGCATTCAAAGTGTCAGCATACCTTCGGATTATAGGGCGAGGATAACTTTTGTCCATGTGGGCATAAATACCTTGGACGAAATAAGTAGCAGCCCAAGCATAAAGAAAATGTCCAGGAAATGAATGTGAAATCGAGCCAAGGTCTGGATTTGACTGATGATTCGACGTCCGTGTAAGTCCTCTATAAATACTCGCTAATACCGGAGGAACTAATCTGTAAGTATACCCCGCCTGCCATTATATAGAACGCTTTAAAAGTCCCAACTCTCATGTACTCATCCCCAAATGGAAGAACGAAATGACAAAGCCACATGGAGAAATAAGCTGCTATTTCCAATTCCTCTTCTTCTTCTATAGACAAACATATTGGTAGATCGCCCTAATGACTCCGATCCATGCGAAAAATATCTCTCAGCTTGTCTACAATCACGGGCCTTTGAATTTCCTTTGAAGTTTTTTTATGACGCCTTTTAAATGGATTTAGATTCATAGCATTCTTACAGTTTTTGTGTTGTCGAGGATTCTGGGCACAACCACTCTCGTGAAATCAAAAATTAATCCATTCTCCATGATTGACGCAATCAGATTCGTTCGCATTGGTAATCAATGCGAAAACATTAAAGAGGTACAATCAAGACTTGGGAAGATGATCTGTCAACTTTGAAAGACTTGGGACTATTTTCTCATAGTAATTACCCATAATCGGAAGTCCACTTACCTCGCGGATGTCCCAAAGAGGAATGTCAATTTCACCATTGGTGGTCACAAAAGTATTGGTCTCTGGACACCAAATTTCACAAAGAGCCCTGTAGATAGAGTTTGGGCGATGATAATCCTTTGTAGCGGAGCTGACTGCAGAAGCTAATTGACGAAGATTCCTCTTGAGCAGAAGTTTTTGAACCCATGAAGACCATTCCCAAAACTTTGGAAGAAAAGAAAATTCTCCCCGACTGACAAGTGCACTTCCCCATCGTATTTCTTTGTTGCCAATCTTCTCACAAATTACTGCTCTTGGAATGCACTCCATGTTTTGAGTATGATGAGGCGGAAGACATAGAAAGGAGAGACGACAGCTAGAGTGGTTGGACTTCGCAGCTTCTAAATTCTCGTGACATTCACTGATGATAGGCATGTGCAACTCTGACAAAGGCTCCAAGAGGTCAAATGAAGGATCTGCAGTTGGCTTATGGATGCTAAGTTTAAGTTCGCCGTGTATGCCAGGCTGTGCATGGTACTTCACATCAGTATCTTTGAAACGAAGGTAACTTTTGCCTTGATTTTTAAGCTCGATGATTTCGTGTATATCAGAATACACCTTGTTATCAGAGCTTGTGCCAGCCATTCCTATAAAAAAAAATTAGCAAACAAAAATTAATGGGCTTACCATCTTTTAGATTCATTTATTATCCAAATTATAAGCTTTCCAAGTATGTAAATGCCCTCCAAACAAAGTGCTTTGGACGATTAAAGGACTCGGTCCTTGATCCTAAACACAAAGCACATTGGACGGTTAAATGAGTGAGTCATTGGTTCTAAACACAAGGTGCCTTGGACAGTTAAAAGAGTCGGTCCTTGGTCCTCAAAACAAAATGCCTTGGACGGTAAAAGGAGCCAGTCCGTGGTCCTAAACACAAGGTGCCTTGGATAGTTAACGGAGTCGGTCCTTGGTCCTCAACATAAAGTGCCTTGGACGATTAAAGGAGTCGGTCCTTGGTCCCAAACACAAAGTGCCTTGGGCGATTAAAGGAGTCGATCCTTGGTCCCAAACACAAAGTGCCTTGGACAGTAAAAGGAGTCTGTCTTTGGTCCTCAACACAAAATACCTGGGACGGTAAAATGAGCCAGTCCTTAGTTCTCAACACAAAGTATCTTGCATGATGAAGGGTGACAGTCATTGGTCCTCAAGGTACATGAAAGGGTTTGAAATTTTAAATCTATTCTGAACTCCTAATATATTTGCAACACGAAAATTTAAACTATCTCCCAAAGAAATTTCAAACCTCAAAATTCTTGAGTTGCTTCAAAAGTTGAATTCCTGAAAAAGAAAATGAAGAATGTCAATTTCAATTTTGTTAAAACAACCATGCTAAAATAATCATAACAATAATAAAAAAAAAAAAAAGAGCAACAGATAGAATGAAAGAAAAAAAAATTAAAGAGAAAAAAAAAAAAAAAAAAAAAAATATATATATATATATATATATATATATATAGTAATTACTTTAATGATTGGTTTCTGCGTTGGCAGAAACCAATTAGAATTGAAGCTCTAATTGGTTTCTGCCAACATTAGAAACAAATTAGAGTTTGTGTCTTAGTTTCTACTGTCGGCAGAAACCAATTCTTGTTTCTGCTGACGGCGGAAAAAAAAAAGGTGAGAGAGAGAGAGAATTTTATTATTATTATTATTTTTAACCTTTGCTTGCGAATTAAACCTACTTGTTTCTAAACTTCATAATTCGTTCATATAAATAGGCGGGTATCAGACCTTACTTAATCCCGACATACCATATAACATAAAAAAACCTGTGCAAAATATCAAACAAACAAATAATCAAAAAACATTCAAGTTAAAAAAAAAAAAAAAACATTATTATCAAATTTTAAGAACAACAATTTTGTACTAAATCAAATTTTCCATCTGTATTAATTTACTAGTGGGAAGTTTGAGTTCAAATCAAATTTAAAAAAAAAAAAAAAAAATTGAAAATCAAGATTTATTAATTTATTTATTTCATAATAAATAAAAAAATCTTGAGGGAGGCATTTGTATACATGAAAATAATAATAATAAATAAAATGGATTGGGTCGATTTAAATTATTGGCCCAATTAAATTAAAATCTACTAAAATCCGCTAAAAATAATTAGGAGGCCCATCCTACTATTTCAAATCTACAATTATTTAATTAATCATTTTAATTAAATATAATTGAGTGGTTACCAAAATTAGTTAAGTAATTTCTCCTATTAATAGGACCATCGGTCTATGAATTGGGGGGAGGTAAAAATGAAGAAGAAAATCACGAAGTGGTGAAGAAATCTCAAAGTCAGAGGAAGAGAAGAAACCCTCTCAAGTTCGAGTTCAGCAAACACGAAGAATATCAAAATTTTCTTCAAATCAAGTCAAGTCCAAGAAGATCAAAGACTTCTTCAAACCAAATCAAGTTCAAGTCCAAGTTCTGAAGTACAAATTCAAGTCCCAAAATTCAAGTGTCAAACAAGCCAAGCTCTTGACAAATCAAATTCTCAACAAATCTAGAAATCCAGGATTCAAGCCACATGACCTCTCGTCTTCAAACACTCAGATCATTAATCAGAGGATCTTGCAATCTTGCAGTTACAAGAAGATTAATTTTTACTTGTATTTCTTGAAAATACAATTTGTAACGATTTCCATATTTTAATACACGAAATTCGTCTTACAGGTGGTTCTGAAGATGAATTCGGGAAAAGAGATGACTCTTAACAATGTGATGTATGTGCCGGAAATTCGAAAGAACCTTGTATCGGGTCGATTTTGAATAAGCATGGTTTTCGCATTGTATTTGAGTTTGACATAGTCATTTTGTTAAAAAGTGGAATGTTTGTAGGAAAATATTATGTTTCCGATGGTATGTTTAAACTGAATGTAATGGTTGTTAAACCAAGAATGAATAAAGTTAATTCTTCTGCTTACTTGTTTGAGTCTTCCAACTCTTGGCATGGTAGACTAGGATATGTTAACTATGATACTTTACGAAAACTAGTTAACTTGAATTGCATACCAGCGTTTCATACTGATTCTAAACATAAGTGTGAAACTTGTGTCAAGGCAAAATTGACAAGGTCATCCTTTAAGTGAATAAATAAAATACAGAACCACTTGATTTAATTTACAGTGGCATATGTGATTTAAAATTTGTACAAACGAGATGTGACAATAAGTATTTCATTACTTTTGTTGACGATAACACAAAATACTGTTATGTGTATTTGCTAAAAAGTAAGGATGAAGCGATAGAGAAATTTATTCTCTATAAATCCGAAGCGATCGATGTGGTGAATATGAAGCACCGTTTGCTGAATTCTGTGCATAACACGGAATCATACATGAAACCACCGCACCTTATTCTCCGCAACAAAATGGTATTGCTTAAAGGAAAAATCGCATCTTAAAAGAAATGATGAATGGAATCTTAGTAAATTCTGGGTTACCTCAGAACATGTGGGGGGAGGCTGTGTTATCAACAAATTATCTTTTAAATAAGGTGCCCCGAAAGAAAATGGAAAAGACCCCATATGAGTTATGAAAAAGAAGAAAGTCTTCCTATAAATACTTACGAGTGTGGGGGTGTCTTGCTAAAGTGGCTGTCCCAACACCAAAGAAGGTGAAGATAGGCCCGAAAACTGTAGATTGCATCTTCATTGGATTTGCCCATAAGAGTAGTGCTTATCAGTTTCTTGTGTATGAATCTAAAATTCCAGATATACACAAAATACGATAATTGAATCAAGAAATGCTTCGTTCTTTGAACATGTATTTCCATACGGGTCCAAAGAAGAGGCAAACTATTCTATACGAACATATGAGACTATGACTAAAAATAGTTAGGACCGAGAACTAGAAGAAGAGGTTGGGGTTGAACTAAGACGTAGGAAAAGGGAAAGGACAGAAAAGTCTTATGGTCTAGATTTTCTGACCTATATGCTAGAAAGTGAACCTCAAAGCTATCAAGAAGCTGTGAACTCCTCAAAAGGACCTCAATGGAGAGGTCATTAAAAGTGAAATTGATTCCATTTTGCAAAATCATACATGAGAGCTAGTTGATCTTCCTCCAGGAAGTAAACCACTAGGCTATAAATGGATTTTCAAACGAAAAATGAAAGCAGATGAAATTATTGAATAGTACAAGGCAAGATTTGATGCGAACCCCGTAGCAACGGTGACTACGAAATCCACAACTAGATTGATGCGGAACCCAAGACGCCAAGAAACCCGATTTTGGACTTAAACTCAACGAAGTGAACCGGAAAATCCAACGATAGCAAGATGCGCTGATCCCTTTGATTTCACAATGAAGAACTCTCGTACCGATATTTGAACACACAAATATTCAACATATTTGATAAGTTCGATTGTTTAAAGTCAAGTTCCGAAAGAGAAAATTCTCCATTAATTCAATTAATCAAAAGTCTCATTTACAATGAAAATAAAGATCCTATTTATACTAAACTAAAGAAATATGGAAAAATACGAAATTTAGAGTCCTAGAATAAGAAAACTACCGAAAATAACAAACTCTTGTCAAAATAATGAAAAAACGCGGAAACAGGAAAATTTCTCTTTCAATCCGGACGACAATCCGGACGTCCGGATTGACCCGCCAGATAGCTTTTAGTATTTTGGTCATAACTTTCTCTACCGACGTCTGATTGAAGCGATTCAAAGTGCGTTGGAAAGATTACTTAAAGGGCTACAACTTTGCTTCAGACACAATCCTCCAATTCGATTGTGTAACGTTCGTGTTGATCCAATTGATTTCCGACTTCGACCCCAACATGAAACTTGTTCCTTGGCCTGTGGTCTTCAATATTATGGACTCCATTACTTGAACATGTAAATGTATAACTTCTATCAAATCTTTGAAGTCTCAGACTTGACTCTAATCTCTCTCCAACATGCTTCGGATTCTTGATGGTTTCTAGCGTAGTCTGGATCATATCATCCTCTCTCTTTTTGAAAGGATTCGTCCTCAAATCCATGCCTTGTAATCGTGTAGGGAATAACCAACATGCTACAAATCTTAGCACTGCACTACCTGGATCAAATGGAAAATTGTTCCTCGAAACACAGTACCCATCCATTTTGCAAGTATAGATGTATTGTAGCACAACCTCAATCAACCATAGATGTTGCGGCATGAACTCCCAGTAACCTTCACATAGATCAAAATGTGTTTGCCTTGACCGCTTGATCTTGCAAGTGTAGAGTGCTCCAATAACAGCTCCATCTTATGACTGTCCATGTATCCTCTTGGTTTTACTTGGCCCAAGCACATGAAACAATTTCAAACCCAATGCTTCTACGTTGCCCTTCGGATCATCAATTTCATTCGACCCCTTACATATGAAGTTCCTCCAGTACCTTTGAAACTCCGTCGTGTCCTCGGGAATCTCAAAGTCAATTACCGGCAATAAAGAAATTCCCAAAGTAGTGTAGGGTCGGTTAGTTTCATCCACACCTTGATAGTAATTTGAGGCTCAATCCCCGGGTCGGGTGGTATTCCAATGGGATAGTTTGCTGGCAATAATTCTTCGGTAACTTGTAAAACAGAAGTATTCAAAATAGGGAGAGAATTATTAGTTTTCACCAACTCCTCCTCAACTTCACGCTCTCTTTCCTTCAACATCACTTCCGAGTCCTCTTTTGTCTTCGAAGACTCTTCTTCATTCTCTTTTTGTAGCTCAACTTCCCTTTCACTCTTTTGTAGCTCTTTTCCTTTTTCTTCGCAACTAACCACCTCACAATTTTCTCTCTTACTCCTTTGCTCCTTCTTATGATTATTCTGTGAGTTGATCAAGTCACGAATTTTTGAGAACGCAAGCTTATAATCCAACCCAGTCTTTCTGTTTGATGTATTGCCAACATGTTCAACACTTGATGTTTTCTCTTCTCTTGAATATCCAACTCCACTATATCTTCTAGGCTCCTCTCTAGATCCCCAATCACGTCGATCCCTTCTACAAAAATGAATAGGTGCATATCTTCTCCTCATGATCGCTCTCAATTCATCCCAAGCTTCAATACACATCTCACCATTCCTCCGCCTAGATCCTGTCAACTCATCCCACCAAATTAATGCATAATCTACGAATGAGCTGACAATCAACCTCAATTTTCTCTCTACGAAATAATCATGGCACTCAAACCTCAATTCTACCTTTTCTTCCCATGCCACGTACGCCTCGGGATCATTCCTACCCTTAAATTGTGAAATTGTTATTTTTACACCTCCCATCCTCCTATTAACACCAACTTCACCCAAATCCATACATTCCCGTCTCTCCCGACTACTCACATTAAACACATCATCGCATTGATCCCTATGAATTCTGTTCAATTCTTCATCCCACCATCCAACACTCTACCCATATCCATCAACATCCTTTCCAATAGATCCATCTTATTACTCATATTGACTCTAGGACTCAAAAGGATTTGAACAGGACAACTTCGGACTAAAATTTATAAATTCAAGAAAGTGGTTCTTGAATTTGGATTGGAATGAAAAAAACATATTTTTGGAATTAGAATTGATAGTAGGAATTTTGGACAATTTTCAAGAATTTTTTTGGACGTGAACAGTAACCTCAGATGAACAGTAATTTTTTTTGAATTTTTTTAATAATAAACTCAAAAATCGACTATGATAACAATGAAACAGATGGAAGTTGATTTGGACTCAAATTGAGCACAAAAAACAACTTTTGATTTTTTTTGAGATTTTCCTGGATCAAAAGACTCAAAATAAATTGCTGGATACAAGAACATGAAGAACAAGGAAAGAAAACAAAAGAAAAGATTCAACAAAGAAAATAAAATATAGAACCTGATTAAATTTGAGCCAAAGCTCTGATACCAATTGATGCGAACCCCGTAGCAATGGTGACTACGAAACCCACAAATAGATTGATGCGGAACCCAAGAACGTCAAGAAATCCGGTTTTGGACTTAAACTCAACGAAGTGAACCAAAAAACCCAACGATAGCAAGATGCGCTGAACCCTTTGATTACACAATGAAAAACTCTCGTACCGATATTTGAACACACAAATATTCAACATATTTGATAAGTTTGATTGTTTAAAACCAAACTTCGAAAGAGAAAATTCTCCATTAATTCAATTAATCAAAAGTCTCCTTTACAATGAAAATAAAGATTCTATTTATACTAAACTAAGGAAATATGGAAAAATACGAAATTTAGAGTCATAGAATAAGAAAACTACCAAAAATAACAAACTCTTGTCAAATTAATGAAAAAAAAGAGAAAATAGAAAAATTTCTCTGCCAATCCGGACGACAATCCGGATGTCCGGATTTACGTGGACAGACCCGCCAGACAGCTTTCAGTATTTTAGTCATAACTTTCTCTACCGATGTCTGATTGAAGCGATTCAAAGTGCGTTGGAAAGATTACTTAAAGGGATACAACTTTTCTTCAAACATAATCCTCCAATTTGATCATTTACCAGGTCAAAAATAGGTTTCAATATGAGACTGAAAACAATTGCATAACTTTCGTGTTGATCCAATTGATTTCCGACCTCGGCCCCAACATAAAACTTATTTCTTGGCATGTGGTCTTCAATATTATGGACTCCATTGCTTGAACATGTAAATGTATAGCTTCTATCAACTCTTTGAAGTCTTGGACTTGGCTCAAATCTCTCTCCAACATGCTTCGGATTCTTGATGGTTTCTAGCGTAGCCCAGATCATATCAAGATTAGTAATAAAAGGTTATAGACAACGAGAATATCTTGATTATTTTGATACATATTGTCCAGTAATGAGAATAACGTCTATAGGATGATACTTGCGATTACTGCTTTGCGAAATCTTGAAATGCATCAAATGGATGTTAAGATTGCCTTTTTGAATATAGATTTGGATGAAGAAATCTATATGGAACAACCCGATGGGGTTTTTATCTCCAGGGTAAGAAAAGAAGGTCTGTAAATTGGTGAAGTAGTTATATGGCTTGAAACAAGCACCAAAATAATGACATGAAAAATTTGATAATGTCATGATGGAGTGTGGATTTAAAATCAACGAGTGTGACAAATGTGTTTATGTTAAAGACACTGAAAATGGTTTTCATTTTATGTCTTTACGTTGACGACATGCTTATTGTTGGTAGTGACAATAAGATGATTAAATCCACTAAAAATATGTTAAATTCGAGATTTGATATGAAAGATATGGGCTTGGCTGATGTTATACTTGGAATCAAAATTTCAAGAACATCAAATGGGCTTGTTCTAAGCCAATCACATTATGTGGACAAAATTCTAGAAAAGTTCAGTAAGGATGATACTGACACAACTAGAACACCGATAGATACAAGTCAACATCTATCCAAGAACAAAGGTGAAAGTATATCTCAAGTAGAATACTCGAGAATTATTTGAAGTCTGACATACTTGATGAGTTGTACAAGACCAGACATAGCCTACACAGTTAGTAAATTGAGTAGTTATACAAGTAATCCAGGAGCTGATCACTCGAAATGAATAGTAAAAGTACTAAGGTACTTGAGATATACTCGTAATTTCAGACTGCACTATACCAGATATCCAGTGGTCATTGAAGGATATAGTGATGCTAATTGGATATCTGATATAAAATACTCAAAGTCCATGAGTGGATTTGTGTTCACATTGGCAGGTGCAGCTATATCATGGAAATCCTCTAAACAAACAGTGATAGTCAGATCTACTATGGAATCTGAGTTTATAGCTCTAGATAAAAGTGGTGAAGAGGCTGAGTGGTTACATAACTTCTTAGAGGATATTCCAAGATGGTCAAAGCCTGTGCCAACAATTTGCATATATTGTGATAGTCAATCAGTAATTGGAAGGGCACAAAGCAACATGTACAATGGTAAGTCAAGACATATACGTCGTAGACATAATACCATAAGACAACTACTCTCAACTGGAGTTATCACTATTGACTATGTAAAGTCAAAGGATAACATTGCGGATCCGCTAACGAAAGGGTTAAATAGAGAGTTGGTTGAAAATCAACGAGAGGAATGAGACTTATGCCCTTGAATGGATAAGTTAATACAAAGGAAAACCCAACTTAGTTGACTGGAGATCCCAAGATCTAGGTTCAAAGGAACAACCTAATTGTAAAGACTTAATAGAATCACCGTGGGGGATGTTACCTCATGTCCATTCCTATGATGCAACAGTGATGCCCGTAAGGAAGAAGGATAAGCATTAGGCTTTTAATGATTCTTATGCGTCGAAAATCGAGCCAAGTAATGTGAGTTACTTGAAATAAGAAATCACCTATGTGAGAGAGAAGTGGGGCCGATTCTAGGGGAATTGTGTGAGGCTTAACTCTCGTGAAACCAGGCGTATGTTCATGGCCAAAATGAACATAATAATGAAAAGTGTGTTTGGAAGAATCCTGTGTGGAGTATATCATCGTTTACATAAACAACAGAACAGTTCAAATACATCGCTTCTACTGGTCAGCTAGTAAAGTAAATATACTTTCACAATGGAAGGTTTAAAGGGTAATACCTACCTATCCTATGCAGGTTTCAACCGTTGAACTATATCACCAAGTCGTCATGTGTCACATTTATGTGTCGCTCCCAATTTTCATTCATGTGGGGGATTATTGGAAAAAGTGAGAAAAAGCGAGTAAATGGCTGGCTTTGACACGAATTTTGAGAGGGACCCATTTGGCTAATTTGGTAGATCAAGATAGATTTGTGTTCTCCTCCGTGAGTACATCGAAATCATATATTTACTTGCCAAAAATGAAGCTCGGGTGAATGAAAAAATGAAGCTCGGGTGAATCAGAAATTGAAGCTCAAAGTGTGTCAATTGAATGGAGTTTATATTGGAGGGAAAATCATTTTAATGTTTGTCCCACATAGGAAGTTGATGAAAATAAAAATCACTTTATATAGGATTACACTTTGGAAGTGTGTAATCATGTGTAGTATAGATGCTCTCTTCACGTGCGCGCGCAGGGGAGTGCAAATCACGGACCGAAATGTGCTTTGGACCTTGAAATTATGTGTGAGCGCGACCTACGTACACGAATGTTGGACCAAAAGGAGCAAAATTAGCCCCTTAAGAGTGTTTACGTTTTGCTACATTTTTATTTTCATTTTCTTTAACTGACTTTTAATTTTCTAAACTGTTGAAACTCCAATTGTTATTGCCATTAGTTAATGGGCTTGTTAGTGCCATTAGTTAATGGGCAGGTTACCATTGAAGAGCCTATACATAGACTCGTTTTCCACCTTTCTAGACATACTAACTCATCAGAAAACACTTCGGCATACACAGACCATTCTGCATACAGTTCTGTCTTGTCTGCATAATTTTTTTTCCTGTTTGGGTCTTGTGGTGATATTATTCAGACACTAAGTCAGTTCGTCGGAGTAGGATCTGTAGTGCTCAGAACCTGTTGGTCTACCGTTGTATCCTGGAAAACGGACGCTCGATTTAAATCCCAAGCACAGACGGTGAGGAAGCGAATCTGTTTTAAGAAAACTGTGTAACACAGGCCTCGGGTTAAAAGTTTCCTGTTATTTAGTTTCTACAATTATTTTCTTTATTACTCGTTTTTACAGATTTACATTTTACAGTTCAACTTACAGTTTTATTACTTGTTCTGCAGATTTAAATTTGTAGTTCTACTTAAATTATTTGTCATATTTTACTGTAATCTGACAAATTATTGAATCTGCTAGACTATTAATTCTGTTGTATTCAAAGTTACATGCAAAAACACTCGATTTAAATCCAGTGTTTAATTTCACTGCATATACGGTATCCAAACTGTAAATCCGGTATTCAGTGTGTAAATCCGATATTCAGTGTGTAAATCCGGTATGTGGTATTGAAAAACTTGTCCTACAATTTTTGTCATTAAAATGAATATGAAAGGAATCGAATTTATCTGAAGACATGATGAACAAAATGGCCTACAAAAATTAAAGCCCAGAACCGTAACCAAATGAGAGTGCCTGACCCAACCCAATTGCTGACCACATTAAAAGACCAATCTAGAACACGCACCCACCACAACTGAAGGGTCGAACGAAGAAGAACCCAACCAATAGTGAAGATGCCAAAAAAAATCACAAGAGATCCATGAAATTCAACTGCAAATCACAAGAAAGACCGACTTGAGCCACCGGAAGAGAAAACTAGAAAAAAATTGTCGAGATTCACCACTGCATTGTGAATCGGAAATAGGCGCCCTGTACCGCTAAAAACACTAAGGTTCGAGAAAGTAGCAACAGCCCACACCAAAATTACAATGGGACAGCGCCGACGATCGGAAAGAGTGACACCCGATTGGAAAAATATTGAAGAAAGTCAGATTCCTTGCTCTGATACCATATCAAAAGGGTCGAAAATCTCACAATTTCTAAAATTCGTATGTGTGTGTATATATATGTAAATATGGAAACTATATCATTGACAATCTCTAAGAATCGGCTATAGACCCGTTTGGCCCCTATTTTTTGGAAATGAAAATTGTGGAATAGTGTTTTTTTTTTTTGAAAAATGAGTGGTTGAAAAAGAAGAATTTTTTTTCGATTTACGTATAATATTATTTTATGGAAGATTGTGTGGTTAAAAATAAGAGAGAAATGCAATGTAATTTAATGAGATTCAAACATAGACATAATTTACATAAATATAATTTCCTTAATTATCTATGTTAACATTAGGTAGTAGAAGTTTTTATTATGATATATGCGAACTTACAAAACACAGACACACCATTCCTATTTGTAATAAAAGAAGCTCTATTCCTTTTACCTTGATCCTTAGTGACATATAGGGACCATGTTCTATTCCTAATATTTCTAGGGCTAGGTGGATTGTTTCTTTCGTTGACGATCGTACTAGAGTCAACTGGATTTTTCTTCTAAAATTAAAATCTGATGTAAGTCATGTGTTCCTAAACTTTCACTATATAATAAAAAACCAATTCGGTGTTCAAATAAAAATGGTCAGGTCAGACAAGGCACGAGTTTATTTCAACAAACCATATCTCTATATTTCCAAAGGGAAGCGATCATCCGTGAGTCATCTTGTGTCAACACTCAACAATAAAATGGAGTGGTGGAAAGGAAAAATGGTCACTTACTTGCCACAACTCAAGTAATCTTATTTCGGAAAAATGTACCTAAGAATTACTGGGGAGAAGGCATTTTCACTGCAACACATCTCATAAATAGAATATTTTCAAGAGTTTTGGGATCAAAAGTCCTATGGATATACTTTCACACTTCTATCCTACCATTAGCACCACAAATCATCTAGTTACTAAAGTATTTGGTTGTATGTCATTTGTTCACATTCACAGTCAAAACAAAGGGAAATTGGATCCAAAGGCAGTCAGATGTGTCTTCTTAGGGTATTCCTCAACCCAAAAATATAAATGCTATTATCCTCCTACAAGAAAATTCTACATTTTTGCCAATGTCACTTTTTCTGAGAATGAGTTTTACTTTATTATTACGCATTTTATATAACGTAATTATATCGTAAGTGTACGGTGCCAATTTTTGTAAACTAATAATGAAGTTAGGATGTCGAATCCGTAGGGATTGATATTTAATTTCTACAAAGTACTATAATTGTGTAGCTCTTATTTTATCTAGATGAATGAAATTTGGAATCAATGATTTTAACTTAGTTAACGTGATGAATGTGGTGAGGAATTTCACAAATAAATGCAAGTTAGAAGAATAATCAAGATGAGAAAGTCTAGGGTATCAAATATGATTCTCAATTATATATTATTTCTACTTAATTTTTCCAAGTTTATAAGCAAGAACCTTAATTTAATTATACCCTCTCTCTCTCTCTCTCTCTCTCTCTCTCTCTCTCTCTCTCTCTCTCTCTCTCTCTCTCTCTCTCTCGAGTACCGAGTAAAAAATATTCCTATATTTCAATTCCAATATCTCTATTCCGAATTAAAATCTAGAAACTATCAAGTTCGTGGTTCTTATGTAGAATGTGCTTCAAAGATTCTATACTTTCTCTCGAAACCTATAAAACCAAGGTTGTTTTATTCTAAGATCGCGCCTAAATTTCCTCTCTCGAGTGCCGAAATTTAAAGCATCAAATCATTTAATTAATGGCCAATTAATTGATAGAATTAAGAATAAATGACACTAATAAATATGATTGGAAAAATCTCAAAGAAATTACTATAATAAAATCAAAACATAATCTCAAGTTGGTTACGTCAAACCTTAGATATGGAGTTTAGTTCATGACGGAAGCCATAGAAATAATCAAATTCAAGTAAAACAACACAGAGAAAAGAGTAGAAAAACTATTTTTGGTAGATTTTCAATCTCCTTTGCTATGTTCTTGATTTCTAGATGATTGCTCGGTTGGATTGTCGTTTAGAAGTGTTCTCTCAATTAGTATTTTATCTCCTCTTGAAGTCCCAAGAGAAGTTGGAGTTGGATTGACATTAAAAAGAGACCAAAATACTCAAAACTATTTTGCTTGCCCAGCAGCACCCTGGCACTACAAGTGCGGCGCTGCGTTGTTGTGAAAATTTAGCAACAGTGGTGCTGCATATCCCACTTTCAAGTAGAAAATTAGCATTGTGCATCATTCAGCATTTTTATCATAATTTCTTCTCCCGATACTCGATTGAAGCGATTCAAACTGCATTGGAAAGATAGCTTAAAAGGCTACAACTTTGTTTCAGATATCATTTCCTAATTCGAAGTTTTACTATGTTAAAAATGGTTCTCAATCTCTGGATAAAAATCTGGAACATACTTGTGCGGTTGAAAATTGTTTTATTTTGATCATATTTCACTCATTGTTGACTTGTAATTGCATTCAATTGACTCTTAGCAATCTTCAATTATCATTTTGTGGTCCGAATCAGCTATTGAAAAATTGCAATTGAGTCCTCAAACTTTGAATTTCTCCATTTTTCGTCGTTATTCACTTCTTTCTTTCAATTAGTTTCACCTAATCAACATCAACTTCTCCTTAATTCATGCTAAAATCACTCTTTTGTATCAACTTTTCCTTGATTCACATCAATTCGCCTAACCTATAAGACAACACAAAACCACAAATCAAAACATTCTGAAACTCTAAGAATCAAACGAAATATCAAGGTTAAGTAACATTAATATAATGTGTGAAATACACTCATCATTTAGTAAACCTTATCTTTAGTGGGGGACCATATTTGTGGAAGATAAGGAGGATAAAGATCCTTTTTTGCTTGACCTACCTTCGTCCTCTAATATACTTGTGCCACCTGCATATTCAACCCAATCTGAACCCATGCCTCCAACACAGCCAGAGCCCAGTGCTTTTATCTAGCCAACCTAAACTCGTGACTAGGGGTAATGGAACTCATGATATCACAAGGTATTCTCAGGTGTATTCAAGGAGACAAGATCCAATTCATGAACCAAGGTAAGTTCAAGCATCTGACTCTAACTCGAGAAATGAGGTAATGGTTTCTAATCCCTCTTTGCAAGCTTATCCTACTCCTGATAATGACCTTTCTATTGCAATAAGAAAAGGAAATAGAGAATCTACTAAACATCCATTATACCCACTCTCACATATTGTATCATATGAGAAATATTCACCATCTCACAAAAGTTTTCTGTCTAAACATTGGTCCATTCCTGCCACATTATCTGAGGGATTATCTTGTGAAAATTGGAAACATGCTATGAATGTTGAGACGCAGGCTTTGAAGAAAAATAGGACTTGGGAAATTGTAGATTTACAAAAGTAATGCTAGTTGGCAGGTATAATCAAAGCCAAGGAGATCATACATTATTCATCAAGCATTCAGATTCATGAGGAGTTACAAGTCTTGTAAATGTTGATGATATAATAGTCGCTAGGAATGATGAGTAGGAGAAATATACTTTGAGACAATATTTGGCAAAATAATTTGAAATAAAGGTGTGACAACTTGAATCCTTAATGATCCAAGTGCCACTAACTCGTAAATTAAAAACTAATTTAAAGGGTATTCAACACAATTATATAAATTAGTAAAGCACTTATTACAATTCAAATGGAGTGAGTTTAATAAATTAACTTGAAATGAGTAATATCTTAAAAAGGATTTAAAACCAAATGAAATTAAAATAATTTGATAAGATAACGGTTTATTATTGTAACTTTTGTCACCATAAGCCATTTCCATGCTAACCGCATTGAATAATCAATTATCTAAAAGTAGAGACATAAAAGGGTGAGAATAAATCTCAATAAGTGTGCGTAGGTAATGAATTCATATATGTATTTCTACGGAAAATTCATAACTTGCATAGGCAGGCACGAAAATTAGACCGAACTTAGATGGTACTAAATTTTCATGCGTAGCATTACTAAATTCCAGTCCAATCTGAATAAAACATACGTAATATGGATCAAAACATAGCATAGCCATAGAAATATTATATACATAAACATAAAGCACAACTTACCTATTTTATGGGATTAAACAAAGAATTAGTCTATATGTACATAATAATGTACATAATAGACTACACCCTCCTCACATGGAGGGGGCCCACACATAATTAAATATTCGTGGACCCCCTCCATGTGAGGGGGGTGTAGTCTATTATGTACACCATGAGGTGTACATGTAAACTAACCCTTAATCAAATGATAAGAAAAGTTGTCGATTGACTTTCGAATTACGGATGCGTGAGTGCGTATATGTGCGTGTGAATATTATGTGTGTATATATAATATTTTTATAGAGGGAGTGAAAATTTAGAGAGAGGAATAGTGTATTGAGTGTGTTCCTATCACTATAAAATGATTCAATTTATAGTGATGGTATAACTTATTTCTAGTCAAAAATCAATTATTGGAACGAATACCATGTACAAGCAATAATTTAGCCAAGAATGAATATAGTGGACTAGTGTGCGGCAATTTCTACAATTAAGGGAGTCATATACGTGATCTTGACTTGTATGTGAAAATGAGGTGTCTCTCTCTTAATATGATTTAATAATATGAGTGAATGATTGATGGTGTCCTTTTTCATTTTACCTTCCAATACAAGTTACTATGTATAGTTAAGTTGTATTGATAACTTTTCTTTTTTCTACGCGTGAACTTCAAGGAAAATGGTTGTCAAATTAGTCACTTAGGTGGACCCCAAATTTGAATTGGTTGTTCAACTATGTCCCAAATTTTAAATTAACGGCTAGTAATAAAATTCGAGGTGTTACAAAAAGGAGCTAGGAAGATTGCAATTTTCCTAGGAATTGAAGTAGCACACTCGAGGCAAGGAATCTTTCTCTCAACAAAAGTATATTGTTGATCTCTTGAAAGATACTGGAAAAGTATTGCAGTGGACAAGGAGATGTATTATATATTGGTTGGTAGGTAGGTTTATTTACCATTCTCACACAAGGATGGACATCACTTATGCTGTGAGTATAGCCAATTTATCCACGATCATAAGGAAGTTGATTTGGAAGCTGCCTAGTGGGTACTTCATTATCTAAAAGGAAATCCACGAAAAGGCATTCTGTTTAAGAAGAATGCTTGATTGGTACTTGAAGCATACATAGAGATGGATTATGTGGGATCAGTAGCTGATAGGAGGTCCACTTTTGAATATTGTACTTTCCTTGGTGGAAACCTGGTAACATGGAAGAGCAAAAAAGCAAAACGTTACTGCCAGATTGAGTGTTGAATCCTAATTTTGAGCAACGGCACAAGGAATTTGATAGCTACTATGGTTGAAGATTGATAAGTGTATTTTTGTATACTTATTTAATACTTAAAATAAACTTATTATTGATTAAATGAGTGAATTTCTACTCATAATTGTGTAAATTATGATTTTTATAGGTCAAATCACCCAAATGAAAGAGAACAAAGCAAAAGGAGGTAAAAAGGACTAAAATTGTACAAATTTGTGAAGTTGGAGACCAATATGAGCAAGCCAGAAAGTGGAGGATTTTGAGTGCAATTTATGGAGGGCAAGATTGAAATAAAAGATAAAATCTGAGGACCAAAATGTATAAATTCAAAGTTTAAGGACCTTTTTGCTTGCCCTTTGAAACTTCAGGGACCAAGGTTGCAATCTCCTTTAAGTTAACGATCTTGCTACATGTACATCCAGGATGACATCCCTGATGACATTCCCCCTCACAATAGGGGGGCCATGATTATTTTATTGGAGTGTGGGCCCTCCCTTCTTGTGAGGGGGAATGTCATCCGGGATGTCATCCCGAATGTATAAATAGTAAAATTCTTAAGTTAAATATAAAAAATCAGATTCTGGGCTAAAAAAAAAGGGCTTCTTCACGTTTCTGCTACTGGGACGTCGTCTTCTTCATTTTCTTTCTTTTTCTTTTCTTTTCCTTTTCTTTCTTTTTCCTTTCACTTTGCTTGAGATTTTTGGAGTACTAATCTAGAGAACACAAAGGAGATCTATCAAAGGGTTGGAGAAGTATTTGGAAAATTCAAGAACGAGCTCAACAAGGGTTTTATCTTTAAATTTTGTTTTTTCTCAATTATTTTGCCATATGTGGAATGTATTGGATTAATATTCTCCTTTGTTTACACACACACACACACACACACACACACACACATATATATATATATATATATATATATATATATATATGATGGGCTAATTTATTGTGTTGGAATTTACGGTAGTAATTTAACCTAGTCTTGATTAATTTCTATATTTGCTTCTTGATATTAAAATGCTTATTTCTATGTGCTTCTATTATTGTTATGATTATATTTTCATTTATGTGGTTAATGAATGATTGTGTTTCGTGAATTGTACATCGCTCGAGAGAGGATTGTATAATTTAAACCAAATGGTGGAAACTCTAGGTTTGTGTAGTGATCCTATGCTTGTGTAGTGGATAGAGATATACCACTAGCTCTAAGTGATCCAATGAGCTATTTTCACAATTATTAAATGCGGTTGTTTGGTTTCAAATCGACATAGAGATATAGTAGGTTTAATCAATCAATTAGGGTTAGTTTCATTTAAGAGAGGTAATTATCTAAAATTGGAAGATTGGGCCTAACATTGAAAATGAGTAATTAGTTAATTGGCTTGTTGTAAAATTAATTATGTGACGGTTAAGCAAAATCATGAATCACAACCACGTTTCCTTCAAAATTCCCTAGCGTTTGTGTTTTTCATATTTTGTAGATGTTTAGTTGTTTTCCTTTATTTTTCCTAGTCCTATGTTTTTGTTGTGTGTTTATTTTCGTTGTTAGAATTAAAATTTATTAAAGTTGTGTAATTGAAAGTATACATTTCTCGAGGGTTCGACAACCCAGATTTAAAAGATCCACTTTATTACTTGAGCGCGACCCGTGCACTTGCGGCATAATATTTTAGCGAACCGGTTGAAGATCATCTTAGAAGATTTGAAGATTAAGTGGGATGGTCTTATGAGGCTCTACTGCAACAATAAGTTTGCAATCAGTATTGCGCATAATCGAGGGCAACATGATGAGACAAAGCATGTTGAAGTAGATAGACACTTTATAAAGGAAAAGCTATATGGTGATTTGATTTGCACACCTTATGTGTCTACTAACTCAACTTGCAGATGTACTTACTAAAGATTAAGTAATGTAGTGTTTCAAGCAATTGTTACCAAGCTGGGAATGGACAATGCCTATTCACCAGCTTGAAGGGGAGTGTTGAAAAATATGTATGTTAGTTGTTAGATATTTTAGGAGACTGTAAAGATTTGTATTCTTAGAATTAGGAAATAATAGTTTCAAAAATCTGATTTTAAGGGATCTGATATAAGCAAATCAGTTTATTTCTATTTTTGCATTCTCGGGTATCTCATTTATATATAGCAGAGACTGTATTCTTCAAATTAAGTGATAATATTCATTATTTCAATTCCACAGTGTCATATAAGCTTCCCCATGCTCTTTTAAAGAGCATTTTCAACAAAGCTAGGTTCTACAGCTGCAGACTTTTAGGTGGTGAATTTCGTTCTTTAGCCATGTTATCGTCTTATGTGTATTGTGGAAAATTGCGTTCATTTGAAGCAAAGTTCATGAATTCCACTAAAACATGTGGAACATAAAGAATGAGAAATTTTGTCAGAATTGTGGTAATCCACAACTTGCAATTACAATCTTCACAATTTTCTCAAAAGAATGGCTATCATGCCATAGACTAAACACTGAGCTAGAATTAGAGGGTACGGACATGAAACTAGGAGATAAAGTACACGTGTCATGTAGCAAGAGTAGTGTTGTGAAAATTTTGACTTTTGAGGTGGATACCTGGGATGATTGTTGCTACAGTTGGTTGTTGAGAGCAATTTGAGAGTGATCAGATAGAGAGTTCATTTATGATCTCCCGTTTCTGCAATGCAGTTTTTAAAAGATGATCCGTGATGTAAAAAAAGGAATGTAAGTGAAACTTAGAGAGGACATTATTATCCTTGGCAAGTTTTAAGAGACAAAAGATTTTTGGTTATATAATATATAGAAGATGTTGAAGCAAATGAATTTTGAAAGCATAAAGGGAAGAGAAGATGAAA
The DNA here is from genome assembly GCA_019395295.1 of Osmanthus fragrans. Classification (NCBI taxonomy): domain Eukaryota; kingdom Viridiplantae; phylum Streptophyta; class Magnoliopsida; order Lamiales; family Oleaceae; genus Osmanthus; species Osmanthus fragrans. The sequence continues at coordinate 10,651,988 of CM033348.1, read as the reverse complement.
TGACCAATATGTTTAATTGATAGATCCTATAATTGCCTATGTGAACCTGAGCCGAATATTGTCTGCTCCATTGTATTCAATTTTTCCCATCCACTTTGCTGCATCAGCATTGAGTCAGAATACCTGTTTGTACCATCGAGAACTTCTTGAGTAGCAAGCATTTGTCACTTGACCAGTTGACCCCTTTCACTCTTTGGAATTCGGAATTGAGAATTGCTTCGTTGATGTTGGAATTTAGATCAAAATGATAGTTGCAGTGCAGTACTGCATTACCTATTCTTGAACAAAGTGGACATCTAAGAAGCACAGATTTGGATATGTAATTCGAATACGATATGATACGAGTATGTTGGTACAACTTTTTATAAATTAAAACAGAAGCATGATGATAAATATAAAATAAAATTACTACAGTATTTTATTTTAATCCTTAATTGTCCCAACTTTATTTTTTCAACATCAACATCACCAGCATCAGCTTTTTCATTATCATTAAAAATAATATTCTTTAACTATGCTTAAATAATTCACTGACAGTATTCCACATTTTGAATTCTCATTTTCAAAATAGATTTAATACTATTATCCATTTTCAATAATAAAAATATATTTGTTAACTATTATATATATTAAAATATTTTATACTATTATGTATTTTCAACAAAAAATCATAGTTAATTAAATTTAAACTCTAGTTGTGTATTTTCAATAAATATTATTTAATTTCAATATAAGTTATGAATACAACAATAGTTATCTATTAAGTAATTTTTTTTTTTTTTTGTCATTATATAGTCAATAATAACGAGTTTTAAAAGTTTAAAACCAATAAAACTCTTCTTCACATTTCATAACTTATTTGATACGTATAAAATAATTAAAACATACGTATCTGATAAGTATCGAAAATTTTAAAAATATAGAAAATATAATTTTATTAAAAAAAGTACATCCGACACATATCGAAGCGATCGAAAGAGCATCCAAGTTTGGATGTGTTAGATACGGGTACATTATAAGGTTACATGCATCCGTGCTTCTTATGTTGACATTGAGGTCTCAGGTCTGTTTTGAGACCAAGAACCTCTTCCACTATTACATTGAGCTCCACAAACTCTTCCCTCCGTAAGCAAAATCAAGACTTCCTCTTGTTAATTTCTGATCATTATTCCTTCCACCAAAAAATTGTCCTGCTAAACCGTTCTGAACCCCAAATTTGGCTTGAAGTTGGAATTGACACCACTGAATTTTGTCTTTCCTGCTGTGAGTTCTGGGCAAAAATAAGCATATTGCCTTGGGGTTGGAAGTGAAAAGTTCATTTCCTTATGTTCTTTTCTACTCCTTATTGAGTAACAACAGTGACTCATGTCTTCAACTGAGTAGGGTTATGCTTGCAACTCAATCGTAAGAATACAGGTCTCATATTCTGCTGATAATCTTTCAGAATGGCATCAATATGTACTTTTGCAGTCTTTGTATGCTCTACTAACTCATACAGTTAATAGACTGTTTAATCTTCAAGATATTCATTCATAGTCAGGGTGGTTTTCTTGGTTTTTCTCAACTGAGTCTTGAAATGAGATTTTTGGCCCTCACTTGAGCAGCCTAATATCGTACTAGGTTTTTCACACTTGAAAAGTAGTCCCACAATTTACTCTTCCTGAAGAATGAACACTTTTTTTTTTACCAACATCTCACCAATGTTTTATATGGGTTGAGTGAGTTGTTACTTTTCCCTTTTTAAGTAATTGAGGTTCTACTTGTTAGTCATACAAACTAGTAGCAGATACTAAATGAAGTTTGATCATTTTGATATTTAGTGATTCCATCTGAGTATGGCCTGCTTTTAAATAAACTACTTGTTCAATAGATGGTTCTATGGCTTCCATTGAGAGCTCATCTTTTGGCTGCTTCACATGTAAAGGATGCAGTAGCTGCATCTGCATTGCTAGTTCTTGAGAATTGAAAAAATGTTATACTTTACACGGTTCTCCATTTTATTTTGGCCTTAGGTTGGAGATCAGAATTGTAAACAATCAAGATTTCAATCTCGGTTGATGTTTTGTTTCAGTGATGACACGGAGCATAGAATTTGTTTCTTTTGATTTTCTTTTGGAGTCCAATTGTTTTAATATTTTATAAGCATAATAAAAAAGATTGTCATTCTTATTTGCTTCTTCCGACGTCTAAATTCGAGAACAGAAAATTAAAACTTATCCCCGCATTATTATGTTCCAAGAATTGTGTTCTGTCAATTTTTGATCTGGTATTATGTACAGAGTTGAAACAATGTTATTACAATTGTGCTGGTAACACGCTCTAATGTGTAGGATGCGACTTTAACAAGCCATTATCAGTGGAGGCCAGTAAGCAATCGGACTTCAAAAGCAGGGTTCAAAGATTCAGCTTCCTGTAATGGGCATTGATGTGGGTACTTGTTATTGGTGCATGGGTGGTGGTGGTGGTGGCATGTGGTACGCCATTGGAACAACATAAGGGGGATGATGATGTCCTGGAGTAATCATGACTGGAGTGCCAACTGCAGATGCAATGTGACCAGGAGCGGCACCAATTGGATGCCCGACTCCATACATGCCTAAACCATGCATGTTTGGTTGGTTCCTGTGCTTCATTGAAGGAGAAAGTGCCACTGCATTAGGCGGAATGGGGTTCGTCTGTTGTCCCGTAATCGGTGCCTGATGAGATGCCACATCACCATTCACACTAGTGATGTCATGGATACTCGATCTCCTTCTGTCTCTGTTCATGGAATTGAGTCGAATGAAGTACTTTTGGGCATGGCTTGCAACTTGTGTCGGGGTTCTGGAAATGACAAAGTTTCTTGAGATGCTTCTCCAATCCCCTTTCCCAAACTTGTCCAGGCCAAGCAAAAATAACCTGGTAAGAATGAACAGAAGAACACTTTCAGCAGGCATACTTGTCAAACTTGAATATGAAAAGACTCAAAAGTAGAATGTCTTTATTAATGAAGTCTGTCCACTAATGGCTCATACCTATGCTCTTCTTCTGTCCATGGGATCCCTTTTCGGCGCTCTTGGTCCGCCCTGGATCCTCCTTTAAATCCTTGACCTGTGCTGGTGGAATCGTGTCCTAATCCTGAAAACCCACAATGGGATTCTCCGATGGAACATGTACCATGACGCAAACCTTGATGATGATCCTTGATTGATGAGGATATTTCCTCCCCAATATAATTGGGTAATGGAACATGTCCAGCTTTGATTGCATTTACATCTTCCACAAGAAGTTGATAATGGTGTTTCAACTCTTCAATGCTTTTGCTCGGAACCATCGAGGAAATCTTATCCCATTGATCCTTGGAATCCTCTATCCAGTGCATTGCAATGGCATTTTCAAAAGATTTCTCTTCTTCTCTGCTCCATACCACTGGAGAACACGAAACTGACATGTTTGAATCTGGAAAACACGACGAAAACTGCAGCAATTGTAAATGGAGTTTTTTCTTTTTTGAGCTTAGAAAGGTAGAATGGTGCACAGGATAAGAGGAAGAGAAGAAAATCAGTGCAGGATAAGAATGGGGTTATCATTGCATTGATGGAAGAGGACCACTACTGAGGTTGAATGGATGGGCTGATTTGTCATCTTCTTATAATATCCTGGATTTAAATTTCATAGAATAAAATAATAAATTAAAGCAATTGCCTTCTCTGGCTATAGCTTCATATTCCATTTTGGATTTTGCTACTTGTATATAAAAAGGTACATAAGTGGTTACTGAAAATAATTCATTTTTCAAGTATTTTTGTGGTATACTTTGAGGGAAGAACCTAGAAACCTACAATTGGGTTATAACTGCGAATCAAATCTTGAGGAGTGTGTATCTGTAAGAATTTAGGCAAAAAAATCTTGTACGTGTATGCAACTTTTCATTCCTTTCATTGCTAAAGCTTTACTTCCTTTAAAGAATTGAGACTTTATATACCATACTTTCTTATTGCATACGTATAAATGAGACGATAACAATTAAAAAAAGAATGCAATTGCCACTTGGATGCACTATTTTCTTTTTGTTAATAAAATCAGTCTCTGGAGAGAGTGCCTAACGTTAGAGGTTCGTAATTCAATCAGCAAAAATATCACAAAATATCGAATTTGATGGAATTGGTTGGGGGTGGGGAGTTGGAGGGACATGGTCCCTAGGTTGTAATTTAAAGTCATTCCACTCTGATTGTGCAATCATTCATAGAGTGAATGGGGACAATTGGGTTGAGGGTAAGGTCCCAAGGAATCTTTCTTAATATTGGTTTTTCATTACACACGATTAGTGAGCGTGTTCACTACTGTGTGCGATGTTAAAATCATGATCTAGATTCTACGTTTCCAAAATAATAATATAATTTAGAGCGCGTGAAAATCATAAAATTAAATGATTGCAACTGAATTGTAACCGAAACATGATCGTAGGTGAATTATCCACCATCTAACAAATTATTTTTTCCTTATTTCGAAAGACACGAACATTTATACGTTGGATTAATACAATAAATAGGATAGTGTAATTGAATCTGAATTTCAATCTTGACTTGGTTCTCTTATTGCCAACAGAAGTGCAAAAGTGAATGATGAAAACCATTAATTATGAACTAAAAGAAAACAAATTAAAAAAGTGATAAGAGTAATGCAATACATAGCGAGAATTATCGATAGTCGTCCTACGCGACATATATGCTGCAGAATGTTATTTGATGCATGAGGCAATAAAAACATACCCACACTTTTGCATCAAATAACAAATTGTTGCATATATATCATGTAGGACGATTACCAATAATTCTTACTATGAATAGCATTACGAGGGTTATATTGACGCCATAATTACACCACATTTTAATTATAGTTAAACTCCTCAATGTTTGTTTATTGTAACAATTATTTTCTTAACTTTTTTTCGTCAAATTTTTTTCTTCAATATTTCATTAATTAGTATGCTCCATCTTTGATAATGATTCATATCAAAATATTTTGTTTTCATGATTTGCAGTGGATGAAAAATATTATTTCGCACCTTTTATTTATTTATTTTTAAAAATATTACGAAAAAATAAGTTATTATTTCAACAAACTTTCGGACATAAATCTGGTATCAAATGTGTTAAATAGAAAGTTTGAGGATAGGAATGACATAAAAATTCATTAGAGATATAAGTATTATAATGAACAAAGATTAAGAACCTTAAGTACAATTAAAATGTAGTACATGAAAATAAAAATTGTGGTGACAATATAATTAGCTATAGCATTATTCTGTGAATAAATTCATTCATTGAAGCACGATATATATGAACTTCATTAGTTTCATTTGATATTAAGGGATATCACAAATGAAATAAACTTAATATAACAGAGTTAAATGTTGTGATGAATTGTTCTGGTTTAGTGGAGGTTAAAATTAGACTTTTAATTTTTTTTTTAATAAAGTTAATGAAAAGATTGGTTGAAAACTTGTGGTCCCATGAAATTTGTGGTTTAAATTAATTGTTGATTTTAACTTTGACAAAAATCTAGATTTTAATTGCTATCAAATGAGGAATCTCATTTTCTGGACCAATCAACTTTTTCATTAAAATTAAATTTATCTATGGTCTAAACATTATTAAATATGATCAGTTTTTCAATTCTACAAAAATGATTGCAATGCCCTTTTACTAAAGAGTAATTATATTTAGCATAACTAGTGTTACAATATCAATTTAGGTGGCGTTAAATGTTATTAAATGATAGGAACATTAAATGAGTCACATGATTCTACATTTCATTGAACTTATGAAATGATGAATTAAGCTATTTGTACAACTCTTGTTGACGACCTTAGTGTTGTTAAAATTCGTCTGTTGATTTAAAAAGAGTTTCTAACAGTTTTTAAAATGAATGAATGTGATGCTATCAAGTGTAAAATTATCAACCAAGATTATATAAGTAACATGATTCTTAAATGATAACACTTAGACTGATAGTCTAATACCATTAGTGCTATATAACATTATTCCTTACTAAAATGTCTTCTAGGGTATAATGCTCATCAAATTTATCTAGTTTGTCTATAATGCTCAGGCAGTTCGAAAAGAAAATAATATCTTTAGAATTATTAACAAAATTTTAAAAAAATGAAAATTATTTAGAAAATGAAAAGTTACGTACACGTTTAACATTTTCTCTACAAAAATAACATCTCCGTGTAATACTGCAATCAAATTAATTTATTGTTTCTTTCTCCTCCTCCTCCTCCTCCTCCTCCTCCTCATCATCATTATTATTGACAATTTTTAAGAAAACTAGCAGTAAGACGTGCGTTGCACGTGTTATGTATCGGAAGAATAATATGCGTAATATTTTTAAAGTACTAATAATATTTTTTTAAAGTAATTAATGTAATTAATATTGTTAAAGAAGAAAACATTGAGTTTAGTAAAGGATTCAACCTCTCGTTCGTACGAATGCCCCAACGACCTGTACATCTTGTAGAGGCCCAAATCGTTTGTATAAAGCTAGGCCCATAATTGTGTGATTAACTTCACATTAGGCCCAATAAAGGAAAAATAAGCCCAAAAGATAGTCCAATACATGTTTAAAGGTAAAACGATGTTTATAAAGTATTTTCTTAAAAACGATTTGATAAAAATTAGACGGAATGCAAAGTATATCATTTTATGGCTAAAAGTACACTTCAAATATTTTTAGTTTCCTTTGAGACTCATTTTCGACATAGAAATTATTCGAATTTGAAAATTATATCTGAATAAAAGTTGTAGCTCTTTGAGTTATCTTTTCAACGCACTTTGAATCACCTCAATCGGATATTGGGAGAAAAAGTTATGATAAAAATACTGTAAGCTGTGCAGTGTCGACCGGAAAATCGGAAAACCCGAAACTTGCGAATTTTTTGAATTAATGGCCACTACTTGCACTACTTAATTACCCTATTTAATATGACCTTTCACCCAACCCAAACCTCACTTATAAATACCCTATTCACTCATTTGATTTTTCACACCAAAAACACTTTCAATTTGCTTTCAAAGTTGAGAGAAAAATAGAGAGTTTGGGAGAGAAAATGAAGGTGGTTTTCAAAGTGTTTTTCAGAAGTTTTAAGTGTGGGCAAAAATATTCTGCAAGAAGATTTTTGTGATTTCAAAAGGTGTCCAAACGTCCAAACTTTGTCAAAGTTTTTGAAGTTCATCAAAGTTTTTCAAAATTCTTTTCAAAGTTCATCAAGCATCAAAACGAGGTAGGTAGAGGTGCATAAAGTTGTTATACGTGTTTAAGTTATAATTTCTAGCAAGTAATGTTATATGTTAAAGGCTAATGTTGTGTCAAATGGTATCGTCGGTTCGGCATGTGCCTTTCATGTCAAATGGTTCCGTCGGTGCGGCATACATTTAAAGGTTAATATTGTGTGTCAATGGTATCTTCGGTTCAGCATGCACCTTTCATGTCAAATGGTTCCGTTGGTACGGCATACATTTTCATGTCAAATGGTACCTCCGGGTACGGCATGTTTTATGGAAGTTCTAATGTTAATTGTTATGAAATGCTTAGCTTAATCACGATTGCACCTATGACGCCTATTGAGTTTTCAACTCACGGGTTTCTACCCTATATCTACAGATTAAATGTTGATGCACCGGGTTGGATGATGGAAGAGATGGAAGGAGATGCAATAAGCCTATGGGAACCCGGTGAACAAGTGATTTAGATTTAAATTCTTTAACGTTTCAATTGTTATTTTCAACGTTATTTCTTTTGAGTATCTTGAACAAGTCATGATTTCATCAAATAAATTATATTTTGTTATTTTGGAAAGTTATAAAGTGTTTTATTTCAATATCCTTCAAAAAGAATGTTTGTTAAGATTTAAGCTTCCGCTAAAATATGCACACTTGTTACTAAACCACCGGTTAAGTTAAGTAAAGTAAGTAGCGTTCCGATCCACTAGGGGTTGGGGCGTTATAGCGTAGTATCAGAGCAATGGTTTGTAAACCGGTTCTGTAGACCAAGTATGTTTTCAAAACAAAAAACAAAAATTGAAAGTTTAAGGTATTCCATGGCATATTGCGTTCATCCATTGAATTTTATCCTACAGCCCAGGTATGTGCAAAGTTTAAAGTTATGGAAGTTATGTTTATGGAAGTTATGATTTGATACTTTGATAAGTTATGACACATTTTCAAGTATATGTTTATGTTAAAATTAAATGTGCTATTTCAAAGATATGTATTGGACTTGGGCTAAAACTTAAATTTATGGGTATAAAGAAAATGTATGTTATGATGTTATGTGATAAAAGGCATAATTGGGCATTTATGTGACAGAATGGTTAGATATCTACAAACAGCAAGGAAGACTACGGCTAGGGCTTATAGGGCAGATTTAAACCGTAGAATTGCTATCCATGCTTATGAGAACTATGTAACGGATCCTAACCGACCGCTTAGCGATCATGTGCATGACATCTATGAGAGATGCATGACGACGGTTAATGCCGGTATGGAGATAACGCATATTGAAACCATAAATAACCTCATACACTCCCTCCCACCTCAATGGGGAGATATGAGAGTCACAGTTAGAGATGAAATGTTAGAAGGCAATCCAAACATGTTCGAGTTCGAGAGATTTTGCCATGCCCTGATAGATTTATGGGATGATGTAATCCATGAGGATCCTGAGGAAGAACCGATAGCTGAGAAAGAAGACCCTGAAGAGGAACCCGAGGAGGAGCAGGAGCAGGAGCCTGAACCAGAACCACAAGTGGTGCTATATATAGAGTCCGGGCCTGAGGCAGAAGATTCTTCCGAAGATGAAACTCCACCAAGGAAGCTTCGTAAAACTCATAGGGATTAGAGATCTAGATATTCTCATTTTCTTATGATGTCTTCTTTCATGCTAAGTTTATCAAACTATTATGTATCCTGATTTCAAGAAGTATGAGAAATAAAGATCTAATCTTTCTTCCTTACAAAAAAGAAGTTAATAAGAAATCTTACATCTTATCCGTAGGAAAATTTCGCGAGCCAACCAGAATAACCTGATAAGAGATCTCCTCCAAGCAGTCCAAGACCTAGGCAGACAGAACCCAAACCAAGCTCAACCCCTAGGACCAGCTCCTAATGCTCTTCAAACCCATACTTCAGTGGTCGAGCAATTTCGAAGACACAAGCCCCCTACTTTCAATGGAGCAACTGATCCACTTGTAGCCGAGGAGTGGCTTCGCAAGTTGAAGAGAATATTCCGATTGATAGGGTGCACGGACGCTCAGAAAGTCCAGTGTGCTGAATTTATGTTCTCCAGTGATGCAAGTCACTGGTGGGAATCAATGTCTCGAACTAGGACTCCGGAGCAACAATTGGCGCTAACATGGGAACAGTTCAAGGAGGAAGTGATGGATAAGTATTTTCCCCAATCTCTATGGGATTTCAAGGAGGGTGAGTTTCTCCAGCTCAAACAAGGAAGTATAACCTTGACAGACTATGAGCGAAAGTTCGACCAGCTTTCGAGGTATGCTCCACATCTGGTGGACACGAAGGCGAAGAAAGTCCGATGGTTCGAGCAAGGGCAGAACTCGGACATGAATATGATCCTTATGTCCCACGATTTCACGTCTTACCGTGGAATGTTGGAACGAGGTCATGCAGTCTGGTATCAAAAGGCCAATACGGAGAAATCGGTTCAATTGGACAACCGACAGGATAAAGGCCAGTTTAGGAAACAAAGGTGGAACGACCAAGACAAAGGAAAAAGCAAGTGGCAGAACAAGAGGGCTAATGGCGGGCCAATGCCAATAAGAGCATAGTGCCGGTCATTGCGCCATGTGCTAAGTGTGGAAGGACGCATTGTGGTGAATGTCTGCAAGGGAAGAATGTTTGTTACCGATGCGGGAAGTCAGGACATATCATCAGGGATTGTCCCATGTCTGCACCGAAAAAGGATAACAGCAAGGATGAAGATTAGAAGGGGAAAGCACGAGTTTTTGCACTGACTCAGAAGGAGGTAGAGGAGAACTTGAACGTCATAGAAGGTACTCTATTGATAGCCAATATGCCTGCTTATGTACTGTTTGATTAAGGAGCTACGCACTCCTTTGCATCAACGATTTTTATGGCTAAGTCTAGTATTACCTGTGATAAATCGGAAGGTATATTAGAAGTTAGTATCCCTACAGGTAACCTTTTGAGTACTGATAAGATAGCCAAATCTGTTAGTATTGAAGTTGAGGGAAAACCTATGGAAGCAGACTTATACATGATAGAGATGAATGACTTCGATGTAATACTAGACATGGATTGGTTGGGTAGTAATTATGCCACCATCCGATGTAAAGAAAAAAGAAATATTATTTCAGAAACCAGGAGAGGAACCATTTTCCTTCTTTGGAATCAAGACGAAACCTTTTATTCGACTAGTATTGACTTTACAAGCTGAGAAGATGTTGAGAAAAGGAGCTTGTCAAGGATATTTAATAAATATCCTAGGAGGGAATCAGGAGACAGTAAAGATTGAGGACGTACCAGTAGTACGGGAGTTCGGAGATGTGTTTCCAGAAGAGCTATCTGGTATTCCACCAGATAGGCAAGTGGAATTCACCATAGAACTAATTCCTGGAGCGGCACCAATGTTGAAAGCCCCATATAGAATGGCTCCGAAGGAACTACAAGAGTTAAGGAAGCAAATACAGGAACTCCTTGATATGGGATTCGTACGACCAAGCGTATCTCCATGGGGTGCGCCAGTGTTGTTCGTGAAGAAGAAAGATGGAAGCATGAGGATGTGTATCGATTACAGAGAGTTGAATCGATTAACCATCAATAATAAGTACCCACTCCCAAGAATCGAGGATCTCTTAGATCAACTGAAAGGAGCCAAGGTATTTTCCAAGATCAATTTACGATCTTGGTACCATCAATTAAAAGTGAAGACAGAGGATATACCTAAGATAGCTTTCAGGACTCGTTATGGACACTACGAGTTTACGGTGATGCCATTTGGATTAACCAATGCACCAGCAGTGTTCATGGATCTGATGAATCGGGTATTTCATCAGTATTTAGATCAATTTGTCATAGTCTTTATTGATGACATTTTGATATACTCCAAGAGTAAGGAGCAACATGAAGAGCATCTAAGAGTAGCCTTAGAGGTGCTACGCAAGGAGAAACTATATGCCAAATTCAAGAAGTGTGAATTCTGGCTTGAACGAGTTGGATTTCTTGGACATGTAGTCACTGCCCAAGGGATTGAAGTAGATCCAGCAAAAGTGGAAGCAGTAACTAACTGGAAGGAGCCAACTAATGCTGGTGAAGTACGGAGCTTTCTAGGATTGGCCGGATATTATCGAAGGTTTATTGAAGGATTTTCCAAGATAGTTGGCCCAATGACGCAGCTTACAAGAAAGGGAGTCAAATTTCAATGGACGGATATCTGTGAGAAGAGTTTTCAAGAACTTAAGTAGAGGCTGATATCTGCGCCTGTGTTAACAATACCTGAGGGAACAGAAGGGTTTGTTATATACAGTGATGCGTCCAAGCAAGGACTAGGATGTGTACTGATGCAGAATGGAAAGGTAGTAGCCTATGCTTCAAGGCAATTGAAGAAGCATGAGCAGAACTACCCGACGCATGATTTAGAGCTTGCGGCAGTAGTACACGCATTGAAAATATGGCGACACTACTTGTACGGAAGTAAGTGTGAAATTTATACGGATCATAAGAGCTTAAAATATTTCTTCACACAGAAGGAACTAAACATGAGACAAAGACGATGGTTAGAGTTAGTGAATGATTACGACTGCACCATTCACTACCATCCAGGTAAGGCAAATGTGGTGGTCGATGCCTTGAGTAGGAAATTGACGGGACAGTTGACGTCACTACTCACTGGTCAAATGGAGTTAGACAAGGATTTGGAAAGATTGAAGATTGAGGTGGTTACCACACCAAGACAAGTCACAGGGAGATTAGCAGCTTTAATAATTCGACCTACTCTTCGAGAGCGAATTATAGAAGCACAAGGTAATGACCTGTTCTTGATGAAGATCAAAGAAGAAGTTGGAACAGATAAGAGGAAAGATTTTGGAATAGCCGCAGACCAAGCACTGATGTTTAAAGGAAGAATCTGTGTGCCTAAGAATGAGGATTTGAGGAACGAGATATTAAAAGAAGCTCATTCCACCCCGTACACCGCACATCCCGGTGGTACGAAAATGTATCGAGACCTTCGAGATACATTCTGGTGGAGAAACATGAAAATGAATATCAGACTGTACGTGCATAAATGCATAGTATGTCAGCAGGTTAAGGCGGAACACCAAAGACCAGCAGGATTGCTGAATCCTTTAGAGATACCTGAATGGAAATGAGAAAACATCACAATGGATTTTGTGGTTGGATTTCCCAAGTCAGCAAAAGGACACAATGTTATATGGGTTATAGTAGACTGATTGACGAAGGCAGCTCATTTTCTTCCAATGAAAATGACTTTCAGTATGGACCAGTTGGCACAATTGTACATAAAAGAAATAGTAAGGATACACGGTGTACCTATGTCTATTGTGTCTGATAGAGACCCAAGGTTTACATCTAAATTCTGGAAAAGCCTACAAGCAGCTATGGGAACGAAGCTGAATTTCAGTACAGCGTATCACCCACAGTCTAACGGACAGTCTGAAAGGACCATCCAGACTTTAGAGGACATGTTGAGAGCATGTGTTTTGGATCTAGCTGATAGTTGGGAGTCATACTTACCCCTAGTAGAATTTGCGTATAACAATAGTTTTCAAGCAACTATTGAAATGACACCGTATGAAGCTCTCTATGGAAGAAGATGTAGACCCCCTGTTCATTGGGACGAAGTCGGGGAGAAGAGAATTTTGGGACCAGAAATAGTTGAAAGGACAGTTGAAGCGATCGATCAGATCCGAGCAAGGATAAAGGCAGCACAGGATCGGCAGAAGAGCTATGCTGACACGAGAAGAAAGGATTTAGAGTTTCAAGTGGGAGACAAAGTCTTTCTAAAGGTAGCACCAATGAAAGGTGTACTTAGATTTGGAAAGAAAGGCAAGCTACGACCCAGGTATATTGGACCTTTCGAGATACTTGATAAGGTTGGGAACGTGGCTTACCGATTAGCTTTGCCACCTGAATTGTCAGCGGTACACGATGTGTTCCATGTATCAATGATAAAGAAATACGTGCACGATCCTAATCATGTGATAAGTTATCAGACCCTAGAAGTACAAAAGGATTTATCTTATGAGAAATCACCAATTAAGATACTGGATCGAAAAGTGCATAAGCTAAGGAATAAAGAGATTCAACTTGTTAAGATACAGTGGAATAATCACGGAATGGAAGAAGCTACGTGGGAAAAGGAAAAAGAAGCTAAAGTCAAGTATCCCACACTCTTTGGCCAATTATAAGGTAAATTTCGAGGACGAAATTTATACAAGGGAGGAGGGATGTAGAGGCCCAAATCTTTTGTATAAAGCTAGGCCCATAATTGTGTGATTAACTTCACATTAGGCCCAATAAAGGAAAAATAAGCCCAAAAGATAGTCCAATACATGTTTTAAGGTTTTTAACGATGTTTATAAAGTATTTTCTTAAAAACGATTTGATGAAAATTGGACGGAATGCAAAGTATTTCATTTTATGGCTAAAAGTACACTTCAAATATTTTTAGTTTCCTTTGAGACCCATTTTCGAAATAGAAAATATTCGAATTTGAAAATTATATCTGAATAAACATTATAGCTCTTTGAGTTATCTTTCCAACGCACTTTGAATCACCTCAATCGGATATCGGAAGAAAAAGTTATAATACAAATACTGTAAGCTGTGTAGTGTCGACCGGAAAACCGAAAAACCCGAAACTTGCGAATTTTTTGAATTAATGGCCACTACTTGCACTACTTAATTACCATATTTAATGACCTTTCACCTACCCCAAACCTCATCTATAAATACCCTATTCACTCATTTGATTTTTCACACCAAAAGCACTTTCAATTTACTTTCAAAGTTGAGAGAAAAATAGAGAGTTTGGGAGAGAAAAGGAAGGTGGCTTTCAAAGTGTTTTTCAGATGTTTTAAGTGTGGGCAAAAATATTCTGCAAGAAGGTTTTTGTGATTTCAAAAGGTGTTTTCAAACAACAAAGGAAGGTCCAAACGTCCAAACTTTGTCAAAGTTTTTGAAGTTCATCAAAGTTTTTCAAAATTCTTTTCAAAGTTCATCAAGCATCAAATCGAGGTAGGTAGAGGTGCATAAAGTTGTTATACGTGTTTAAGTTATAATTTCTAGCAAGTAATGTTATATGTTAAATGCTAATGTTGTGTGTCAAATGGTATCGTCGGTTCGGCATGCGCCTTTCATGTCAAATGGTTCCGTCGATGCGGCATACATTTAAAGGTTAATGTTGTGTGTCAAATGGTATCTTCGGTTCGGCATGCACCTTTCATGTCAAATGATTCCGTTGGTACGGCATACATTTTCATGTCAAATGATACCTCCGGGTATGACATGTTTTATGGAAGTTCTAATGTTAATTGTTATGAAATGCTTAGCTTAATCACGATTGAACCTATGACGCTTATTGAGTTTTCAACTCACGGGTTTCTACCCTATATCTACAGATTAAATGTTGATGCACCGGGTTGGATGATGGAAGAGATGGAAGGAGATGCAATAAGCCTATGGGAACCCGGTGAACAAGTGATTTAGATTTAAAGTCTTTAACGTTTCAAATGTTATTTCCAACGTTATTTCTTATGAGTATCTTGAACAAGTCATGATTTCATCGAATAAATTATATTTTGTTATTTTGGAAAATTATAAAGTGTTTTATTTCAATATCTTTCAAAAAGAATGTTTGTTAAGATTTAAGCTTCCTCTAAGATATGCACACTTGTTACTAAACCACCGGTTAAGTTAAGTAAAGTAAGTAGCGTTCCGGTCCACTAGGGGTTGGGGCGTTACACATCTAAAACACATAACCACTATAAAATATCATCTTCCCGATGACTCTATTTTAGCAGTCAATCCCTATCCTCGTACTCCATGAGATCTCCATCAATTTTCAAGTAATTGAAAAATTCTATCGATGAATACACTATCTACACTGTAGATATGATGATCATTTTGAAGATTATTTCTTCTCTAAATTATAATTGTTTCTTTTATAAGAAATTTCTAAGTTAAACACTATCTACATTATTAATTGTATATATAATTTTGTAATATTTATAAATTTTATATATTAATATTAATTGACTTAATAGTCTATGCCATTTCATGTTAATTATATATGTAATATTATTATAATTTTTATTTTGATTTTATATAAGTTTTTATTAATCATATATTGAAATTAGTAATAATAGTGTTTAGAGGAAATTAAATGACTTAATTTTAAAAAATAAATTATTTTAATTTTAATAATAATTGAATTTAGTTGAAAAAAATTAATTTTAAGGGTATTATTGACCATAAACAAAAAAATGTAAAGGTAAAATGAAAAATTAAGGATATAATGAAAAATGAGGGTATATTGGATATACATCTAAATATGTAAGGGTAAATTTGGTAATCAAAAGTTTCTCCTCAATAACCACTTTTAATATATTGTAGATTGTAGATTAGTTCATGTATAGGATAAGTTAAAGGGCGTATGTTATACGCACTAGGGTGATGCGAGTGATAATAAGACATTAGAGAGTTTTGGTATTCATTTCAAAAAGTTGATAAAATTTTAAAATTAATGGGAAAAGTGCAATGTATGTCTCCATTCTATACACTTTGTTGTATTATCGTCCCTAACATATGTTTCTTGACAGCATGGTCCCTATCCAAGCATTGGTCCTCACTCACAGATTCATTCTTTTTTATATTATTATTTGATTAATTAAAATCGAAAATAAAGTTTTATTTTCTAAATAATTTTGACTTTTCAACAGTTCAATAGACAAAATCTGTCAGTAGGGACCAACATTGCACTAAACGTATAGGTTGGGACCATGCTATAAAGAAACATAAGTTAGGGGCAATAATATGTTAAACATTATAGGTTGGGGATCAATGTCGCAATGTCCCCTAACTGATTCCAACCTTAAATAATTCTCACATTTTGATTTGATTATCTTGACCTTGATTTCAAATGACTTGCCGTTTATATTATACTAGGGGAATTACGTGTGATACAAGTTATCTATCTATTAAACAGGTATTTAACAGCGTAACGAAATATATATTATAATAGTACAATAAAAAATATTAATATTCTTCATAATCCCATCAAAATCAAAATAAATCATTCATAAACAAAATAATGTAAAAACAATTAATCAAAGAAAAACACACTATTACAAATAACAATTGCTCTAGTGACCATGTGTAACAAAACAAGTACCTATCTTTACATCGACTCTCGCTATTCTCATTTTTCATGACACAATTCTGTGTTGCACTTGTTTTGCAACAATCTTCGTCTTGTATTATCAAGATCCTATTAATCTTGATGCAGAGGCAAATGCATATAGTCTCATGTGGGATCAAGTGATGGATACAATACCTATGAAAGCCAACACTAAGTGGACCACAAATTAAGGTATTAATCTTCATCATATGATCATCATGAATATAGACTTGAAAAATTTGGAAGGGAATGCTTGTTTGTAGTTGGTAGTCTATTAATAAACATATTGTCCCTATTTGTTTTTTTTTTTTTAAATCAGTTTTAGTAGATTATGATAAAAGTTGATGAATTATATGATTGAAAAATTGATAAAATTTTTGAATAAAATAAAATTTATATTTGAAAAAGTTTGATAGAAAACGAGTTTTACAAAATAGAGGCCAAACAAGGCCTATAACTCCATCCATTATCCTATGATGTACTATTTGTCCAGGTTTCGAACGTGTACCCCTTTAACCCTTCCATCAACAACTATGTGGACAAGTCATCCCTGCAAGTTAAGATAACTTTTTATCAACTGATCTTTGTAGGTATTCCATATTGTGTTGGTTTACTCTCTCCTTAAAGGTGATCTTTTGGGATATTTCTATTACACCTCTTCCGGCAAGGTTTCAAAAACTCCTACGTGGCACATACACGGTAGGCAAATTTGGGCCTAAACTCCATGTCATTCTACCCCAAGAAACAATCTTGGCTGAACCCTCATGAAGAGGCAGAACTTTTATGGAGAGCCGAACACATTGTTGGAGTAGACCCCATATGGAGAATTGAACCCTCATGGACGAGGCGTAACTGCAAGGGGCTCAACAAAAAATCTGTTATGCAATCTTCAATAAATGATAGATGTGACAATTCACTGTTATTGTTGTCCTATTCTGTCAAACATGTCAAGTATAAGTTTTGATTTAGACTTTTTGGCAACAAAATGGTATTGCTATTTAATGTTTATGATTGATATCAGCCTTTGATAAGAGTCTCAGCCACATGTATACCTTCATCCAATGGACATTATCCATCATCTTCTACTATAAAAACTCACGCAATGTCGCATTTCAAAGACAACGTAAGTTTAGACTCTCAAGCAATAACTTTGCTCTCGTTACTGATTTTCCCCAAAGTCAATCCTCTTTTCACATAGGAGGCTCACATCTAAAGCACCTTACACACTCAATATACAATTCACTTTAACTGATTTGACCGTTGGAGTGTGCGCGACAAACTCCATCACCACCAAAGGAAGCCATATATGGCAATGGTTTGTCATAGTGTGCAAAAATCAGGGTTACATGGATGCAGGAGGCCTTGGGATCTGTTGGCCACATTGGAGGCATAAAAATCGAGATCAACAGATTGGATGTGCTATGTTATTTCTTCGTAAAATGCTATTGAAATGCTTCAAATAGGATAAAGAACAAGAACAAGCCAACTTAAAGGTCTACGCATTATATGAATATCCATTTATAGACTTTGGGGACTATTGTTACGCATCTTCCAGCAAGGTTTCAAAAACTCCTATGTGGCAGTTGCATGGCAGGTAAATCTAGGCCCACACTCCACGTCATTCTACCTTAAGAAATAGTATTGGCCAAACCCCTATAAAGAGGCCAAACTTCTATGAATAGCCGAACCCATTGCTAGAGTCGACCCCATATGGAGAATCGGACCTCTTGGATGAGACCTAACTGAAAGGGCTCAGCAAAAAATCTTTTATACAATCTTCAGTGAATAATTAATATGACAATTCATTGCTGCCGACACCCTATTCAACTAAATGGGTCAAGTCTAAGTCTTGCGTTTGACTTTTTGGCAACAAAATGGTATTGGCTTTTAATGCCTATGATTGATTAATGCCTTTGATAAGAGGCCTCAATCGAATGGAAAAGGCCGTTATACTTTCATCCCACGATCACTATCCATCCTTTTCTACTATAAAAGCTCATATAATGTGTCATTCTAAAGATTATGCAAGCTTAGACTCTCAAACTATAACTTTGCTCTTCTTACAACTACTATTTTTCTCAAAGCCGAACCCTTTTTAACATAGGATGCTCGCGTCCAAAGCACTTTCCACACTCAAATACATCACTTTAACTGACTTGACGTTCAAAGTGAGTGCAATCAACTCTACCACCATCAGAGCTTGCAACGTGTGGCTAACGGTTGTCCACAGCGAGAAGAAAATTCATACTCGTTTCTAATAAACAAGGTTTTAATCTTCTGAAGTCGAGCTTTGTACAAGAAATATGTCTATTTATTATGTAATCAGATGAGTGATTAATGATTGAATGATAGCTTGGTAGTGTACATTGAGGATGGTGTTTTTTACAACATTGATGACATTATTTGAAAGTATGAAAATATATAGGCAATAATTGTAATAACGTATTGATGTATTTTCATTAATCATGTTGTTTAAAAAAAAAAGTTGAATTTTGTTTTTTACCCCACAATTTTGAGATGATGAACTATTTGAGGCCCAAAACTAAGATATGAATCATCACTCTAGGCAAGGAAGATCTAATCATTACCCTCCATTTAATTTGGGCAATCAGTGGTTTCCATCTACTCAAGAAGTTCAAAAATACATGAAACCAATATAGAGCAAAAAAAAAAAAAAAAAAAAAAAATTTGCGAAAAAATATAATAATAATAATTTGGAAAACCATAAAATGAAATCCAAAAAGTCCACACCTTCAGAAGTCAATGGCAAGCACAAAAAGAAGCAAATCAAGATAAACAATGAAAATACAAATTGTTTCTTACAATAAAGAACATTCACCTTCCAAGACCACAGTTTAACTGCCAAAACGCATAAGGTCCTTCAACATTAATGAGAAATGGAAGGAATTAGAACTTAAAAAACTAGCAGCACGCACATATTACATTTAGTTCTCATTATTTGCCAGGACACACAATTCAATAAACTCAGAGGTCCTGAAAATAATTGGAAAAAAAAGGAAAACTATTACTCATTTTCAGAAAGTGTAAAAAGTGAATATAGAGAGATGTGTCATTTCCTTTAAGCGGAAGACGAATGATGCTAAGGTTCTTTGTTTGTGATAGCAAAGAAACAAAATTGGATGAATAATCCATAATCCTATAGATTGGAAAACGATCTTTCAATAGCCTCAAATCATCATTGATATCATCAACTGAATTAGATCTCAAGGATTTTGAGACAACAAAATAAGTGTTAGTGATAACATATGTCAATTCAGTTGTTATAGAAGTTATAGTTGTATATATTTACAACTGTAGAAGCTAAACTATGAAAGAATCAAACTAAATTGGGAAAGAGTAAAATACGGAAATCTCCTAATCTTAATCATCTAATCTTAGGAGACAAATCAAAATTAATTCCCTATTTAATCAGGAAATACAATAGCTGTAGAATCTCATATATTACAGCACATGTATATTTTTTCACACACACTCTCAAGCTGATGAATGGATGTTATCCATTCCAAGCTTGTCAACTAAATTCTAAAAAACTGTATTGGACAACCCCTTTGTAAGTATATCTGCAAGTTGATTCTCTGTGAAGACAAATGGAGTGCAAATCCAGCCACTATTAAGTTTCTCCTTTATAACATGTCTATCAAATTCTATATGCTTCGTGCGATCATGTTGTACCGAATTATATGCAATATTGATAACCAACTTATTGTCACAATACAATCTCATTGGACCTTCCCACTTAATCTTCAAATCTTCTAAAATTATTTTCAACCATAGGAGCTCTCAAATTCCAAGTGCCATTGACCTGAATTTTGCTTCTGTGCTCGATCTTGCAACAATGTTCTTTTTTTTTTTATTTCTCCACGTAACAAGATTTCCTCCCAAAAATGTACAATAACCAAAGGTTGATCTTCTATCATCAATTGATCCTGCATAATCAGCATCAGTATTGGCTCCAAAACTCAATCCTTCTCCTCGTATAAACAAAATTCCTTACCAAGTGAACCCTTCAAGTATTGTAGAATTCTATTCACCGCCATAAGATGAGTCTCTTTTGGATTATGCATAAACTGGCTCACCACGCTAACTGTATATGCTATATCTAGTCTAGTGTGAGATAAATAAATCAATTTTTCAACAAGCCTCTGATAATTACCTCTATCAACTAAAGAATCTTCTAGGACATCACTCAACTTATGGTTGAATTCTATACGTGTGTCAAGTGGCTTACACCTCAGTTTACCTGTATCCTTCAAGAGATCAATCACATACTTCTGTTGAGATATAAAAATCCCTTGTCGAGAATGGGCTACTTTTGTGCTAAGAAAAATATTTCAGTTTACCAAGCTCTTTGATCTTAAATTCTTTCACCAAACATCTCTTTAATTTTTCAATTTCTTTCATATCGTCTCCAGTCACTATTATGTCATTCACATAAACCAATAATGTAGTAATTCCTCCCGAAGGTGAATGTCTCACAAACAATGTATGATCACCATGACTTTGTTTGAACCCATGACTCAACATAACTTTGGTAAACATTCCAAACTAAGTTCTTGGAGATTGTTTGAGTCCATACAACGCCTTTTTTTAATCTGCATACTACTTGTTCTTCATTTGTAGAGCCAATACTTGAAGGAACTTCCATATAGATTTCTTCTTCAAGATCGCCATGTAAAAAGACATTTTTGACATCAAATTGTTGCAATCTCCATCCAAAGTTGGCCGCCAATGACAATAACACTCTTAGGGTCCGTTTGATAGAAAGATGGAAAATGGATAGCAAATAAAATGTTTGGCAGGGAAGTGATTTGCCTAGAATTTGTTTTAGAGGGAATTGTAATTAATGGTGTTTGATTGGTATAATTTTTCACCTAATTCGTTTGGCTTTTTTTTTTTCATGCAAATGGTTACTTTTTGGGATAATTTTTTTACAATCTGTATTAAAATTTGTTTGGATTGCCAAAAAGTAAAAAATAAAAATAAAAAAAATATTTTCATAAATTTTTTATGTTCGTTTTGCTTCGTTTTTCATGCAAATTGTCAATTAAATGAATAAAAATTTTTACTATTGGATTTAGAATATGTTTCCATTGCCAAAAAGTAAAAAAAAAAAAATACCCAACAAGGTGGAAAATAATTTCTCACCAAAATCATAAGAAAATATTTTCTTACTTTTGTGCTTCAAGGGATTATACATTAGAAGTTGGTGACAAACATTTTTCATGGCAAATTTGGCTAATCAAACAGCCAAAAGTAGGAACTAGGAAAATATTTTTCTAGTTCCATGGCAAATTAATCGAATCAAACAGGCCCTTACCGTGTTAATCTTCGCAACTAAAGAAAATGTTTTAAGATAATCTATGCCATAGGTCTGAGTATAACCTTTGACAACCAATCTCACCTTATATCTCTCTAATGAGCCATCAAACTTATATTTCACAGTAAAGACCCATCTACACCCAACTAATTTTTTTTTCCTTTCGGCAATTTCACCAAATCCCATGTCTTTTTTTTTTTTTTTAAAATTTCTACAGCCTCCATCTCCACTTTCATAGCATTCCTCCAATTCTCATCTCCTAATGGCTCAGATAGTGTTTTGGGAATGGCAACACTTTAAGGCTAATGAGAAAGATCCTGTGATTATGGGATAGTTTTTTTTTTTTGTAGGTGATAGGTGTATTTTTGCACACTTATTAGGTACTTTAATAAGCTAATTATTGATTAAATTGATCGAATTTTTATTAACAATTGTGTAATTATGATTTTTGTAGGTAAAAAAAATACCCAAAGAAAGAGAACTGGGCGAAATGGAGTGAAAATTGACTAAAATCGTACAAAAACGTGAAGTGGAGGTAAAGTGCACAAGGTCGGAAAGTGGAGAACTCGTGATGCAATTTGTGGAGGGCAAAACTGATATAAAAGTCAAAATCTGAGGACCAAATTGTACCACATAAAAGTTCAAGAACTTGACGTTATCTAAGGGGACTTAGCTGCAAAATGGCACAAATCCATTTTCTT
Source organism: Osmanthus fragrans (assembly GCA_019395295.1). Taxonomy (NCBI): domain Eukaryota; kingdom Viridiplantae; phylum Streptophyta; class Magnoliopsida; order Lamiales; family Oleaceae; genus Osmanthus; species Osmanthus fragrans. The sequence goes on along the minus strand of CM033348.1, from coordinate 10,629,506 downwards.
GGCTGATTACTTAGCCATGGCGCTGTAGTGTGACCGCTTCGGCCCTGGAGCGCCATCTTTTGATCAAAATGGGGGGTTTCAGGACCTTTTTGTCACTTTCTGAAACTTCAAGGATGAAGGTGCAATTTTCTCTAGGTTTTAATTTTAAAACCATAGTTTTGGCTTCCAGTTTCGGTCATTCTGCTGGGCTTCCTCCCGTTTCCAATTTCTTTGCCTTTTTCTTTCTTTTTATTTTCATTTTCTTTCTTTCATTTTTATGTCATTTTCCTTTTTAATTTCTTGGTAATTTTTGGGGTTTTTTTGGGAACAAATCAAAGAGCACAAGGAGCAAACAAATGATTTGGCAATGCTTTGAAAAAATCAAGAGCAAGCAATTTCATCTTCAAAAATCCAACAAAAGAGGTTTTATCTATAACCTTGTATTTTCTCCATTATTTTGTCAAACTTACAATGTATTGGATGAATGAATTCATTTGTAATCATATATTTAACATGGCTAAATTTATTGTGTTGGGATTTATGATTTAAACTAAACCTAACTTTTAATTAATTTTAATATTTGCTCTTTAATATTAAGTTATTTATTTTCATGTATTTTTACTATTGTTATTATTGCATTTTCATTTATGTGGCCAATGAATGATTATGTTTAGTGATTTGTACATCGTTCGAAAGAAAATTATGCAATTTAGATCGAATAGTAGAAACCCTAAGTTTGTATAGAAGATAGAGATACATTTCTAATCCTGGGTCATCCATTGAAGTATTTTCACAAAGATTTAATACGGTTCTTTGATTTTAATCGACATAGAGATATAATAGGTTAAAACAATCAATTAAGGTTAATTTCGCTCGAGAGAGGTAATTATTGAAGCTGAAGGAGTTGCTTATGTTTTATTGACGAAAGAAGCAAAAGGTGATCAGCAAGTTATACCTTTTGAAATACACACTCTTCTTGAAGAATTTACAGGCACTTTCCCATCATATATGCCATCAAGTTTGCCTCATAATCGAAGTATTCAACGTCATATTGATCTAATACGTGGAGCTAGCTTACCAACTATGCCACACTATCGATTGAGCCCTAAAGAGCATGAAGCACTTGAAAGACAGGTTGAAGATTTGCTGAAAAAAGGGTTTGTTCGGGAGTCAATGGCCCCATGTGCGGTTCCAAAACTCTTAAACCCAAAAAAATATGGTACGTGGAGAATGTGTATTGATAGTCGAGCTATCAATAAAATTACAGTAAAATATAGATTTCCAATCCCAAACCTAGATGACACGTTGGATATGCTGCATGGAGCATTCAAGACAAAAGAGGGACTCTACGAATGGAGGGTGATGCCCTTTGGTTTATCAAATGCTCCTAGTACATTCACGCGTCTGATTAATCAAGTCTTAAAGGCATTTATTGGAAAGTTTGTTATCTATTTTGACGATATCTTAATCTACAGTCAAAACAAAGATACTCATTTGTTACATTTGATGAAGGTTCTCAATGTTCTGCAAGAAGAAAATCTCGATGCCAACTTAAAGAAATGTAATTTATGACAGACTCTTTGCTGTTTTTGGGATACATTTTTAGTTCCAAAGGGATTCAAGTGGATGAAAGTAAAGTTGAAGCAATAAAAAGTTGGTCAACACCAACTACAATTGCAAAAGTTTGAAGTTTCCATGGCCTAGCTTCATTTTACAAGCATTTTATCAAGAATTTCTACAGTGTAATTGCCAGTTACTGACTGTTTGAAGAAGGGTAGGTTTGAGTGATCAACTGAAGCTAAAAGAAGTTTCCAGCAAATTAAAGATGGGCTCATTTCAGCACCTGTCTTAGCTTTGCCAGATTTTGAAAAGGTGTTCGAAGTGGAATGTGATGCATCTGGAATTGGTACTGGTGTTGTCATTAGTCAACAAGGCAAACCTATATCATTTTATAGCGAGAAACTAAATGATACCAGGAGAAGGTATAATAGCACTTATGACCAAGAATTTTATTCTATCATTTAAGCCTTAAGCATTGGCAGCATTATCTAGTGCAACATAAATTTGATTTACATTCAGACCATGAAGCATTGAAACATATGAACAGCCAAAAGAAGTTGAATAAGAGGTAAGCACGCAGGGTTGAATTTCTACAACAATTCACTTTTATAATTAAGCACAAATTCTGAGCAAGCAACAAAGTGGCAGATGCCAGTCGGAGGACCATGTTATTAACACAAATGAATGTTACTATCGAATGGTTTGATTCTTCATGGACATGTACCCTATTGATCCTTTCTTTGGTCCGATTTGGAAAGATTGTAACAACGCGTAGCAATGAAATTATTTGTTGCACAATAGTTTCCTATTTAAAGGCAATCAACTTTGCGTACCAGATTGTTCTTTAAAGGAAAGAATCATTCAAAACATGCATGATGGAGGCTTGGGAGGACATTTTGGCCAAAATAAGACATATGCCATGATTGAGAAAAAGTTCTTTTGGCCCAAGATGAGGCGTGATGTGTATAAATTTGTTGAAAGATGTCAAGTATGCCAAGAATCAAAAGGAAAAGTACAGAATATTAGTTTGTACTCCCCATTGCCGGTTCCAATAGCACCTTGGGAAGAAGTAAGTATGGATTTTGTGTTAGGATTACCTATAAGTCAAAAGAGGAATGGATTCTATATTTGTGGTTGTTAATTGATTTTCAAATATGGCTTATTTCATTAGTTGCAAGAAAACTAGTGATGCATCAAATGTGTCTTCTCTATATTTTCGAGAAATTGTGCGTTTACATGGAGTACCTATGTCTATAATTTTAGATCAAGATTCAAAGTTCTGATCGCATTTCTAGAGATCTTTGTGGAAGAAGCTGGGAACCAAGATGCAATACAGCAATTCTTACCATCCTCAAACAGATGGGCAGACCGAAGTTGTTAATAGAAGTTTGGGGAATCTTTTAAGATGTTTGGTTGGGGAAATTCCAAAACAATGGGAATCAGTCATTGCATAAGCAGAATTTGCTTATAAATATTCCAAAACCGAACTACATGAAAGAGGTCGTTTGAGATAGTATATGGTATGCAACCTATTTTTATGATTTGGTTCCAATACAAGTTCTAGAAAGACTCATGTGAAAGTAGAAGATATGGCTGCTAAAATGAAGGAACTGCGTTAGTACATTAAGTTGAAAATTGAATAATCGAACTCCAAGTACAAGGAAAATGCAGACGAAAGGCGGAGGGTTCAAAGCTTCAAAGAGGGTGATATGCTCTGTAGCACGGACACTTCACCTATGATAACATGTGATCGCCACCAAAGGGGACAACAAAAATAAATTTCTTACTCCACTAAAAATGTCGTTCAAGTAGTACAATGCAAGCAAGGGTCATTACCCGCAGATGATTGGTTCAACTATGTTAATTGCACAAAATAAAATAAACGGCGAAAGCATGTAAATGGAGGGGGGATATGTTTTGATTCATTCGCTAAACTAAAGAGACAATAAAATAAAAATGGTGGAAATGGCGCAATGCCAGAAATGCAATAAAATATAAATAATGAAGGCGAAAGGTCAACAAAAGAGATAGTGTGATCGGGAGATAATTCTTTACCGCGAGAATGATTTTTCAATCCAATTTTACAAAAGATTTTCGTTCAAATGATTAACAACAATTCGAGAATAATCACAAGCTCGATTACCTCAAACTCTCCTTAAATTATAGTTGAATAAAATAAGCTCTTTACCCAACCCTAATCATCAAACAACCTAGGATAAGATCGCTAGATTAAATTTAACGAAAGCATTCATAAAAGAGAGTCGAATTGAATTAAGCACAAACACACAAGCTCGGTTTGTTAACTTAGGCGATAATCGACCTACATTTAATAGAAAATTCCACATAATCCATCAAAATATAATTGTTACTAGGGTTTGGTCAAATTAGCAATTACAGACTAAAAATTCCAAAGTAGCAAATATCGAAACAACTCAATCATCTAGTAGCGCTCCTAAACAATCGAAAAGAATAATATAAACAATAAACTCAATGGATTCATCATATTAATCACAAGAACTATAAAGCACAAAACTATTGGAATCTCATTTCTCGAGTCAAAAATCAACTCCAATCACATCTAGGTTTAGTTATTCATAATGTGCTTACAAATAACCATTGAAATCTTACAATACATGGAAACTATAAAGATTAAGGAAGGTAGAAAGCTTATTGATGAGAAGAACAAAAGACTGGGTCTTCAATGTCAAAGGGACTTCCTCTTCTTCTTCTTCAAAGCTCCAAAATCGCCCAACTTCAAACCAGATTTTTCCCTTGCTTCTTTGGTCGATTTTTCCCCAAAAACTTGCCGTAGAAATGGTCTCCAAGGTGTGGTTTATAATGTAGAGAGGTAAGTAGACGGGTCGGGTTGAAGACGGGTCGAGAAATTTTAAATTAGGAATTCGCAAGAATTTCCCGGGTTCTGCTCCAGAAATACCCTATGCATACGCATAGAGTTTTATGTGCGTACGCACAATGGAACCAAAATGTCTTCAGTCGCTGGCTTTGACAGGTGTGTGTACGCTCTGCAGGTGTGTGTGTACACAGGCAAATTTTAGGCTGTCTTCAATTTTTTCTGGTTTTTCACTCGACCTCAACCCGCAATCCACATTTCTTCATATGAACACTCCTGGATTTGCTTGCCGAACTTAGGCGTGCTTGCATCACAATTGTTTTGCCTCTTTTCTCGCTCAAATGTTTCACACTACTACTCGATTCGGGTTTTCGCCTAAAAAATAAAATATAACTAAATTAAGCGACGAAATAAAATTGGAAACCAAACAAATATTAAAAGTTAAAAGATAAAATAAGTGCGAAACCCACACTTATCATACCCCAAACTTAAATCTTTGTTGATTCTCGAACAAAGCTAAACAAACACGCATGCAAACACTCGAATTAAAACCAAACGATACATAATAACAACAAACACACAAGAAAGATAGCTTGCCAATTTACACCAAACACCACATCAAACATAACTTATGAAATGTTTACAAAAATGCTACAGCAACACACTTTGAAATTCAAACCATGCTAGACTCGTGTGTGTGTGGTCAACCAATTCATCGCCATGCACAAGTTGATGGAATCCCGACCCTCAAAATGTCAAATTTTCCTTTCTCGCTCGTGGAAAGCATACTTCCCCAAACTTGATATTTTCTCTCTAGCCCCAAGGTGCCAAACTTAAGGTTGCTCTCAAATCACTCATTCTTTCTCACTCAAGTTTGGTTGGGTTGATACGGTAAAATTAACCATCAAGTCATGCTTTAATTCCCCAAAACACATGAGTACTAAAACCACGACTTCCATTAGGCGTATTATTCTCACCCATCAACCTCACAACAACAACAACATCGAATTCTTATTCCATTTCTTTTTGCTTCCTTTTTCCCATGTAGATAGTTCACGCACTAGTCCCTAAGGGTAGCCTTATTCATTGGTAGATCGTCTCCCACACATTGCGGTGCATAGGGCCAGATTACTCAATGTTGACTCACACTCCTTAGGGTAGGCAACTTTTTCCTACAGATTTTTTTTTTTTTTTATTTAAGCACAACCAACAACAACCATTCCAATGAGGTTCAATAGCACTCGACAAAATTCATCATAAGAGCAAGAAATTTACACACTTCTAAATGATCTCCTTCACTAGCTCAACCACCCCCAAACTTATACTTTCATAGGTAGTGATTGAAGGAATTTGTATCAATATGGTTATTTAAGTTCCAATCAACCTCAAATGCCACCAACAAGTGCTTGCAATGAATCATGTGACACAAGTGCTCGAAAAGGAGTCCAACATGGAGTGAGTGAATGAAACTAAACAACAAGTTGCATTTATGTTCACACTTCATAAATCTGTGTAATGCAACGACTAAAAGCAAAGCCGACAAGGCTATCGAACTCCACAAACAAGCATAAAAACACAAATACATAACCCGAAAATTGAGTATTGATGAAAAATTTAGCGAAAAATTTAGCACATATAAGTCACAAGTACAATCAAAAGCACAATACCACCAATCATAAGCACTCGACCACACACCTCCAAACTTAAAATGTACATTGTCCTCAATATAAACGTAAGGAATAAGGTGCAAGACGTTCAAGTACTCCCCTAAAATTTGTTTTGACGGCGATGGTTGTGCGAGTGCTTGTTGCTTATTGTCATTAATTGGAGTTCAATGTTTTGATCCGGCGCTATGAAGAACTGTCACATGGGAAACAAAAATAATCAAAAACAACAAGATGTGATCACAAAAGAATGTTAAAAGAATAATAATGGATTGCCTCCCATCCAACGCTTCTTTATAGTCTTTATGTAGCGCCCCAAATTTACTAATAACTCGAGGCGTTACTTAAGTCAAAGTAACCTGTAAATAAATATTTTCAAAGGTCGTCACTAAGCGAAGGCATGCATATACTTTTAAAACCCATAGCAATTTAGCACAAAACGCGGAAACATCATTTAAACGATTTTCTCAAATCCAAAAGTTAAAGCCAAATATAATAAACAGATACCAACATTGCAAAGATACTAAAATTCGGTATTAAAATGTCAAAATGGAAATCAGCTATTTAAAATTTCTTGTTTCAAAACTTGTAATTCAAAAGGTCTATTATTAAATTAAAATTGCCCCGCTCGTTGCCTTGCCCTGCCAAGCTCCTTAATCTGAAAGGTTGGGAAAATAGTGGGGTGAACATAACGAATTATACTCAGTGGAGATACAGCAATCAGTCCAAGTCAAGTCCAAATATGCAATCAAGTGGTGAACATAATATCCATACAACATACTATAGAATATGTACTGTGGGCATTCCCAAGGACCCAATTTCGATCACAGACCTATTTACGGTCCCTGACAACATGTTATAAGCACTTAGCAAATTTTTGCACTGTGGGCATTCCCAAGGACCCGGTTTCGATCCCGGACCTATTTACGGTCCCTGGAAACATTTTCATATGTATAAACATTACATTACATCACAATCAAAATCACACATCAAGAATTAACATGGACAAATAACCACAATTGCTTAAATGTAAACCCCACCTCGAAGTCTTGAAAACTTTCTTGGAAATTGAACAATTGTAATGTTACCGTGCTTCACACTTTGCCCGCGATCTCGTCTAGCAAGAACAAAATTAATTTAATTTAAGATACTAAATTTAATTAAGACTTTAAAACTTTTAGGGACTAAATTGAAAGTATTAAAACTGAAATTTAAAAGTTTAAAGGCTGAATATAAACTTTTGGAATTTTGCAGGCTAATTTAAAAGTTATTAAAACATAGGGACTTAACTTAACAATTTGCAAAACTTCAGCATTGAAATAATAAGGGGGCGTTCTCTTCGTGTTTTAGTTTTGTGTTTTGAGTTTTGTGTCTGTTTTGAAATTATTGAAAATGCGTTCTTTTTGTCATTTTGAAAAACTGTTTCTGAAAACATAAAATTGAAAACGCGTTTACTTTGCAATTTTTGAGAATATTATTTGAGAATATTTTATTCAAGAAATCTGATTATTCAATTAATTTTAATAGTTTGATATTAATATAATATTAAATAACATATAAACTTGAAATATATTTGAATCTTGAAATATGTTTTCATATATTAAAATAACATATAAATTTTGATAACATTTTATTCAAGAAATTTAATTATTCAATTAATTTTAATAGTTTAATGTTAATGTAGTATTAAATAACATATAAATTTGAAATATCTTTAAATCTTGAAATATTTTTCCAAATTCTAAAATAACATAAATTTAAATAATATTTTTTTCAATAAATCTGATTATTCAATTAATTTTAATAGTTTAATGTTAATATATTATTAAATAATATATACATTTTGAACTTTGTGAGTCTTGAATTTTATTTTTTTTAGATATAAAACACAAACTAAATTAAATTTGACAACACATTTCAATAAATACAATTACAAGTTTACATGTCATGACAAAACAAATAAGCACTAATCAAAATATAAAATTAATTTGAGGAATGATGTACGACGTCTAGAAATGTACAACTTCTTGATCTTTACTTGACTTCGGTATATCTTGAAACACCATATTCTCCTATGAGTATCTCGCCTTTATAGATACCTGCATAGATCCAGAGTACAAATCTCTGGACTTCGTCATCCATCCTTTATTGAGCTTTATCCTAGTTTTGCTGACGTAAAACAAGTGTACTGAATGTGACGAATAATTCCGTCCATTCATGTGCAAGATAACCACCCGCAACACAAAATATGCTAGGATTACATCAACAAAATTTATTTTCGAGCTTGATTTTCCAATATGTATGGCTATTCCACTTCCAAACTCTACCTAGTTGTAACCTTGGAATTCTGAAAAACAAATAATTAGATTAAACTGTAAGCTACAAAAGGAATAATTGATACCTGAAATAGGATCCCGGCGGCTGCACTGAGAAGACAAACGATACCATTGAATCAAACATTTTGAAAGCTCTATTGCTTCATCCGAGCAGGACTGAATTCTTAAAATTGAACCAAATGTTTCAGAACCAATTAACTCATACAATTGGGATTTGCTTTCCTCAATTCTCTTGCTCATTGCCAACTGTAGAATAAGAGGACAAAAATTTTGGATACAGCTGAACAAGTTAAAGTGCAAATGTCCTACATATGCTTGTCACTACAAGAATTGTACGACTCTCTTAAGGAGGAATGTTTTTGGTGATTGGGACGAATTGGTTATAGAAACTGAGAGCCAAAAGAAACACAAGCCAAACAATCAGAGAATGTTTTACATGCCATAAACAACCTTTACTGAATAATGTGAACCGAAGAAGGAAGGATACAAACTAAAATCACTTAGACTGATTAATCTAAGATTCTAAGCCAATCACAGTTTCCAGCAACTTGCAACAACAATTCACAGAGCAACACAGACAAAATAATCACCAATGTTTCCCATTGCAGTTAGAAATGGCCTGGATCCGGGGAAAGAGAAGCACAGAGCATGACTGATAAAATAAATTCACAAGTCATAACTGCAGACCATAGATTCTAAAGCTTAATTCTAAGAAACCTTATCCATAATGCTGATTAAAATATACGGAGAAGCACTTACTTAACCATACAACGACCACTAGTCTCTCCAATTTAAACATGTACATAAATACAACAAAATTCGCTACCACCACCCATTCGACATTCCATCCGAAAAAAAAAAAATCTTTGTTATTAAAGAATTAAACCAAAATCCAACTCATTGAACTGATATAAGTGGGTCACTCACGCGAATTCGAGAGGCGGGTCAGCATAAAAACAATAATTCCACTATAGCTAGCTGGAAAAAAAAAATTGAGGAAACAAGCAACTTACAACTGCCGAGATTCTGGACAAAATTGCAGGTGACCCATGGTGGTGCTGGACGCGCCTGGTTGAGAGGAGTGGAGTGGTGGTGTTCCGCGATCGAAACGGCGGCTGATGGCGGTGCAAATATGGTGAAAACCGTGACTGGTAACATAGTTTTGGATGTTGATCGGGGCTATTTTCGGCGGTTTGGTGGGTAGGCGATGGTCGAAGGTTGTAGAGGGAGGTGAGGGGGTGCCGGTGACATGTGAATCCGACGGCTTAGATAGCAGGTGGCGATGGTTATTGATGGAAGGCGGACGGCTGCTCAAGAATGAAAGAGGAAGTAGAAATGGGAGCGTTTTCCGTGTTTTGGTGATTTCGCGTGTTTTGGGAAGAAAACGCCCAAAACGAGTTTTTGGTGTTTTGTGTTTTGTTCATAATTTTTTTTCGTGTTTTCGAAAATTCGTTTTCGAAAATGGAAAAGAGAACGCGTTTTTGGTGTTTTGAAAAATCGAAAACAGAAAACGACTTGAAAACAACAAAGAGAACGGGGCCTAACCTTTTTAAAACTTTGGGCTAAATTGAATAACTTTTAAAAAGGCTAGGGCTCAAGGGGTAAATTCCCAAAAATCAATTATATACAACACAAACCTATCTCTATCTCTCTCTCACTCACGCGATCAAGGAGCAAAGAGAGGCCGGCGACGGGAAGGTGAGGCGAAGTGGGGCGAACTCTGGTCAAGAGCAGAGCTATCACCATCGCGAGGTAGCGCCGACGGGTGGGGGTCGATTGGGTTTGATTGAGTCAAAATCCGAGGCCAACAGTTTGGTTTTTCTTGGGTTTTCCGGCGGGAAGTCCGGCCAAAACATGGGTGGAGTCGAGGTAAGTGATTTCTTGGTTTTGTGGTTGTTTGGGGCTGATTTTTGGATGAAATGGGGGCGATCGATTTGGCAAATACAGGGCTGCCGTTTCGAGTGGTTGCGGTGCGATATGCGGTGGTGGTGGTTTGTTGGTGTTTCGATTGTGGGATGGGTGCGTGAAGGCAGCGGTTTGAGGTGGTATTTGCTTGTAGGTCGGTGTGGTGGTGGTTGCAACGTGCGTGGCTGCAGTTGGCTCAAATCGTGTATGTGTGTGTGAAATTGTGTGACATTCTCAGTTGGTTATTGATCAAAATTGAAAGAAGATGGAATGTGAATTCTTACCAGTTGCTGTGGTGTTGGGAGGAGGCCGTGGAGTCGAGAGGTGCTGTGAGGCGTGGTGAAGGTGAATGAATAGTGATCAACAGTAGGTTAGGGCACAGAAAACGAGGCAGTAATTAGGCCTGGAAGTTGGGCTAGAGTAACTTGGGCTGATTAAATTTAATATAATTGGACTAAAAGAGGAAATTTGGACTAAATAAAATGGGACTTTAAATAAAGTATCGAACAATAAAATTGAATTTAAATTGATAAGAATTTGGTACTTTTAAAATGTTCGAGATTGAACTCGATAATTAAATATTGAATTTTAAGATTAAAATGGTTTCGAAATCTTAAATTAAATGTTTGCTAGACAATTCGACGGGCACAAGATAAATTCTAAAATTTGACGGAATGTCGTAGCGACAGAATTTAAGTTATGAAATTTGTATTTGAAAATTCGAGTCGCTACAACCTTCCCCACTTTAATAAATTTCGTCCTCGAAATTAAACTTACTTGATTTGAGAATGTCTGGATATTTTGCTAAAATCTCATCTTCTCTTTCCCAAATTGCCTCTTCTCTACCATGTCTATTCCATTGGACTTTAACTAAAGGGATATTTTTGTTCCTTAAGGTATGAACTTTCCTCTCAAGTATAACTGTAGGAGCTTCCTCATATGTCATATCCTTATTAACATCCAAGGATACATAACTAACAATGTGGTCCGGATCATGGACATATTTTCTTAACATTGAGATGTGAAAAACATTATGTACTGCTGCTAACTCTGGCGGTAAAGCCAACCTATAGGCCACGTTTCCAACCTTTTCCAAGATTTCAAAAGGTCCAATAAACCTTGGTCTAAGTTTCCCTTTCTTTCCAAACCTTACCACTCCTCTCATGGGAGCCACTTTAAGGAACACATTTTCACCAATTTCAAACTGTAGTTCCTTTCGTCGTTTGTCAGCATAAGACTTCTGCCTGTCTTGTACTGTTTTAATCCTTTCTCTGATCTTCTCCACAGCCTTTACAGTCTGTTCCACTATTTCTGGACCCAAAACCTTCATCTCACCAACTTCATCCCAATGGATTGGTGATCTGCACTTTCTGCCATATAGAGCTTCATACGGTGCCATGCCGATGGTAGACTGGAAACTATTGTTATATGCAAACTCAACCAAAGGTAAATGTGTTTCCCAGTTACCACCAAGGTCTAAGGCGCAAGCTCTCAACATATCCTCTAAAGTCTGTATAGTTCTCTCTGATTGTCCATCCGTCTGTGGATGATATGCTGTACTGAATTTCAATCTAGTTCCCATAGCTGTTTGCAAGCTTTCCCAAAATTTGGATGTAAATCTGGAATCCCTGTCTGACACTATAGAAACTGGTACACCATGCAATCTTACAATTTCTCTGATGTACAATTGAGCATACTGGTCTAAGCTGAAAGTCATTTTCACTGGTAGAAAATGAGCAGATTTCGTCAAACGATCAACTATGACCCATATAGCTTGATGACCTTTAACTGATCTAGGAAGTCCCACGACAAAATCCATTGTCATATGTTCCCACTTCTATTCTGGGATTTCAAGTGGATTCAACATTCCAGACGGACGTTGATGTTCAGCTTTAACTTGTTGGCAAGTCATGCACTTCTCAACAAACAAGCCAATTGACCTCTTCATGTTTCTCCACCAATAAATTATTCGTAGGTCTTGGTACATTTTCGTACCTCCTGGGTGTGCAGTATAAGGTGAAAAATGTGCTTCTTCTAAAATCTCCTTCCTCAAGGCTTCATCTTTCGGTACACACAGTCTTCCCTTAAACATAAGAGTGTCATCAGTTGATACTTCAAAACCTTTAACACTGCCAGCGAGTACTCGGTCCTTGATCTTGCACAAAAATTTATCCTTACCCTGAGCTTCTTTAATTCTGTCTCTGAGAGTCGGTCGAACAATCAAAGTAGTTATAATTGCAGTTGTGTGATGTGGAGGAGCTACAACTTCAAGTCTCATGTTGGCAAAATCCTTGATCAATTGTTCTTGACTGGTTAGGGCAGCTAACTGTCCTTTACCTTTCCGACTAAGTGCATTAGCAACAACATTGGCCTTGCCAGGATGGTAATGGATAGTACAGTCATAATCTTTAACTAACTCCAACAACCTTCTCTGTCTCATATTCAATTCTTTTTGAGTGAAGAAATACTTTAAACTCTTATGGTCTGTGTATATCTCGCACTTACTACCATATAGATAGTGTCGCCATATTTTTAAAGCATGAACTACAGTGTGTAGGGTAGTTCTGCTCATGTGGCTTCAACTGTCTAGATGCATATGCAATCACTTTTCCATGCTGCACAGTACGCATCCTAAACCTTGTTTCGATGCATCACTATAAATTACAAAACCCTCTGACCCTTCTGGAATAGCCAAAACTGGTGCAGATACCAATTTCTGTTTCAACTCTTGAAAACTCTTCTCACACTTTTCTGTCCACTGAAACTTCACTCCCTTCTTGGTCAACTGGGTCATCGGTCCAGCAATTTTTGAAAATCCTTCGATGAACCTTCGATAATAGCCAGCCAATCCCAAGAAACTACGAACTTCATTTATATTGGTTGGTGCCCTCCAATTAGTGACAGCATCAACCTTGGCCGGATCAACTTCAATACCATCTGCGGTAACCACATGTCCAAGAAAACCAATTCGGTCAAGCCAGAATTCGCACTTCTTGAATTTTGCATACAACCTTTCCTGTCGAAGTGTTTGTAATACAATGTTGAGATGCTCCTCATGTTGTTCCTTGTCCCTTGAATAAATCAGGATGTCATCAATAAAGACAATTACGAACCGATCCAAGTATTGATGAAATACTCGGTTCATTAAGTCCATGAAGACAGCTGGTGCATTAGTTAACCCAAACGGCATCACAGTGAATTCGTAATGTCCGTATCGAGTCCTAAATGCAGTTTTTGGTATATCACCGTCCTTAACCTTCAACTGATGATAATCTGATCTCAAGTCAATTTTGGAGAATACAACGGTACCCTTTAGCTGATCAAACAAATCTTCAATTCGTGGTAAAGGATACTTATTCTTAACTGTGAGGCGATTCAACTCCCTATAGTCAATGCACATCCTCATTGATCCATCTTTCTTTTTCACAAACAGAACCAGTGCTCCCCAAGGCGATACACTCGATCGAATAAATCCTTTATCCAACAGTTCTTGTAGTTGCACTTTCAACTCCTAAAGTAGGCAGTGCCATCCTGTAGGGTGCTTTAGATATAGGTGCAGCTCCAGGTACCAAGTCAATCCTGAATTCCACTTGTCTATTTGGTGGGATACCAGCTAGGTCTTCTAGAAATACATCCACAAAATCACGCACAACTAGTACATCTGTAACAGTTACCTCAGTTGCCTGAACACTAGTGATGCTCACTAGATATCCTTGATTTGTACTCTTTCTCAACATCTTTTGTGCTTTCAACACTGATATGACACGGGGCATAGTTTTGACTTTTGTCCCAAAGAAGGTAAATTCACATTCTCTTGGTTTCTGAAAGAGCACCTCCCTCTCATGACACTTAATCGTAGCGTGATTGCAACTAAGCCAGTCCATGCCTAAAATAATATCAAAGTCCCTCATGTCTATTAAGTACAAGTCAGCCTCTAAGTTCTTCCCATCTATTTCAAACTTAACAGCTTTCGACATCAGATTAGTGATAATAGTTTCACCTGAAGGGATACTAACTTCTAAGGCATCATTCACACTTTCACATATATTCCCAATCTTAGCATGAAAACTAGCAGAGATGAAAGAATTTGTAGCACCGGAATCAATCAAAACAATAGCAGGTATATTGAATACTGATAGAATACCTGTCATCACATCTTGATCTTTCTCTGCCTCCTTCTGAGTTAAAGCGAAAACTCGAGCCTTTCCCTTCCTGGCATCTTCCTTACCCTTGAATTCAGGACATTCACCAGCAAAATGACCGGGTTTTTTACATCTGAAACACATCCCCTTCCCGAGTAAGCACTCTCCATGGTGACGCTTATCACACTTCGGGCATACAGGTTTCTCAGTGCTAGCCTTTTCCTCCATTTTTCCCCATGATTTCCCCTTCTTGTTCTGATATCTGCCTTTGACCATATTCTGACTGTCCCATTTCCTTTTCACTGGTACCTCTGCGGGTTTCTGAGTAGTCTTTTCCAGGTTTAAGCGAGAGGATATAGCTTGTGCTCGCTCAATTGCTTCGGCATAGGTAGTGAGTCCCAAACCTGCCATGATTCCTCCAATTTCTGGACGTAAGCCCCTTTCAAATCTTCTAGCCTTTTTGATATCCGTGTCAACCAGATGGATAGCATACCTGGACAACTGGTTCAATTTCGTTTCATATTCCACCACTGACATACTTCCCTGTCTAAGTTCAATGAACTCTGTTTCTTTCAGATCCCAGAAAGACTGGGGAAAATACCTCTGTATTATTAATTCCTTGAATCCATTCCATGTCAATTCAAGTTGTTGTGCCTCAGTTCTGGTGCGCTGATGTGATTCCCACCAATGATCTGCGTCCTCTTCATACTGGAACACAGTATATACACTTTCTGAGCGTCCGAACAGGCTATATGTTTAAAGATCCGTTCTAATGCCCTTAGCCATTCCTCTGCAACTAGGGGTCCTGTCCGACCATTGAATGTTGGTGGCTTATATCGGCGAAACTGTTAAACAACCATGCTAGTGTTATCTGCATTAGCCCGTGGATTAGGGACATTTCGTGGAGCTGTTGGGGCTTGTTACTGAATGAGCCCTTGAAGAGCATTCACGAGATCCCTTAATGAATTATTTCCCGCATCGCCAGTAGCAGCCTGGCCTGGGGTAGCTTGTCTTACAGCAGCCCGATTCGCGGGGACTCGACTTGTTCTACGAGACATTTTCCTAAATCACAACAACATTTGTCTCAGCATCCACTAAGTTGTGAAATTCACAATGGCCATTTAGGAATAATAAAATCTAAAAAGGAAAAATCATAGAAAATCACCGTAGAGCTAAAAACAAATTTTATTATTATCTCAAATTTTCCAAAAGGAAAACAAATAATAAAATTGCAACCAATACCTATAATCTGAAATATGTTCTCCTACTGCATTTCCACAAACAGTTCTTCCCACATCTCTATCTCATACGGTCTTTTTTGGCATATCAATTCTGAAGGTAAATTCTATCGAAATGGATTACTTCATGTTTTAGCCTAATTCCGAGAACTAAATTTATAATTCCCATAAAAATTTTAAATGCTTTACATTACAAGTTCAACTCCCAAACATAAAAAGTCATAGAAATTTTTATAACATGTATTGGATACAAACTTTCAAACATTTCAAACTGCATCAACTATAGCAAAATTTCATTCTCATGTAACTTTCTGTTGTAACAATCAATTTCAGATGCAGTTATATAATAAATTCATGGTATCCAGCAGTTGAAAATTTTCAGACTTCATTAAATAAAATTTGCTAAACATTTTTACCATTTCGGAGTAGGCGTGGCGCGGCAAGAGCGGATAACATTTAAATTAAATACTAAACACCTTTTTTTTTTTTTTGCAAAATTTTCACAAGTCTACAGAAAGGTAGACCTGCGCTCTGATACCACACTGTAACGTCCCAAATTTACTAATAACTCGAGGCGTTACTTAAGTCAAAAACCGAGGCCAACAGTTTGGTTTTTCTTGGGTTTTCCGGCGGGAAGTCCGGCCAAAACATGGGTGGAGTTGAGGTAAGTGATTTCTTGGTTTTGTGGTTGTTTGGGGCTGATTTTTGGATGAAATGGGGGTGGTCGATTTGGCAAAAACGGGGCTGCCGTTTCAGGTGGTTGCGGTGCGGTATGCGGTGGTGGTGGTTTGTCGGTGTTTCAATTGTGGGATGGGTGCGTGAAGGCGGCAGTTAAGGTGGTGTTTGCTTGTAGGTCGGTGTGGCGGTGGTTGCAACGTGCGTGGCTGCAGTTGGCTCAAACCGTGTATGTGTGTGTGAAATTGTGTGACATTCTCAGTTGGTTATTGATCAAAATTGAAAGAAGATGGAATGTGGATTCTTACCAGTTGCTGTGGTGTTGGGAGGAGGCCGTGGAGTCGAGAGGTGTTTGAGGCGTGGTGAAGGTGAATGAATAGTGATCAACAGTAGGTTAGGGCACAGAAAACGAGGCAGTAATTGGGCCTAGAATTTGGGCTAGAGTAACTTGGGCTGATTAGATTTAATATAATTGGACTAAAAGAGGAAATTTGGACTAAATAAAATGGGACTTTAAATAAAGTATCGAACAATAAAATTGAATTTAAATCGATAAGAGTTTGGTACTTTTAAAATGTTCGTGATTGAACTCAATAATTAAATATTGAATTTTAAGATTAAAATCGTTTCGAAATCTTAAATTAAATGTTTGCTAGATAATTTGACGGGCACGAGATAAATTCTAAAATTTGACGGAATGTCGTAGCGACACAATTTAAGTTATGAAATTTGTATTTGAAAATTCGGGTCGCTACACTTTAGCTAGACTTTTCTCCTCAAAGTTTTTCAATTGGATCTTCTGATTGCCTTTCCTCCATGTCTTGCAGTATGAATGGTTCAAAATATGGCTTCAACCGATGCCCATTCACCTTAAACTCTTTCTCAGTTTGGAGGCTTTTGATTTCAACTGCGCCATGGGGAAATATGTTAGTAACATCAAAGGGACTAACCCATCTAGAACGAAGTTTACCTGGAAAAAGCTTAAGGCGTGAATTTGAGAAGAACTTTTTGCCAACAACAAAGTTCTTCCTTGAAATCATTTTATCATGGTATGTGATCGCCACCAAAGGGGCGTCAAAAATATTATTTCCTTACTCCACTAAAAATGTCGTTCAAGTAGTACAATGCAAGTAAGGGTCATTACCCGCAGAGGATTGGTTCAACTATGTTAATTGCACAAAATAAAATCAACGGCGAAAGCATATAAATGGGGGGGGGTTTGATTTGTTAAACAAAGAATACAACAGATTAAAAATGGAAATGGCGAAATACTTGAAATGCAATAAAAATTTAATAACGAAGGCGAAAGGTCAATAAAAGAGAGAGTGTGATCGGGGGATATTTCTTCACCGCAAGAATGACTTTCCAATACATTTTCACAAAAGATTTTCGTTCAAATGATTAACAACAACTCGAGAATAATCACAAACTCGATTACCTCAAACTCTCCTTAGATTATAGTCGAATAAAATAAGCTCTTTACCCAACCCTAATCATCAAACAACCTAGGATAAGATCGCTAGATTAAATTTAACAAAAGCATTCAAACAAGAGAGTCGAATTGAATTAAGTACAAACACACAAGCTCGGTTTGTTAACTTAAGCGATAATCCATCTACATTTAATAGAAAATTCCACATAATCCATCAAAATATATTTGCTACTAGGGTTTGGTCAAATTAGCAATTACGGACTAATAATCCCAAATTAGCAAATATCGAAACAACCCAATCATCTAGTAGCGCTCCTAAACAATCGAGAAGAACAATATAAACAATAAACTCAATGGATTCATCACATTAATCACAAGAACTATAAAGCACAAAACTATTGAAATCTCATTCAAGGGTTAGAAAATACCCCCAATCACATCTAGGTTTAGTTATTCATAATGTGCTTACAAATAACCATTGAAATCTTACAATACATGGAAACTATAAAGATTAAGGAAGAGAGAAAGCTTATTGATGAGAAGAACAAAAGATTGAGTCTTCAATGTCAAAGGAACTTCATCTTCTTCTTCTTCAAAGTGCCAAAATCGCCTAGTCTTCACACCAGATTTTTGGATTCCTTCTTTTGTCGACTTTTCCCCAAAAACATGCCCTAGAAATGGTCTCCAAGGTCTGGTTTATAGTGTAGAGAGGTAATGAGACGGGTCGGGTTGAAGACGGGTCGATAGATTTTAAATTAGGAATTCGCGAGATTTTCCCGGGTTCTGCTCCAGAAATACCCTATGCGTACGCATAGGGTTTTATGTGCGTACGCATAATGGAACGTAAATGTCTTCAGTCACTGGCTTTGGCGGGTGTGCGTACGCACGACCTGCAGGCATGTGCGTACGCACAGGCAAATTCTGGGCTGTCTTCAATTTTTTTCTAATTTTTCACTCGACTTCAACCCGCAATCTACATTTCTTCATATGAACACTCCTGGATTCGCTCGCCGAACTTAGGCGTTTTTGCATCCCAATTGTTTTGCCTCTTTTCTCGCTCAAATGCTTCACATTAATATTCGACTCGGGTTTTCGCCTAAAAATAAAAATTAACAAAATTAAGCGACGAAATAAATTAGGAAACCGAACAAATATTGAAAGTTAAAAGGTAAAATAAGTGCGAAACCCGCACTTATCACACCCCCAAACTTAAATCTTTGTTAGTCCTCAAACAAAGTCAAACAAACACGCATGCAAAAACACGAATTAAGACCAAACGATAATATAATAACAACGAACACACAAGAAAGATAGTTTGCCGATTTACTCCAAACATCGCATCAAACATAACTTATGAAATGTTTACAAAAATGCTACCGCACAACTTTTAAAACTCATTACAAGCTCGGCTCGTGTGTGTGTGTTGTCAACCAATTCATCGCCATACACAAGTTGATGGAATCCCGACCCTCAAAATGTCAAATTTTTCTTTCTCGCTCGTGGGAAACACACTCCCCCAAACTTGTTATTTTCACTCTCGCCCAAGGTGTCGAAAACATCGGGTTGCTCTCCAAATCACTCAATGCTTTGCTCAAAATCATTCCAATGAAAATGTTCTACCATAAGCTTGCAAATTTTCTCGTTCACCACCACTTAGATCACATGTTTTACACAAATCATAAGGTCTTTTCATGGGTTGTAATGTGGCTTAAGGTTAAGGTGTGGATAAATTTAGGTAAGTGACAAAGAAGCCATAAAAATCAGTGGAGTAGAGATAAACAACTTAGCTTAGCAAAGATAGATCATGAAAGCCCCAATCACTCCAAACAATGTCTTCTTGATTTTCATAAATTCAACACAATCAACCTTATCCTTCGAATATCAAGAGAAATCAATAATATAGACATAAAGATCAATCTCCTCCATGAATTTCCTTGTTTTTAAATCATCCTCTTTTTTTTTTTTTTTTAACACAATGGAATTTTGTGGATATTGACATAGAAACATGTTCCAATTTACCAATCATCGCATCACCAAAGATATTGACACCCCAAACTCGCTTTCTAGCACGCCCAACATTCTAAGTAACAACCAATACTCCACTAGCTTTGAGGCTTGGGTAAAGATATTGTTTTCTGGATATTGAAGCTTGTAATGCGGGTTTACCAAAGAAAAGGCTTCCTTAACAACCTCAAGCGCCACCAACAAGTGCGTGTGATGAATCATGTGACACAAGTGTTCAAAAGTGAGTCCAACATGGAATAAGTGGACGAAAAATAACAAGTAGCATTCATGTTCACACTTCATAAATCTGTGTAATGCAACGACTAAAAGCAAAGCCGGCAAGGCTATCCAACTCCACAAACAAGCATGAAAACACAAATATAAAACCCGAAAATTGAGTATTGGCGAAAAATTTAGCGAAAAATTTACTCCAATAAAGCATATAGCACACAATCATGACATAAAATCATAACATAAAGCACAAGCATGCAACCACACCCCCAAACTTAAACTTTACATTGTCCTCAATGTAAAAGCTAGAAATATAAGGGTCAAAAGTTTCAAGTACTCCCCTAAAATTTGTTTTGACGGCGATGGTTGTGCGAATGATTGTGGCTCCTTGGCGTTCATTAATGCTCAAAGCTTTTTGGTTCGGTACTTGAAAACCTGTCACATGGGGCAAACAAAAATAATCAATATCAAAAAGATGTGATTACAAAAGAATGTCAAAAAGAATAACAATGGGTTGCCTCCCATCCAGTACTTCTTTATAGTCTTTAGCTAGACTTTTCCTTTTCACGATTTTTCAATTGGATCTTCTAGTTGCAATTCCTCCATGTTTTGCGGTGTGAATGGTTCAAAATATGGCTTCAACCGATGCCCATTCACCTTAAACTCTTTCTCAGTTTGGAGACTTTTGATTTCAACTGCGCCATGAGGAAATATATTAGTAACAACAAAGGGACCAACCCATCTAGAACGAAGTTTACCTGGAAAAAACTTAAGGCGTGAATGGAAAAGGAGAACTTTTTGCCCAACAACAAAGTTCTTCCTTGAAATCATTTTATCATGGTATGCCTTAGTCTTTTCCCTGTAGATCCTCGAGCTCTCATAAGCATCGTTCCGAATCTCCTCGAGTTCATTAAGTTGAAGTTTTCGTTGATCCCCCGCGCCTCCAAGATCCATGTTCACTTGCTTGATTGCCCAAAATGCATTGTGCTCAAGTTCAACCGGTAGGTGGCAAGGCTTTCCATAAACCAACCGAAAAGGAGACATCCCGATCGGTGTTTTGTATGCCGTTCTATAAGCCCAAAGTGCATCGTTGAGGCGGAGACTCCAATCTTTTCTATTCGGATTCACGATTTTCTCAAGAATGGATTTGATCTCCCTATTTGACACTTCCACTTGCCCACTTCTTTGCGGATGGTAGGGTGTGGATACTTTATGTGTAATGTTGTATTTCTTAAGTAAGGCCGAAAAAGAGTGGTTGCAAAAATGAAGTCCCCCATCACTAATAATAGCTCGAGGTGTTCCAAACCTTGCAAAAATGTTAGACTTGACAAAATCTACAACCACTTTAGAATCGTTAGTTCGAGTGGCCTTTGCTTCCACCCATTTTGACACATAATCCACGGTAAGAATGATGAAAAGGTTACCATATGATGAAGGGAAGGGTCCCATAAAATCAATGCCCCAAACATCAAAAATTTCAACAATAAGTATAGGCGTTTGTGGCATTTGATTTCGGGCACCCAACGTACCAACCTTTTGACATCTATTGCATGTTTTACAAAAATTGAATGCATCCTTAAAAAGGGTGGGCCAATAGAACCCACTCTCAAGCACCTTGAGGGCCGTCCTTTTGGCACCAAAATGTCCGCCACATGCATAGGAATGACAAAATGAAATAATAGAGTGAAACTCATTTTCGGGTACGCACCTTCTTATCAATTGATCCGGGCAATGCTTCCACAAATACGGTTCGTCCCACACAAAGTGTTTGGCATTTTTCTTGAGTTTATGCCTTTGAGCATCGGTCAAATCACTTGGAATCTTCTTGGTGACTAAGTAATTGACGATGTCGGCATACCAAGGATGTGTGTCTAAGACTTGGAACAATTGTTCATCGGGGAAGCTTTCTTGCAATGGTAGTGTCTCTTTTTCATGGATAAGACGACTGAGATGGTCGGCTACAGAATTTTCACTCCCCTTCTTGTCTTTGATTTCTAGGTCGAACTCTTGCAAGAGGAGTATCCATCGAATGAGCCTCGGCTTTGCATCTTTCTTGGTGAGCAAGTACCTAAGAGCTGCATGATCAGAAAAGACAATTACTTTAGTGCCAATAAGATATGAGCGAAATTTTTCTAAGGCAAAAATAACTGCTAGAAGCTCTTTTTCGGTGGTAGAGTAATTGAGTTGGGCGTCATTCAAAGTTCTCGATGCATAATAGACAACATGTGGTGTCCTCCCATCTCGTTGTCCTAAAACCGCCGCCAAAGCAAAATCACTTGCGTCGCACATCAACTCGAATGGTTTACTCCAATTTGGTGGTTGGATGATAGGTGCCGACGTCAAGAGTTCCTTCAAACTTTCAAATGCCTTCTTGCAATCTTCATCAAAGTGAAATGGTACCTCTTTTTGCAATAGTCTGCATAATGGTCTAGCACACTTTGAAAAATCCTTGATAAACCTTCGATAAAATCCTGCATGGCCAAGAAATGATCGAATCTCCCTCACGCTAGTTGGAGGGGTTAGAGAACGAATTAAATCAATTTTCGATTTATCTACTTCTATCCCCTTAGATGAAATGACATGACCTAGTACTATCCCTTGATCGATCATAAAATGACATTTTTCCCAATTAAGTACTAGGTTAGCATCCATACATCTTTTAAGCACAAGTGTGAGATTTTGCAAGCAATTATCAAAGATATTACCATACACACTAAAATCATCCATAAACACTTCAATAATGCTTTCAATATAATCAGAAAATATACTTATCATGCATCGTTGAAATGTCGCCGGAGCATTGCAAAGACCAAAGGGCATGCGACGATAGGCAAATGTACCAAATGGGCAAGTGAATGTTGTTTTCTCTTGATCCTCCGGAGCAATTACAATTTGGTTATAACCTGAATAACCATCAAGAAAACAATAGTGAGAATGGCCCGCCAATCTTTCCAACATTTGATCAATAAAGGGTAAGGGGAAATGGTCTTTTCGGGTTGCACAATTTCGCTTCCTATAGTCAATACAAACCCTCCAACCCGTTTGGACCCGGGTTGGTACAAGCTCATTCTCCTCATTAGCTACCACCGTGATTCCGGACTACTTTGGAACCACTTGAACCGGACTTACCCACTTGCTATCGGAGATAGGAAAAATTATACCAACATCTAGCAATTTTAGAATTTCCTTCTTTACCACTTCCATCATAGGGGGATTCAAGCGGCGTTGAGGTTCCTTTGAAGTCTTTGCTCCATCCTCTAGCAATATCCGGTGCATGCACATGGATGGGCTTATCCCTTTGATGTCGGCTATTGTCCAACTAATAGCCAACTTGTGCTCTTTGAGTATCCGGATGAGTTTTTCTTCTTGGAGCCTTGTGAGGTTCTTAGCAATGATTACCGGAAAAGTCTCCCTTTCTCCCAAGTAGACATACTTTAAATGCTCGGGGAGAGGCTTGAGTTCCAAAGCGGGGGCCTGCATCATCGAAGGTAGAATTTTTTCTTCAGAAATTGGAAGAGTAATATAAGAAAGATCATACCTCGGTGGGATACTTGGAAGTGTTTCAAGCGATGCCACCATCTCAACAATATTTTCACAAACTTGTAAATTCCTACTCAATTTAGTGAGATCATCTACATCAATGCTTTTAATCAAAGTGGTATTCAATGCATCTTCACTTGATAAGTCAAAAACTTTTTGCACTAAAGGATCCACTATATCAATGGAGAAGCAAGTATGAATGTCACTAGGATACCTCATCGCTTCAAAGATATTGAAGCGGATAATCTCACCATCAAACTCCATTGTTAGAGTACCGTCATGTACATCAATCTTCGTCCTTGCCGTCCTCATAAATGGTCTCCCCAAGAGTAAAGGTGGCGACAAAGATGTCGACTCATCTTGCATGTCAAGCACATAAAAATCCGCAGGAAAAATCAATTGATTAACCTGTACCAAAACATCTTCCAAAACACCCTTTGGAAAAGCGTTAGATCTATCCGCAAGTTGAATTATAACACCGGTTTCCTTGAGTGTGCCTAGATTTAGTGAAGCATAAATAGAATATGGCATGACATTTATGGATGCTCCTAAATCTAGCATGGCTTTTTCAACCCTAGTGTTGCCAATTATGCATGGGATGGTAAAACTTCCCGGATCTTTACATTTAGGTGGGAGTTTTCTTTGCAAAACGGCAGAGATATTTTCTCCTACACTTACCACTTCATTTCCTTTTAGCTTGCGTTTATTAGTGCACAATTCTTTGAGAAATTTAGCATAACGTGGCACTTGATAAATAGCATCTAAAAGTGGTATGTTTACTTGCACCTTACGAAAAGTCTCTAAGATTTCTTTCTCATGTTCCTCTTTCTTAGATTTAGCAAATCTATTAGGAAATGGGAGAACGGGAACATAAGTGGAAAGTTTAGGAGTTACCTTGCATTCCGAGGTTGGAGGAGCATTTTTCACTTTTTTACTTGATGAGTCCTCCTCTTCCTTTTGCTTTGGCTCCTCAACATGAATCTTCCTTTCCCTTGGTGCCTCCTCTAAAAATTTTCCACTTCTAAGGGTCACGGCGTTGGCATTTTCTCTCGGGTTGATAGATTGAGAGGGGAGCTTTCCCGATCCTTGAGCTTCCAACTTACTCCTAGAACTAGCCAATTGACTCATTTGTGTCTCCAAGTTTTTTATTGAGGTTTTAGTCTCTTGTTGGAATTGTATAGAGCTTGATGCAAGAGATTTAACCATGTCTTCGAGAGACATACTTGAACTTGGAGGTGGTGCTTGTTGGCGAGGTTGAAATTGTTGTTGCGGCCTTTGTTGATTGAATCCCGGAGGAGGATTAAATTGAGCTTGAGGAGCTATGAAGTGATTTCCTCCATAACTAAGATTTGGATGATCTCTCAACCCGGGATTATATGTGTTTGAATAAGGGTCATACCTTTGCCTTTGTTGCATTGGGAATCCCCCAATGGCATTCGCTTGTTCCGCGGTCCTTTCTTGTAGTGTCGGGCATGTATTGGTATGGTGACCCGAACTAGAACAAATCCCACACATATTAACTTGTTGCACAAGAGAAGTAAGATCGAATAATTGCCTTTCAATTTGAGAAGTAGCACCCACTTCATTTACTTGTTTAACCGGCACATCCATTCTACTCCCAAACTGTTGAGAGTTTGCGGCCATGTTTGCTATCAACTCTCTAGCAACCGCCGGCGTTTTATCCATTAAAGCCCCACCACTCGCCGCATCAATCATACTTCTTTCCATCGGAAGCAAGCCTTCATAAAAATATTGCAAAAGAAGTTGCTCACTTATTTGGTTGTTTGGGCAACTAGCACAAAGCCTCTTGAACCTTTCCCAAAATTCATACAAATTTTCTCCTTGTGATTGCCGAATGCTACATATCTCCTTTCTAATATTTGTAGCCTTTGAAGCCGGAAAATACCTCTCCAAGAAGAGCTTTTGCATCTCATTCCATGTGGTGATGACTCCGGAAGGTAGATAATAGAGCCATTCCTTAGCAGTGTCGGCAAGAGAAAAAGGGAATGCTCGCAATTTAACTTGGTCTTCCGATACTCCCGTTGGTTTCATGCTTGAGCAAACCACATGGAATTCTTTCAAGTGTTTGTTGGGATCTTCTCCGGCAAATCCATGGAAAGTGGGGAGAAGATGGATCATCCCGGATTTAAGCTCAAATCCCCCTTCTATTGGAAGATATTGGATGCATAAGGGTTGTTGAACAAAAGTTGGAGCGGCAAGTTCCTTTAGTGTTCGGTTTGCATCCGCCATCTCGGGCTCAATATGTTCGGATTCACTAGACGAATGTCACTAGGATACCTCATCGCTTCAAAGATGTTGAAGCGAATAACCTCACCGTCGAACTCCATTGTTAAAGTACCGTCGTGTACATCAATCTTTGTCCTCACCGTTCTCATAAATGGCCTTCCCAAGAGCAAAGGCGGCGACAAGGATGTCGACTCATCTTGCATGTCAAGCACATAAAAATTCGCCGAAAAAATTAATTGATTAACCTGTACCAAAACACCCTTTGGAAAAGCATTAGATCTATCCGCAAGTTGAATGATAACACTGGTTTCCTTGAGTGTTCCTAGATTTAGTGAAGCATAAATAGAATACGGCATGACATTTATGGATGCTCCTAAATCTAGCATGACTTTTTCAACCCTAGTGTTACCAATTATGCATGGGATAGTAAAACTTCCCGGATCTTTACATTTTGGTGGGAGTTTTCTTTGCAAAACGGCCGAGACATTTTCTCCTACACTTACCACTTCATTGCCTTTTAACTTGCGTTTATTAGTGCATAACTCCTTGAGAAATTTAGCATAATGTGGCACTTGATAAATGGCATCTAATGACTAATAGTGGTATATTTACTTGTACCTTGCGAAAAGTCTCTAAAATTTCTTTCTCATGTTCCTCTTTCTTAGATCTAGCAAATCTACTAGGAAATGGTGAAACGGGAACAAAAGTAGAAAGTTTAGGAGTTACCTTGGATTCCGAGGTTGGAGGAGCATTTTCCACTTTCTCACTTGATGAGTCCTCCTCTTCCTTTTACTTTGGCTCTTCACATGAACATTCCTTTCCCTTGGTGTCTCCTCTAAAAATTTTCGACTTCTAAGTGTCACGGCGTTGGCATTTTCTCTCGGGTTGATAGCTTGAGAGGGGAGCTTTCCCGATCCTTGAGCTTCCAACTTACTTAGAGAACTAGCCAATTGACTCATTTGTGTCTCCAAGCTTTTTATTGAGGTTTTAGTCTCTTGTTGGAATTGTATAGAGCTTGATGCAAGAGTTTAACCATGTTTTCGAGAGACATACTTGAACTTGGAGGCGGTGCTTGTTGGCGAGGTTGAAATTGTTGTTGTGGCCTTTATTGATTGAATCCCGGGGGAGGATTAAATTGGGCTTAAGGAGCTATGAAGTGATTTCCTCCATAGCTAAGATTTGGATGATCTCTCAACCCGGGATTATATGTGTTTGAATAAGGGTCATACCTTTGCCTTTGTTGCATTGGGAATCCCCCAATGGCATTTGCTTGTTCCGCGGTCCCTTTTTATAGTGTCGGGCATGTATTGGTGTGGTGACCCGAACTAGAACAAATCCCACACACATTAACTTGTTGCATTGACTCACGTGCCATTTGTTGCACAAGGAAAGTCAAATCGGATAATTGCCTTTCAATTTGAAAAGTAGCACCCACTTCATTTACTTGTTTAACCGGCACATCCATTCAACTCCCAAATTGTTGAGAGTTAGCAACCATGTTGGCTATCAACTCTCTAGCAACCACTGGCGTTTTATCCATTAAAGCCCCACCACTCGTCGCATGAATCATACTTCTTTCCATCGGAAGCAAGCCTTCATAAAAATATTGCAAAAGGAGTTGCTCACTAATTCGGTGGTTTGGGCAACTAGCACATAGTCTTTTGAACATTTCCCAAAATTCATATAGATTCTCCCCTTGTGATTGCCGAATGCTACATATCTCTTTCCTAATATTTGTAGCCTTTCAAGCCAGAAAATACCTCTCTAAGAAGAGCTTTTGCATCTCATTTCATGTGGTGATGACTCCGGAAGGTAGATAATAGAGTCATTCCTTAGCGGTGTCAGCAAGAGAAAAATGGAATGTTCGCAATATCACTTGCTCTTCCGATACTCCTGTCGGCTTCATGCTTGAGTAAACAACATGAAATTATTTTAAATGCTTGTTGGGATCCTCTCCGGCAAACCCATGGAATGTGGGAAGAAGATGGATCATCCCGGATTTAAGCTCAAATCCCCCTTCAATTGGAGGATATTTGATGCATAAATGTTGTTGAACTACCATTGGGGCAGCAAGTTTCTTTAATGTTCGATTTGCATCTGCCATCTCGGGCTCAATATGTTCGGATTCACTAGACGAATCAATACCAAAATTCCTTAGAAGTTCGGTTGGAGAATCCTCTTCTTCACTTCTTGAAGTGTCAACCTCTTTTCTTGATTTTAGATTGTAATGTGATGCTTGCTTTTTGCTTATTCACAACCTAAAGAACAAGGAAAGCAAAAATAAGAAAGAAGCAACAAAAAAATCAATTAACTATTTGATAAACAATCCCCGGCAACGGCGTCAAAATTTGATCGCCACCAAAGGGGGTGACAAAAATAAATTCCTTACTCCACTAAAAATGTCGTTCAAGTAGTACAATGCAAGTAAGGGTCATTATCCGCAGAGGATTGGTTCAACTATGTTAATTGCACAAAATAAAATAAACGACGATATCATGTAAATGGGAGGGGGGGTTTGTTTTGATTCATTCGCTAAACTAAAGAGACAATAAAATAAAAATGGTGGAAATGGCGCAATACTATAAATGCAATAAAATATAAATAATGAAGGAGAAAGGTCAACAAAAGAGAGAGTGTGATCGGGGGATAATTTTTTACCGCGAGAATGAATTTCCAATTGAATTTTACAAAAGATTTTTGTTCAAATGATTAACAACAATTCGAGAATAATCACAAACTCGATTATCTCAAACTCTCCTTAGATTATAGTTGAATAAAATAATCTATTTACCCAACTATAATCATCAAACAACCTATGATAAGATCGCTAGATTAAATTTAACGAAAGCATTCATACAAGAGAGTCGAATTGAATTAAGCACAAACACACAAGCTCGATTTGTTAACTTAAGCGATAATCCACCTACATTTAATAGAAAATTTCACATAATCCATCAAAATATAATTGTTAATAGGGTTTAGTTGAAATTAGCAATTACGGACTAAAAATTCCAAATTAGCAAATATCGAAACAACTCAATCATCTAATAGCGCTCCTAAACAATCGAGAAGAACAATATAAACAATAAACTCAATGGATTCATCACATTAATCACAAGAACTATAAAGCACAAAACTATTGGAATCTCATTTCTCGAGTCAAAAATCAACTCCAATCACATCTAGGTTTAGTTATTCATAATGTGCTTACAAATAACCATTGAAATCTTACAATACATGGAAACTATAAAGATTAAGGAAGGTAGAAAGCTTATTGATGAGAAGAACAAAAGACTGGGTCTTCAATGTCAAAGGGGCTTCCTCTTCTTCTTCTTCAAAGCTCCAAAATCGCCCAACTTCAAACCAGATTTTTCCCTTGCTTCTTTGGTCGATTTTTCCCCAAAAACGTGCCCTAGAAATGGTCTACAAGGTGTGGTTTATAGTGTAGAGAGGTAAGTAGACGGGTCGGGTTGAAGACGGGTCGAGAAATTTTAAATTAGGAATTCGCAAGATTTTCCTGGGTTCTGCTCCAGAAATACCCTATGCGTACGCATAGGGTTTTATGTGCGTAAGCACAATGGAATCAAAATTTCTTCGCTGGCTTTGAAAGGTGTGCGTATGCACGCTCTGCAGGCGTGTGCGTACGCACAGGCAAATTCTGGGCTGTCTTCAATTTTTTCTTTTTCACTCGACTTCAACCCGCAATCCACATTTCTTCATATGAACATTCCTGGATTTGCTTGCCGAACTTAGGCGTTCTTGCATCACAATTGTTTTGCCTCTTTTCTCGCTCAAATATTTCACATTATTACTCGATTCGGGTTTTCGCCTAAAAATTAAAATATAACTAAATTAAGCGACGAAATAAAATTGGAAACCAAACAAATATTGAAAGTTAAAAGATAAAATAAGTGCGAAACCCACACTTATCAACGTATCCGTGTCTGAGACGTGTCGATTTCGACACTTCTCGGACACTCTACCATAAGCATTTTTCATTTTTTATTTAAAATATTAAATATTTTTAACTTAAATTTATTAATAAATAACAAATAGACTCATATTTAAAAGATTTTAACAAAAAAATTAATAAGTATAAAACTAAATTTATACTATATAAATGAATAATTTTAAAGAATTTAATCAACGTGTCGTGTCAATACTTTTTTTTAAAAATCGCGCGTTGGCATATTCGACGCGTATCATGTCGGACACACATGTTCGTGTTGGTGCATCATAGGTGATATGTTGATGGTCTATCTATGTAAAGAGTGGTTTCCAGTAGGCACACATTCTAAACTCAGTAAAAAGAAAATTGGGCCATACCTTGAGAAAATAGGAGAAAATGCCTACAAAATCAACTTGCCACGACACTTGGGGATACATCGAAAATTCAATGTTTCAGACCTGTATTTTCATCATGGAGATGATTCAGCTAATCTTAACAAAACTCGGGGCGACTTTCCTTCAAGAATGAGGGATTGCTGCAAATTAATTTGAGTTTTAGTCAAAAGTTCAGGTATTCTAAGAGTCATTACTGGTGTTAAGAAGACATTTCTACTTTAAATAGAGTCAAGAATGCAGTTTGTGATCAGTTTTATCATCAATATTATTGAAAGTTTATCTAGAACCCTCTTAAAGGCTTTTTCCAGATTTTCCTCAAGAAATCTTGGTTCCAACAATGTTTGGACTATTTTAATCTTGGTTACTTCACTTGTTTAAGGTTCAGTTGACATTAAGAGACCACAACAAAATTCAGTTGTAGAACGCAAACATCAGCACCTTTTAAATGTGGCAAGAGTTCCTATAAAATTTTGGTCCGATTGTGTATTAGTAGCCACATTTTTTATCAATAGAACACCATCTCCACTCTTGAATCACAAAACGCCATATATAAGAAGGCTGCAGATTACTCATCATTCAGGGTGTTTGGCTTTTGCATCCTCCTTGACTGCTTATAGAAACAAGTTTCAGCCAAGAGCTCGACTGGGTTTTTTTGGGATATCCCTCTAGTGTTAAAGGCCATAAGTTGTATGATGTGGCTTCGAAACACATCTTCTTATCATGATAGGGGTGGAGGCTGATCACCTAGTTGATCATTTTCCTGATCTAGAGCTGTCAGTGCTGTCACTATCCATTCATTAAGGAAGTTGTGATGTGGATCATACTAAACATCATGGTGATCCTATACCATCTGTGGACTGTAGCGACCGAAAAAAAATCTCGTGTTTCGTTTTAAAAGGAATTTTCTTGTAGAATTCAAAAATAATTTGGATTTTATTTCTACGTCGCTACGACACTTCCTAAGAGTCCAAATTAGAGTTTTGGTCGCTATAACAATGTTGTGTGCACTTGTCTAAAAATTGTCATAAGATACAGATTTCTAATTAAACCGCAAATTTCTAATTTTGTTTAATTACCGCATGTGTTAAATCCATAAAATTTAGATTAGGTAACTTATCACATATTGCCATAACCATTTCAACTTACCTTATCATTTAACCCCCATTTTGTTAGAAACAACTGCCACCTATTGGCAGATCCAGCTAGTGGCGAGGTAGAGCGACCGCTCTAACTGGATCCGCCAGAAGTTTGAGCTCCTGTGGAGCGCCGGCTGGGATTGATGGAAGGAGACCGGAGATTGAAGACTGGTTTTCTCATTTCTGGAGCTCTCTAGCCGCCAGAAGTTTGAGCCCTTGTGGAGCGCCGGCCGGGACTAAAGGAGGAGACCGGAGATTGAAGACTGGTTTTCTCATTTCTGGAGCTGGGAAGTTGGGGAAGAAGGGAAAAATGTTTCTGATGTTGGGCTGTTGGCTATTGGGCCCTTTTTAAAATAAAAAAAATTTGGCCCAAATCAATTAGGTCCATTCCATGCGGTTAAGTGACCCAAATTCCAAATCCAATTTTCCAAAACCACACCCACACGAGTAGCAGGGGAGGAGAGACCGAGAATTCCCAAATCCCAAACTAATTTCAATTTCCATTTGAAATTTCGCCACTTCCAGTCGAAAGCCTCGAAGGTAGAAGCAAAAATCGACGTTGGTGAGAGACTTGGAGTTCACTAATTGAGGAGCGTCTTCTGTGACTGGCTGTCTAGCTGCCTGCGGCTGTGTTTGGTCACTTCTCCACTGACTTCACCACTTCGACTTCAGTAAGTTCGGTTTATTTCTGTGACTCTGTCTTCACTTTTTCACTTTTCAGTTGATTGATTATATTCACTCGTGACTTGTGAAGTTGTGAGCCTTGTGAGTTATGACTATTGTTCTTGCCGTGTGATTTGTGATTCTCAAGAAGGCTTACCGTAAATTCGCCATCAAGAACCACCTTGATAAAGGCGGCGACCCCGAAAAGGTATTCTTTCAGAACTTGGTATAGTTGATTGGTCAATTTTTGTTTTTTTGTTATTAATATGATTATATATTTGTAGATATTGGGTTTTTATTGCTTTAGGGATTGTTTTAACTTGTACAGATCAGTTAGTCCCGGAACCGCTGATATATATTCTGATTTTTTACTTTCTGAATTTAGTTTTAGTTAGCTGGTTTTTAGAGAATGGTTTGATGGTTAAATTTGTTGATGGATTTGTATATATGTAGTTGAATTATTATTTGGCAAGTGCAAAGAATAATTGTCGATTAGAATGCCTGCAAGTTATAGCATATTATAAAAAGTTTGGAGGTTCATACTTTGCTTTGAAGACATAGAATTCGTTGTGGTTAAATACTGTTGTATTGCTTTTTGTGGACTTTTTTGGCTATTTGTTTGCAAGCAGGGTGATGTGGATCAAGAAACGAATTTTTCCTACTTATTTAGAAGTTCTGCAACATCTTTGGTCAGTTATATTTGTGTGCAGTACAATCGATACAGACAAGTTTCATGTTTGCAATCACAGCTTTGTGTTACTTCCCTAATATATGCTGTCTTGAGAATCACTTGTGAGTTGTGACTGTGCAGTCTTGTCTTATGCTGTGCGGTGTTTCATGTTTGCAATCACAACTTTTTACGTCAGCTATTATAATCGTTGATTGTCGACGATCAACGGTCAAAGTCAATTTCCGTTCTAGCTGAACATTTATGCTGGATTCGCCGCTGCTGCTACCTACATGTTCATCATCCAAATCCACCAAGTATACGCATAAAATTTCCACTCAGCATTTTGAATCCCATTTTTTGGTTAACTGCCAATTGCCAATTTGAAAAAAAAAAAAAAAAAAAAAAAAAAAAACAATAACAACCCCCCCCCACCCCCCACAATTTTAACTTCCATTTGATCAATGGCAACCTACCCACTAAGTGCACTCCCACTTACCATTTTAATTTCTACTTTTGCCAACTGCCAAGGATAATTTCAACTTTTTTTTAGCCACCTTTGTCTCACAAACCACAATTATACACACATAAATTTCACTTAGTCTTTTCCCATCGACTACAAGCACCTTTGAATCTGGAAATTATCTGAAGGATAAGCTAGGAGCATCTTGCATTATATTACAAATTGGACACAAAAGGGAATTCAAACTCCAAGCATTTAAGGTGGGATTTTTTCGGCACTTTTGTAAGTGAAGTAAGAATTATTCGTTTTACGATTTGCATTAAACGTGTTATTGTGTCACTCATGAGAGAATGGAATCATCCTTTGGTGGTTCAAATAAGAGATGAAGAGATTATGAAAGGGGTTATTACAACTCGAGAGTAAGCGGGCTGACTGATCACCAGTTCGCTTTGCAAAATTGACGGTGACGCATTTGACCAAAGTTTGCATTTCTGAAAATATATATTTTTACTAATTACTTAAGTCCTTCCTACTAAGTATCATTTGTGGTACTCATCCCTACTAAATTTTACAAGTTAAATCGAGGCATTGCGGTGGTTTGGCATAGTGGCAAGTACTCGGCGATTTGAAATACTTTCAACTTTCTAGTAAAAAAATTCCAATTGTGTAAACCTTTTATGAATACTTAGATGACACTTTTAAAAAAAATAATGTTTATTTCGTCCAGTTTTATAGACATTGCATGTCAACTATAATTTACAAATGTTGGATTGACTATGCATGAAGTTTATTTACTGCTGAATTGAATTTCAGATTTTGTCCTTCTATTTGAAAATGGTATAACTTGGGCTACGGTGCATATTTAAGAGTGATATCGGTGGTGTTTGAAATTACCTTAAAATAGTATATAGAGAAAAAGTTATTTTCATTTTAGTAAACTGCATTTGGTTAGTTTCAAATTTCGTGTCCAACATAGTCGAGCAATACTTTCGTGCTTCAAAAATTATCGTCGAGACCCCAAATTTTTATATGTGGTACATTTATGAATGTGATAGACTCTGTTAAAATTTCATAATTTTTAGTGGTCATTCGCTAGGCCAAACATATTTGTCTTCCGCTGCTATTCAACCGGTATTTGTTGAATTTCCTCCAAATGCTTTCCAAAATAAAATTTCACCAAAAACAGGATCTCCCATTACATTCGTTTATATGTTTCAAATTTCAAAACTTTTCTCATTTAAAAATTATTTTGGTTAATATTTAAGAGCTCAAACAAAGAAGATAGTTTTCTCTTAACGCTTCGAGTTCCGAGAATTTGGGGTGTTACAGGAACCTCTTCACTATCTCCCAACATTCAGACTATTGATACATTATCAGATGATAACGTAGTTGGTCAATCTGATAATCAGCAGTTGAATGCCCCTCCAGCTGCTGGTATTCGAAAATCACAGAGTTATTAGACCTCCTAAATATCTCAAGAATTTTCATTGCATTTTGATATATCAAAATTCTCAGCTATCTTATCAATTACCTTATCACATTGGTCAATTTATATTTTATGGAAAATTGACACCTACATACAGACATTTCATCCTAAATGTCATGAACCACAATTCTTTTCATCAGGTTGTGAAAGATCCTCAATGGCGTGCAACCATGAAGCTTGAATTAGAATATATGGAACAAAATAATACATGGTCTGTGGTTGGCTGCTTTGCCAAATATCAAATATTCAATTGATGTCAATGGATATATAAGATCAAGTACAGATCTGATGGAACCATTGATAGACATAAAGCCCGTCTGGTAGCAAAAGGATACACCCAACAGGAAGGGAGTGATTATTTTGATACCTTCTCTCTAGTGACAAAGACAGTTACTGTCAAATTACTGCTATTGCAGCCTATAGAAAATGGCACCTGGTGCAATTGGATGTTAACGATGCCTTTTTGAAAGGGGATTTATTTAAGGAAGTGTACATGGATTTGGCTCTTGGTTATGAGGTTCCCAACAATGCCAAAAAGGGGGAGAGGTTGGTGTACAAACTACACAAGTCCATATATGGCCTCAAACAGGTATCACACCAATGAAATTCAAAATTTTCCCAAAGCACTGATTCAAATTGGTTTTATCCAATCAAAGGCTGACTATTATTTATTCACTAAAGGACAAGGAGAACAGTTTGTAGCCTTATTAGTGTATGTGGATGACATAGTCATCACTGGTCCTAATATTCAAGCTATAGACTTGTTAAAAGGTTTCTTCCATTCTCAATTCAAACTAGAGGATTTGGGATGTTTAAAATACTTTCTGGGAATTGAAATAGCTCGATTAACCTCCGGTATTGTAATTTCACAAAGGCAATTACACTTTGCAGTTACTCGAAGATACATGCTACTGAAATTGTAAACTAGTTAATGCCCCTGTGGATCTAAAGACACATCTCAGTTTGTATGAAGGTGATTTTTTGCCAGATGCTTCCCAGTACAGAAGATTAATTGGACGATTAATCTATTTGACATCCCTAACATCACATATGCAATCCATAAATTGAGCCAATTTCTGTTGACCTAGGTTGCCACATCTCAAAGCAGTGACCATTTGCTTCGTTATTTGAAGAACAGCCCTGGTCAAGGCATATTTTTCTCAGCATCTAATGTTGTTTCTAGTTCACCCCTCAAATTGCAAGCTTTCTCAGAATCCTGATTGGGATTTTTGTGTTGATATAATGAATTCCACAATAGGTTTTTGTATCTTCATTGGGGATTCCATGATCTCTCGGAAACCTAAAAGATAGGAAACCGTGTCTAGATCGTTAGCTGAGGCAGAGTATCTTTTGCTGCCACCATCAATGAAATCGTATGGATCAATCAACTGCTGAAGGATTTTCAGACGAGTGTTGCATCTCCGGCCGTTCTCTTCTGCGATAATTAAACAAAAATTCAAATTGCATCTAATCCCATTTTTCACGAGTGTACCAAGCACATTGAAATCGACTGCCATTTTATAAGGGACAAAGTTGTTGTTGAAGTGATTAAACTCCTACCAATTCGGTCATAACACCAGATTGTTGTTGCATTTACTAATCCTCTTCATGCTTCAGTTCTTGTTCCTTTATTTTCCAAGATGTCTGTAAAGGATATTTACAGTACATCTTCAGATGGAGTATTAGAGCTAGAATTGAGCAAGCATAAGAGCTGGAGCTGAGCTAGTGTTTACACACTTATTTAGGCCACAAAACATGGCTAATTGTGAACGTATATATTGAAATATGGCTTCATTCGATACAATTTTTGTTTGTAGGACTACATTGATGAATGGAACGAAAAGTAAGCAAAAATGAGCGAAAAAAGACCTAAACAGAAGAAAACAAAAGTTGAGGGACCTGAGTGCAATTATTCAAAAGTTGACCCGAAGAGCAAACTAAGAATCGAAGAGAGCCAATGATAAATTGAGTGAAGATACAAGGCATGGAAGAAAGAAGAATGTTGAAAGGAGACAAAGAATGAAGAAATTGAATTTAGGGACCAAAATGCAATGTTTCAAAGTTCATTACACTATGTAGCCGCGTAATGTAATACCTATGCGACTGCATAGGTTGTCCAGCAAGCCCCTGTGCCCAGAATTCCATAACTATTCGGCCGTATAGTACAACTTCGGTGCGAAAAATTTTAGTTTCCTTATTTCTTTCAACACTTATGGGAACATATTTTGGACCCCTTTTTAACCCTAATCACGACCAGAAAGAGGGGCTATGCATTATTCTACTACTTGGGACATATTGGAGAGTAAGAAGAAGGCGAAGAACGAGAAGATTACTTCAAGATTTACCTCTACAAATGAAAGGGTGATGTCTTCTTCAATTGAATTTCTTAGTTTTCTTTCTTTCCTTAGTTTTATTAGTTTTATCATGTTAGGCTAGATGGTTAATGTGCTAGGTGAACGATGAACCATATAATATGATATTTTAATTCCTAGTTTTATATATTTGACGTTAAAACGCGTTTTGGATTGATGAATGGTTTATATACATTGAATTTTATCCATAATTATTGTGCACATGATTATGTGAGTATTGTGATTTATTTCATCCATTCGAAAAAAGAGAAATAGATTAAACAGGGTATAAATCATCGTAGGGTCCGATAGAGGATAGAGATATACCGCTATGCTCTACGTGAATCTCTAAGTGTTTATAAAACTTCATGCATTTTTGTATATTTGCTCCCGTCATAGAGATCTATCGGTGTCGTATATGAAAATAGGTTCAAGCTTAATCGAAAGAGAGTTTTGAATAGTGTATGAATATTGATTCGTCATAATCTAAACGTGTTGTCAAATTACAGAACTAAGATTGAAATAGATCGTTACTTGGGGATTCGTGAACCTAGTACACTTTTTATTTTATTGTTATAACACTTTGCATTTAGTATATCATTGCACGTACTAGAATTTGCTTTTCATTCGATAATTTATTCTCTTTTGCATAAATAACTCACTTAATTTAGTTGTAATTTAGTTACAAAAACCCAAACAACGTCTTTAGTTTCGGTTAAGGTCGAATTAGATAGAATTAAGCTATTAAATCTCTGTGGGAACGATACTTGGACTTAAAAATTCACTTTATTACTTGAAACGAACCGTATACTTGCGGTACTATAAGTCGAACACATTTCGCGTGTTACCAGTCACTTTGTGCATACTCTTGTTAGTTAGTTAGTTAGTTAGTTGTATTAGTTAGCTATTATGAAAGATTATTTAATTAGTTAATTGATGGCCAGCTGGCCTAACTAACTTATACTATTTATATAGCTGATGTACATAAATTTCGGTAGATCAATTGAATGAGAATCAGTTCTTCACATTTCCTTTTAGTGAAAGATACTCATCAAATTAATTCCGAAAAATGAAGCTGTTTTTTTCTTTTGCACTCTTAATTTTCGAAACTGATATGATATTGGTCGGCATTCTCTTATATTCAATCTCCATAGAAGCCAACAAATCCCTAATAAAACAAGCACAACTAACAAAACAGAAATGAGAGACCTAAATTTCAGATGGATCCTCGAATCTTTCTCGACATAGATAGGTCGTTGCTTCTGCTTGAAAATTGACAAAACCCACCAGTGAAAATTAAAAATATAACCCTTACTAAAGGTTTGAAACAACACCAATCAGAACAGAAAACAAAAATCGAAGACCGGGGACTTTTGGAATGGACATTGAAGATTAGGGAATTTGCAAGAGAAGATTTGAAAAATCCTACCACACTCGAATATAATGCAAGACACCAAAACATCAAAGAGTTATGCTACATGTACCTAATTTTTTACCTAAAGGGTTACCGAATTGACAAGTGGCGGCCCCCTATTCGGTCAACAATTAGGTAAAAAATTAGGTACAAATAGAATTTTTCAACATCAAATTACACCAAAAAATGGTGCAAAACTACTCCAATGCAACACCAAACTTTGCACCATTTTGGTGAAAAGTCTATTTTTATTTTCCAAACAAATTGATTAAAGGTATTTATGTCATTTGTGTTATATATTTTTAATATAATAAATTATTATTATTATTATTTCAATTTTTGTTTTGCATTTAAAACAAATTTAAATGTAAAAAATAATAATTAATGAATTAATTAAAATAAGAATACAAAAACATTAAAATATAACAAACACGATTATTTAAAATTAACATGAAATATATTTTGGAAATTAAATTGCAATGATATTTCGACTTCGTAATATCATAATATTCATATTCAAAATGCATTGCACTATTTTTTAATGGCATGATTTAATATTTTCATTTTGTAGTGTTTCTACTAATTGTATTATATGTTTTATATTTATTAATGAATTTAATTTTTTTCCTTAATTTAATGTAATTATTTATTTAGTAATTTATGTATTTGTAAAATAAATAAATAAATAATAGTTCAAATAAATAAATTATTAAGAATAAAAAAGAGAAACAAATGATTAAACATTGTTCATTTGGTGTAAGTTTTGGGGTAATGGTTGGAAATGAATTTTAGTTTAGTGCAAATTTCGATGCAGTATTGAAGATGACCTAAAAGAATCAAGAAATGTCACAAAAATTGGGCCAAACTTATTAGTTTCATTAGAAAAATAAAAAATTAAATTTGGTATCGACTTGGCTATATGTTAGAAATTATTACATATTGCTATACTAAGGCCTGCTTGGGAGTTTTTTTCACTGATTTTGACCTGTTTTGGCCACATCTTTTATGCGGGCTTGAAAAAATCAGTGTTTGCTAGTTTTTTTGGATATTGATTTTTCACTTATAAGTGAATTTATGGGGGAAAAAATTGTTCATAAAATAAATATATTACTAATAAAACAAAAATTCACTTATAAAATATAAAAAAAAATTATTTAAAAGTACAAAATTAACTTACAATTGTAATGTTTACTTATAAGTAAAAAAACAGTGACTTAAAATTTTAATTAAATATAACTTTAGAATTAAATATTAACTTTTATGTTAAAAAAATATCTAAGAGTAAAATATCACTTATGAGCAAACTTTTCATGCAAAAAAACTATAAAATGAAAATTTCAGTGAGGGACATAGATGTAGTTTTATTCTTTTAATAAACTTTCAGAATTGATGGATAATAAATTCTTGAGTATAGGTTGGATAGTTTTAAAAATCGCTAGTAAATCCACTCAAATCGATCTGCTCATAAACGCTCAAAATCCTCATCTTCTCCTTCGTTGACTAAACTCGTGCAACCCCACTATTGATGAAGAATGTTTTTCGGGCATAAAAGCTTTCTTTAACTATGTGCCAAGGAAGACCTTAGACCAATGTCTAAATTTCACATTGACTCAGACCGGAAGCAAATCAAGTAGAAAATGCAAGGTAAAGGCATCATTAGACAGAATGTTTTGTTAACGAAGCCATCAGTTCAAATCCAATTAAAGGGCTTTTTCATGCTAATGCTCGTTTGGTATTTTGGTTTGACACTACCTCACACCGAAAAAAAGAAGAAGGGAGCTACGTCTTCCCCTCAACACCCCACCCCCCCCCCCCCACACCCTTGGGAATACTACTTTAGAGAAGCAACGTGCGGGGTTAGACCAACCAAAAAGTCCGTACTTGATCGTCTTAAGGCCTAATATATCTTGAGCAAGAAGCCCCCCCCCCCCCCCCCCCCTCATATAGGTTGTGTATTGGTGGTTGATAATTTAAGAACGCTCATAACCGATGTCTCGAAACTCCTAAGTAGGCCCAAGGAGTGTTGTTTCACTCCACTATTCATTTTTCGTCCTCATCCAAATGATGTTTTTTTGTGGTTTTTCTTTCATTTTTCAATAATTTGAAACGAAACTTGAGCAATTCATTTGAGCCAGAGAAGGTTTGCCAGTGTTTTATGGCGATTCTTCCTCTTGCAATTTCGTCAATTCAATTTTTAGAAATTTCCAAAATGCTTCTGACTTCGATTACTTGACTTCGTTGATTCAATTTTGAATTGGAATTCCCAAATTCTTCTAGCTTCGATTACGTTGTTTTCTTGTAAGAGGTTTCTCAATGTTCTTCAAGTGTCTGGCGATTTACACTTTCGTCTTGCAATTTGTAAATTAAATTCTAAATTGAAATTCCCTGGATCTTTAAGTTTCAGCCACATTAGTTGTTGTATTGGAGGTTGTTTCACTTGCTATAGTTCAAACTTCCAGTTTCTCATCATTCGAGTGTACTACCCACTCAATAGTATTGCTAATAATTATATGGCTAATCGGCACAAAACGTCTCTATCTTTGGAGTGAACTGTGAATACCATCTCTACCTTTCATTTTCTGGCATTTATGCCCTTATCTTCATCATTTCTTGGCATTGAACGTCATTTTCACCTCTTTTTGACAATTTTACCCCTCATTTAAATAAAAAAAACAAAGGAAAGGAAAAACTAAAGAATTAATTACAACTATAACCCCACTTTTTTAAAACCCACTTTTCAGTCACGATACTAATTTTTTGCCCCCAACCAATCGCCAACTTCGGAGTCATTTTTAGCCACCTTCCGGCCACCAAAACCACTAGATATTGACATCAACGGAAAGCTCTTAATCTCCTCTACAATCACCACCCAACAACTCTCTAAAACACCAAATAATCTTGCCAAAATCAACTCTCAAATTTAGCCACTCAAAAATTTAAAAACTACCGGAATCTCCTTCGGCCACCACATTTGATGGCCAAAACCTCCGGTCAACCACTACCAAAACCACCGGAAATTAACACTGCTAGAAAAATCTCACTATGCCCTTCAATTCCCACCCAATATCATGCCTCGAACAGCCTTGAAATCGCTGAAAATTTGGACAAAACCCGCTTGCTCATTTTGCCAAAATCGACCGACAACTCCTTTTTCGGCAACACCCATGCAAAGCCCAACATTCCAATCGATTCTCCACCTCAAGACGCCCCAGTCCATTGTCCCCAACCGTCTCCTATTGCTCAGAATCAACACCAACAGGTGGTAGCTTCGAACATAGCGAAAACGCAACTTTCAGACAGGTTTTTCGGTGTCGGTGGTACGAACGATGATCTCGGACCACCACCACTAGCACCTACTCCTCAAGGCGCATCCAATGAGCATATGGGTCTTCCTCAATTTGACCGGGAAACGGCTATTCGTTCATAAAGAGGTGATGCGCTGTTTTCAGAATTTCGGTCGCAGTGAAGGTTGTTTTTGGCCAAATTTTGGTTCGATTTTGTTGTTTTCTGGGGCTGGAATTTCTGTAGGTATGTTAGGGGTTGATGAGGAGATGCTGGTGCAAATATTCGGTGACCATGGTGGCCTAAAGATGGCCGGCAGTCGACGGTGGGGTGGTGGCGAGTTATTGGAAAAAGGTGAAGTTTGGTGGGTTATTTACACTTTTTAAAAAGTTTGGGCTATAGTTGCAATTTGTTTTTCTTTTCTTTTATTTTTGTTTTACTTGAATGGAGGGTAAAATCGTCAAAAAATAATGAAAATGACATTTAGCGCAAAGAAAAGTGGAAGGCAAGAGCATAAATGTCTAGAAATGAAAGGTATGGACGGTATCCACAATTCACTCTAAAGGTAGGGACGTTTTATACCAATTAGCTATAATTATAAATTTTACTCGTTTAGAGCATTTTCAAAAGTCCCTATTTTTAAAAAAGCACATTCACATCTATAAATTTATAGAGTTAAAATTTTGAATTACTCTAAACTCTTTATATTTAACACTTAATATTAATACTCCCAAAAAATATATATTGTTTTTCTCCATCTTTTATTTTTAACTAGTTTTTCTTTGGATTATTTTATTATTTTTCTACACTGAAAATTGAAACACTGTGAATACATTTAATTCTAGAGAACGACTCTATAAACTAAAATATTAATTTAAAGAATCTTTTGAAGCATGATTTTAAGGGTTAACTCTTTAAAATAAAGAACATTTCATACTTAAATAATCTCTTGGAGATGCCCTTAAATATGATCAAAAAAACACTTCACTCTATCGTAATATCCCAAACACCAATATAAATCTTAGTAGGAATGTTCGTTAAGGTGCCCAAGCTAGTATTAGAGGAAAAATAAACACCATCTAAATTCTAAGGTACTATTGAATCATGTTCAATACAACCTAATGAAAATGTCTTGTAACCTTGAATCAATAATGCTATGGGTTAATTTCACAAACGGTCACTGAATTTACGTGAAAAACACAAAATGGTCACTGAGTTTTAAAACTTGCAGAAACGGTCACTAAATTATTGGGTGGTTTCACTAATGCTCACTGAAGGACCTTCATGATTTTAATTCAAACTTAAAGGACCAAAACGCTTGAAGATAGAACATTGAGGACCAAATTGCTCTAACAAAAAATTGCCAAATTCCTCCCACTTACACCATATTCGCTTGCACCAGAAATGGCCAAATTAGACCATCATACCGTCGGCGAAACCACCTTATTTTTACACCAACAACATCTCTTCATCCCCCCCCCCCCCCCCAATCCTATACCAATAATTAAACCCAACTCATCAAAAATCAAATGAATTTCAGGTTCAAGAAACCATTACCACTCACGGTTTTACCTCCAATTCCGGCCAACCCATCATCACCCATGCCAAAACTCAATCACAGGATGTTATTACTCCACAACCCGAATAGGTACATGGTCCCATACCATCACAAAACAATTTAAATCAAAATCTAACCCTACCCGTTCGAAGGCAGCGAACAACGAACATTCCCCCCAAGTTCTGGCGCCAGCGTCAACAATTATGGTCGCGCCCCACCACTATTACTTTCTACTCATCATGGCGAACAAGATGCACATATGGGTCCTCACCAATTTATCTCGAAGTGGCCGAAATTTGAGGTAAAACCGTGCGTGGGTCAAGTTATTTGAACCTGTATTTTAGTCGATTTTTTTATGAATTTTGGTTCCTTGTTGGTATAGGATTGTGGAGGGGGTTCAGAAGGTGTTGGTGGTGTGAAAATACAGTAGTTTATCCGACTGTAAGGTGGTCGGTTTTTGTGATTTCCGGCGCCGGCTACATATGGTGTAGGTGGGAGGAAAAATGTTTGAATTCTTAAATTCAGAGGCAGATTTTGAGAAACTGAAATTAGATGAAATTTACACTTGAGGTCCTCAAGGATTCAATTCATGTGTTTTGATCCTTCAGTTACCATTAGTGAAATCGCACAATAATTCAGTGACCATTTCTGCAAGTTTGAAAATTCAGTGACTGTTTTGTATTTTTCACGTAAATTCAGTGACCGTTTGGGAAGTTATCCCATAATGCTATACGTACATGATCTCAATCAAAGAACTTTTACAAAATTTTCAAAAAATGATGACATGGCATGGAAAAAAAAAGGTATACTACACATAATTTAAAAAAAAAAAAAAAAGAAGAAGAAATAAACTCTTTTTAACGTGTCAATTTTTTAGATAATTATGGGATGTC
This sequence comes from Osmanthus fragrans, assembly GCA_019395295.1. Classification (NCBI taxonomy): domain Eukaryota; kingdom Viridiplantae; phylum Streptophyta; class Magnoliopsida; order Lamiales; family Oleaceae; genus Osmanthus; species Osmanthus fragrans. The sequence goes on along the minus strand of CM033348.1, from coordinate 10,585,445 downwards.
AAATGAAGTCGAATATTGCATTTTTAATATCATTTCATAGTGCTAACAACCTAATTTTTTAGTTGTTAATGATAAGTGTATTTATTACACTTATATGAGTCGTTAAACTAGAGCAATTATTGTTATTTTAAATGAATCAAGGCTAAATTATGTATATATTTCATTTGTCAGGTGCATCTCAATGAAAAATTATAGAAGTTGACAAAAGGAGCGAAAAAATGACAAAAAGGGATTGAATCCAAAGTTTGGGAACTAAAATGCAAAGTGCTAGTAGTTGATTCGAACCCTATATCGATGATCGGAGAAGATGTGGATACAATTAGATGAAATCGGAAGCTAAAGGAGTAAGAAGACATTGAAAAAGAGTTAAGATGAATGAAGACTGAAATTCAGGGATCAAAGTGAAACGGTTGTAAACATTTTAGCCCGTGCCTTAAAGTGGCGCGCGCGCGAGACCTCAATTTTTATTACCGAGAGCAAAACCTCATAGCCGCGCCCGCGCGGTGAAATGTATGGTGCTCGGGCGCGGGGAAAATTTCGGGCCGAACGGCCAGACTCCGTTTTTAACCTAACTACTTATGGAAACAAAAGGAAGAGGAACCAGAGGACGGTTGGGACGAGAAGAGGGCGAATACACATATTTCTCATCACAAGAACCTATTTTGGAAGATTGCAAAGCCGATTTTGAAGCAAAATAGATTGAATTTTACATTGAAGAAGAAGAATTCATATCCAGATCCGGATTTGAAGGCATAAATTGAAGATTTCAAGATCTTCTTCGTCATTAATGAATCGGGTGATGTCTTTCTCTTATTTTCTTTGTAATCTCTACATGAACATGCTAGGCTAAATCTTTAGTGTTGGATGGATGACAAAACTGGTTGATTTTTAGTTTTAATTCGAGACTTGGTGTTTTTATTATTGATTCTTGTATTGTGATTCCATTAATATGCATAATTATATTGTTTTAATGTTTGTGCACCATTAGGACAATAAAGTTGCTTATTCGTAGTGTTGAAAAACTCACGGTAGGTAGAACATTATTATTGGGACACACGGGCAATAAATATTAGGAATAATATTTGTTGTGTGTGCGATCATGTATGATAATCCTAAATGTTAATGCGTATTTGCTATATGAATTCGGACTAGGAATATGATCGTCTCGTGGTAACCATAGGTTTATTGTATCTTGGGAAAGAATAATAAACATAAGTGGAATTATCGATTGTCACAATTACATGAATTGAGAAAATTAGCACAAGTTGAGAAGTAGAACTAAGAGTTGATCAGTGGAGTTGGAAATCCAATACATTCACGCCTTTGATTTTTAAACCAAATTTTCATAGATTTTCTAAGTTTAATCACAATTTCACGAATCGTCACTTGGTTACAATTACGAATTTAAATATATCAAATACACTAAAATTGAACATTATTCCCTGTGGGACGATAACTCACTCATCACAATTATTACTTGTACAACGAACCCGTACGCTTGCGAGATTTTGACGAACAGTTAACATAGTGTAAAACGGTCAATCGTAACAAATGTTACTGTGCGTCAAAGTACATCATTCTCAACTAGTATTTTGAAAATTTTGATAACATGCTATTAAAAATTCTCCGACGATCGTACGCTAGTCGAATTCTTAAATCACACATTATCTAAAAGTTTGTTTCAAGAACTACATCATGGACAAATCGATTTGTCTAAATGAACATCGAAAATTGTTGAACGTGCATGTTAAAAAGAGACATGTAACTCATCTTTTCTTAAATTTTTTAAAATTATTTCATTAATGTTTTGTTATTTTTATGCTATAAAACTTTCAATATAATTTACATCATTTTATTAGATATTTTACATAAAGTACGATGTCAAAGATTTTTGGACGTAAAAGCTTTTACATCGGAAATTTTCTTGCGTCAACCCTTATTCTATTCCTTAATCTAGGAATGACAAATGAGCCCGTCGACTCGAGCAGCCCGCAACTCGGCTCGGGGCTCAGTAGAACCAAGCCAAGCCTAAATTTCGGGACTTGGCTTGGGCCTGGGCCGACCCGTGTGACTTGATGCTCATGAAAATGGCATGTGTCACGGACTCTGCCTGACTTGTTGCCAACTTTCATTTTTTTTATTAATATTTAATTTCAAATTTAAATCACTAAAGTATAACTTATAAATACATAATTAATATTCATAATTATTCTATAACTATCTATATTTATAATTTATTATCGTATTCATTTGTATTTTCGTTATATTTTATTGACATAAATTTTAAATTTTATTATATAGTAGTTAATATATTATTATTTATTATCTTGTGGTGTTGAAACTTAAAAGACATTTTCTATTTCAATATTTTTAATTCTACAAAAGAATATCAAGATATTTATACACCTGAAGATTGTACTTTAATTCATATATTCTCGTATCTATATAAATATATTTTTTTATTGTATTTTAATCGAGAAGAACTTATTTGACTTCTTTATATGAATATTTCATGTATTTTAAAAAAAATTATAAAAAAATCGTGAGCCGTCTTGGCTCGATGAAGCCCGAGTCAAGCCTCCAAATTTCGATGGGGATATGGCTTAGCTAGATTCAAGCTAAAAAAGCTCAAGCTTTTTTTCTCATCGAGCCGTGCACAAGCTGCGAGCTTCAGCGCGCGAGCCAACTTGGCTTAGCTCATTGATCCCCATACCATAATCACATTAACGAGCCATGGAGCTCCATACTCAAGACAATCATGCTACATGTACATCATTTTTTACATTGTGCCACATGACAACACACTATTGAACAATTTTAAAAGATAAACAACTTTTCCACCAACTTGAATTATGTCAAAAGTGATGCACACTTTTGATGTACAAATATTTCAACTCCACTCAAAAACTCCCTACTTGCTCATACTCTTAGGGTGTATTTAATCAACCCTGCTAGCGGTACCCAAAGGGGGGATACCGAAGGGTGTCCCCCCCCCCCCCCCTCACATAGGAGTGGGGCTCGTACCTCAGCATTATTTAACACATGCAGGCCCTGCGCATTTATGTGAGGTGGGGACACCCTTCGTTATCCCCCCTTTGGTACCCTTAGCTTTTTTTATATTTAATATTGACATTTTTCATGCTTCGAAGTGTTTGATTGACCTTTTTTTCCATGAAAAACATTTTTCAAAAATTGGTCACGTAATCATGTTTTTCTCGAAAAAAAAATAAAAATCTTTATTGGAAGTTAGGTTTTTATTTTCTAAACAATTCCACTTCCCAAAAATTTAACTTTATAGAAAAGTACATTTCCACCTTGAAAATTAATTCAATTGTACACATTTAATCGATAAATTTCATGTCTAAAACTTATTTGCTTTCCATGCAAGCTTCATGCTTGCGCACCCTTACAGTTCCATGAGGAAATTCTCCAGGGCAGCTAAAAGTTTCACTCAGCATTAGCAGCCATGCCTCCTGCAAAGGCGGTTTCTCTGATGCTGGACCCCGTCCTCCTGAATTATATGACAGCTATATTTGGCATGGCAATCTAAAAGGGGTAGTAGTTTTACATAATTGCAACATCTGGGCTTTTTTCGATTGCCAATGAAATGCAAGATCAACATCATATGTTCTTCACTGTCAATAAAAGAACTCACAATTTCTGAAAATTCTTTCCAAATCATTCTCTTAAGGTAATGAAAAATTGAATTCCATAATAAATGAGCAAACTAAAATACATTTGCCAAGGTTCTTCGCCACATCTACTCTGGAGAGAGAGAGAGAGAGAGAGAGAGAGAGAGAGAGAGAGAGTAAATATAAAAAACTGGGGTATATACCTGTAGTAATTGGAGAGTTTACAAACCTAAAAGGAGGATCAAGAGTTCTTGCAGTCAAATAACAGAATGAATTTATAACATGATTCAATGACTTCCCCCAAATCCATCAGCAGCCGGTAGATTTACCAAGTTTGTCCCATTTTTTGCACGTCATTTGGGAGAAGTGAATATAACATCATTTGATACAAGGGCCTGCTCTGGTAGATTAGAGCATTCATGACTTTCATGTAAAAGAGCCGCCTTCTCGGGGTTCATAATCAGAAGCTGCTGCACATCTTTTGGAAGAACATTAAACACAGCCTGCAGATCTTTCTTCAACTTCTGGCAAACAACTTCAGTATCCGCATTAGCTCTTCCATACTGCTCCAGGAGAAAATTGCAATTAATGAGTGCATATATAAAGCTATAGTTAGATTGAGAAACAGAAACCTACAGCAAACAAAACACAATTGCCAAGCATTGAATGTGCACGACAGAATTGGTATATGAGATGCTAACTCATTAGCTTCTAAATATTGAAGACTTCCCCACCAGTAATAAGCACGTGAAGCATGAAACGACACCAATCAGTACAAACTATTCCTTTTACGTATATTCTATGAAGTAGGAAAAGAAATATTCTATTTTCTGTCCATCTTGAATTCAAAATTGAGCAAGAGAGTGTAAGGAGCAGTAGTACAAAGCCAATACAGTAAGGCAATACAGGCTAGCAGGTTTGCTTAGCTTTGCAACTTCAAATATATCAATTAATTAATACTGGAAGCAGAATCAAGTAAGGTGCTGAGAATGACAGAATTTAAAAGAGCAGATTTCATCCAACATACTTTTCATAGGCTAGAACATGAAAACAATATAATGGCATAAGGTATGAAGAAGGTGCAAGAGTTGTACTGAAGCAAATTCCTACCCATTTTAAAGACAATATGGAAAGGCGACACCAAATTAGTAATTACAAAGTTTAAAACAAAAGGTAAAGAACATATCACAGACAAGTCCAAACGATATTTGATACCAAATATAACGTTGTCAAGTGACAAATAAAAAGAGTATTAAAACGTCCCCGAGTAAGCTCCAAAATCCAGAGCTCTCATCATATAGGATGCAACCTAAGCATTGCACTAAATTGATAAGCACATGCAGATACAAAATGGATCCAAACAAAACTTTTTTTCCTTGATGACATTGAGTGGCATTCACATTCATTATCCACATCATTTAGATTGGTAGGCCGCTCCCTATTTACATAAATATCATATTCCCCGAAATGCAAAGATTGAATTGCCTGCTTCCACTTCACACAAATGCTCTACATTTATCAAATAATTGCAAATATCAACCTGTCGGCCAGAAAAACAAATATGAAAAGACGGAAGTTCTAGGCTGAATTTGATTTTTACTTGGGCTCTGAACAAAGAATGAGATTTATCACACTACATTAGCCACTTAAGCAGCTCAGTCAGTTACTTGGTTAGGGGAGTAGATAAGCTAATGCCCATGGAATTGAAGCCATACCCAATCAAGAAAGGATGTTATCCAAGTATATCACGAAAGTGTTATTGCTTCTATATTTTCATTTTGCACCCTAGTGACAATGGCCGTATTTTCCCGATTGACACGTGTAATCTACTCGGTTACTAGAGGACAATTTACCAGAGGTTACTAAACTACTCTAGGATGAACGTTTTTATGCGGGTAGATTTCTACTTAAGCTTTCAACAAATAAGTACATTCTTTCACTTACATTATAAATGTTGAAGATTGCAGAATATTGAGGCACATTTTATGGTTTATTTGTTTCCTTATGTACCGGCGTTAGTATAGTTAATATATATATTGTTTCCTTAGTTGTAGATTTAGCATGTATTTATTTTTGGTACGTGTTCTGCTATATAAAGAGATCGTACACGGCTGAAATAATATACAATTGATTTCCCTCTTTACTGTGGTCTCTTCTCCCTATTCTCCTTCCTGGTTTCATGGTATCAGAGTCGAAGGTTACTTGAGTAGGTGGAATGGAAAAATTACCTATAGCCGCCGTCTCTGAAAATACTTCTCTCCAACTTACTACTACTCGATTGAATAGTAAGAACTTCCTCCAATGGTCTCGAACTGCTCTTATTGTTATTCGGGGGTGTAGCCGTCTCGGTTATGTAACTGGCACTACAACCAAGCCAGATGAAAGTGATACAACTTATGCAACTTGGGACGTACAAAATTCCATGGTAATGGCTTGGATTGTTAATTCAATGGAAGAAGAAATCAGAGAGTCCTACCTATATTATTCTACCGCAAGGAGCTATGGGATGCACTCACCGTTGCCTTCTCGGACCTGGGGAATTCTGCCCAACTGTTTGAACTTCGAAACAAGGCACGAAATCTGTGCCAAGGAGAACTCGATGTCACCCATTATTACAACACTCTGCAACAGCTATGGCGAGAGATTGACATGTTTGTTCAAATCGACTAGGACACGCCTAAAGATGCCGAGAAGTATAAGAAGCAGGTGGAGGAGAGAATCTATGATTTCTTGGCTGGATTAGTACCGAAATTAGATGAAGTTCGAGGTAGATTACTGGGCACCAAGCCAACTCCAGTGATTGATGAGATCTTCAAGCCACCTTTATTGGAGAACTCAGCACAGGGAAGCAAGTCGGAAATGTATCATGCTTGGAGACTCCAAGCCACCTTTATTGGAGAACTCAGCACTTGCTGCTCGTGGACAAGAGCCATCTCGCGGGATCAAAAGAGTCAATTATTGGTGCGAACACTGCAAGAGATCAAACCACTCCATTGACAGGTGCTGGGTTCTACACGGGCGACCTTCAAACCGAAAGCAGGTAACCCGGAATGATTGGAAGCTGAATCAGGTCCATCGAGAGGAAACCCAGATGCGACACCCTTCTGGCTTCTAGAGTTCTACAGAACCACCATCAGCCACCACCCAGTCCAAAAATCTCTCTTACCACAGCCCAGCTTGAGCAATTGTACAAACTCACTCCTGCAGCACCGTCCTCCAGTTTTGTGGCTGAAAGAGGTAACTATATGACAGCGTTAATGAGCAGCAGCAATATTAAATGGTGGGTAGTTGACTCAGGAGCCACCTACCACATGACAGAATGTGAAAAATTATTTTATTCCTACTCATCATGCCCTGGACATTTTTAAGTTAAAATAGCTGATGATTCACTCTCACCGGTTGCTGGAATTGGAACTATTAGACAGTCCATCTATTGAATTAAAATATGTTTTACATGTTCCAAATCTCTCGTGTAATCTTTTGTCTATTAGCAGATTAACTAAAGATTTGCATTGCAGTGTTAACTTTACTGAGTCCTTGTGTACTTTTCAAGACCTGACTTGGGAGAAGAGGATTGGCAATGCTAAAGAATGTGAGGGACTATGCTATTTTCTGGAAGACTCTTACTAGAATAAACAAGCTCACACTACAAGCTACGCGTCTAACCCTAGAGAAAAAAAAAATAATGTCGTGGCATCGTCGTTTAGGTCATCCTAGCTTTTCATATCTTAAACAGTTATTTCCATCATTGTTTCCTACTAAAGATGTGTTTCATTGTGATATTTGTCAAGTAGCTAAATATGCTCGTTCTTCATTTCCATCTCATGCTTACAAATCTTCATCGCCTATTACTTTAATACATAGTGACTCATGGAGACCTTCTAGGGTTAAGAGTATTACGGGTAAACATTGGTTTATAGCCTTTACAGATGATCATACAAGGGTTTGTTGGGTCTATATCTTAAAAGATAAGTCTGAAACTGCACAAACTTCTTAAAACTTTTACTCCATGATTCAAACTCAGTTTGATGCAAAAATAAAAAAATTTCGAATTGATAATGGTCGTGAGTACTTCAATCAAGTTTTGGGAAATTTCCTCACCGAAAAAGGTATCCTACATCAAAATTCCTGTGTTACTAGCCCCAACAAAATGGAATTGCCGAAAGGAAAAATTGTCATCTCCTTGAAACTGCAAGAGCGCTTATGTTTACTAGTAAGGTCCCAAAGGTGTTTTGGGGAGATGCGGTCCGCACTGCATGCTACCTTATAAATAGGATGCCTACTAGGATACATAACTTCACAACACCATTCAAAGTTCTATCAAATGTATACCCGCAAATCCGATCTATACTCTCTATACCCTTAAAGGTATTTGATTGCAGTGCCTTCACTCACATCCCTGATCATGAACGATGAAGTTAGATCCTAAAGCTCGAAAATATGTGTTCTTGGGTTATTCTGCATCTCAAAAAGGTTACAAGTGTTATTTCCCAGCTACTCATAAATATTACATATCTATGGATGTCACCTTTTTTTAGTCTCTTTCTTATTTCCCCCAAAATTCCCCTCAAGGGGAGGAACAAAATATTGATGGACACTTTGATTGGAATTTTTGGGAAACTGCACCACAGATACCTATATCACCCACCGAAGAATCAAAATCCTCCATATCAAAAGAAGCTTCGCCCCACTAATCTTTTCCCACTTCCTGATGATTCCGGTGTACAACTAAGTTTCATGACAGGGAGAGACAAACAACTTGCAATCACACCAGAGTAGGGATGGCAACGAGCCGGGCCGGCCCGGGCTCGGAGGACTCGAGCTTTTTCCGGGCCCGAGCCGAGCCGAGCCCAAGCTCGATGAAATTTTTGGGGCTCGGCCCGGGGCTTCGGCTCGGGCTTTTCCCGAGCCCGGGCCGGCCCGTATTTTTCTATTTTTTTAATTTTTTTTTTAAAAATTCAGTATTATTCTATTTTTTTACATTTTTTTTATCAAGAGCCCAAAAAGGCCGGCTCACCTGGCCGGCCCGGCTCAGGCCGAGCCCCAAAAATGAGGCTCAACCCGAGCCTTAGCTCGGTACCCCGGGCCGCGAGCCGGGCCTGGCTCGGGCCAAGCCCTGGTTGCCCGAGCCACCGAGCCATTTTGCCACCCCTACACCAGAGCTATGTGTTTATTCTAGAAGGAGAAATCCTGAAAATGTGGAACATCTCACAGTTCAACCGCAAAACCATGACTCTGATCTGAACTCAGGTAATTCGTCTATCACACAAAATGATTCTACTAATGATTTGGATGTTCCTATTGCACTCAGAAAAGGAGTTAGATCTTGTACACAGCATCCTGTCTCCAATTTCATCGAGTACAGTCATCTATCCAGATCAGTTCAGTCCCTTGCTGTGAATCTATCACTAATTGAGATACCAAAAACCATTCATGAAGCCTTGGCAATCCCAGAATGGAGGAAGGCAGTTGAGGAAGAGATGGAAGCCCTGAATAAAAATTGAACATGGCAGATCGTGGAAAAACCTAAGGACAAGTCAACTGTAGGGTGCAAATGGGTGTTCTCTGTTAAGTACAAGTCAAATGGCTCGGTAGACTTCTATAAAGCCAGGTTAGTAGCAAGGGGATACTCTCAAACATATGGAATTGACTACCAGAAAACCTTTTCTCCAGTCGCAAAATTAAACACAACGAGAGTTCTTCTGACACTAGCAGCAAACCTAGATTGGAAACTTTAACAACTAGATGTAAAAAATGCTTTCCTGAACGGTGACTTGGAAGAAGACTTATATATGGAACTCCCTCCTGGGTTTGATGAAGCTAAGATCCAGGGAAAGGTTTGTAAACTGGAAAAATCCTTATACGGGTTGAAGCAATCCCGACGAGCCTGGTTTGGTAGGTTCATGAAACATGTATGTCAACAAGGATATAAGCAAGCCCAATCTGATCACACTATGTTCTACAGGAATTCAAGAGAAAAAATTATGATTCTAATTGTCTATGTGGATGATATAATCCTGACAGGTGATAACTATGAAGAAATGGAGAGGTAGAAGAAAGCTTTTTCGACTGAGTTTGAAATAAAATACTTAAGCCCATTACGTTACTTTCTTGGCCTAGAGGTTGCAAGAATAGGAGTGGAATCTCCATTTCACAGAGAAAATATATCTTGGACCTGTTAGGAGAAACGGGTATGCTAGGAAGTAAGCCAGCTGATGTTCATATAAATTCCAATCATAAACTGGGGGATTGTTTAGGAAGCACACCTGTTGATAAGGGAAGATACCAGCGCCTGGTAGGCAAGCTCATTTATCTGTCACATACTAGACCTGACATTGCTTTTGTAGTAAATGTCGTGAATCAATTCATGCATGCTTCATTTAAGGACCATATGGAAGCTGTGTACCAAATCTTGAGATATTTGAAAGGACTCGTAACCTCGACTCTTTTTCAGAAAGAATTCTGAAAGATCTATTGAAACCTTCACAGATGCTAATTGGGCAGGATCAGTAGTGGACATAAGATCTACAATCGGTTATTGTACGTTCGTGTGGGGAAATCTAGTCACCTGGAGGAGTAAGAAGCAACCTGTTGTAGCGAGAAGCAGTGCTGAAGCTGAATTCAGAGCTTTGGTACATAGAATTTTTGAAATAATATGTTTAAAGTTACTGTTTCAGGAACTTGGTATTCAGGGAAATAAGCCTATGAAAGTTTATTGTGATAACAATGCAACCATTGCCATGTCACACAACCCCTTTCATCATGACAGGACTAAAACATGTTGAGGTAGACAGACATTTTTTTTAAGAAAAGATAGAAAATAGGATAATATGCATGGTGTATGTGCCTTCTTCTGAACAAGCAGCAGACTTATTGACAAAGGGGTTGTTTAAGCTTATGTTCGAGAAAATGGTGGACAAGCTGGGATTGTTTAACTTGTATTGCCCAACTTGAGGGGGAGTGTTGAAGATTGTAGAATATTGAGGCACATTTTATGGTTTATTTGTTTCCTTATGTACCGGCGTTAGTATAGTTAATATATATATTGTTTACTTAGTTGTAGATTTAACATATATTTATTTTTGGTAGGTGTTCTGCTATATAAAAAGATTGTACACGGCTGAAATAATATACAATTGATTTCCCTCTTCACTGTAGTCTCTTCTCCCTATTCTCCTTCCCGGTTTCAATAAATTTCACTCTTTTTATTTCCTCCATTACTTTCCATTCTGATTACCCAACAAAGAGTGAAATATGTTCACTAAATTCATGTTATGTATGCTACTTCTACCATATCTAATGCTTGGTTCTCAAATTAGCTCATAAAGTTGAGATATATGTATGCATAAATTATATAATTATTTAATTTGATTGATCTTTCTATTCATTTTCTTTTATTAGTTGTTTTATTATTATTATATCATTTAACTATAATCAATGAATTCATGTACAATATTCTTTATCTTTATGGATGGAATGAATTATTTGCTACAATTGTAATTAGTATCGACTAAGAGATTAAAATGTTTCTATCATATTGCTGCATCATAATGATTAGAATTAAAGAACTTTGATCTGTAATATTTTTAATGATACTATAATGTTTTAACGTGAAATTTTATACTAATATTTATAAGTTAACTTATTTGATATATATTTATATATTTGTTAAACCGTGATTTTAAATCAAACCATATTGAAAAAAAATTATATCGATTGGTTTAATTTAGAAATTGTAGTTTGGTTTGATTTGAAAAAATTCCAAATAAATTTAAGTGGTTTGATTTGAAAATTTGTCACAAACTATCAAAACCAAACCAGGCCACCCTAGTTGATATAGAGATTGATCGAATGGAGTCACAAAAGTTTATTAATGTAATTGAATCAAATTTACTAAGAATAAAGGTTTAGTTTGTTATTTTGTGTTCCTTTCCTTTCCATTTTACCATCTTCTACTCCGAGTACATGCCTTCACACTACAGTTTTTCTTTTATGTTTTGGAGAAGTTGCTTTAAAACTACAATTATTTATCTGACATCTTGTAGCACTACATGAGAAAAGCCCTATAAAATATTCAATACAACTTCTCTTCAACATGTCAATTTCCCTTCTATTATTTTATAAGAGAGTGAATGCCAACACAAGTCCGATCATGGAAATATATCCAGGCGAAATGTATATTTTCTCTTTCTCCTATAAACATTGACCAAATACTTAACTACTACTACTATCATTCTAAGAAAAATAAATTTTATCCCTTTATTGCCATCCCATTTCCAGGAAATAGGAAAGACAGAAAAATGTTATAAATGAGTTTACAATATTTGAATCACTCACACTTTATTTTACTTTCTAAAAAGACAAGATAAAATTTCCTACAAAGTTAGCTATAAGTCCCTTCCCAATTCTAGACAATATATTTCCATGTTATCTATGGTTCCTCGTTACGTGTCTACATCATAAGCATGTTTTTTTGATAAAATGTTCATTTCTAGGGTTTAGACAGAAAGAGTGAATTTGCATTAGGATATTACACAAAGGAGTACGACTTGACATCAAACTTTATGCAGTGATTTTTCCCGTCCATACTGTAATATTTTTTTTTTTTGTTTCATAGTAATATTGTTTTCTCAGCAATAAAAACACAAGATTTACATACTACCAAATCTTACTGATAGTAATGGTATTCTATTATCAAGTTTAACAGGGAAACACCTATTCTCATGACACAAGTTTTTGTTATATCAACTCATCATATTTCTTTCCCATTAAACACTTTAAATGCTTACAAAAAAAAAAAAAAAAAAGGTTGACAATCATGATTCCAGCAACGAAGCTGTGATTGCAACATGTTATTGATGATATGAGTACTTAGTTGCAAAATCTTATGGGCTGGATGCTACTTCACCTCAAGGCCAGCCACCTCATGGCGTCGAACTTCCTAACTGGTCATAGAGTAGTTTTCACCATCTGCTTCAAATGCAAGTAATCTATTATGAGTACAAGAAAAGATTGTACCGAGTTTATCGTTAGGTTATCCATTGTCACCCATTTCAACCCTCAAAACTCCGGTCTGGATACTAAGCAATTAAAAATAATATCAAAGGTCCTGCATCAACAAGCCACTAGGAAATCAACAAGTGCTTAAGGATCACTCCTTTACTTCTGTAAGTTAAAGAACCTCGGTAATTCTGATGTGATCCGGGGTAGGCAATCACTTGGTCGAGCCATGGAGCGCGCAAGGTTGAAGTTGACATGCCAAGGAACAAGTTTCATGTTTGGGTCGAGGCTGGAAATCAATTGGATCAACACGAAAGTTATGCAATTGTTTTCAGTCTCATATTGAAACCTATTTTTGACATAGTAAAAGATCGAATTGGAAGATTATATCTGAAGGAAAGTTGTAGATCTTTAAGTAATCTTTCCAATGCACTTTGAATCACATCAATCGGACGTCGGTAGAGAAAGTTATGACCAAATTGCTGAAGGCTGTCCGGAGGGCCACCGGGAACCCTAAGCGGTCGCTTGGGGTTATTAGCAAGCTATCGCCCAGCCATTACCGAAACTAATCTGGAGAAAAGTTGGTCTTCCAAGCTACCGCTTGGAATATAACCAAGCGACCGCTTGGTACAAATTTTGGGGCGAATTTTCTAATTTTGGCGAGATTGTTTATTTTAACTACAATTCTTATTTTTGGTATTTTCTATATTCTAGGACTCTAGAATTTCGTATTTTCCATATTCCTAGGATTTATTGTTTTAGTATAAATAGGATTTATATTCTTCATTGTAAGGAACTTTGAAAGAAACCTTTTGATAGGAATTAAATAAAAGCTTTGCTTTTCTCGTTTGTTCTTCGATGGACAATCCTTATCGAACTTATCAAAGATGAGTAATCTTTGTCGCGTTCAAAATATCGGGTCGTGGGTTCTTCAATTTGTGAGCAAGGGGTTCATTGCATCGTTGTTATCTTTGGGTTACTTGTTTCATATTGTTGGGTTCAAAATCCAAAACTATCCGGGTGAGATTTCGAGGCTTTGTGATCAAGAGGTCGTTGGTTTAATATACCTTCGGTTGCTTGGTTCAACGTTTAGAGGTTAAATCCTAAACCTTGGTCGTATTTGGGCGTTCTTGGGATCCGGTTCATTCTCCTGTGGGTTCGATAGCGTTCCTGCTAACCGGGTTCGCGTCAGGTGGTATCAGAGCTTAGGCCCCAAGATCAAGGTTATATCTTTTATTATTTTTGTGTCTTGTGTTTTTTTTTCTTTCTTTTGTGTTCTTCGCGTTCTTGCGTCCAGTAATTTTTCTAAGTCTTTGATCCAAAAAAATTCAAAAAAAAGAGTCAAAAGATGTTTTTGTGCTCAATTTGAGCCCAAAACAACTTCCGTTTGTTTGGTTATTCTCGTAGCCAAATTTTTTGAGTTTTCTAAAAAAAAAAAAAAAAAAAAAAAATGAATTTTACTGTTCATCCGTACGAAGGTACTGTTCACGTCGGGAAAGTTAAAAAAAAAAAAAAATTCTTGAAAATTGTTTAATATCCTATTGCCTATTCTAAATCCAAAATCAATTTGCGTTCAATCCAATCCAAACTCCAATTCAAGAACCACTTTCTTGACTCTATACAAAAAAATTCACACTCCAATTCAAGAACCACTTTCTTGAATTTACAAAGTCCAATCAAAGTTGTCCAGTTCAAGTCCTTTGAGTCTTTGAGTCAAAATGAGTGATAGGATGGATCGATGGGAAAGGATGTTGGTGGATATGGGGAGTATGTTGGATAGGTTGGAAGAGAAATCGAATAGAACTTATAGGGATCCATGTGATGATGTGTTTAATGTGAGTAGTCGGGAGAGACAGGAACATAGGAATTTTCGTGGAGATGGTGTTAAGAGTAGGATGGGAGGTGCTCTGAAACCCAGAAGGGTTTCGCACCTGGGTTTCCTCTCTGTGGGTCGAATTCGGCCTTCCATCATTCCGGGTTCCCTGCCGTCTGCTCGAAGGTCTGCCGTGTAGGACCCAACACCGATCTGTGGAGTGGTTCGACCTTTTACAGTGGTTGCACCAGTAGCTATTCTTCTTCGTCACTCGAGGTGGCTCTTGTCCACGAGCAACTAGGGCCGAGTTCTCCGTCGCAAGTTGCTTGGAGTCCCCAAGCATGACACATTTCCGGCTGGCCTCCCTACGCACTTCAGCAAATATTTCATCAATAGCTGGAGTTGGTTTGATGCCCAGTAATCTGCCTCGAACTTCATCCAATTCAGGGACTAAGCCGGCCAAGAAATCATATATTCTTTCCTTCTCCACCTGTTTTTTATATTTCTCTGCGTCTTTAGCCGTGTCCCAAGCAATCTGAACGAACATGTCTATTTCTCTCCACAGTCGTTGCAGAGAGTTGTAGTACTGTGTAACATCAAGTTCCCGTTGGCTTTGATTTCTTGCCCTGTTTCGAAGCTCAAACAGTTGAGCAGGATTCTCCAAGTCTGAGAAAGAAACGGTCAGTGCATCCCATAGCTCCTTCGCTGTAGAATGATATAGGTAGGTCTCTCGAATTTCTTCTTCTATTGAATTAACGATTCAAGCCATTACCATGGAATTCTGTGCATCCCAGGTTGCATAGGTTGGATCACTTTCATCCGGTTTTGTAGCAGTTCCAGTCACATACCCAAGGCGGCCACGACCCCGAATAACCATGAGGGCAGTCCGTGACCATTGGAGGAAATTCTTGCTGTTTAGTCGGGTAGTGGTAAGCTGGAGAGAAGTGTTTTCAGAGATGGCAGTCATGGGTGAATAATTTGAAGTGATGGGTGCACTTGTAGAGATAGATTCAGGGATTGTTGTGGAGTTTCCTGAATCTTCTTTCTCTGCGTGCACCTGTCATGGCCAATCTTTCCATTCAACCTTCTCAAATAAACCCGGACTCTGATACCATGAAACCAGGGAGAAAGGTAGAAGGAAGAGACCAAGAGGAAAATAATCACTTCATTGAAAAAAACCTAGCCGTGTACAATCTGAATATATAACAAAATACATACCAAAACTAACTATGTGCTAAATTTACAACAAAGGCAACTAAATATATATTGTCTCTAATAAAGCCGGTACATAAGAAAACAAATAACTTTAAAAAATCTTATCAATATTCTGGAATCTTCAACACGAAATTTACAAGGACACAAACTCATAAACCTCTCTTTTCTCTAACCTTGATTCGCATACTGATCTACAGGATGGCAATAATTAGGCTCCACAAATTAAGACAAATACCTTTTTTTTTTTAAAGCAAAAAAATACAAGTGAAGCTAGTCATCTTGCTAGAAAAAGGTTCTAGATTGTACTGATACAGTTTAAAAGACTGGGACAAGGAAATTTTTCTTGTTTTCTCTCACTTCAGATTCTTGCTTTCTTTAGAAGCTAGCTTGCTTTCATGTATTTTAGGGGTGCACGCTAGACAAGCAAAGCAGAATGCATGAAAGAAAAAAGCATAACTTGATTGAAATAAACAATATCCTGGGATCAAGCCCAATATGTGAAAGCTTTAACCCTGCTACAGCTTAAAATATATAGCTATTAAAGTTGAAGTATGAGACTACGATATTACTTTTAGATTTCCAGAAACAGAAACAAAATATAATAAACTAGTCGTCACTCTGAAAATTAAATATTTATTTTAAAACAATTTAATTTTTTCAGAATTTGAGCTAAACTTGATTACTGAACACACTTGAAGTCACTCTTATGTACTACTGGTTTACTCGGCTATCAATGAAGAATTGATTTGTCGAAATGAAACCATAAAAACCCGCCTTTTCCCTAACAACTAAAACTGAAAACCTTAAAGAAATAGTTTCACTGGTTTCGATAAAAAGGTACAGAACCGTGGAAGCAACAGAGAAATATATATTGCCTCTGGAGAAAATTTACAAGGCTTTGAATGAAATCATGCTTTCACAAAATCAATCATCACATTTAGTTTCATACACCAAGCTCCATCCTGACACTGAACTATCATATACTAAATTGAATGTCATTGTGAAAGTTTATGAAAGAGTAGATTAGTCATATACCAAGCTTAGCGTGCCACTGATTTAGGATTTCCTACAGAACAGGCAAAATACCTTAATGCAGCTTACTAGGAATTCTTTTAACCAAATCCAACTTAAAGACCAAGGTCAGCAGTTCTAATTATCTATTTCCAACTAAATTAACATGCTTGAATTCTTTGCAAGCTAAGAGTTGGTTCTCGTGATTCATTTTAAAACTTTTTGAAGTGAGTAATTTATATTCATGTATAACAATTAGATGGTATAAGACCAATATCAAGTTGATTTCCATCTTTAAGCATAGTAATTTCCATGTCTATGAAAACCACGGGGTTAAAAAAAAAAATTTAGGACATAAAATAGACAAACAAACTGTTAAGATACATGAGTTTACCAAAACCCAATATGAGAACCAAAAGAGTTGAATTGAATTTAAAAAAGCACTTGCCTGCATTTCTCCTAGAAGCTGTCTCTCAATTGCATTGAAAGAATCAACAATTTCCAATTCAGACATTTTAGATATCAACTGCCGTATGTTTGTATTAATACTAGCTTGCCTCCATAGTTTATATTGTTCTTGCTCAGCAACAGCACGCTTTCTGCGAAACCATGGCAAAAAGTTGTGTCCTTTCAAGAACCGCCTGCATAATAAATAAAATGACACAAACCAGATGCGTTCTACTTAGTTGCATATATAACTAGGAAACACCACATGCAAAAATAGAAATCCAAAATTTAGCAGATAAGACTACGTCAAAGACTTGAATGCAAGAAGCCTTTCTTGGGGAAATTGAGATCTTCCAGAGATGCAAGTAAGAGAAGCAAACTAATGAGAATTAAATAAGAGCTTAGGGGGGTAACAGATGCCTTGGAAATTCTCCTAACATTTGATATGACCATCTAGAGGAGCATTGGTATCAGATGGCACAAATTTGCAAAACCACTAATCTATCAGGTGGGAGTTGGGATAGGATTCAATTTTGGACTGATGTATGGTATGAAAAGAAGCCTCTGCAGCAGGAATATCCTGTCCTCAGTTGTCCAAGATATCCAATCAAAAGCCAGTAATGTGGTGAAAAGTAATTGAGAAATATTTGCAACCCTAACTTGTGATGAAAATGTAAAGACCAGGAAAAGGAAAGTGTAATAGTAATGTTGCACAAACTTTAAGAAGTCCTGGTGACATTGAAGACAGAAATAGGAGAAAATATGTCCTTAGTCTCTATCTAAATATTCACAAGGAAGCAGAAAATGTAATTCAGGGAAGCAAGCATGGAAGACTAGAGTCACTTCATGGCAAGGAAGCAACTCAACAAATTAATCTTATGAGTTATAAGGGACAATTATATTCTCTCTATAAGAAAGATGATTACACTGCAAACATGTGTTCCTATATTGTTTATGTTGGGTTTTGATACCCAATGAATCCGGGAGATGATGAAACAGATGTAGGATAATTCATCGACATCATAAACTTGACTCGACCCAAAAACAATCTTGCACACTTTAGGATGGCCCAAGAGTTTGGCCCAATTGTCATTGTGGTTATTGGTTATATTTGGGCCCATCTAGTTGGTTAGTTTAGTCTTTTATTTGGTGGCCCAATTAATGTCTTGGTCCACGTAGGAGGTGACTGATAGGCCACCTGTACAAATTAAATACCAAAGACGCAAGGGAAAGGCAGGGGCAGAAAAGGAACAACAAGAGAATGTTAACAACCAGCATGTGCCCATAACAGATTGCCCATAACAGATACGGTTATTGGGTAGGATATAAGCAAAGAAAGAGGAGGAAGAAAGCAGCCGAGAATTAAGGATAACACTGGGAGAGACTGGACCTCTCGAACGTCCATTTTTCCTTTTCTTATTGTCATTTTCATTTAAGCATAATTTCCATTTCTAGTGAAAATAGCAGCCAGTATCTATGGCCTTGTTTTTTTCTGAATCATTTTAATACAACAATTCATTGAGTTCATTTGGGTCTTATCATTTTGGTATCAGAGCACCTTCCTGGGATGACGCTAGCTGAACGAGTAAGTGAAATGGAGGGGAAATTGGAAATCATTCAGTCTGGGTTGGAAACAATGAAACCCGAAGTGCAACGAATTCAGAGTATGGAAAAGAACATGATTCTGATGATGGAACAACTCAAGTTGGTGATGCACCGCTGGGATGAACAGGAAAGGGATCGGAAGCAGACGGGGCAGGAAGAACTTCCTGCGTCGGAATTCACGGTGGATTCAGCCATGACACCCGGAGGAGGAGACTTGAGTAAAGAGCAAAACGGGGTACCGTGGCGACTGGAATGCAGGAATAGAAGGCTAGAGATTCCAGTATTCGAAGGGGAGAACCCAGAAGGTTGGGTGTTCAAGGCTGAAAGATATTTTAGCCTCACCCAAGTTACGGAGGCAGAGAAAATGGAGGTCATCGCCATTTGCTTTGAGGGAGAAGCCCTTTCATGGTATCAATGGCAGCAGAGGCGGAAGAAGGTATCAAGCTGGGAAGAATTGAAGGGATTAGTGCTGAACCGTTTCCGAGCAATCCACGGGGGTACCAGCTAGGAGAGATTTTTAGCTCTCCGGCAAGAAGGATCAGTGAGGGAATACCGGCAAATGTTCGAATCCTTGGCTGCACCATTAACAGAGATTCCAGATGGGTTATTGGAGGGCCACTTCGTTAATGGACTAAAGGCAGAGTTGAAGGCTGAACTGAGGGTTATGAGGCCCAGTGGGCTGGAGGAGATAATGGATTTTGCCCAGTGGATTGATGAGAAATTAATGGGTCAAAGACAATGGGTTGGTCCAACCAGAAATAAGGCTAGTTCGTTTCCTTCAAACAGACCCCCGACCCAATTACATTCCCAACCATCTAGAATCAACCCGTTATCTCCAAAAACGTACCCCAACACTAGCCCCAATCACTCCACTTCTACTTTTCTTCCCTGATACAACACCACCCTGGGATCGCAACCATCTCCGGTGGGAAAGAGTAACACCTCTTCCTTCCGGCGCTTAAGTGAAGCAGAGTTGCAAGCGAAGAGAGAGAAAGGGCTATGTTTCCGGTGCGATGAAAAATACTCCATTGGACATCAGTGTAAGAACAAGGAGTTACAGGTGATGTTGATCTATGGGGAGGAGGAACCTGCGGCGATCGAGGACGGGGAACACGTTCCGCACGAGGAGGAGGTGCAGGCGTTGGGAAACGACGGTGAAGCTGTAGAGCTCTCCATAAACTCGGTGGTGGGGTTGACTTCACCTCAAACCATGAAGGTTAAAGGGAAAATTGGAGAGCAAGAGGTGGTAGTGCTGGTGGACTGCGGGGCGACCCATAATTTCATTTCGGCAGATTTGGTCCAACAATTAGAAATACGCCGGACAGAGACAACGGGCTATGAGGTTATCATGGGAACGGGTTTTGCTGTGCAAGGAGCTGGAATCTGTAAAGGAGTTGTCCTCAAGCTCCAAAATCTAGAAGTTGTTGATGACTTCCTCCCTTTGGAGTTGGGAAGCTCCGATGTTATATTGGGGATGAAGTGGTTATCAGCCTTGGGAAAAATGACTATTGATTGGAAGTCATTGGTAATGCGGTTTCAAGTGGGGGGAGCAATGGTTACTCTTCAGGGCGACCCGAGCTTGAGTAAGACTCTAGTCAGCTTAAAATCGATGATGAAGGCGTTTAAGGAGAGTGGGAAAGGGATTTTGTTGGAGCTAGGGAGCTTATCGGTCGAAGAGTATGAAGGGGGTGAGAGGCAAGCCGGGAAAATTAAGGAGTTGGAACCACTGCTGATGGAATTCGATGGTATCTTCAGAGAACCGTGGGGATTACCTCCACGTCGAGGCAGGGACCACGCCATTGTACTCCAACCAGGAGCCGAACCCGTAAGCATCAGGCTGTACCGTTATCCCTATAGCTAGAAAAATGAGATTGAGAAGCTGGTGTAAGGGAAATGCTAGCTGCAGGAATAATCAGACCGAGTGTAAGCCCATTTTCCAGTCCTGTGTTGCTGGTTAAGAAGAAGGACGGGGGTTGGAGATTTTGTGTGGACTACCGGGCACTAAACAAGGCAACTGTGCCAGAAAAGTTTCCAATTCCAGTGATAGAAGAACTATTGGATGAATTGCAGGGCACCACCATTTTTTCTAAGTTGGATTTAAAGGCAGGATATCACCAAATTCGAGTCGCAGCAGGGGACATCCCTAGAACGGCCTTCCGTACCTACGAAGGGCATTATGAATTTTTAGTTATGCCCTTCGGCTTGACGAATGCTCCAGCCACTTTTCAGTCATTGATGAACAAAATGTTTAAGAACAGTTACGGAGATCAGTGTTGGTTTTCTTTGACGACATCCTCGTTTACAGTCGGAGTTTAGAAGAACATCGGGAACATCTGCGGTGGGTTTTAAAGAGATTGGAGGAACAACAACTGCACTTAAATGAAAAAAAATGTGTATTCGGCCAGCAAGAAATAGAGTACTTGGGGCACATCATCTCGCAGAAGGGAGTAGCGGCTAACAAACTCAAACTTCAGGCGATGGTGGATTGGCCAAGTCTGAAATGCCTCCGAGATCTACGCGTCTTCTTGGATCTGACAGGGTACTATAGAAGGTTCGTGAAAGATTATGGAAAGCTGGCGTGGCCGTTAACGGAGAGATTAAAGAATAATTTTTATTGGGATGAGGTAGCAGAGAAAGCATTTAAGGAGTTGAAGACGAGGATGACCACGCTGCCAGTTTTGGGCTTGCCAGACTTCACGGAACCATTCGTCGTGGAGACAGACGCTTCCGGTTATGGGCTGGGGCGGTGTTGATGCAAAACCAGCGACCCATTGCCTTTTTTAGTCATGCTTTGAATCCACAAGGCAGGGAAAAATCAGTTTGTGAAAGAGAGCTCATGGCTATAGTCTTTGCGGTACAGAAATGGAGACATTGTCTCCTGGGCCGCCGTTTCATTATCAAGACTGACCAGAAAAGTTTGAAATTTTATTGGAGCAGAGGCTAGTCAATCCCGAATACCAGAAGTGGATGGTGAAACTGATGGGGTTCCAATTCGAAATTCAGTATAAAGCTAGCTTGGAAAATAAAGCAGTCGATGCCCTGTTGCGGATTCAGCACTCGCCAAAGTTACTGGCTCTGTCGTTACCTGGGATAGAACAGTTGGAAGGACTAGCGAAGGAAGTGGCGGGGGATACAACCTTGCAGAAAGTTGTTGAAGGGCTCAAACAGGATTCATCTGATTGGCCAGATTACTCCATCTGTGAGGGGCTCTTACTGTTTAAAAGGAGACTGATACTACCCAAAGGTTCATCACTTATACCTCTGGTGATGTCTGAGGGTCATGATGGCAGCTTGGGGGGTCACTCAGGGTTCTTAAAAACATATAAGAGGATCACTTCAAATGTGTATTGGGTGGGCATGAAGAAAGACATCCATAGGTATGTCAAAAATTGTTCCATTTGTCAACAGAACAAGTATGAATCGTTATCCCCAGGAGGGCTGTTACAACCACTTGCAATCCTGAACCAGGTATGGGAGGATATTGCCATGGATTTTGTAGAAGGGTTGCCAAAATCTGGAGGGTGGGATTCGTTACTAGTGGTGGTAAATAGGCTGAGTAAATACGCACATTTCATTACATTGAAGCACCATTTCTCAGCCATCGGAGTAGCAGGGATATTTGTCAAGAAGATTGTTCGACTCCAAGGGATACCGCGCTCCATTGTATCAGACAGAGATAAAATTTTCATGAGCAAATTCTGGGAGGAATTATTTAGGCTGCAGGGCACGAAGTTATGTCGGAGCACCGCATACCATCCACAATCAGATGGACAGTCAGAGGTGGTGAATCGGACGGTAGAGACGTATCTTCGCCGTTTTGCTTCTTCAAAGCCGAAGTCGTGGGCAGTTGGTTACCGTGGGCAGAACTTTGGTATAATACTTCGTACCACTCCTCAACTAAAGTTTCGCCTTTTCAGATATTGTATGGGAGGGAGCCCCCACCGCTGGTCCGATTTGAGAAGGGTTCTACTCCAGTTTCAATGGTGGAGCAGCAACTGTTAAAAAGAGATGAGATGTTGTAGGAACTAAGAACGCAGCTACTCCGTGCTTAGTCATGCATGAAGAGAACAGCAGACTGCAAGAGGGACATCCAGTTCAGTGTAGGTGACCTGGTTTACCTGAAGATACGGCCTTATCGCCGCAAAACATTAACTGCTCGCTCAAATGAGAAGTTAGCTCCCAGATTCTATGAACCGTATAAGGTTGAGAAGAAGGTGGGAATGGGGGCATACAAACTCTCACTTCCGGAAGACTGTCACATTCATCCGGTATTTCACGTGTCCCAATTGCGTAAGGTGGAAGGGAATCCCCAGATGGTGATTGACATTCCAAGCCACTTGAATGGGGAGCTAGAAATGATAGTCGTACCAGAGGCCGCTTTGGGAGTCCAACCAGGGAAGGGAACCAACATCAGGGGCATTGAAGCTTTGATACAATGGAAGGGTTTACCAACCCTGGAGGCAACTTGGGAACCGTATGATTTATTACAGCAACAATTTCCAGATTTTCACCTTGAGGACAAGGTGAGTTTCGTGGGCGGGAGTAATGATAGGCCACCTGTACAAATTAAATACCAAAGACGTAAGGGAAAGGCAAGGGCAGAAAAGGAACAACAATAGAATGTTAACAACCAGCATGTGCCCATAACAGATTGCCCATAACAGATACGGTTATTGGGTAGGATATAAGCAAAGAAAGAGGAGGAAGAAAGCAGCCGAGAATTAAGGAGAACACTGGGAGAGACTGGACCTCTCGTACGTCCATTTATCCTTTTCTTATTGTCATTTTCATTTAAGCATAATTTCCATTTCTAGTGAGAATAGCAGCCAGTATCTCTGGCCTTGTTTTTTTTCTGAATCATTTTAATACAACAATTCATTGAGTTCATTTGGGTCTTATCAGTGACCTAATATTCATCCTATATATCCATCCCATTTGCAGCCATGTGGAGTTGTGTGTGATATTGCAAGAGAGGGAGACAGCCGAGAAAGGAGAGAAGAGAGGCAACTGTGAGAGAGAGGGAAAGGGCAGCCAAGTGGTGAGGTGAATTGAGAGAGATTCAACCATTGTTATCTTTTTCTTCCTCCTCCATTTGTAGCTTGCAAATCACCCACCCCTTTGTGTCCTTTGTGGATTAGAAGAAGGGTAATCGGAGTGGGTAGAAAAAGGCAACCGAAGGTAAAGGAAGTTTTGGGTCGAGCTTGAGTCAGGTGGTGTTCGTTTGGTTGATTTCTGAGAACGAATCAAAATTTCTCGAAGGTTTTCTACGAAAAATGGTATCAAAGCCTATGTTGTTGAAAAATCTATGATTTTAGGGTGAAAAACGAACTGGAAGCCGTCCAAAACGAAGTTGGAAAACCGCCAGAAAAATAGGAAAAATCTAGAGAGTTTTCAAAATAAACCTGTCGGACTGTTTTTTGCATTTTTTGGCGAAACCACTCATCATTTGGAGAAACGGATACCGCCGTTAGACTCAGCAAGCAGAGCCAATTCTGGAAGGGTTATGCGTGGTGGACGGCGCCGATGTGGGACTCCGACGGGGCGCGTCGGCCGGATTCCAACGATGGCTTCTTTAGACAGAATGTTCCCAATGATGAGACGGATCCTGCGGTGTTGTCGTATTTCATTTTCGGGCAATATGGTGAAAGTTGGACGATTTTGCCCTTTTACGTCCAAGTGTCGTTTCATATTGCTGCGATTGCTGGAGGCTTTAGGATGAATGTTGATGGTCCTAAATTGGTGAATTCGCATCTCTCGATATTTACGAACCTTCAGACGTGTTCCGCCCTGTATCGTGTTCTTTGCTTTTTATTATTACAATTAAAATTATTGTGTAGCATAATTTATTTTTCCTCATTACAAATCATCGTGTGGGGTGACGTTAGGATTGGGGTTATCGTGAAGGGGTAACCATTGTCTATTGCTAGACCTAAAAACTATTTGTTAATTATTTGTCTTAAATTCTTTGTGAATTTGTTACCAACTTTTTTACATTGTTAGAATTGTATGTGACCTTAGGAAAGTTTGTTTGACTATTTTGTGTGAATTATGTCTTTACTTTGCTTGTGGTCATTAGTTGGTATTGATGACATGTAGGTCTAAGGCAAGTGCGAAAAGTAAGATATGTTTTAACTGTGATAAAATTTGGACATGGTAAAATGATTGTCCTAGGAATGATAATAAAAGGAAAGATGAGATGAGAGGCGAATTTGGCTATAAGGTCGAGTGATGACCTACGTGAGGTTTATTGAGAGTAAACCTGGTTACTGCATGTGCATCTGTGTGTAATCCATTTTCCGCATGTGTGTGATTGCTCAATTTCATTGCATGGTTATATGTTGCATTTCAATGTGTTTGATATGTGCATTGACATAAATTTTGAGCAATCTTATTACTTTGTGTAATGTGCTTACATGCATAGTGGGGTTGAGTTTTGTGGCGTACTCCGTTTACTCTGTATGTGGTGTGAGAGAGTGTAGTAGTGAGAAGAAAGATGGGCAGCCATTATCTCCTTTATCTTTGTGAGCCTGTGTGATTTGTGAGATTTTGTAAGACAATGTAGGGTTATCTTATTCCTCTTTGTGAGCCTCATTTGTGAGTGTAGTGAAGTAACCAATTTTTTCTTCTTCTATTCTCTTTGTGAGAGCCACTTTACCTTTTCCTTTGTAGATTTTTTGAGCATTGGTGATTAGAGTAACCTTGTGGTGCGTGGGTCAATTTAAATTGAGCCCTAACCTTTGTTGTCGTCGAAATGTATTGATTTGTCATAGTGAGTTTGTGATGCATTTACAATGAGGATGTCTATTGGTAATATGGAGTATAGATGCCTAGGGGTACATTGTGGTTTGATACCGAGGGATATAGAGTGTGACATTTGGATCACGAGTGGAGATGTGATTAAATGTCTGAAATTCTTTATCTGTAAAGAGACCCTGATCAGGTGGAGTGTGAATAAGGCACTTCTATCACTTCTGTCAGGTGGAAACTCATTATCCACTTAGGTTGGGAGAAGTGATGTGGTGATAGAGAATTATCCCAAGAATTTAAGATCTATTGTGACTTACCATTTAGACATGAGTTGAGTGATTAGTCTAGTGAGCACGGTGGGCGATGAGTGGAGATATGTGTTCTCGAGGTAGAAATAACACAGAATGGGATAGAATAAGTGTGGCAAGATCTTTTCTTGGGGTCATTTATGCATTATTGCATATGTGTTGACCGTGTGTTTGATTAACATGGTGTTAATCTATTGTTCTGTGTAAACATGTTTGAAAAAACCTATGTGTGTTATCCTATATTATATCGGCATCGCATGTTTTATTTTCTCTTGACTGATTACTGTGAATGTGTTCTCGAGGTATGTGTTCTCGAGGTAGAAGTAACACAGAATGGGATAGGATAAGTGTGGCGAGATCTTTTCGTGGGGTCATTTATGCATTTGCTGCATATGTGTTGACCGTGTATTTGATTAACATGGTGTTAATCTGTTGTTCTCTGTGAACATGTTTGAAAAAATCTATGTGTGTGATCATATATTATATCGGCATCGCGTGTTTTATTTGCTATTGACTGATTATTGTGAATATTTGTTTCTACTTGGATGTTCTTGACCTTAGTCCTGGTGAGTATATGAAGTAGGTATGGTATGTATTTCAAGTTGAAAACACGAGATAAGGTCTGTGATACCTATTTTATTGGTTACCTTGATTATGCAAGTATAAACTGTGTGTTTTGTTTGCTTGCAAATTTATTGGGAATCAAAGTGGAGATTTGTTGGGTTTTGATACCCAATAAATCCGGATGATGATGAAAAATAGATGTCGGATAATTTATCGACACCATAAACTTAGCTCGACCCGAAAACTACCTTGCACACTTTAGGATGGACCAGGAGTTTAGCCCAATTGTCATTGTGGTTATTGGTTATATATTTGGGCCCATCTAGTTGGTTAGTTTAGTCTTTTATTTGGTGGCCCAATTAATGTCTTGGTCCATGTAGGAGGTGACCTAATATTCATCATATATATCCATCCCATTTGCAGCCATGTGGAGTTGTGTGTGATATTGCAAGAGAGGGAGACAGCCGAGAAATGAGAGGAGAGGCAGTTGTGAGAGAGAGGGAAAGGGCAGCCAAGTGGTGAGGTGAATTGAGAGAGATTCAACCATTGTTATCTTCTTCTTCCTCCATTTGAAGCTTCCAAATCACCACCCCTTTTGTGTCCTTTGTGGATTAAAAGGGTAACCGGAGTGGGTAGAAAGAGGCAACCGAAGGTGAAGGAAGTTTTAGGTCGAGCTTGAGTCGGGTAGTGTTCGTTTGGTTGATTTCTGAGTCCGAATCAAAGGTTTCTCAAGGATTTCCTCAACAGTTTAGTAGCTAGAGGCCAGAGCTTTATGGTCACTTTGATAGAAAATTGCTTAGTAGTCTAGGTTGTGCCAGTCATAGTTAAAAGGAAAAAATTGCAGCAAAGATCCCAACCTATGGCCTTCTTAACAACTGTGTCCTCAATCTTTTCGTCTTATTAAGTATTCAAACCTCTTTGCTTTTTAGTTTTATTTCTACTTTTCCCTTTTTCATAATTTAATTGAGAATAAGAGTAAAATCATCCTTTCAACAGAAATCTAACTTATTAAAGGTCATGGATAGTGTTAAGAAACAGCTCTCGTGCTAATTATGGTTACTTGGGAAGGACCAAATGATAGAACTTTTAAGCAATTATTTAATTCTACCTATCTGAAAGGAACATAAACTGGGAATATATTATTATTAAAAGTAGGCATACAATGTACAAAAAGTTTATACCCAAAATACCCTGATACTTGTGCTTTCTTCACTGATCTTTAGCAAATAAACACAATTATATAGCAATGAGACACTTCTCTGCACACAGGATTCCACCCCACTATTGTTGAAACTCACTTATCACTAAAAAAAATTATGTACTGATCAATATAACAAGAGATGGAAATTTAACATCATTACCTGTATAGTTCCAGCCAATTTGACCTCATTCTCTTCAGTAGAAATTTGCCAGGACCTCTTGCTGATAAGCTCGATAGGAATTCCTCGGTATTGAATGAGGGTAGGGGAGGAGGATCAGAAAATGGAGATGATCCTTCAGAAGGTGTAGATGCTTTGAAATATGGGCCAAAAGGGGCCAAGAAATTAGTGGTGAGCTCCAAAAAATGGCGACGCAATATATCATTGTTAACAACTGACATTGACTCCTCAACCCTTGGAGACATGCCCGCATCAACAAGCCTATTCAGGATAGACGTATCCAGCTTTGTCACTGCAGCATAATTTGTCCAAATGGCCTCTTTGTGCTCTGTCATCAGACACAAAGGGCCATCTCTCCTCAACTTCACAGCATTCAAGAAATTTGCAGGAGCAAACTTCCTTAAAGAAAGACGCTGATTTAATCCCTCATGTCCAGCAGGATTTCCCCCAGTTGAAGCCCTGGAACCAATGGCAGAACGAATTGAATTTGAAGCAGGACTACCAACTGAAACAATGTGAGGCATATTACGCAGCGCTTTTAAGAAAAAGAGGTTTGTCACACCCAGAATCATCGGAGGAAATGAAGCCCCCTCTGGAAGACAGTTTAAATGTGCAAATTCTGGATCATGAATAGTAAAGTAAGGCCTAAAGTCAATGCTGCAAAGAAGAGGGGCAACCAAACTAACTAGACCAGCAACAGCTTCACAACACTGTGGAGGTGTTGGTGCTATGATTAGAATGGGCTCCCCAATGATTAACAACTCCCACAACTTCCAGAGCTGCATCAACAGACCCCTAAATGCGCCAAAAAGATCTGAGTCATGAAATAGACCATGTGGTACAGACTGATTTGAAGGAAGCAGAGGAGCCAGTGATGAAGCAGAGTCCTCAAAGAATACACCGTTATCTGATGGCAAACTATGAGAAGGTGGTAAGTTTACTTTAAGTACCGCATTCCCAATAGGAAGCTCCATTAGCTGACCAGGAATAGGAGTGGACCACCTTGATACATAGGCAGCAATATAATTAAGAGCTTTCTTTCCAACGTCAAAGTACAAAGGTCCCATGATTTGTAACAAAGGTCTAAACACACTAGAGTAGGGGCTATGAGAAAGAATTACGACTGATTTTTGTTCCCCACCTCGCTTTAACCTCTCGTCATGTCTCTGCCTATTAAACACAAACCCATACAAGTATTTTGAGGTAAAGCTGTGGAAATTTCTATTTCTTTGGTTTAGCACACCTGCAGTCACTGGCTCTTGGAATGCTTCATTATTATCTACTTCAACCATGTCTGACGGTGCCGCATTGGCCACTTGAGAAGTTTCCCTTCTCCTAGTGCGGAAGAAGAAGATACAATCATGGATGCTTGACCGGTTGTGATGCTGGGAAACAGAATCAGGAAATGAACTAAAGGCAACTTCAAGCTCTTCATTTTGGCTCAGACGGCCAGGTGGATAACACTCCTCGATGAGCTGACCCTGCTCTAGATCAAACCTAATGATACAAAATGCAACGATCCATTTCTGCAAAGATCTTTCATCGACTTTTAATTCAGGTTCTGACTTCACAGAAAATGTAGGAGATCGATTCATTTTCAGCTAGCCCAAATCCAACAGTCATCCATCAAATGAACTCCACTTTCAGCATTGTCATACTCAAAAGATTGCAGGATATGACTTGATCACTGAAATTTGCAAAGTTGTATCACCAACTCAGACCCGAAAGGGGAAAAGTTCCCAAGGGAACTGCAACTAGTATAAGATGCATAACCTTCTCAGGAGAAGAGCTCCTTATGACAAAATAGAACCCATCTTCGATGCAATAATTGGCAGAATAATAATCAAGATGACAGGTTCCACCACATATATCTAGGGAGAGGAAAAGAAATGAGGAAAACTCTTAAAATGCAGGGTTGATTTGAATCATCATTCATGCAAAATAAACGGAAATTAGAATTAACTAAAAAAAAAAAAAAAACTCAATTCACAAAAGGCACGGCAAATGCGTTTAAAAACAAACTTCTTTCTGAAAGAGGGAAACCCACATAAAAGCATCAAAATTTAGCCTTGAACCAACAAATTATCATACGTTTATGAAACAGAA
The DNA here is from genome assembly GCA_019395295.1 of Osmanthus fragrans. Taxonomy (NCBI): domain Eukaryota; kingdom Viridiplantae; phylum Streptophyta; class Magnoliopsida; order Lamiales; family Oleaceae; genus Osmanthus; species Osmanthus fragrans. Next base: position 10,555,618 of record CM033348.1, on the reverse strand, counting down.
ATAAGCATTTATATGAATTTGATCATTAACTCACATTCGATAAAAAGTTCAATTATTACCTAAATCGCACACGTATGCAGAAGCTGCAATCAGCGAAAAGCATTTTGGATCTGCCGAAATCGGATGAACAATCCGGAAGACGAAATTTACAAAAAGAATCAAAATCTTGTATGGGATTTTGTTGCAAGTACAAGTTGGATTGAAGGGTCTTTTTTAGTCTAATTTTGAAATGTTTTGATTCTTATCAGACTTGAAATGAATTTTGTTGGAGCAAAATTAGGTCTCTTTCATATACCTTTTGTAGTTGTTTCCGTGTTTGGATTTTCATGTTTTATTTGTTTTTTTGAAAATTTTCATAAATGTCACTAAAATAGAAAATTTACTATTTTTTTTCATTTGCACATAATTTGTTCAAAAATGTCACTTTTATGTTGTGAAATATCCTCATTATCCTTGCAAACACATATGGTACAATTTATGACATGATTTGAATGACATTAATAGTCTTGATATTTTGATTAAATTTCAATATTTTATTGTAATATATATGTATATTATATTTCTATTTAATGTATTTTATATTAGATATATGTATATTATATTGTCTATTTTGAATTTTGTTAATACAAAAAAAAAAAGATAAAAGAAGTTGAAATGTTAACTCTACTAATTACTTATTTTAATTGTTTATTTATTATTTAATTCACTTGTTTATTTAAATATATCATTAATTGTTTTAATTGTTTACATATATTATTTATTTACTGTTTAATTAATTAATTATTTATGTAATATTTAATTTAATTTTAATTAAATATTTCATTAATTACTTTAATTATTTACGTATATTATTTACTTCACATTTAATTAGTTATTTTTATTTATTTATGTTAATTGTTTATTCAATATTTAATTTAATTTCTTTAAATATTTCATTAATTATTTTAATTGTTTATGTATATTATTTCCTTAATATTTCATTACTTTATTTAATTATTTTTTTAAAATTACTTATTTTAATTATTTATCTAATATTTAACTTCATTTTTATTTAAATATGTCATCAATTATTTTAATTGTTTATGTATACTTAATATTTAATTAGTTATTTAATTTATTTATTTTAATGAATTATTTTAATTACTTATTTCATATTTGATTTAATTGTCTCTTTACTTTTTAAATATTTATTTAAATAAACAATTAAACAAATAATATACATAAACAATTAAATTATTATTTAACTGTAATGTTGATTGATTTTATGCACCCATCTGATTGACAAGTCAAATTTTATCTAATTTTATGCACTCATCTGTCTATAATTATTGAGGTGAACTGTCGGGAACGACATTTCATCTGTTGGGAACGACATTTCATCTATCGAGATTTACCCATCTATCGAGAATTACTGTAGCAACGGACATTCTCTGACGGTTGTACAGCAATTTTATCTGACACGTACAGTACTTTTGTACAACTTTCAGCCCACATTCAATAGGGGACATGCATGGTATTACAATTTCTGCGAAGGGTAAAACAGTACAAAATTGACATTTTTGATATGTCTAAAAAAAGTGACATTTTTGTAATTAGATACAAGGAATTTGACACTTCGTGTAATTTCCTCTTGTTTTTATTGGGATGGTTGCAGCACTGGCCCCCAATCCATAGATCTTTATCATAAATTGATGAGTTCTTTTAAGTTTGACCCAGTCAAAATATTCAAATTCCACTTTGACTTTAAAAAACATGAAATTTTCTACAATGACCTCCAAGGCGTAAAAAGACGAAAAGGACCTTAAATATATAAAACAATTACTAAATATTGATTTGTTCAAAGACAATAATACCCTTTATTTCACAAATAAAAACCAAACACTACGTAAATTTTCAAACTTGTTTGCTTTTTCTTATCTGTCCATTCCAATATAGATAAAAAAATTCTCTCTACTTTCATCAGCCTCAACAATAAAATCTGGGAAATCGATGAACGCTGAAGGCCGGAATTTTTTTATATCAATCACTATAATTTCAGTAAGTACATTTTACGCATATTTAATTTCGTTTTCATCAAATTAGTATACGTTTTTATCGATAAAATTTATTATGATGTATTTGTTAGTAGATTAAATTGTTAATAGATCTATAAATTTTTTAAGCATGAAGAAGAAAAAAATTCACCTGTATCTTTCAGAAATTAGTATACGTTTTTTTCGATAAAATTTATTATGATGTATAATGTGTTATTAGATTAAATTGTTAATAAATCTATAATTTTTTTAAGCATGAAGAAAAAAAATTCATCTGACGAAATAGATCTGATAGAAATTGGGATAGACCAGATAGAAGCAGCTGGCCGAAACAGCCGGTTGTTTTCACTTTTTTTTTTTTTAATTTCACTGTTTTTTTTCCTATGATTAAATGTAAATTCTATTTCATCATACAGATATGAATGTAGTCCCGGTCTGTTACTTTGGTGATTTCGAACGAGATGAAAGAAATCGATGGATATGGAAATATACGAGTGAAATATGTACTATCGCGATTGTCTTATCATCAAGTACATCATATGAAGAATTGTACAGTGATTTACAGAACAAACTGAATGTTGATACCTCTCAATACGATATGGAATTGAAATTTATATTCATCCAGCACGAAGCAATTGTCATGGCACCTATAAGGATTTATTCTGATGCTGAAGTAAATTATTTATTCCTTCTGAACCAAAAGGAGATGACTTCTTTTTGCATGACTTTAGTGATGAAGGATGTTGTCGAAGGTAATTTGAATGGAGGGGATCACAATGGTAATGATTTTTGGGCTACTGTGGAGATAGCTCGTGATGATAATGTGGTTATTCCAGATACAGATGCTCCTCAACGTGATATCGTTGTTACGCACAGAATTCCATCTGTAGTTGATAACAACGAAAATCAAAATGAATTTACAAATGAGGATTTGTTTGCTTCTCGTCAGAGACATGAGCAGGGTGGGACTCAACAGTTGTAATGAGTGGATCGTCCTCTAACTCTTCGCGCGTGGTTCCCGATGAAGATGATTTGGCTGTCGGACAACTGTTTCAAACAAAGAAATATTTGCAGGAATCACTACACCTACTTGCAATAAAATACAATTTTGAGTTCAAAGTGAAAAAATCATCGCAGTCGTTGTTGTTGATCGCATGCGTCGATGACAATTGCAATTGGCGTTTGCGAGCGGCGAAGATGGACACGAACGCGTGCTTTGTAGTTCGCAAGTATACACGAGAACATACTTGTGAAGTGGGAATTGGTCGAAGTGATCACAAACAAGCCCGTGCTTGGTTGATTGGTCGACAAATAATGCACAGGTATGAGGACCCACGGACAATCTACAGGCCTTCGGACATCATTAACAACTACCGTCGAGATCATGGAGTGATCTTGAGCTACCAGAAGGCCTGGAAGGCCAAAGAATGCGCATTTCAGGATTTAATGGGATCAGCGGAGGAGAGCGATGCTAAATTGGGCAGGTATTGCCACAACATGGAGAAAACTAATCCTGGATCGGCATATTTTATCGAGACGGAGGGCGATAATTGCTTCAAATTTTTCTTCATGGCTCTTGGACAGTCCATTCGAGGATTTCGAAATGCCATGCGACCCATAATTCTAGTCGATGGTACAACTCTGAAATCTAAATACGAAGGCAAGTTGATTATTGCTACATGTCAGGATGCCAATATCCAAATTTACCCTCTTGCATTCGGCATAGTTGATAGTGAGAATGATCAGTCTATGCGTTGGTTCTTCACAAAGCTGAGGGAAGTAATCGGGGAAGTCGAGGACCTTGCATTTGTAACTGATCGGGGACAGTTTTTGATAAATGGTATCGCTAAAGTTTTTTCCGAGGCACATCATGGTTATTGCATGTACCATATACAAGGCAACCTGAAGACCAGGTTTCGGGGCAAAGGCATCGGGAAATTATTTAGAGGAGCGGCCGAAGCATACAGTGTTGAAGAGTGTAACAGGTTCATGGAAGAAATAAGAAGTAAATCATTCCAGGCTTGGGAGTATCTGACAAAAATGGGGATCGAACATTGGGCTCGCTCACACTTTTCAGGCCGTCGGTACAACATGATGACGTCGAACAATGCGGAGTCTCTGAGTGCGTTATTCAAGAAGGATCGAAAGTTACCCATCCTCGCAATGATTGAGAACATTCGTAACAAGCTGCAGCAGTGGTTTCACAATCGATGTGCGGAATCACGTAATTGTTCGACCATGCTAGTGCCAGCTCAAGAGGAGAAACTCTGTAAAGCTGCAGCTGTTGCGAGAAAATTTAATGTGAAACCACTAGATGAGTCGCGATTCTTTGTAAAATGTACACGTACTACAGCATACATGGTTGACTTGAGTGATAACACATGCACTTGTAATCAATTTCAGTTGGAGAGTTTTCCATGTCAGCAAGCAGTCGCGGTGGCTATATATCGAGGCTTTTGCAGTGAGAACATTATGCTCTCGTTATTACACGGCTGATTCTTGGAGAGCAGCGTATGCAGAGACTATATTTCCTCTACCTAATGAAGCTGAGTGGGAAGTTCCCGACAACATTAGCCACCTTAATACTGTTTTACCACCAGAAGTTCAACCGCGTGGTTCTGGACGTCCACGTACGTCTAGAATACCATCTACCGGAGAGTTTCATCAACCGCGTAGGTGTGACAGGTGCAGAGCCGTAGGTCATACTCGTCAAAATTGTAACAATCATGTTCCCCTAAGTGACATGTAAGCGAATGTACGAAATGAATAATATTTTTAATATTTATGTTATTAAAAATTCAATATTTAATTTTAGTCATCATCAAATTTAAAATTATTATTCTCGATATTCGTTAAATAATATATTATATGGTAATATTAATTAAAAATCGGTAAGTAAATATTAATTACAAAAGATTTATATTCTTTAATTTATATTTAATTATTTATAAGGTATAATTGTTAATATATTTATATAACTAAATAAAGAATTTAATTTTTTTATAACAAGTTAAATTTTAAATTACAATCGAAAAAAAAAATTTAATTATATAAAGAATTTCAAATTACATTAGTAACATAAAAATGCAAAATTACAAATGATTATAATGTACGTGAATAACAAAATTTTTAATTAAACAATAACTACAAAATTACAAAGAATAAAAAAAAAAATTACGGGTCGCAGTTAAATTCCCATAAATCCGCTGCTAACTTATTTCTCCAGTTCTGAATCCATGACTAGTTCATAGAATCAACCTTCTGAGCTATACTCAAAAACTCTATATACTTGATCATGTATATGCCACAATCACCGCTGCAATTAAACAATAACTGGTTAGTAATAATAAATAAACATAAGAAGAAAGTCTTAAAGTTTAAAAAAATAACAAATACTTACGATATGGTCTGTCTCGCTGTAGTTGTGTCCCGCACGATGGCTAGTCTGTCCTGCACGCAAATATCCACTAGTCTAGCCATCCGGGGAACGATCACAGCCACTGGCTCGCAGATATGCTCGAGCTGCATCTGTGTCAAGTACGAGTGATCGGGGTCATACACATACACCTTCGACTCGGGGAAGACGATCTCCAGTGCAATGTAGTGATGGTTCGCACAGACTGGAATGTACATATGTGTACAACCAATCCATGGCCTCCCCCCGACCTTCGGTGACAACCTGAAAATCCAAACGGCCAAATAATCCGGCACTACGTAGTCGCCACTCTGATGCCTGAACGACTCCTACTCAATGCCAATGGCCTGAAAGAACTCCATATTCATAATGAGTCGTCCTGGGATGCAAAAGGACTTCGGGAGTCGCACAACTCGGTCACGCAGCAGATCCATAATAAAGTCGATGTGCTGCATTAAGAAGTACATACATCAGTTCATCAATTAATTGTAAAATTATATACATATAATAAATAACAACTTCACTTGCATCGTCGGCGAGCTAAGTACCAGACTGGGTGACGTCATGGAACCAGCTGTAGACGTTCTGGATCGCCTTTCCCGCGATCGTGTGGGGAACCCTGAATGTATACAACCAAAAACATAATTAAACAATATGTAACGAGTTATTATTTCGCAATTCACTAACAATTTAATACAATACTTACCCGGGCCTCCACCGTCTCCACTCCATCTCGAACGCCTTCCATTTGGCGCTATCCACCTCCCTAAACATGTTCGAGACGCCTCCATCAATAAACGTCATCCTCTTGGCCTCGACCGTGTATGGAGAAACAATGTACTGTGACGGCATCCTAGGCCTCTTGCCAACCGTCTGCTCAACCACGTCAACAAAACGCTTCTTACCCCCAGTCACGCCCGGCGTCCTCTCCCCCCCCTCAACTACCTCCTCCACCACCTCCTCCATCCTCCCCTCCTCCCCCGTCAGGGCTGCCTCCTCCCTCCCCCCTCCTCCACCACCTCCTCCGTCCTCCCCTCCTCCCCCGTCGGGGCTGCCTCCTCCCTCCCCCCTCCTCCACCACCTCCTCCGGCAGCCCCTCCTCCCCCGTCGGGGCTGCCTCCTCCCTCCCCTCCTCTGTAAACAACCAATCCGCGAGGTCCGCATCTCCCCAGTATTGTGGGTGACCTCCCTCTCCGTCCCCTTCTCGGCCAGCATCTCTGACTCCACCAGATGTAACAGCTGACCGAAGCGACGCGACCTCCTCCTGAAGATCTGCAACGTGGCCACGCAGTAGATACACATCGTGTGACAAAGATTCGACTCTGCTAGTCAGATCACGATCCTGATCCATCACCTCTCGGCGCAACTCAGCAATCTGTCCGGTCAGATCACGACCCTGATCCATCTACTCTCGGCGCAAATCTGTAATCTGGCCGGTCAACTGTCGTCGTAGCTCGCTGACCTCCCCTGCGAAATACAGTCAACCGGGCAAATAAATCATCGCTCTGGCTCTGACCGGGTGTAGGAGATCCAAGGGGGAACTGTCGAAGTGGAGGACATCGCCGTCGACAGGACTCAGCAATCGACATAATAATGCATCGATCATCTGGCCCGAAAACTGTATCTCACGCAACTCACGTAAGGGCCAGATGAAAGACTGTCACAGCATCTGTATGTGCTGATCATCCAACAGCCCCTCCACTATCGAAAAAGCATCAAAGCTACTATTCCAAGTAGCTTTACCCGCCATCGGCCTCAACTCGTCATCCAGATGATATTCCATCCTACAAAAATTCAAAATGAGGAATGTTACAACACTGTACAAGATATAATATAATAACGTATAATAACATCACATTAAGCAATCTGAATGACAAATACTACCAACAAATACAAAGAACATGTTTAATAATTAATTACAATTTTTTGTACTTGCAGATTTTCAATTTCAAAAATAAAGTACAAAAGAAATTATAATTTAAATAAAGAATTTTTATTTAATTACCAAATTAAATTTTTGGGACAAACTTAATTTAAATGAATAAATTAATTATTGGCTATTAATGAAAGACTATTAATATTATTGAATTAATAAATGAATTAATTAACCAGTATAAATATTATTGAATTAATATTTAATTACTAATTTTTAAATTTAAAAACAATATTTTTAAATTTAATTACAAATATTATTTAATTTTTTATTTATTAACTCATAAGGAAATTTAATTAATTTAAAAAAATTAATTCATAAGGAAATGACAAACAAATTATAAATAATTACGAATTTATTATTTGTTAATTATCAATTTAGTACTAGTTATTTAATTACATAATTAAACATTTTAAAGAATAAGTAAATATTATAATTACATACAGAAAATATTTATTATTTTATTTAAATTAATAAATGAATTAATTAACCAGTATAAATATTATTAAATTAATATTTAATTACAAATTTTTAAATTTAAAAACAATATTAAAACAATAAGAAAATATTTTTTATTTTTTAAAATTATTTAATTAATATTTAATTACCGATTTTGATTTTTTAAAACAATATTTTTTTAATATTTAATAACAATTCTTTTTAATTACGAATATTACTTAAATTTAAAAATAAAAGAAAAACAAATTATAAATAATAAGTTAAATATTTTGGTAATTATCAATTTAAATTTATTTATTTAATTACATAAATAACAAAATTTAAACAAACTTAATTTAAATGAATAAAAAAATATTAAAATTAATTAAAGAATATTAATAATATTGAATTAAATTACCGATTTTTATTTTTTAAAATTATATATTTTTAATATTTAATAACAATTCATTTTAATTACAAATATTATTTACTATTAAAAATAAAAGAAAAATGAAATTCCAATTAAATTAAAAATAATATATTATTTTTTGGTAATTATCAATTTCAAATTATTTAATTAATTACATAAATACAAAATTTAAACAATAAGAAAACATTTTTTAACATTATTTCATTAATTTTTAATTACCGATTTTTATTTTTTCAAATATATTTTTTTAATATTTAATATTTTAAAAATAAAATAAAAACGAAATTCCAATTAAATTAAAAATAATAAGATAATTTTTTTGGTATTTATCAATTTTAATTTATTTATTTAATTACATAAATAACAAAATTTAAACAATAAGAAAATATTTTTTATTTTTCAACATTATTTAATTAATATTTAATTACCAATTTTTATTTTTAAAACTAAATTTTTTACTATTTAATAACAATTCTTTTTACTTACGAATATTAATTAATTTTAAAAATCAAACAAAAATAAATAACAATTGAATTATAGATAATAAGTTAAAATTTTTGGTAATTATCAATTTACATTTATTTATTTAATTACGTAAATAACATAAATTAAACAAATTTAATTTAAATGAATACAAAAATTGTTAAAATTAATTAAAGAATATTAAAAATATTGAATTAAATTATTGAATTTATTTTTTAAAATTATATATATTTAATATTTAATATTTAATACAATTCTTTTTAATTACAAATATTATTTAATTTTAAAAATAAAAGAAAAATGAAATTCCAATTAAATTAGAAATAATATATAATTTTTTTGGTAATTATCAATTTCAAATTATTTATTTAATTACATAAATACAAAATTTAAACAATAAGAAAATATTATAATTATATAAAGAATATATTTATTATTTGATTTAAATTATATTTTAATATTATAATTATATAAATAAATTTTTTTTTTATAAGGGGCCAAACAGTCGGCCCAACTGATAAGTTGGGCCGACTGTTTTGTTTATCAAAATATAAGAAAAAAAAAATCAAGATAGCCGGATTAACAGGCGGCCCAAAATAAAAAAATATTAAACAGGCGGCCCAAAATTTGGGCCTTTTTAAAAACAGCCGGGTTAACACCGACTGTTACCCGACTGTTTTCGGGTCAACCCGACTGTTTCGAGCCCTCTTTTACGCGCTGGATCGCCGGAAAACGCCATTTCCGGCGATTCCAAGCTTAACTAAGCCTAATCCACCTAATCTAAACCTAAATACCCAACCATTAACACTAATAATCAACAATTCAATTACTAAAACTTCAAAACTCATCAACCTCCATATATATTAAAATGAAACCATAATCAATATTTTAAAAAAATTCACATTGTGATGAGATCGAAGACCCTATTGACGTTGTCTGACTTTGTGATGATCGACGTGCTCTCCTCCCTCTGGTCGGCGCCGGCGAGTGAGTATCGACGTGCGATTTTTTTTTATTTGGTCCGGTTTGCTCTCAAATGAAAGTGACGTTTGGAGGGTATTTTTGATTATTTGTCTTCACTTTCAATCTTTTTTATTTTTATTTTTATTTATTTATTAAATCTGGTCAAAGGTCATTGTGGAAAATGGAACTTTTCAATAGGTCATTTATTACAATTTCCTCTAAATTGATGGGAAATGCTTTTTTACAACAAGTCTCTAAGCTTGGTGTACAGCCTATTATTGTGAGGGGGTTCGTGCTCAATAAAAAATTCACGAACCATTTATTGTGAGGGATTGTACACTAAGCTGTGAGATTTGGTGTATTTGAAGTATTTTCTTCAATTGATCATCTTGCATTTTTTGACCAATCACGATACTTGTACATTTTATTTGACATCAAATTTGACATTGTACCACACGTCGGCACATGATTGGTCAGTTTTTGAATTCAACACACTTTTCCGCCACACAACATTTTGAAATTGTAAAAAATTATAAAGATGTCAAATTTCATGTCATCCATAGAATGTACAATGAGTATTATTCTTTCTTGACAACGTGGACAATCAATGGAGAATATTCACACACTTATGTAACCCCTGTTTGGACTTATTCTTTCAAAAATGTATTTCTTCTAATCATACGTTTTTCTTTAAAATAATATTACACGTAAATTATTATTTTTTATTTTTTAATCGCACATTCTCTAAAAATCACTATTTTTAAACACATTTTTTCCTCAAAACTAATTTTAATGGAGCCCGAACAGTAAGTGTTTGGAGGGAGTTAAAATCAAATTTTTAGTTTTGATAAAATATATGTAAAAAAAATTGGAAATCTCATGAAATAGAAGTTGAAATTCAGGGGAAAAAAATGCATAAGCATCTATATTTATAGATATAATTTCAATTTTGATGAACTTGAATTTTTTTTTTTTTTCAAAAATCGGGTCATAATAGATTTTTTTATATTATATATACAAGAATGATCTAATGAACACCGATACTCCTCTAATGTTAAGTACCAATGAATTGTCATATAGATCCATTGGTAAATTTTAAACTTAATTCAAAAGTTTAAGTCAATGATAAGTTTATCCACCAATAAATGTATATAACATGTCACCGATACTCAACGTAAGAATTTATTGTTATACATTCCTTCCAAACAATCATGTGGTATTAATTAAATAGATAATTAATTAATTAAATTAAATTAATTAAGATCACAATATCATATAATTTATGGTCACAGCTACGTACAAGTCACGATTATATAAAGTTGGACACAAATCACAAATTTTATAGGTCGCAATTTATCAAATTAAATGGTCACAAGTTATTTCTCGATCACAACTTATCAAATTAATTGATCACAACGTATTTCTCGATCACAAATCACGAATTTTATATATCACAACTTATTCATAGTCATAAATTATCAAATTATTTGATCATTAATTATTTCTCGATCATAAATTATCAAATTAATTGATCACAACTTACTTATCAATCACGAAAGCACAAATTATACTTTTCAATTACAAAATTAGTCACAAATTAAACATTTTTTAGGTTATATATTATATTGGTCAACTTTATTCCTTTTTTTGGTTATAACTACTCAATTAACTAGTCACAAATTTCTCTTCATCTCTCCCACCTCACTCTATCCTACACCACCGTCGACACCACATCTAAAGAAACACTACCACTTTGGTGAATCGATCATCGCCTCCACTTCCACCACACCACCACCCACCTCCACTACAATTCCAACCAATCATTAATGAATATGAGAATATCATGCTAAGAAACAAGAACCACAATTCTAATTAATAGTTTAAGATTCATACTTGTAGAAGACATCGTGTATGCAATATTAGCGGCTAGATCTTCCTCTCCTTACTCCTTACAAAGTATTAGCCGTCAATGGGACAAACCAGTAAAACAATATGGAAATGAGAGGACATAGCCTTTTTATATAGAAATTTATGTAGCCGTCTCATTAACGACTTAAACCCTAATTAGGGTTTACATATTTTCGGCCCACATACTTAAATTACCACATTATATAAAATATAACACGTAGGGTGTAAACTGGCCCAATTGATCACTTAACATTGCATAATCACAATATCATTATGAACCATACATCTAACCCATAAAATTGTAATAAAATGAGAAGCTCATATTTAGAATTATTCTAACATTCTCCCACTTGGACAAACATTTGATTGCTATAACAAAAATTTTAACAGCCAAGTTAGACTACATAGATGGCCACACAAGTATAGTTCCAATGATGGCACCTTACACAACATGATCCGATCCAACAAGAATGTTAACACCGAACATGAAAGTTGTTACACCAATTAAACGATATAACACCATTCCACAGCTACAAATGCTAACATCCTTATCGACATGGATTCTCATCCTCCAACCAATGTGGTAGTATGTGGTATGAACTTAGCACCAAATGTGATAAAAAAAATTGTGCTAATTAACATCGGTCTTCATAATACTTCTAATAAAAATGAAGCCACATTCTCTAAAGAGACCCATCTTATGTCTTTATCCAATATATCTCGAAATCATAGTAATATCATAATAAAATATATAAGCGAAATGCATGCTCAAAATAATTTATGGATGGGGAAAATATATTTTATTATTGAAATGGATTGTACCCGAAGAATATATGGGTTGCCTACGTACCCCATAAAGGTATCAAGTCAAAATGTAGTTCTTTTACTACATATATGACTCCCACTAACCAAAAACATCAAAAGTTTTCACAATACTTGTATTAGCAACATGTGTCTTAAAAACTTTTGGAGGGAGTCTTTTAGTCAAAGGATCTGCAATTATCGTCTATCTATTGATATATCTATTTTCATCTGCCTTTCCTTAACTTTGTCTTTAATCACCAAATATTTGATGTCAATGTGCTTTGACCCACTGAAACTTTTATTATTCCTTGCAAAGAACATTGATGCACTATTACCACAATAAACGGTGATTGGACTCGAGCTGGAATCAACAACTTGAAAACCTAGAAATGAAATTTCTTAACCAAATGGCTTGGAATGTAACCCCATAACATGCCACAAATTCAGCCTGCATAGTAGATGATGCCGCTAGAGTCTGTGTAACACTTTTCCAAGATATAGCACCACCAGCTAACATGAAAATATAACCTAAGGTTGATTTCAAATCATCTAGACATTCAACAAAAACAGAATCTGAGTAGTCTACCATCTCAATGTGATTTGAACGCTGGAATGTAAGCATATAACCTTCAGTTTTCTTCAAGTATCTCATAACTTTCTTAGCTGCTTTCCAATACTCTTGTCTTGGATTTGATTGAAACCTACCAAGGACACTGACTGCATAGTCCAATCTGATGCAAACTTGAGCATGTATCAAACTCCCCACAACACTAGCATATGGTATCATCTTTATAGATTCCCTTTTTCGCTCATTTCTTAGACTTGAGCTTTGTTGAACATATCCCCTTTTTACAACAGGTACATCACTAGATGCACAGTTTTGCATGTTAAACCTTTCTGGAACACGTTGTATATAAGCCTTCTGAGAAAGTCCCAACAAGCCACGATTTCTATCACGATATATTCCAATATCAAGCACATAAAAATCTTTTGCAAGATCTTTCATCTCAAAATTAGCAAATAACATTTTCTTTATTTCATGAAGTAACCCCAAGTTACTTAGCACAAGTAAAATGTCATCAATATACAAGACAAGAAAAATAAAATTTCTCCCACTGGTTTTGGAATAAATGCATTGATCAATTGTATTTTCAACAAAACCAAGAGAAGTCACAATCTCGTCAAACTTCAAATACCACTGTCGTGATGCTTGCTTGAGGCCGTATAAGGATTTGTTTAACTTGCATACCAAGTTTTCTTTTCCCTTCACAACAAAACTTTCAGGTTGTCTTATGTAAACCCTCTCTGAAAGATCTCCATTCAGAAAAGTTGTCTTAACATCCATCTGATGAAGCTCCAAATTATAGTGTACCACAAGTGCCTTAATAATTTGAAAATAATCTTTGGACGAAACAGGTGATAATGTTTCATTATAGTCAATGTCCTCTCGCTGAGTTCCCCTTTGTAACCAATATTGCCTTGTTTTGTTCAACATTACCTTTTGAATCCAACTTTTGTTTGAAAATCCACTTGTTATCTATGGCTTTTGCATCCGGTGGAATTTCAACAAGTTTCCAAACTTTATTCTGTTCCATAGAATTCATTTCATCTTCCATAACATTTATCCATTTATCTACTCAGGACTTGTCGATGCTTGATTATAAGTAACAAGATCAACAATATGCCCAATGTTAAAATCACTTTCTAATAAAATATGTAATGTAATCACTGGGCAATGCAGACTTCATTTTCCTTTGCGATCTTCTAACTTGTGGCTAAGAAATTGACTCAATAGTTCTTGGCTCCTCAGTTTTTCATTAACTTCAACTGGTTGAGAACTAACTCTCTCATGTATAATAGGAACTGGAACAACAACTTGATTTAGTTCAACAAAAGTTCTTTCAATGTAAAACTCCCACTATCACTAAAATTATTCTCCAAAAATTTAGGAGTGATGGACTCAACAATTCTAGTGCCACGATTTGGACAGTAGAATTTATATCATTTTGATATATCAGGGTACCCAATAAAGTAACCAGGAGTGGATTTTGGGTCCAATTTCTTTTCAAAAGGATTATAAATCCTAACCTCAACTGGACATCCCTAAACTTTGAAATGAGCCAAACTTGGCTTACGTCTTGTCCATAATTCAAAATAGGGATGACAACGGGGTGGGTTGGGGCGGGCCGGCCTTTCTCCACCCCCAACCCATTGGGTAATCCGCACCCCATACACGCCCCATTACCCATTTAGGGTAGGTGGGGTGAGGCGAGGCGGGTAGGGATCCCTACCCCGTTTATTACCTTTTTTTATTAATATATTAAGGGTGTTTGAAAAATAAAAGCTCTTTTTTTACAATCCAAAGTTTCAGAAAAAAATGATGTTCTCTTTTATCGAATGTGAAAAGGAACAAAAAAAGAAATGATAGAGGAAAAAGAAATAAAATGATCAGATAGACGTGAGAATTAAATAAAGAGTAATACAACATTTACTAAAGAAGTTTAATAGATCTTTAAATACAAATAAATGACCAAGAACATAAGACGAAAATTCAAGGAAGAAGTAATTTTTATAATTAGCTTGGATTGTAGACTGAAATGGTGTTCTTGAGAGAGAGAAAAATAGATGAAATCCTGAAATATTCACACAGTAAATAAAATAATAAAATGCTAAAATAAAAGTTAAAAATGTAAATTTTTGAGAGGCGGGACGGGGCGAGGCGGGTCGGGGACCTTAATACCCATCCCCACCCCGTACCTGCTTCGGGTTGACGTTCTCTAACCCGCCCCCGCCCCGAATACCCGATTAAGCTGGTAATGCCCGCCCCGAGTATCAGGTTTGATGGTTTTTTGCCATCCCTAATTCAAAATGTGTCTTTGCAACAACTTTACTTGGAACTCTGTTCAAAATATACATTGTAATTTTCAAAGCTTCACCCCATAGATATTCTGGCAAATTTGTTATACTCATCTTGTTGCTGACCATATCTTTTAGAGTTCGATTACGCCTTTCAGAAATGTCATTCTGCTAAGGTGTCCTTGGCATGGTGTATTGAGGTACTATTCCACACTCTTGCAAAAACTTTGCAAAATCACCCATGTTTTGACCAGACTCGTCATACTTGCCATAATACTCACCACCACGGTCAAATCTTACAACTTTGATAGTTTTTCTAGATTTTTCTCTACTTCCATTTTGAAAGTCTTAAATTTTTCAAGTGCATGAGATTTATCATTAATCAGGTAAACATATCCATATTGTGAGAAATCATTAATAAAAGTTATGAAGTATTTGTTCCCATATATGGTGGAAGGTAAATGTCCACTAATATCAATATGTATCAAGTCCAAAATACCATCACTCCTAGTGGAACCTTTCTTTTTAGACTTAGTTAGCTTTCCTCTTATTCAATCCATTCATGTGTCAAAATCTGATATGTCTAGCAAGGGAAATATCTCAACTTTCACCAATCTCTTCATCATTTCCCTTGAAATGTGACACAATCGCTTATGCTACAACATATAGGATGCTTTACGAATTGGAGCCCTTTTCTTTGACTCATTGGTAACACAAGATACTTTACCAAAAGGAGCCAAAAAAATATTTATATAAACCATCACATAAAGCATCATTTCCAATCAAACGATAGTCATAAAACAATTAAACCATTCCATTACCAAAATAAAAGGAAAAACCAAAAGCATCAAGTTTCGATATAGAAATTAAATTTCTTCTCATTGTCGGAACAAAACTATATTTTCTAACACAAGGGAGAAACCAGACTCTAAAGTTAATTTCACTACTCCTATGAACTTGAACTCCATTTTCAATGCACAAGCTCACTTCATTCTCACTTAGCCTCTGTTTTCTTGTGAATCCCAGCAAGAAATTCGCAATATAAATACTAGCGGGTTAATTTCACAAACGGTCACTGAAGTTACGTCAAAAACACAAAATGGTCACTGAAGTTCAAAACTTGCAGAAACGGTCACTGAAATTTCATGCGCTTTCACAAATGGTCACTAAAGGACCTTTATGATTTCAATTCAAACTTAAAGGACCAAAACACGTGAACATAGAACCTTGAGGACCTCAGGTGCAAATTCCATATAAAATCCAAAACCATTCCCTTGTCAACCCGCCATCTTTGGACCACCATAACTCCAACCTCCGGCTACCAAAACCACCGGACCAATACAAAAACTTGAAGCCCTCGTTTCCTCTACGCAACCCACCCAAGAATCGCCCCTAAAGTGGCTGGAAAATGGCCGGAATTTCGTCATAAAGTTGACCTCTTGTACAGGACAGCACTGCCAGCTGCCACTTTGGGATGAAATTTCACCATTTTTCGGCTACCAAACCACCGGACAAACACACCACCTTGAAGCCCTCGCTGCCCTCTACGTAACCCACCCAAGAATGACCCCTAACTCAACCGGAAAGTGGCCGGAATTTCGTCCAAAAGTGGGTGGCTAGCACGGCACAAAACTGCCAGCTGCCACTTTGGAACGAAATTTCGGAACTTTTCGGCCTCCAAAACCACCAAACCAACACACCAAATTGAAGCTCTCACTTCCGACTACGTAACTCAACCAAGAATCACCTTTAAAGTGGCCGAAAAGTGGCTGAAATTGCGTTCCAAAGTGGACGGCTCGCACAGCACAAAACTACCAGCGGCCACTTTGGGACGAAATTCCGGCCACTTTAGGGATGATTCTTGGTTGGGTTATGTAGAGGGCAGTGAGGGCTTCAAGGTAGTGTGTTGGTCCGGTGGTTTTGGTGGCCAAAAAGTGGTGAAATTTCATCCCAAAGTGGCGGCTGGCAGTACTATCCTATGTGAGAGGCCAATTTTGGGACGAAATTCCGACCACTTTCCGGCCACTTTAGGGGAGATTCTTGGGTGGGTTGCTTAGAGGGCAGCGAGGGCTTCAAGTTGGTGTGTTGGTCCTTTGGTTTTGGTGGCTGGAGATTAAAGTTATGCTGGTCCAAAAATGGCAGGTTGACAAGGGAGTGATTTTGGGTTTTAAATGGAATTTGCACTTGAGGTCCTCACAGTTCTATGTTCACGTGTTTTGGTCCTTTAAATTTAAATTTAAATCATAAAGGCCCTTCAGTGACCATTTGTGAAAGCGCATGAAACTTCAACGACCGTTTCTGCAAGTTTTGAATTTCAATGACCGTTTTGTATTTTTGACGTAACTTCAGTGACTGTTTGTGAAATTAACCCAAATACTAGCTCCAAAGTCTAATCACTAAGAATTTAAAGGCACATCTACAAAGGAAGACTCAAAACATACAAAGGCCAATGAGATATCTACATGACTCTTCTTCTTTTCTAACCAAGTCTTAAACTTAAGGAAATCTTTCTGCTAGTGACCCTTCGTCTTGCAGAACTTGCATTAATAATTTTTCTTTATAATTCATTTGGAACCACCAGAAGTTTGACCCCTAAAATTTTTATTCTGCTGATTTTGGTGTGACTTATTGCTCTTACGGAACTTGGAGTTAAGATTATGAGAAAATCTCTTGTTTTGTGATGGTTGAAAAGCTAATTACATAGTTTCAACAGTCATACACTGCATCCTATACTCCTCTTGAGCACATACTGCAAAAAGGTCATTTAAATCCCATTTATTATGCTGAGCATTGTAAGCAACCTTAAGCTGATTGAATTGGCTAGGAAGACTATTTAAAACATGATAGACTAGGAAAGGCTTTGCAATGAGAATGTCAAGAGCCTTTAGCTTAGATGATGTATTTATCATCTTCATAACGTGCTCTCTAACTCCACTTGTACCATCATATCTTATATTCATCAGTTTGTCCATCAAATCTCCAATTTCAACTTTATCGGACTCAACAAATCTCTCTCCTATCGCATCCATAAAATCTTTGGCATTTCATTGTTTGGGATAGCACCTATAATGGAATTGGATATAAAGCGCTTAATAATTTTCAAATAATGTTTGTTGACCATTTCCCATTTTCATACTTAGCCA
This sequence comes from Osmanthus fragrans, assembly GCA_019395295.1. Lineage (NCBI taxonomy): Eukaryota > Viridiplantae > Streptophyta > Magnoliopsida > Lamiales > Oleaceae > Osmanthus > Osmanthus fragrans. Next base: position 10,537,212 of record CM033348.1, on the reverse strand, counting down.
CATATTCAAGAGTGCTCTTATATGTGGGTTTCGAAAGCTTTTTATCTATTGCAAAATCAAAGCCCAAACGACCAAGTGCTATTTCTACATTTCGTTTCCAGCTAACATAATTTTTTTTAATCAAGGTTTCAATAGCAGACAATTGACTCGAAAAGGATGAGACATTAGAAACTCTGGAAATATCATATTTAATATCATCCAAACATAATGCATGCAGTCAATGGATGACAACATATTCATCTAATTAACATGGATAATTAATAAGATAATCTGTAATTAAACTCAAAACCATATGAATCTTATTACGGTAAGAGCCTAGATGCATTATTATAAAATCACATTTGGGCTGAAAATACAACATACTGTAAGGTACTCTTAAAACACATCATGAAGTTAGGTTACAAAATCACATTGGTTTTCGAAATACCAACACCTTTTTGCAGAAGGAGATTTCCAAATCAAGGTAAACTCGTTAACTGCCTTTTGTCATTTTCCAAAACATCACATATAATAACACCTTTGGGCAAGATACTATATGCAATAATTCAAAAAAGCGACGTTAACACCCTTTTTTTTTGTAGAGAAAACTGAATAAATAATAATGAATGTACTACTTTAGTAGCTACCACTCATTTTTATTTCAATATATTTCTCTTTGTGAGAAAATAAGGATCGCCTCAAAACTCATATATATATGAAAAGTGAGATTTAAATGGACAAATAATAGCAACATTCAAATATATAAATATTTTAATGAAAATATAAAAATCTTCAATTTTAAATAAAATTTAAATCGGGTCAAATTGATAATACAGGTCAAAACCTTTTGAAACTCAAATTTAAAACATTTTATTCTAATTCAAAATACCTTTTGAAAACTTGCAATTTGGCCATTTTAAAATTATACACAAGGCCTCACAATTTTGCAAATTGCAAACAAGCCCCTTTCTATTAAAATTACACAACGACCCCTAAAATTAAATAGCATAAAGGGGACTCCAATTTCAAAAATTGCAAGATAGGTCCTCGTCCTCAAAATAATCTCACCCAAGGAAAAACCCTAACCCTAAAATCCTTTCATCTCTTTGGGAGGCGTCGGCACCGAACGGTACCATTTCTGGCATCGGAGCAAGGCACCGTTGCTATCATATAGCGGCGACTTCCTACAGCCCAACAGTAGCACTTCACGCAGCTGTGACAGCGGCGAACGGTGTGTGCGTTCACCGCTGCGATTCCAAGAGATGGCATGCGTCGTTGCAGATTGCAGCACTCTGTAGAACTCGCAGTAGTGCGTTGCTGAGTACATAGCGGCCTCATCTCGTGCGGTGGGATGCTAGTTGTCGGAGCGCGCCGCCATTTTGCCGATGGTGGTAGCTATCGCCGATCATGTCTCCATTCCGATTTACAATCCAAAATTATTTTCTTTACTGCAAAATTATTCAGTCAGAAATCAAGAAAGAATATTGTTTTTATGAAGGATTCTGATCTTAGCATTAGGCTCTGATACCAATTGTTGAATATAAGAATATCATGCTAAGAAACAAGAATCACAATTCTAATTAGTAGTTTAAGATTCATACTTGCAGAAGAAATCGTAGATACAAATATTAGCAGTTAGATCTTCTCATCCTTGCTCCTTACAAAATATTTGCCTTCAATGTGACAAACCAGTAAAACAATATGGAGAGGAGAGATGACCTAGCCTTTATATAGAAATTGATGTAGCCATCCCATTAACGACTTAAACCCTAATTAGGGTTTACATATTTTCGGCCCACATTCTTAAACTACCACATTACATAAAATATAACTCGTAAGGTGTAAACCTGCCCAATTGATCAGTTAACATATTTGGACCTAATCATAGTATCTTTATGAGTCATACATCTAATCCGTAAAATTTGCTATCAAATAGGAAGCCTATATTTAGAATTATTCTGACAATCATAACTACACCACCATCGCACAATGAGCGATGCAGCCCACACCACACTATAACTACAACCACCATCATTACCAATACACCAAAATCTCCGGCCATCACAAAATCAAAAGAAGGGATAAACAAAAAAATTTGTTGGGATGAGAATGCATAATGAGTAAAAAATGACATTGCAACAGCCACCGTACCACCACTCGACCCAGATATGTACCTATACGTCGCTACTACTTCACTGCACCACCACAACCAGTACCACTATACCAACACCACCCAAATCCACCAAACCACTACCCACATACACCACCATTACCACACTCTACCAGCACTGAGACACCCCGAACTTAAGTTTCGAGGGTCACGTACAAATCATAATAGCTTCTACCTTTGGTACATATAAATACTCTTAAATAGAAGTATTACATGTTAGAAACTTATTTTTAATTTGGTAAAATATCTCTCGAAAAAAGAAAGAAAAAAATAATGGCCAGCTGAAGCGCATGTCGACAAAAATTATACTTTACAAAAATGGATTTGGTGCAGCCACGGTAAGTTAGGGCAGTAAGTTCAACTATTTTTATAAAATTCATCCCAACTCCATTTTCTATGAAATTTGTGGCATTAGAAATATAATTTCAAGTAGTTTTCTAGGGTAAAACATGAAAACTTTTTGAGTTCATATAGTATGGACGTTTTATTGAAAACAGTGTAGTGTTGCACAGAAAATTCCAGATTGACCCTTCAATGTTTAAAAATTCATATCTCAGGCCATAGACATCCAAATTGAGTGATTTGTGCGCCCATATCTAGACAACTCGAAGAGGAACGCAGTAGTATTTTTAGAATCTCAAACGGATGCCTATAGAGTTGGAAATATCGTTTTGAAAATGACCTAGAATCTGCCCGGATTCTGCCTCTTTTGTCATTCAAGAAAATAAGTCTAAAAATATGTTTCTTAACATAACATGGAAGATGCAATTACATAATTTACTTCCGGTACCATATTACATCATGTCTTATACATGTTTTTTTATACAATACCATAAGAAAAAAAACATATATGAAGCAGTCGAACAAAACATGCAAAAACAAAACTTTGATGCGAAGTAACCTTGTCCTTAACTCATCATCGACTATGCCGACTGACTTCCACCAACTTCACATCTATGGATCTGAAAATTTAGTATAGGATACTATGAGTATAAAGGATACTCAGTAAGATACCATGCTTGGATTTAACATGTTAATACTACGCAAAAGAAAGCGTTCAAACACATACTTGCACATTCCGGCTTGCCGGTGCCCTTCGGACTTGTCCTAAGGCATATATATCTAACTTTGTGGACTTGTCCACATCTTTCATATTATGGTTTTCATGCATAACTTAAGCATAAATATTACCATGAAATCCTACCACTTAAGCAAAGAAAGTATCTTACAGAAACACTTGAAGAAGCTTCGGTTGATAGATGAATTTAGGGTGTTAGGCCTTGCTTCCCTTTTTCTTCTTTTCCTTTTCCTTTTCCTTTCCCTTTCCTCTTTTTTTTTTTTTTTTAATTCTTGCACGTTTTCTCTCTATCTAAACTCTGGTTTTGCAAAGTGAAAATGAATTTGATTTGTGTGTGTGTGGTATATATAATAAGGATAGTAAGTGACCATCTTTATCATCCTATCACACGTGGGTTTGCATGGTGCATTTCATGATTTTAGCTAAACACTTCATTCATGCATTAGCCACCTCATGCTTGCCATTCAACACCTAAAATCATATTAAGACACCTCCTACTTGCATAACATTTGTTAATTACAAAGTGATGGCCAAAGTGGATGAAACAAAGAAAATGTTTATCTATAATACTAAGAAGATAGATGTAAAATTTAACAATTATCCCAAACCCCTAATTAACTAATCATGGTAAACTTTTAATCAATCGAAAATGCAAACTTTCAATAAATCGACCAATGCAAAATTGGCAACCATTAATAACTTGGCAATAGAATTTTGAAAGTTTAATTGCTATCCTAAAAAGAAGTGAGCAAATTAATTTAACGAGCATAAAATTTTGGGGTATTACATCCCTCCTCCCTTTAAAAAATTTCGTCCCCGAAATTACCTTGAACTTAGTTGAAAAGTTCTGGGTACTTGGTCTTGATTTCCTCTTCTCTTTCCCAAGTTGATTCTTCGACATCATGGTTTCTCCATTGAACTCTCACTAATGGAATTTCTTTTGTTCTCAGTTGTTGGATTTGCGATCCAATATTGCTACTGATTTTTCCTCATAAGTCATGTTTTGTTGGATATCCAATGGTTGATAACTAACCACATGACTTTGATCAGGCACATACTGTTGAAGCATCGACACGTGGAACACATCATGAATTGCTGACAATTCTGGTGGTAGAGCGATTCGATAGGCTGCATTTCCAACTTTCTGTAAAATTTCAAAAGGACCTACAAATCTTGGTCGAAGTTTTCCCTTCTTTCCAAAGCGAAGAACTCCTTTCATCGGTGCCACTTTTAAGAAAACTTTATCACCAATGTTAAATGCCAAATCTTTTCTCCTTTTATCAGCGTAACTTTTTTGTCGGTCCTGGGCTACCTTGATTCTAGCTCTTATTTTATCAATCGCTCGACTAGTTTCCTCAATTATTTCGGGTCCTAAAACCCTTCGTTCACCCACTTCATCCCAATAAAGAGGAGCTCTACATCTTCTGCCATAGAGAGCTTCGTAAGGTGCCATCTTTATCGTAGCTTGATAGCTATTATTATAGGCAAACTCCACCAATGGTACATAACTCTCCCAACTACCTCCTAAATCAAGGACGCAGGCACGCAGCATATCTTCCAAAGTCTGTATAGTCCTCTCCGATTGTCCATCAGTTTGAGGATGAAAAGCTGTACTGAAGTTTAACTTGGTTCCCATAGCTCCTTGCAAACTTTTCCAGAATTTTGAGGTGAATCTTAGATCTCTATCCGATACAATTGAGGCTGGGATACCATGCAAACGGATGACCTCTTTGATATACAATCACGCGTATTGATCCATACTGAAATTCATTTTTACAAGTAGAAAATGAGCTGACTTTGTTAACCGATCCACTATCACCCACATAGCATCATTTCCCCTAGCTGATTTTGGAAAACCCACAACAAAATCCATAGTTATATGCTCCCATTCACATTGTGGAATTGTTAATGGTTCCAACAATCCAGATGGCTTTTGATGTTCCGCTTTCACTTGTTGACAAGTCAGGCACCTCCTGACAAAAAGACCTATGCACCGTTTCATATTTCTCCACCAAAACATATTTCTTAGATCACGATACATTTTTGTACCTCCTGGATGGGCAGTATATGGAGTTAAGTGTGCTTCTTCCAGAATTTCTTTCCTCAATCCCTCATCTTTCGGCACACACAACCTTCCCTTAAAAAGTAAGGTTTTATCACTGCCCAATTTAAAATCCTTTCGTTTGGCAGTACCAACTTCGGATTTAATCTTTTGCAGGAAAGAGTCACCATCCTGAGCTACTCTTATCCGATCTCTAAGTGTTGGTCGAATCATTAGAGCTGCTATCCTGGTGATAGTTTGGGTTGGTGGAGCAATTACTTCTAGATTCAAGTTTTCGAAATCCTTCAACAACTGGTCCTACATAGTGATTAGCACTGCTAATTGTCCAACCACCTTTCTGCTAAAAGCATCTGCTACTACATTAGCTTTACCAGGATGGTAAAGGATAGTGCAATCATAATCCTTTACTAGCTCTAGCCATCTCCTCTGCCTCATATTTAATTCCTTTTGAGTGAAAAAGTACTTCAAACTCTTATGATCGGTATAAATGTCACACTTACTTCCATATAAGTAATGACGCCATATCTTAAGGGCATGAACTACTACAGCCAATTCTAGATCATGGGTTGGGTAGTTTTGTTCATATTGTTACAATTGTCTGGAAGCGTAGGCTATCACCTTTCCTTTCTACATCAGAACATACCCTATGCCCTGTTTCGAAGCATCACTGTATATAACGAATCCTTCTAGTCCGTCAGGTATTGTTAAGACTGGAGCTGTGACTAATCTTCGTTTCAGCTCTTGGAAGCTCTGTTCACATTTTTCTGTCCATTGAAATTTTATCCCTTTACGGGTCAATTGGGTCAATGGTCCTGCTATCTTTGAAAATCCTTTGATAAATCTTCTATAGTAACCAGCCAATCCCAAGAAGCTGCGTATTTCTCTAACATTGGTTGGTCTTACCCAATTATTCACTGCTTCTACTTTGGTCGGGTCTACTTCAATTCCTTGTGTTGTGATTATGTGCCCCAGAAAACCTATTTTATCCAGCCAGAATTCACATTTCTTGAATTTGGCATAGAGCTTCTCTTTTCTTAGAGTTTCCAAGACAATCGTGAGATGTTTCTCGTATTTCTCATTATTCTTCGAATAGATTAAGATGTCATCAATAAAAATTATGACAAATTGATCTAAGTATTCAATACTGCCGGGGCATTAGTTAATCCAAAAGGCATCACCAAAAATTCATAATGCCCATAACGCGTTCTAAAAGCCGTCTTAGGGATATCATCTGGCTTAATTTTCAATTGATGATATCCTGATCTTAGATCGATCTTTGAAAACACTGTAGCCCCCTTGAGCTGGTCAAACAAATCTTCTATTCTTGGAAGTGGATATTTGTTTTTGATAGTGAGACGATTCAATTCTCGGTAGTCAATGCACAGCCTCATCATTCCATCCTTCTTTTTCACAAATAACATTGGTGTACCCTAAGGTGATACACTTGGTCTAATGAAACCCTTATCAAGAAGCTCTTTCAATTGTACCTTCAACTCTTGCAGTTCCAATGGTGCCATATGATATGGAGCCTTTGAAATAGGTGTTGCTCCTGGTACCAAGTCGATGGTAAACTCTACTTGCCTGTCTAGTGGCATACCTAGAAGATATTCTGGAAAAACATCTTTATAGTGTCGAACTATTCGAACATCCTCAGCTGACAACTTATCTTGTTTAACATTGGTCATCGATACTAGAAATCTTTGACCTAATTCCTTTCTCGATGTCTTTTCAACCTGAGTTGTTGACATTATACAAGACAAGGTATTTGCCTCAATTTCCACAAAACGAAACTCTTTCTCGCCTGGTCTTCGAAATATCACCACTCTCTCGGTACAATGAATAGTTGCATAGTTTTTAGACAACCAATCCATACCAAGGATAACATCAAAGTCTTTTATCATTAATAGAATTAGATCTACCACTATACCTCTACCATCAATTTTCATCTTAAGATTTCTAGCTATTTGATCAGCAACAAGTATCTTTCCAGATGGAAGAGAGATTTCTAAGGTATACGGAAGGAATTCCCATTCTACTTTAGACTTTGCGACAAACGAAGAAGAAATGAACGAATGTGTAGCTCCAGAATCTATAAGTACAAATGCAGGCATATTGGAAACAGAGATGATACTTGCGAGGTCATTAGGGTTTAGATCTGCTTCTTGCCTGGATAAGGAGAAAACTCTTGCTTTTCCTTTCTGGTCATCTCCAGCCTTCTGTGTCTGATTCTGGGGACATTCTTTCGCGAAATGTCCTGATTTCCCACGCTTGAAACAAACATTTCTTCCCAATAAACATTCTCCTTTGTAAGGTCTATCGCACTTAGGACAACGCTTATCACCACCAACTCCTACTATCTCTGTCTTTCCTTTCTTTGGTGCATTATTTCCTTTTCCTTTACCGTTATTCTGTCTATCAAAGTTCCACTTCCTCTTACCGGAGAAATTTTGAACTTGGTAGGAGCTTCCAACGTTTTGAGTTCTTTGATAAGAAATAGTCTGGGCTCGCTTCAGGACTTCTCGATAAGTGTTTAGCTCGAGAACTGACACTATGTCACGAATATAAGGTTGAAGCCCACGTTCAAACCTTCTAACCCGCTTTTCTTCCGTATCCACTAGATGTGGAGCAAACCTTGATAACTCCTCAAATTTGCGTTCATATTCCACGAGGGTCATGGTTCCCTGTTGGAGTCTGAGGAACTCCATCTCCTTTTGATCCTTTACAGGTACTGGGAAGAATTTTTCTTTTACGAGTTCCTTAAATCTCACCCAAGTTATAGCCTGTTCTTCAACAGGTGCCAATGACCTGGTAGTCATGTCCCACCAATGGCTAGCCCTCTTCTTTAACATAAACACCGAAAATGTTACCTTTTCAGCATCTTCGCATCTTATAAATTTGAAGATACGTTCTAGTTCTCGTAACCAGTCTTCAACTGCTAAGGGATCTACACTCCCCTCGAATGATGGAGGGTTCATCTTACGAAATTGCTCTATCATTGCGGTTCGATCCCTCGGGTTGGGTACTATTTGAGGTTGAACAGCTTGTTGGTTGGGCTCCTGATGCTCAATTGGTATTTGTTGATTTAGTGTTTGTTGCCTAGTCAAAGGCGGTGCCTGCTGTTGTTGTCCCAATTCCCGCATTGCGGCAAGCAGTTCTCGTGCAAAGTTTGCTACATTAACTTCGCCACCACTAGAACTGGCATTAGCATTGCCGCTGCCTAAGTTCATATTGGAATTCGGTACACTGCCGTGGTTGCGCTTCGGAGGCATTTCCTTTGAATGAAAAAATATTCATCCAGTTAGAATTACTTCAGAATGTTATACTAACTTAAAGAAATCCAAAGGCTAAAACAACTTTCCTTCATATATATACATTACTATTTTTTTTCAAAACCAAAAGTCATATTGCGGTATGGTACATACATTCAAAAGTAGATGTACGTATTACATCCTATTCTATTCCAAAAACAAAGATAGCTAGATAAGATGGTGTCTAATCTTCCATTTCCTCTGGGTCCTCCTCGGAATCTTCATCTGGGTCTTCCTCTGGTTCTTCGTCTAGTTCTTCCTCTGGCTCTTCCTCTAACATGCTTTGTTCTGAACTATCTGGTAATGGTACGGGAAACTTTCCTCTAGAACTCTCGAAAAGCACTTAGCCAACGGTCCCTTATCTAGCCTAGAATTAGTAGCTCGTAAACTAGTATTCATGGATAAGGTCTTCTTAAAGTTTCGTTGTATATCGCGGCTAGTTTCATAACTTCCTCGAAGTAAGTATGTAAGGTCCTCATATGAAAGGTCATTATCAGACCACAACACAATCTCATTTATGACTGAAGCCCAAGGTTCTGGAACAGTTTCATATAACCTCCGTATCTTCACCTTATCACTTAAGCTATAGCGTATCTCCCATAACATCTCAATAATGCAGTCTAGCAGATCAAGATGTTGTACAAGGCTATGGAGCGGATGCGTACAATGATTATAGTAAAATACCAATAGTATGTCCCGCTTCTTCCCAAAACCACAAGCTTCTGTCCTTGGGGGGGTTCTTACTATTCGTGCCATAACTAGGACAACAAATAGATTAGGTTACTCTACAAGGCTCTAACATATAAATGTTAATGACTTCATAATCTCAAACATGACTTGATTCAAAATATTCATATATCCAACAATATATAGTAAAATATTCATATATCCAACAATATATAGTAAAAAAAAGTCTACAGAAAAGTAAACCAGCTCTGATACCACGCTGAGACACCCCGAACTTAAGCTTCGAGGGTCACGTACAAATCATAATAGCTTCTACCTTTGGTACATGTAAATACTCTTAAATAGAAGTATTACATGTTAGAAACTTATTTTCAATTTGGTAAAATATCTCTCGAAAAAAGGAAAAAATAATGGCCAGCAGAAGCGCATGTCAACAAAAATTATACTTTACAAAAATGAATTTGGTGCAGCCACGGTAAGTTAGAGTAGTAAGTTCAACTATTTTTATAAAATTCATCCCAACTCCGTTTTCTATGAAATCTATGGCATTAGAAAGATAATTTCAAGTAGTTTTCTAGGTTAAAACATGAAAATTTTCTGAGTTCATATAGTATGGACGTTTTATTGAAAACAGTGTAGTGTTGCACAGAAAATTCCAGATTGACCCTTCATTGTTTAAAAATTCATATCTCAGGCCATAGACATCCAAATTGAGTGATTTTTGCGCCCATATCTGGACACCTCGAAGAGGAACGCAGTAGTGTTTTTAGAATCTCAAACGGATGCCTATAGAGTTGGAAATATCGTTTTGAAAATGACCTAGAATCTGCCCGGATTCTGCCTCTTTTGTCATTCAAGAAAATAAGTCTAAAAATATGTTTCTTAACATAACATGGAAGATGCAATTACATAATTTACTTCCGGTACCATATTACATCATGTCTTATACATGTTTTTTTATACAATACCATAAGAAAAAAAACATATATGAAGCAGTCGAACAAAACATGCAAAAACAAAACTTTGATGCGAAGTAACCTTGTCCTTAACTCATCATCGACTATGCCGACTGACTTCCACCAACTTCACATCTATGGATCTGAAAATTTAGTATAGGATACTATGAGTATAAAGGATACTCAGTAAGATACCATGTTTGAATTTAATATGTTAATACTACGCAAAAGAAAGCGTTCAAACACATACTTGCACATTCCGACTTGCCGGTGCTCTTCGGACTTGTCCTAAGGCATAGATATCTAACTTTGTAGACTTGTCCACATCTTTCATGTTATGGTTTTCATGCATAACTTAAGCATAAATATTACCATGAGACCACTTAAGCAAAGAAAGTATCTTACAGAAACATTTGAAGAAGTTTCGGTTGATAGATGAATTTAGGGTGTTAGGCCTTGCTTCCCTTTTTCTTCTTTTCCTTTCCCTTTCCTCTTTTATTTATTTATTTATTTATTTATTTTCTTCTTGCACGTTTTTTCTCTCTATCTAGACTCTGGTTTTGCAAATTTAAAATGAATTTGATTTGTGTGTGTGTGGTATATATAATAAGGATAGTAAGTGACCATCTTTATCATCCTATCACACGTCGGTTTGCATGGGGCATTTCATGATTTTAGCTAAACACTTCATTCATGCATTAGTCACCTCATGCTTGCCATTCAACACCTAAAATCATATTAAGACACCTCCTACTTGCATAACATTTGTTAATTACAAAGTGATGGCCAAAGTGGATGAAACAAAGAAAATGTTTATCTATAATACTAAGAAGATAGATGTAAAATTTAACAATTATCCCAAACCCCTAATTAACTAATCATGGTAAACTTTTAATCAATCGAAAATGCAAACTTTCAATGAATTGACCAATGCAAAATTGGCAACCATTAATAACTTGGCAGTAGAATTTTGAAAGTTTAATTGCTATCATAAAAAGAAGTGAGCAAATTAATTTAACGAGCATAAAATTTTGGGGTATTACAAGCAACACCATCCCCAGACACTACCTTGCACCACCACCACATTTGTACTAGCCATCACCACCATCGCATGCACCAAACCTAGATCACCCTCACCACTATCATCACACTGCACTGCTATCCTACGGCCACTACATACACCACAATATATATATATATATATATATATATATATATATATTAGAGAGAGAGAGAGAGACTAGTGAATACAAAGAGACATGGTTGTGTGGAGAGAGAGAGAGAGAGAGGTGAATAAATAGATAAGTAGAGAGAAAATATGGTAATTATTCTTATTTAGGTACCTTTAATTTATAGATTAATTACTAAACTTTTGGTAGTTTAATTTTATAAATAATAGAATATATATATTTTATAATCCTATCAAACATGGGCTAAGTATCTAACATGTCTATGTGTTAATAATAATGCTATTATCACTTATGGTGATTTTTGATCTGGATTATAATGAATTTCGTAATTTATTATTTATTGCAACCAAAATAGGTTATAGCATCATTGGACTATGAAACTATATATATATATATATATATATATATAGAGAGAGAGAGAGAGAGAGAGAGAGTCTGGGTGAATACAGAGAGACATGGTTGTGTGGTGTGAGAGAGAGAGAGAGAGGTGAATAAATAGATAAGTAGAGAGAAATTATGATAATTATCCTTATTTAGGGGGTGGCAAAATGGCTCGGTGGCTCGGGCCGCTCGAGCTCGGCCCGTGAAAAGCCTGGGTCAAGTCCGGCTCGCGGCCCGGGATACCGAGCCAAGGCTAGAGCCGAGCCTCATTTTTCGGACTTGGCTCGAACCGGGTCGGCCCGGCGAGCTGCGCGGGCCGGCTCGTATCACGGGCTTTTTGGGCTCGCGATAAAAAAAATGTAAAAAAATAGAATAATACTGAATTTTTTATAAAAAAAAATTAAAAAAAATAGAAAAATACGGGCTGGCCCGGGCTCGGGCCGACTCGGCTCGGGAAAAGCCCGAGCCGAAGCCCGGGCCGAGCCCCAAAAATTTCACCAAGTTTGGGCTCGGCTGGGCTCGGGCCCGGAAAAAGCCCGGATCCTCCGAGCCCGGGTCTAGAATTTTGGCCCGCGAGCCGGGCCGGCCCGGCTCGTTGCCATCCCTAATTTAGCTACCTTTAATTTAAAGATTATTTACTAAACTTTTGGTAGTTTAATTTTATAATCCTATCAATTAGGGGCTAAGTATCTAACATGTCTATGTGTTAATAATAATGCTATTATCACTTATGGTGATTTTTGATCTGGGTTATAATGAGTTTCGTAATTCATTATTTATTGGAACCAAAATAAGTTATAGCATCATTGGACTATGAAAAAAGAACTTCACTACCACTTAAACTGAATCATTATATATATATATATATATATATATTTGTTAATTTTATTATCTTTTTGAGAATCAGGTTACTTTTTAGAATGGTGAAGAATTTGTTGAATACATGAACCACACAGTTATTACTATTCCATTACTAGAAGTATTGGTGCATTTGTTTGTGGTATTTAGTAAATTGTTCTTATGTTATACTACCCCTATCTTGTTTGAGGGACTCTAGCATGCTGTGACAATGGTCTAAATAGTTAGAAGATTTGTTAGCATGATATTGATTTAACATGCAAATTATAGTTTCCCCCATTTATAAAAATTCGAGTTACTTAAAATGCATGGTTATGATTTACTTGCTCCGTGGTATGATTATTAATTCCTCGACTTTCAACAATCGGTACCTCTTAAGTTCTATATAGATAATGAAATAACCGTCTCCACACCAGGTGCCATAAATTCATGAAATATTATCAACTTCATCGATGTGATATTTCTCCATACGAGTCTAATATTGATTAGGTCTATAGTATTTATTATTAGAAGGTTTAAGATATAGACAGTCTACATGGTTCGACATCATAATGATATGTTTATTGAAACTTCTAAGGAAAAGGAAGTTGTTTGGTGGAACTTGGAAGTTAATTATACTAGCTCTGTTCCATAAAGATAAGATTGTTTTCATTTTCACACAAATTAAGAAAATGTGATTAATATAATTGAAAATAATTTTTTTCTTACATTTTTTTAAATATACCCCTACATTAAATAATGTTTAAATAAGATTAGTGTATATTTGTCAATAATAAGGTACATTAATTAGAAACATATTAGACAATTAAAAATAATAAAGCGTATCTTTACGAGACCAATGTAGCATTTGGTATTCTCACGTTCTATTCTACAACCACCATTCCATTTATAATAAAAATAGGTGTTTCTAACCAAATATCATCCTTTTCCTTAGAAGCTAAATCTGGAAAAGAGAGCATCAAGTTTTCAATGCAGCTTAAGATACAAGGTAGGATCAAATCGAACTGAAACCGTTGGTTTGATGCCACGTGTAAACCCGTCAACGAAATAGTTTTGAACTAAAGCAAACCGTTTTAAGTTTGATAATTTTAATTGCGATTTAAAATCAAATCGGACCAGCGAAAAAATATATAAAAATAAAAAAAAATGAATTTTTTTGAAAATTCATCCAAAATTCCAAATATGTAAAATTCAATAGTTTGGTCATTTTTTTGGCATTTTTGTCGGTTTCTAATTTTCTATTACATATATATTATAATTATTATTATTACTCAATAATCCTAATTTATATTTTATATATAAATTATAATAATCTCAATTTTATTTTTTTCAACCCAATAGGAATATGTAATTTACTAGCATAACTGCCAGCCCAAGTGCCCAACAGCCTCAACCCATAATGGCATAACCCATAACTCATACATTTCACATTGCAATTAAAAAAAAAAGTATCAAACTCAAAATCTAACCATTCCTGGCATTCCATTCCACGGTTCTAGGCTTTCATCAACGTCTCTTCCTCATACGCGACGCGATCGCTTCTTCATTGCTTCCGCTCTGCCTTCGCCCACCCAGTCCCGACGCCTCCTCCTTTCGTGACTACTCTCAAGGTCTCAACTCTATAGTACTGCGCTAATATTGAGATGAAATAGAGGCATTGGATGATTCAATGAAAGTTGTGGCATGTGATTTATATTTTCTATTATCATATTTTTGAAGATTCTCTTATCTATCTAGTATCTAATACTATGACGATGTAATGAATGCATTTGTTTAACTATGTAGACGATGAATCATGCGTGATATCAATTGATGTTTGAGTATATGTTAGAAACTAAGTTCGTAATAACATACAATGGTAAACTTGTGTCATTGTTATGTTTAGATATTATAAACAATTGTTTTATTATTGTGGTAGCTTATTCTCTCTATCTAATCAGTAACATTTTTTTTTAGATATGGTGATCACGAGGTCTTGTTGGACATCGTTATATTTTTTGGGCTTTATATTTAGTTTAGTAGACTTGTATTATAATGTTATCGTAATGTCATTAGCCTAAAAAAAGCGAAAAAAAACTTTATTTTAGTTTATTATGATTTCACTTTGATTTAGTTTGTATTTAAATTTATAGTAAATATATTTAGTTTGTTTTAGATTTATTGCTAGTAAGATATAAAAATATATTGAATTCAATGAATTAATGGCATAAAAGTTGACGACAAAAAAATATACGGCGAAACGGACGATTTAAAATCGAATCAAACCATTAAGTTTATGTTTGAGTTTTTTTTTTCTTCAAACCGTTCAAAATGGTTTAATTTAAGTTTGAGTTTTTATCAAACCGATTTAAACGATTCATTTTGAAAATCTGTCAGAAATCGATAAAATCGGACCGCTTACACCCCTAATACAACGCTTATGTATCACTTCAATAGCAATTGAAGTCCCATTAGGTACAGCATTTGCAGGTCATTCTGGCATAGCTCCAATGCCATAAAAGTTGTGTACATATTTAATAATAGAATAAGGCTACTTTTATATAAACAGTTACACAATGATTTACATAGAAATGAAGTGTCAAAAAGAGGGCGGTGAAGTCTTTTAAGAATTCTGATCCAATCAAATCTTATCATTTCATGTATATGTAAATCATTGAGTAAATTTAATAAATGCTCACCGAACTTTACTTCATATTACTACTTGCTCAACGAACTTATTTTCATTACTCATTGCTCACTCATCTAACACCTTACCCATCCATCACCCATCTCATCTCCGTCACATTAACTTAACAGAAAGTGCCGTGTGGCGGACAGAATTCGACATGGCGCATAACAGAAAGCCAACTGGGACAAAATTGAAAAAAAAAAATGGCAATTTCAGTATTTGCCATGTTTGGATTATGTCCGCCACCGAAGTGAATTAGTAGGTGTCTCCAGAATAGGACCGGGTATGACCAGGTTTGAAGTTACGGACAGTCGATGGGGAACTCTCCACGGAATAGCCTAAAAGCTCGCCAGAATGGCTTTTTTGGGAATTTTTTTTTTTTTTTTTTGAGATAGACGAACTGGGCTCGTCGGAAGTTCTTCTTGAAATCGATCTGGAGGAGCTGGAACTACTGCTCGTGGCGGTCGCAGTGAGCCTAGCTCGACGAGTCCTCAGCGTCGAAACATGCAATCCCAGATCAAGTTCTCGAAAATCCGACTTGTTAACATTAACACCAGAATCTTCTTCACCAAAGCTCAGTCTCAACTAATCTGTCAGCTCCTCTATCCCTAGCTCCGACACGGGTTTCCCTAAATGCGACATTTTCACACTTCCTACCTAACTTCGTTACTCTCTATGCCCTTGTTTGAGCCCCATTTTGGAGAAAAGAATGATTTTTTGAATAGTATATTGATGATAAATGTGTGGTTAAAAAATAAGAAATTTTTTTAGATTTACGTATAATATTATTTTATTGAAGAATGTGTGATTGAAATAATGTCAAAACATTGTTGAAAATATACATATTTTTTTCCAAAGAATGGGGTTCAAACAAGGGCTATATATCACACAAAAAAAAAACAATCTTTTTCTCGCAACGTAACTCACCAATGCAAAGTGCAAGAAGAATATCAGCTATGATAAATGTGTGGTTAAAAAATAAGAAATTTTTTTAGATTTACGTATAATATTATTTTATTGAAGAATGTGTGATTGAAATAATGTCAAAACATTGTTGAAAATATACATATTTTTTTTCCAAAGAATGGGGTTCAAACAAGGGCTATATATCACACAAAAAAAAACAATTTTTTTCTCGCAACGTAACTCACCAATGCAAAGTGCAAGAAGAATAACAGCTGATAGAAGATAGAGAGATACCAAACAATTTTGAACACGAAATTGAAGTGAGAGAGAGAGAGAGAGAGAGAGAGAGAGAGAGACGGGGATGTGATTTTAAAGAGTGAAGCAGACGGGGATCTTGTGATTCCGTCCGTCACGTGGCACTTTCTGTTATGTTAATGTGACGGAGATGATACGGGTGATGAATGGGTAAGGTGTTACATAGATGGGCGAGCAATGAGTAATGAAAATAAGTTCGATGTGCAAGTAGTAATGTGAAGTAAAATTCGGTGAGCATTTGTTAAATTTACTCGTAAATCATTATGTAAACATATTATGCATATGTAGCACAACCATTCATAGTAACATCTACATTTAATGAGCGTGCCTCTTATCATTGACAAAATAGATTTTCTGAAAGAAAAAAAACGTATGCTTTTAACTTTGAAGCAAACCCGAACAAAAGATGTAGATCCTTAATGAGCATTCTTTACCCCTAAAACACCTGCTAAGCTCTCAATACCAGAAATACCAATATTGACACAAAAGAATTATAAATACAGCTTTCTCCTTCATATTTACAAAGAAAGAAAATAAGGGGATTACAGTAAGGTTAAAGTTAACTTCTGTTAGTTCTATCAAAGCTAATCTCACTAATACTGTGAGTTGTGGAGAAAACTGACCATTCAAATACATTACAGAATAGGTATGTACAAGTCTGTCTATACATCATATACAGGTAAGCGTTCCTCGATAGAGACACGACAAATGGGGCATTTCTTACATTTATCAGAGCAGTTGCTGCACGAAATTAAAGATCAATTAGTATGCGAACAAAGAAGGCACATGTTAGATGAGCTGCAGAGAACTAGCAAATTAATCGTACCTACACAGAATGCGGTGCCTACATGGCAGAAGAACCAGGCTAATCTCTCCCTCAAAACAGACTCTACATAGAACTTTTTCCTGGACAGAATTACAATAAAATAGTTAGAAAATCAACCTCAGAATGAGCTTATAAATTTTAAAGAGCATTCAAACAGAAAATGTAATTCAGTAAAAAACAAATCCAAGAAAGGTATGCTTTTATTGTGAAGAATTTTGACATTTTATAACAAGAAAATAATACCGATCAGAAAAAAGTTACCTTCTTTAGGCTGCTTTTGTAGCGTTTGCTCGACTTTTAATGTTGTTATGCTATTGTATTTATGAAGATGTAGGTAACAGATAGAAATATTTATTACCATAATTACTTTTGGGTTGAAAAATATTCATCCAACTTACTTCAAAAATAAAACTTCTTGACAGTTAAATTTATTGGGGGCAAAACGATATTTAAATATAGCATTGATGAATGAATTCTATTCTAGCAAATAGTCAAGTTCACCAAAAAAATAAAAATAAAAATAAAAGAAAAAAATAAAATAAATAAAGAAAAAGGAACAGCATACAACATAATTCATCAGCATAGCATGGAAAATTAAGTATTAGATGTTGGCGAAGCATCAACTACATAAGAAACCATTATTCGAGACTAAGATTGTTACATGTTGAAGTCTTTCATATTCCTGTTGGTTGTATTTGGTAATTTCCATTTGCTCACCAAGAGCAGCTTGAAGTCTCCAAACCTTGAAACAAGAGGATCAAACAAATGAATTAAGTAGAAACTGAGATGAATAACTTTGTAGTAAGCTGGAATATGATGAGAATTACATAGAAGAAACTATGGTTGGAATACTCTAAATTGAAGAGATTATATTTACCTCCTCAGCGAGATCCTTCTTTGGCATTTTCTTCACTATATCGGGTGGATAACCGCAAAAAGTGTTATAACTGTATCATTTATAATAGTAAATCATTGTGCTAAACTACCACATGGAACACATCAACGCCTGTTGCTGATCACTTAAGATTTGATGCAAGATAGAACAAAAATGAAGTTATTTATTATGGGAGAAGGTCAAAACGAATGAAGAACCGCATCGATGTAGCACAAGATCCGAAGAAAAGAAAGCACTCAAAAAATATTTATCATGTCAAAATTAATAGTTGAAAAGATGTGAGGGAAAAAGCACTGCAATTTGCATTGCCCAACTTCTCACACGGGGTTGAATTAGTTAGTTTCCATGATATCATGACAATACCAGTAACTAACTGTGTAATTTACACACAACCTTGCACGAAAAAAGCTGTACCTATTTGCCACATAATTTTCATTTTACAGAGGAAGTGCATGGTATTAAGTGAATTAAGAACAATTTTATTTTATTAGGATCAGATTTCCATTACTGATTGTCATGGTAGCTTCTCTTAAATGCTATGGTTCCCTCAAAATGTTTAGGAACCCAAAATAGATTGGTTAAGAGTTTATTCATTATAAATTTTGCAGCCTCGTAGCTCTCTTTTTTGTTGAATTTGTTTTTGTGCAAATTTGAACTTTATACGATTGTTGTTTTTTCTTTGCGGTAAGGATGTCTCTACTCAGAAACTTACTGCGGAAATAAAGTCCCAACATACTAGAACGATACACTTTTTTCCACTTTGCTTTATCAAGAGTCACCTCCAAACTTAAACCACAATGCTCAAATCCTTTCTAATTACCTCATTTGGTTGTGCCCAAACCATCTCAAATAATTCTCCAACAATTCATTTTTAGCAGATGCTACCTTAACCAACTGAGAAGATGCGTAATTTCTAATTCTCTCCCTCCTCTTTTTTTACCACATAAGCACCATGCCATCTCATTTGAGCTGACACTCATTTATCAGATGTAATTTCTTTATAAGCCAACATTTGATCATATCAGTCTTCCAGCAGCAATGTCGAGAGACATTGCATGGTTTAAAAAATCTTACCCTGAGACCCCATCTTGGAAGAGGCGCGCCTGTTCTTCTCGACTTGCTTCATCTAATGACCACCAGCCAAGCAGCCTGATTGAAAATTAACAAATATTCAAAAGTGAGTACGAGGTATTCCAACTACTGTTAAAAAACCTGAATCAGATAATTAGTAATTAACCCCAATCTCCACTGGATAAGGCATGACCTTGGATCTAATAGCTAATCTTTGGACAATACCTGGAACCATGGTGCAAGAAAGCAAAGCAATCACGAACTCTTGAAGAGTATGTAACATATCTTCCTCTGACAGCTTCACTTCGTAGTAAAACAACAATTTTCTCAACTAATCTTGATGCAGAAAACAAAAGCCCAGCTGCTTGCAGTACAAAAACAGGGGAAAATATGACTGGAAGACGAACATGTCTAGCAACTGGTGGTGTTCCCTGATTAAAAACCATGTTTCTTAGTTGACAAAAAATTCCAAAGAAGAACCGTTAAGTAATCAGTTAACCACAACGTCAACACGTCTAATGGATACCTCAAGGCGCATACAAAGGAGGATTTGAAAAAAAATAATTGGAATTTTCATAATGTGTCCACCAATGTCTTGCAGACCACACATTCTATCCCGAGACTGATCCTCTGAAGATACCACCAAACCGCTGTTCCAGTCAACATATCTAATAGCAGTTGACGATGAACTTGCTTCTATTGTATGAGAATTTCTATGAATCGCCGGATTAGACCATTTTGTACAGACAAGAAATGCAAAGCACTCTGCAATACTATAGAAATGCAAAATAAGCCATATCTCAGCATTGCAGCCATGTAAACACTGATTAAAGAAAGAAGGGTGAAGGAAAAAGACTTATTGAAGGTTAGGAATAGTACCCATAATTTATGAACAAGTCCCACCAGCCAAGGGCACCAATATCACCTACAACATAACAAAAAATAGGAAATTGGCAAGACTAAAGCTAATATAGGGAAATTAAGCATTTATTCAGTACAAATCAAGCACTTGAACGGATAGTTCAGAGGACTACAAAAATCAAGTAGTTAACAATATTAAAACTATGAAATCTTATTGTAGATGAAACTGAATCTGAAGTTTATAGAAACACAGTTTGAGAGTGACTTGAAGTACCTTTTTTATTTTTATTTTTTTGCGTGTATGTGTGCGGGCATGCACCGCATGTGATCAAAGATAGTAAAACCGGTGATGGTGGTGATTGACAATTATAATATTAATAATTACAGATTTATGGCATGCAAACTTTTTCTTCTTTTCTTCTATCGTTTATGGCAGGGAATCATGAGGGAAACACATAGAGAGAGAAAAAAAGAGTGAGAGAGAGTTTCATACCACACAGCTTCAGGAGGGTGAACACTGTAGCAGCAAGAAAGAAAATCATGGAGATTGCCACCCAGAAGTGCTAATTATAATAAAACTATCATTAGTAAAGCCATATTGAAAACCAAGCAAGCTGAAATGAAAATCTAGAAATAACCATTGATTTTAAAAAGTCAATTATAAATTTCAATCTCTTCTACCATGTCATACGAAAATTCTTTAGACTTGTTTTATGACACACAAAAAAATAACCAGTAGAATCTGATTCACTAAACCATTCACCTGCTAAACTTGCAGATTGATATAATAGAAGTGTAACCCTCAGAACTGCTAAACAACTTTTAAGAACAGAGTAGGAACATTCTATTACTTATGTTAAATCCAAAAACTTACAGGAAGAGTTTCCCATATTGCCTCATCACTCATGCTTTCACTATCTCCAGGTAATAAAGCCTTGCACATTCTGTTACATCAATAGGAATATGAAAAGGTAAAAGAGAAGTATTCCATGACAAATCAATTTATGAAAATCCTTTTTCATTATTTTCCCACTAAAATATAAGCCTTCTTCAAAAGGCTGAAGTATTTGAGTTTTCTTTTTCACGGTCATATTTTTGTTGGAGAAGCAACTTGCTTCAGTCCATATATGCTATGAAACGTATTTGGGTGTACGAATGGAAATGCATGACATGCATATGAAATTATTACTTATTGGAACTTGCGTATGCTAAGATAATTTTTTTTTTCCATGTGAACAAAAGCAGACTGAAATAAGGACAATCAAGTGGATTACTGTACCTGAAATTGTCAATGAGGATAACAGCCTCAAATCCCAACAAAGGAAGGAAGACAATTTTCAAGTTCACTGCAGCAGAATGATTGACTGCATCATGGAACAAAATAAAAAAATTTAAAATCAATAACAGTTTTCAAAAAATTCTATTAAAAACAGGAATAACATTGTGTCCTAAAACAATTAATTCATCATTTCACCAACAAAACACATCTTAAGAAAGAGGAAAAGGAAAGCAGATTACGCGCACAAAGGTAAAAATTACTCTCTTCTGCAAAATAATAGAGCTACAGTTTGTAAGGAGGACAATAAACAAGGATATAAAAGACAAGTTAAATTCAACTTCTTAATAGTACTAAAAGTTAATGGAGGATTTTTCTTCCTTACCATATGTGCTCTCAAGATATGTACAGAGTAGAAGTTCAAATGCAACAAGCAACGGCGCAGCAACAACAGCATGACATGGTGCCCACTACCCACAAATTTTTGACAAAAAGAAATAAATAAACAAAGACATATATACAAACTATCATGATGCATGCTCAACATGTTGATTTGGAGATGCAATTCAACTTCCACCAGACTAGCAGAATTTGTATGGTCAATGTTATTCCAAGAATTCGAAGAAAAATATTGGCATACATGGCGATCATGTGGAACAGATGGGGCAGGTAGAGAGAATCTTCCTCGGGCGACAACAGCATGAAATAGCCACAGTGGAAGAAAAACAATCCTGCATATCAAAGAGATTTAATGAGACATGTTATAGACAAAAGCCAAGATATATTTGCTGATTCTAGGATCATTATTGAGGATGGAATCAAATGATATATAGACATGAAAAAACCATCAAGGTCATAAACTGCTTGGAGCCGGAATTACATTTAGAGCATAGAAAAATCTGAATCAGATACCAATTAGATATTGGGAGATGAAGCATAGCATTTCAGGATCTGTAATAGCCAATAAGCCCTGCAGAATTTTATGTCCACAGAATCAGCAGTACAAATCAAATCATTTCTGCATTCCTTTCTTTCAGATGAGTAATCAGAAATGTTGCCTAAATTTTATCCACCGCCAACAGGAAATTCAATTGCGACAACCACAGGGTCTTCGAGGATGTTCTCTGTTGTAATTTTACAATAAACTGCTCGAATATCAGATTTCAGAATTAATACTTATAAGTCAAAGAGTGTTTTACATTTTTTATTTTTATTTTTTTACTTCTGGTCTATGTTCTTTGGTTGAGGATTTTCTGTTGCTATTTTAGCATGAATTGAGCCCCTGGTACTAGTCTCAGAATTCACCGGTGATTATTATAGTTGGAGAAGTCTATAGAATTATCACTTGTTTAATCTCTTCATTCTAGTGAAGTTAACCAATCAAAAAGGGAAACTAGTATATATTACTGATTTGGCACAAACCTGGGTAAAGGCACTCCTATCCTCAACCTACTTATTATTCTTCTTTTCTGTCTCTACAATTTACAGCAAATGCTACATGCATACTTCTTTCCAATGCAATAACTTCATCCGTAAAACATTCATCTTTCACATCCAATCTATAGCTCCTAAAAAGCATAACTTCAGAAATTGTAAAAGACCTTGGAATTGCAAAATAATGTTTAATTTTTACTGTTCAATAGAATTTATTTTCTTAAAACGAAAAAAACAAACTCTTCGTCGTCAAAACCTAGGACAAGTGCAAGCATGACATGTCATATGGAAATGCCATGTTCATGTAGGCAAACACCAAAATATTGAACAATGCATTCATTGGACAATGTGGTAGTGGTGCCACTGCCACATTGGCAGGTGATTACCGGTGGTGATATATAGTATTACTCCAAAATATTGGATACAATTCACCAAATGTCTAAAAAGTTACTCTTTTTGTTCCTTCCTTTTGATTACGTTAACCAAAAAGTCTATTTGTGAAGCTGGCAATGATCCTCCATTTTCTGGCTTCCCCGTTGACATACTACCTCATCAAGCATTTTCCACTTCATACTTTAACTAGATAAACAAATATTCGTCTCTCAGATTACCATGTACTCCAACTTGTTAGCATATGTAGGGGCAGATTGCCAAATGAACAGGGACCAGGACTCGTACATTTTGAATGACTAAATCATAAGATTCTATATTTGTGCATTCTGAATGTGTGAAGATTTCACCTTCCACAACTCAAAAATCAATATCCTGATTTCGTCTCTACTTACTCACTGAGAAAGTGACGTTTCTTCTGAACATAATTTTCCCGTAATAACAACAAAGAGTGGCAGACTTATACTAACCCTATACTCAAAAGGAATGTGGCAATTTATCAAGTAGGACGATGCAGAATTATTCCCATGTTTCAGAAGAATAGCCTCTACAGCATACACAAACACTATATGCAATCTCTCACTCATTCCCTTCAGACTTCCTACAGACTTCATTTTAGATATACTGGTGGCCTTCACAGTTTACTCCTTGCAAACCTCAATAGTCCAACAGTTGATTATTTCCACAATCTCTTACAAAACTCGAAAAACAATGACAGCCAACAACTAATACCTAAAAAGCCTCCACATTCGGACATTCCCCAATTCATCATCCCCATACCAATTTCACAGAAAGGCAAATTATAAAAAAAGGAAAAATCTTTTTCGCACCTCATTTCCTAAAATTGGTATAGTCCACCAGTTGATTACTTCCACAATGTCTTACAAAACTCGAAAAACAAGGACAACCAACAACAATAACCCAAAAAGCCTCCACATTCCATATTTCATCATCCCCATACCAATTTTGCAGAAAGGCAAATTATTAATAAAAGAAAAAAAGGAAAATCTTTTCGGCACCCAATTTCCTAAAATTGGTATAGTCCACCAGTTGATTACTTCCACAATCTCTTACAAAACTCGAAAAACAATGACAACCGACAACAATAACCTAAAGCCTCCACATTCCCTATTTCATCATCCCCATTAAAATTTCGCAGTAACGCAAATTATAAGAAAAAGGGAAAATCTTTTCGGCACCCGATTCCCTAAAACCAAAACCCAATTAACAAAATTTCGAAGAAAAACAACAAAGTCTTTGCTCAAATATTAAATAAAAAAAAATGGAATTGGGTAAAGAAAAACCGACCACCAAGAGTAGGAGACGGTATGATCGAGCTTTAGAACAAGCGAAACCGTGAAACTGAAAAGCAAAGCGTGCGCTGCCACCGCTTGTGCTGCCTTTCCCACTCTTCTCCAGCTCATGTCTATCCTCAATTCTACACTCCAAATAGATAGATTACGTCGATATACACAGATAAAATCAGTTCTTGACGAGAATCTTTACGATTGAAAAGATCTTCGGGTTTGGACAAAATTCGATAACGAAATTGTTTCTACTGAATTTCGTGAAAAGGTTTCCAAAATCTGTCTAGGTTTTACTAATGAAATTATCGAGTTAACGTAAAGTATAAGATATATAATTTTTTAGTCCGAATAGAATATAACAGATATTAATCTATATTAATATTTTATTCGAGATCAAATAAAAAATTTTAAATTTATTACTATTATGGAAAATTTCACTTCAAGGTTTGTAACTTTTATTTGACGTGTTAAAGTGGTAGATAGAACAGTGTGTTTTAAGTACTTTTTAATCTATATATAGGGCTTGTTTGATACCCATTTTGTTGGAGAAAATGCATTTTTTGGGTTGATGTGATGGTGAATATGTGATTGAAAAAGAAGGAAAAGTTATTGATTTGATGGAAAATATTATTTTATTGAAGAATATGTGGTTGAAAATGAAAATGAAAATGAGAATAAGAATGAGTACCAAACAGGGGCATACACTCTTTTTTCTCAGGTATAGTTAGATTAGGTGTTTGTTTCATAAAAATGTTTTGAGAGGTGACTCGTTGAAAAATAATAATTTAATGTGTGGTAATAAAATAGAAAAAACTATGAGAAATGTGAAAATATTATTTTTAGAATATATGATAAAAAATGAACATGAGAATGAATTGATTTCTATCGTTATTTATTTTTAATTCATTTTTAAATATATAGTAAATACTACATATTTAAATAATGATTGGAATCCATATAAATAGGTGTATCGTACTCATAAAATAAATACACGTACAAACCTCATAAAGAAGCCATTTTGTCTTTGCTTTCTTAATTCATGTATCATTGGACATAAATATATAGTGTTCACTGTTCATAGCTTTTCAAAAGTTACATCATAGATGATTGATATGAAAAATATGTTTAAACCATGCGTTGAAAACACTATTTCTTTAGCGATGGATTTGATTAAGATGGCGATATTGATATGTGGACTTCTTAAATGACGTTGGATATGCTTATGGAGTCTTCTACTGTCTTGGCCGCTTCATCTGACATTTTGTCGTGTTAATTGTGTGTGTGACTTTTGAGAGACTTCATTCAATGCTTCTAGAGTCTTTCTCAAAATCCTCATTCAAGAATTCTAATCTTCTACCATTTCTATCTGATTTTTGGTACTTGGTGTAAAATTAGGAGTTGAAAGTGATTATCGAACCTCTGGGGTTCTGTCCAGAAAAATCTTCCAAGTTAATTTTAATTTTTCTATAGTTTTATTTTTGATCTGTATAGTTTAACTAATTTAATCTCTATTTCTATTATTTATGGGCACTTCAAGATATAAATGTATATAACGTCTATATTTCATTAAGTTTTATGGGTACTTGCTATATATAAAATGGATTTGTTACGTTGTTTGAATTTTTGTCATTTTTAGTAAGGTATCAGTATTACACAAGAGTGGTATTGTTACTTGTGTATCACAAGTGTTTTAATTGGACTTTAGATGAGCTATTGGTACGAAAAAAATTTAGCATTAGCAGAGATGAAGTGATCGGACTTACTATTTAATTGAGATTTAAACATGAATAAATAATGCAAGTATCAATTAAATTGGGACAATGAGTTCAATACTCTGGGAGTATTAAAATATTTCTCTACAATGCTTGCTAGTTGGGTATGAGTATTTATGCAACGATATTTAATTCTCTTATTACTTTTAATTATAGATATCCACGCTTCATTATTTGGGTATCATTACTTAGCCTAAAAATGTTGAACATTAACAATATCTTTATTTCAAAAAATTTAGTGCCACTATCAACCTTAACATTAATATGGATATAAATATACTTTAAATTTAGGTATTAGTAGCGCTCCACCTAAAAATTGTTAAATAGTGTTAAAATCCAACATTATTTTGGAGAATCATCCCACTTTATTTATTTTTAACATTATTTTTGGGCAAGAGTTTCAACTTTTTACACAATATGTGAACGTGAAGTTCCACACAAAATGTGATAGATACACTTAAAACATACAAACGAAAAAGTATAGAACATAGACAAAGTTATTAAAAGAGTATGGTGTGCATAATCATTAATATATCTCTTACAAAATAATGAGATTCATGATTCAATATTTTGTAAGATTAGCAGTTAGACCTAAAAATAATTGAGTGAATTTGCTCTATGCATTGATAATATTCGTAAAGTTATAAAGCTATATAATTACAAAATAAGAGCAACCTTTCTAGTCTTATGTTTGTATAGTTGACAAGATATGATCCATCTGTGACACACCTATTTGAAATTGAGATGTGTACAAAGGTTTGGTGAGTAAGTCTGTAAGTATTATGTCCTAAGTCCAATCAACTTTGGGTATAAGTACTTTTAATATATGTTTAATACATTTATTATGGCAAGATATATTATATTAAATAATAGAGTCCGTAGATTCAAATATCGGTAATTTGTTAATCACAAGGAGTTGTGATTGTGAGATACAAATTACATATGATTGAATCTTAAATCATCCGTGGTCGTAAGTAATAACGAGATACGGATATCGTTATTACGGATAGACCACCACGTGTGACATTTCTTACTTGTGAAGTAAGTAACTGATCTCACAAACTAAAGTGTAGTGACACTTAAAATGAATACGTGAATGTTTTGTTATAGAACAAAACATTGGGGACCCGCTGAGAGATTCCACGTGAATAACTATCTGAGTGTCAATGGTTAATCTCTAACGTTCGGTAGTGGAATTGATCCTTCGACTTGAGATCATCATAGTACCTTATGTGGGGACAGTCATGCTTTGGTGATGCTGGAAGTTGCTCTGTCAAGGACCGCTAATACGACATCGTTCGGGTATGTCAAGAATCATATGAAGGTTGTGAATGATCAATAGAGGATTCGTCGCTCTTAAATAGTAAGAGTTTATGATCTACATTTCATCCAGTTAAGTTGATAACGAAATCCTTGGCCAAGGTGTACCTATAAGTCGAAAAGGAGTTTTCGACTTACATTAACTTAATAAGTGAAATGAAAGATATGATCGATAATCGAGATTGACACAATTCATATCTCGTAATTGATCGGATTATATTGACGAAGAGATTATAGTTTCACGATAAACGAACGAGTTTGATTTTGTCATACCACATGACATTTTTCGTCACATGTATTGCCCTGACACATTGCTAGATGTCAATCTGGGACGACGGATGTGAATTAGTGATAAATCAAAAAGGGTGTTTTGATTTATCGATTTTGATTATATCAAAATAGTAATTCATGTCGTTAGGCATCGTGACTGGGAACCTAATTGGTCACACACAAAAGGAGAATTAGAAGATTGATATCTACCAATTAATTAATTGACAAACGTTGGATAATTAATTAATTGGATTGCTTATTAATGGGCCCGAATTAATTAATTAGATTAATTAATTTACGGACCGAATTTAATTAATTGGATTAATTAAATATTGGGCCAAGTTAAGTTGTAGGACGGGCCAAACCCTTTTAAGTTTATATAAATAAGCTGCCAGGGTTTAAAATTAGGGGATGGATTTTCACTATTCTTGCTAGCACAAGAAAAGTAAACTCTAGTTCTCTCTCTCAATCTTGTTCCCCGTGTGGATTCCATTGGAGGCTGAACGATTGGACAGTTGTGGGAGGCAGATCGGGATTGCTGGAACTACAAGAATAGCAAAGGAGTTTGCAGATCTGAATAAAGGTATAAATCCTATCACAGTTTCTATCTAAACACAAAGTAGATCTTCAGTGGGAATTGAAATTTATTTAATTTTCCGCTGTACATGATAAGTAAATTCTCAACAAAATCTACCAATTGATCAACAAAAGCAATATGCGAGACATGAATTGCCCTAATTTAACTTTGTTTGAAACGAAATGAACATCAACCCCAACATGCTTCATCTTGAAGTGTAATATAGGGTTAAAGCAAAGCTGATAACGGCATTATCACAGTAGATGGTTGGATTAGAACATATAGATTCTCCAAGTTCTTGAAGAAGTGCTTTAATCCAAAGAACCTCACAAGCAATCGATGTGACGACCATATATCAATCTTAATGGAAGATCAAGCCACAGTTCGTTGCTTTCTGAACAACTAAGAAATTGGGCTATGAATGTTTGCTCATCAGCACTGTCAACCAATTAAAATTAGAGAAAGCATGAAGGATATGTAGAGACTATCTGCGAAGAAGAAGATCATACGAAGAGTACCACAAAGAAAACGCAACACGAATTTAACTGATATCAAATATTTGGTGGTAGGGTTGTGGATGAACTAAGGAACCCGTTAATTAAAACATTTAATTGCTTTAATAACAACATAGAGTATAATTTGAAGAGCCAATGCATGTGAATGATCTTTAATTAGAAAAAAAATAAAAAAAATACAATTACAGTTTATGTGAATTATATAAAAAAAAAAAAATTATTGTCCAAATATGTTTCCCTCACATTAGGACTTTTATACGTAGTTGTCCAAATATGTTCCTCAATATTGAGATTTATATTTTACAGGTTAGCCCCTGTTTGGTGTAGGATTAAATTATATTTTTAGTAAATTTAGATAAAAGTTAATGACATGTGTAGTTGAAAAATTGTGGATCTCATAAAATATATCGTTAAAATTATTTATTGATTTTGACTTGATGTTTTTTTATTAAATTTTAATAACCAAACAAGGGCTTAGTTATAATATATCCTACACATAAAAAGAGTGAAGAATATTTTACTGTAGAAACTATCGTTATTGATTTATATTTATCACAGTCAGTCAGCCACTCAGTTAGATGCTCTCCCCTTTCTGCGTTTTCTCCCATCTTCATAGATTCCCTCACCAGTCTTGAAAGTTTAAGATCTGGTTCAAATCCAAAGTCCAAACCATCAGTTTTTCAATGAAAAGCAAGAAGAAGATTTCATCATGTGCCAATGCTGATGAATTCGCTCTGTCATTGTATGTGGAGGAGGTGGAGCCAGTTCCTTTGAAAGTCTACCTCCCTTCTTGCTTAAGGCGTTCGCTACGATTCACCACCAATAAGTACAAAACGCCATCTCCGGCGAGCAGCCGACGGCGGAAGTCAAAGGGGGTTCCCTGCATTTGCCTTTTCTAGTCAAGAAAGAAGGTCTCCAAGGCTTTTTGCATCATCATCATCATCATCTGCTCCAGTGGAAGCGTGGTTGAAGAAACGACGTGGTTTTGAGGAGGAGGTGGAAGCTTCAAAGAAGGTAAAGGTGTGTTTGAATGATAAAAGTCTAAGTTCTCTGAGGTTGAGAGGTGGGGGTAAAGATGTAAATTCAAGGAGGGTTTTGAGCGCTAGGTGCTTAAGATCAAGAACAGTAGTAATGCATGTTGGTAATGACAAAGAAAGGGTAGAGAAAAGTTCAAATTTGAAGTGCTTAAGATCTCGAATAATTGAGTTAGATTTGGTTAAAACACCCAAAGCTTTGAAAACTATAGGTCTCGACAGTAGCTATAGCAGGTTCCGAGGTTAATCAAGGCTGAAAATGAAAGTCTGAAGCCTGAAACGCTTTCATTGGAGAATAGCTTAAGATCAAGAACTGTAAAAATGCACGTAGGAGTTGAGAAAGAAGAGCCGGAGAAAAGTTCTTCGGAGAAAAGCATTTGTGATGCTATGTTGGTTGATAACTGCTTAAGGTCTCCAAAAGTAGAGTGTACTTTGGATGAATTTCCTCAGGTTTTAGAAAAAAGGGATTTGAAAAAATGTGATTCAGAGGTGAGAGGTGAGATGTGATTAAGGTCTAGGAAAATTGACTTCAAAATAAATGTGGAAGGAAGTGTTGATAGAAAACTCCTCGAATGGAAGGGAGTGCTTCGAAGAATGAAAATTCGGTAAATAAAGATATGGTATCAGAAAAAAAGGAGAAAAAACAACAAAAAACTACTTGTCGTTTTATCGGGGATCCAATTCCAGAAGAAGAAGCTCGGGAGAGATGGGCATGGCTATATGAATTAAAGGTGATTATCCCTTTGCAGTTGACATTTTGCTCGGATTTGTTATTACTACACATTGCATTTTGTTGAGAGTTTTGATTGTGATAATTCTCTTTATTGTGTTGATGTTTTGAGTTATTGTTCTTTAGCATCACATACAGTCACTGCTGCATAGAGCCAACAC
Organism: Osmanthus fragrans; assembly: GCA_019395295.1. NCBI lineage: Eukaryota > Viridiplantae > Streptophyta > Magnoliopsida > Lamiales > Oleaceae > Osmanthus > Osmanthus fragrans. The sequence continues at coordinate 10,506,215 of CM033348.1, read as the reverse complement.
AGAACTCTTGCAAGATTTTTTTAACAGTGCAAATATTTTTGTTTATAAACTGAGTTTCTTATGGGATATTTGACATGGATGCTGACATGCTGTAATTGCTTTCCTACTCATAGAAATGTGCTGAAAATTTATTTATTTTATTTCTCACATTGTTGTCGCACTTCATATTTCTTAAGCAATTGGTAATTTCTTTTTCTGATCATGATTGATTATGGACTTTGCAGAGCCAAAGAAAGGATCGAAGTGGGAAATTGAGGTGAGTGAATATTTCAAATATTTCTTTTTGGTGGTGTCTCAGTCATTTGCATTCGGTGTTTTTATGTTTTCCGCATGTAATTACTTTTTATTTGTGAATATTTATTACTGCAGTAGCGGTGAAGAAGATGAAATTATATTGAATGTAGAGTGCCATTATGCTCACGCCAAAGTTGATAGTTGTGTTCTTAACATTGGAGATTGTGCATATATGAAGGTAAGTTGACTAAGATTTTTATTTTTTCTTGATATGAGGCCGTAGTATGCTCTGTCTTGTACTTTTTTCGCATTTTTATTCTTTCTCATACTTTTGAACTTTTGCTGTATTACCTATGAATCATAGTTTTGAGCTATGTTGTCATGTAACAAATAGTACCTTGTGGATGTTGTCGTGCATGACACATATTTGAGTACACTGCATTTGAAACAATGTAGCCACGCATATGCATATCGTATCTTATCCACCTAATATAAGTCTTCTCTAAGTCAATCAGTAAGTTCATTTAAGTTTACACCTCTCAATCAGGTAATTTGAAGTACGGGAATCAAGTCACTGTCCCCCATCTTCTACAATCGAATAGGAATAAAAGAATTGTGTACCACAAAAGCACTGTCAAAAAGATTAAATCACTTTTGTACTCATATTTTAGTTTCTACCATTTTCTTTGTTTTCTCGGGGTGCTGGTACTTTGGATTCAGTTCTTGAATTTCTCATGCTGGATGCCGGATAAGATTACCGTACTTAGTGGAATTTCATGTTTGGACTGATTCAGTCTATTGATATTTCTGTACCAGCTTATGACATTTAACTATTACTCATCTGGCTATGTCTTAACAACACAAGATTGATGTCTTAAGCAATTCCTTCAGGGTGAAGGAAATAAAAAATATCTTGGGAAAGTCTTGGAATTTTTCAAGACAACGGAGGGAGAAGATTACTTTAGAGTTCAATGGTTTTTCAGAGCTGAAGATACGGTCAGTATAATTCTTGATTTGCTGTTGGTGTGATATTTTATTCTTTTTCATACTTCATATTCTGCCTTTTGTTTCTGTTTATATTGGACTCTTCAGATTATGAAAGATGCTGCTGCTTTTCATGACAAGAAGAGCTTATTCTACTCCACTTTAATGAACAACAACATATTAGATTGTATTATTTCGAAAGTCAACATTGTAAAAATACCACCTGCGGTATGCTTCATTCTGAGAAGTTCAAACTTATGCTTGTTCTGCCTCATTTATGTGCTAAAATACTTTTATTATTAGAAATCATGGGTTTCATTTTACAACTTCAATTGATGTTTGCATCTTTTTGGCTCCTAAAGTATTTGTGATCTTGTTAATATTGCAGCTGTGTGAAAAACTGCATCTTTTAATATTTGAGTCCAAATCACTATCGTTATTGATTTATATTTATATTTATCACAGTAGAAACCATGTAGAAATTCAACACGGCACCGTGCGAGGCGCCGTGCGTCTCGCAAGCATCGTGCGATGGCTTCTTCCTAAGATCGTGAAACCTCCAGCCGAGCAAGCCGAACGCCACAATGGTAAATCCCTCACTCTTGCACAAATTTTTTTATGCATGTAAATATAAATTGTGAAGTATGTGTAGATCCTACTTCTAATTACATTTCGTATGGTTCGTAGAACTATGATTTTTTTTTTCTGGGAGAAACTGAACTTGACTTAGCCAATAATACCAATGGATGATTCCTTCCTAAATTGTTAACGTTTGTGCCTTTGGGTTAAATTTTTCTGTTTTCGTAGAGGCTCGAAAAATTGCACAGAGACGAGATTTTTTGCTTAATCCAAATGTTGTTTGAGTTTTCTACTATACCAATAGCCATATTCACTCTTTTTTTTCCCTTTGAAGTTTTCAAAAGTGTGTAAGTTATAATTTTTGGTCAAAAAATTAGATTTCATCCATTTTTTTAATTTAATTTTTCTTAATTTTATCTGAAATCAGATTATTATATGACAATTGTAATTGTGAGTTGCTTTAATTACTCTGTCATTGTGATTTGTGAAGTGTGAATTGCACAAGTTCTGGAAATAGGGTTTATTCCTATTCTTTGGATTTGTGTTTTCGAATGTTTTGACGTGTTTTGTTTCGGTTTTGAGTTTCAGTTACATGGAGGGGATGAGGACTAGCATCGAAGGTGTTTTGTTGGTATGTACTGATTCCTCCATCTTCCCGTACTCAAATGTGTATATATGTATATATTGTGATGAAATGACTCAATTATAAAGTGATCTCGATTTAATTTTCTGACTCTTTCACGGTGGATCGAAATGTAACTGCTTTCCTTCTGCTAAGACCGTGTTTGCTAAGCTTAAATTTATTATACTCACAGGTTCGAAGGACTTACGGAGTGGTCAAGTGAAGTAGCATTGCAAGCTCTATCATCATGAACTCTGTTAGGTAAGATGTTCGTCTGTGTATTTGATTTCGTTAGTTTGAATTTGGTTGTTCTACCCTAATTCTTGAAATATATCTCTCCATTTTTAATGTTATTCTTTTTTCTTCTGAAAACCACCATTAGAGTTGATTTAAAAATGTGAATCAAAGGGTTTTTGTTGTTTATTTAGGCTTGGGAATTTGAAATCTTTTGTCGGTTTTCACTGTTTTGGTTTATTATAGCTCGGCTAGCTCCAATTTTCGACATAGACTAATTTTTGAAACCCATGTGAGTAAATCTCTTACTGTTGACAGATTGAGATTTTGCTTCTTATGTTAATATCTGATTTTATGTAGTTATAGACATATAATGTGTTGTAATTACGCTAAGTTTGTGGGTTTATATGGAATTGGACTCCTTCTCCTGCAATCCAATTTACCTGTGTTGATTTAACTTTGTAACGTCGTAATTTGCTCACTTGGAACAAGAGTTATATTTTAGTTCACTTAAATTTCAAGATGAACAAGTACCTGTTCGATTATTTTTGCTGAATAAATGCTTGGCTATTTACATTATCAAGAAATAAGCAGGTGTAAGATAATCTATTAATACTGCTGATATATTTAATTTCTACGATTTCTTTCAAGTTATACATTTTTAGTTTGCTTTTAATGGACTTGCATTCGTGCTTATGTTTTTAGTCATATCAGTAGATGCTTTCAACAATTCTCTTCTATATTTTCTGGATCACTTCAAATTACTTTATGTTGCAGGGGCTGTCAAGTAGAAAGGCCGAAGGAATTACTGCTACTAAATGAAGTTGAGGATGGCTTGAAAACATGGATGGTACCAGTGGATTCACAAAGTTTAGGTGGATTGGAAACTCAAATAACCAAGGTTTGTTAGGATTTGCTTGTGAATAAACGAAAATCATCCTGCACGCCCATGGTCTCTTCTGTACATGGTAGCAAACAAAATATTTGTAATTTTACAATACTAGGTATATATGTTATAACTAATCATGTTTTTTTGAATTACTTTCAGAAATAAGTTTTGGTAATGCTACACAACTAAAATAGAAGATTCCATGGATGAAGAGATGCCAACTACATCTAGGCATCACTTTTCAGAAGAAAACATTTACGAGTCATTAAATGAAAAACTTTCCAAGGTCTTCACCTGTCAATATTTTTTGTACTTCGTACATTTGTATGAGTGATACCACTTAAATATTTTTTACATTATTTTAAGTTACTTGCAGCATCTTGGGAAATCTCCTTTGCCTGCTTATGAACCTATTTTTGACTGGGAAAATAAGAGATCAATGATCTTTGGGCAAAGAATTCCAGCAACTAACACATCTCAGTATACCAGGTCTCGCTTTTTCTCTCTGCATGTGTTTGATCTCTACTTGAGCTACACACTGTTCATAGCTGAGGTACATAGTTGAGGTACATAGGTTGAGGTACATAGGTTTTCTTGTAAAGCCATTTTATTGCACAGGTTTATAGGGATCTCTCCCTCCGTGTGCAAGTTCAACCTACAATTATTTTATTTTATTTTCATGCTAATGCAAATATTATGTATTGGTGATTCTACTGCAGTATGGCCTATTGTTGAAATAGATTTAAAAATTCCTCCAAGACCACCTGGATTTGCTTTTGTAGAGGTGAGCTTGCCCCCTTAAAACTTGAGGTAGTTAAAAATTAAATGCTAGCTTAGTCACAGTAATAGAATTAATAAGTCTGTAGAGAATTCCTTTAGCTGTACATAATGCAAGGTATTCTGGAATGGTTGATTTCTGTGGTTGTCTTGATTTTATTTTCTAATCAAGCTTTCCCAATGCCCTCACATTTCAGTTTGAAGATTATCGTGATGCTGATGATGCCATTCGTAGCCGAGATGGATATGATTTTGATGGTCATCGATTGAGGGTTAGCTACAACTTAGTATTTTGTTTAATTAATAATTTAATCGTACATTCTCTTCCATCTTACTATATTTGTGTATGTAATTGTAGGTTGAACTTGCACACGGAGGGAGAGATCGCTATAGTAGTTACAACGGTGGAGGTAGTTTTAGTGTAATTGGTGCTGTCATGATTGCTTGTCTAATTACCTTGTCAAATTAACTAATGCGAACAAATCTTTAAAAAACTTAGGGTGCGTTCTCTTTGTCGTTTTGGGGCCGTTTTCTGTTTTCTGTTTTTCAAAACGACGAAAACGCGTTCTCTTTGCCGTTTTCGAAAATGAATTTTGCAAAACACAAAAAAAAATTTCACACAAAACACAAAACGGGTTTTTTCCGTTTTGGGCGTTTTCAGTTAAAAACACGAAAATTTTCCAAAACGCCAAAACAAATACTGTAGCTTCAAATTTTTCACTCCTCCCATTTTTTTCAATCGCGACTTCTCTCCTTCCCTCTTCCACTCTTCCTTCTCTCCATCCCTCTTAGTCCTTGAAATTTGACTTTCTTCATTTCGATAGTTTTAGAAAATAGGAAGGGTTCAAATAAGAGCAAAAATTCAAAAATGAGTTATGTCTAGAAATATAAATGAATAATATATTAACACCCCATTATTCATCTAGAATAAAATCATCTTAATAAAAATTTTCACAAATTTATATGTTATTTTAATATATGAAAATATATTTTATGATTCAAAGATATTTCAAAATTCAAAGAAATTTCAGGTTTATAATATATTTAATAATATATTAACATTAAACAATTAAAATTAATTGAATAATCAGATTTTTTGAATAAAATATTATGAAATAATATTATAAAAAAGTGCAAAGAGAACGCGTTTTCTGTTTTCTGTTTTGAGAAATTGTTTTTCAAAATGACAAAGAGAACGCATTTTCAGTAATTTCAAAACAGACACCCAAAACACAAAACACAAAACGAATTTCAAAACTCAAAACACAAAACAGAAACATGAAGAGAACGCATCCTTAATTGTTGAAATTTTAGTACTAAAAATCTCTTCTTCTTTTTTGAACGCACTTCGAGCAAGTTGCAGCAAATTTAAGCAGAAAGACACCGTGATAGAAGATGTCTTTCGTGTAGAGAAGTGCTAATAATGGACTCACTCTCTTTCGTTGGTTGTTACTTTCTAATGATGAGTTGATATTCATTAAAATATCTTTTTATGTCATCAAGATTTAGAAATGGTGGCAACGAACAAGAATGAGACTTGTAGAACAGGAGAAAAGAAAGGGAGAAGAAAAGACAGAGAACACAGAGAAAATTGGAGGGAGAAAATATGAGTTTATTTAATAATTAAGAATATCAATTACAATGTATAAGCCCCCTTCATGTATGATTTAACCTAAACTAATTTAAGTAGGAAATAACCAATAAAATACTAGAGAATCTTTAAAATAATTATTTAAAAAAAGTGTTGCATATAATGCTTCTGTTTAATCCCCATTTTAAAACTATTTTCAATCATACATTATTCGAATAAAATGATTTTAAATGGCTTTCAATCAAGAGTTATGCTAATCTTCTGTCTTTTTCCCCCTCCCCGATGATGTTCTTTGGTGAAAATCACTTTGATTTCATTTCAGGCTGCTAGGAATTGTTAATTATACAAGCTATGAAGACATGAAATGTTTTCAATACTAATACAAATAATTTTTTATGTATCTACGCTATTGCATATTCAATTAAATCATGTCACGTGCATTGCACGTGAGTATAGTAGATGAGAAAATTACCGTAGTCCCAACTTTTCAACTTTCAATTTCAAAAATTAGGTATCTATATTTTATTTATCAAAAATCTAGTATATCTACACCAAACCAAACCACCCTACACCCTAAACCAAACCCTCCATCTTTCATCTAAGCCTTAAACTGCCACTCTCGCTCCACCTCGAACCACCACTTAAAACTGTTGGACCCACCACCTAAAATCGCATCCCAAACATAACCGGACCTTTGGGTGGCCCGATGATAACATATGGGGCTTAAAATCTATGAGAACCCTATAGAGTCGTCACCCTATAATCCACATTGAACCACCATTCGGACCCACCACCTATTATCTACAAAATCACCACCAAACACAACCCAAACTTCTATTGGCCTTACAACACCATATGGTGCCCAAAATCTACAAGAAGAGCTTCGAATTTGCAATTGTGAATCCTACAACCTTGAATCCAACATCATCGATGGGACCCACCGTCGTGCACCTACACCCATGTGTCACCACCCCATTCCACCACTACACTAATCATGTGTTTTCATCAATTGGACCAAAATCAAATTAGGAATATATCACTGCCTCGTCAATTGAGCCGTGAGGTGAGGTGGATGAATAGTATTTGTGACCAATTAATTGAATAATTTTCAACTAATAAATAATTTGTGACCTATTAAATGTATGATTTACAACTAAATACATGTGTTACCCACAGATTGTGTTTTTGCGATTGCAACTTTGTGTGATTTTTCACTAGTATATAATCGTGATAATAAATTGCGTATTATTGTGTTTGACCTATTTAATAAGATTATGTGTCATAATATTTTATCAGAGATCATAAAATGTGAGCACCTGATTTTTGAATTCGTTCACAAGTTTGTTATTTTTTAAATTATATCTTAAGATATTTGTAATTATGAATTTCACCACAAATCGGATCGATATGCTTATTTTTGTGAAAAAATGATCCAACTTAAGATTTGTTTTTGCAGACTCGGCCCAAGCCACCATTCCAAGTACGGGATCAAAACGGCTAGGCTACTAGGTGTTGAAAATGGATAAAGAAAAAAGGAAGAAGAAATTACATGGCGTATTAGTTTTATTCAAAATTCCAAAATTATATTACAAAATTTTTTATCTAAAAAGTACAGACTTCTAAAAGTATAAAGAAAGGGGAAAACTAAAATCACACTCAAACCAATGATTCTCGTTTAAGAAATCAGAATTCTACCATTACCTAAAAAATCCTTCCTTTTTAATATCCCTCAACTTTGTATCTAATCTTCCTATTATCCCATTAAAATGGGGTCATCAGTTGGATGACACGTGGAGGAACCCACGAGAAGAAGCTCATCAATGAACGGTGAGAGAGACCCATGTTCGCACGTACGAAGTCCTTTCTCAAAGAAAGATGTCACGCGGCAGAAGTCTCTCTACGTATGAAGTCCTTCCTCAAAGGAAGATGTCACACGACAGAAGTCCCTTCTACTGAATGACACTTCTCCAATCTGAAGTCCCTTCTACTGAATGACACTTCTCCAATCCGAAATCCCCTCTACTGAAAGACACTTCTCCAATCCGAATTCCCCTCTACTGAATGACACTTCTCCAATCCGAAGTCCCCCAGTTGCCTAAAACTTTATTCACCGAGGTTCTTATAAGGAACAAATCTGAAGGATATCTCTGAGATGTGATTAACGTGACAATACACTTTAAGCCACCTTACTTAATGTCAATCAAAAAGAAGGGGATGGCAGGGAAATCATCACCATAGTTAATGTCGTGAATGAATGATGTGATGTTTAAATCAATGGGACAAAGCCACGTGTATTCGATCCGACGACAGGCAACCCGACCGTTTTGCCTATAAATAGCGCCTCTTGTGATTGTAATAAAGATGTTGAATTTGAGATAATATAAGGCATAGACTTGAATTCTTACAAAGAAAATCATTGCGAAAATACTTTGTTCTTATGATTATTGTACTTTTTACAATATTATAAAAGATAAAATGTAAAATCAATTGCAAAATCTTTATTCATTTTTGACACAAGAATCATCCATTGGTATTTCGATTCGACGATCTATATACATTCCCCGATCATCAGCTCCGGTCAACTCGTCGGGATCCACGTGTCACGAGTCCGATACCGACATCTATTGACAACATTTTTTGGGGTCAACACTTCCCATGTTAATTATTTTTCTCTTGTAAATCTACTTTTTTTTTGCATAGAATCTCATTGGAAACCCTAAAACGAAAAATACTATTGCAGCTTTTCGTTTATTAAACAGTGAATCCGTATGTTTGTTTTTGTAGCCAAATATTGTTCGAGGACAACTCGATCTATTTCGTAAAAGGAGTTATTGGTAGACAATAAACCCTCTCAAGTGATTTTGCACCTTAAAATTGATTATGTTGAAACACTCTTACTAATTCCCGACCAAAACTATATTCTCGCCTCGGTTGAGAAAATATTGCATCAAGATTCTGTTACTCCTCTATGCTGTCTTAACCTTTCCTTTGAGAAAAATGCATCCTCCCGTGAATTTTTTTTCTCTTCTTTGGCTTAATATATTATGCAATTTTTGTTACATGTTAATATGTGGTAATTTTGCTTTGAACAAGCTTTGTTATTTCTTGATATTTTTCAGAGATTCCGTGATATTTCTAAACTAAATTAAATGCCGTAGTATGTCTCTCACTAGATCTCGTGAAACATTTTGTTTTTTATTCTTTAAGTACGTTTCAACAGACGAGATTTTTACCATATCTTTATTTGATTTATGTTTCAATTTAGACAAGATACATTTTTATTAATTTCCTTTGTTACTGTTTCATAGCACACCACATAATATGCATACCAAGCTCACACACATGTCATACTACGTCTTACGAAACAATATCATAATTTATAGTATATCTATGTATCTATAGCCCTTGTTTGATAGCCATTTTTGAGGAAAAATTTAATTTTTTTTGATGTGATGGATGGTGAATATGCGGTTGAAAAAGAAGGAAAATTTATTGATGTGATGAAAAATATTATTTTATTGAAGAATGTGTGATTGCAAATAAGTAGAAGAATGAGAATGAAAAAAAAATTGTGTACAAAACAGGGGCATAATATATCATGTTTGTTTTAGTAGTATTACATTTTAGTAGTTATCGTTCTCAATTATATGCGTTACATTTATAGAGGATGTAATTTAGGATCCTTCAATTATATGTTTTTTCTATGATCCTCCAATCATGTGTTATATAACGCCCTGTAGCTTCAACTTCTGGTTTTCTTCATTTATATGGCCACTTGTCCCATATCACATAATATTGTCTTAGATGTTATAGATTCTTATATCTTCAATATAACTGTCGTGGTTTATCTAGTGGAATTTATGTGTTTGTAATTTGATATTTTTACCGTCTAATCACATCATGCCCCACTATGGATGTATCGAATCTTTATCATATCAGATTCTCGGGTTAATTACCCCAATAGTCACTGAACTTTCAGGATAATAACCTAAATGGTCACTGAACTTTAAAAATCACCTAAGTCATCACTGAACTTTGCAAAAAGTTTCTCCGGGATCATTGAACTTTGCAAAAGATTTCCACGAGGTCACTAAACTTTAAAAACTACTTCATTCGTGATCTCGTAGGAAATCTTTTGCAAAGTCCAGTGACTCTGTGAAAATCTTTTGCAAAGTTCAGTGATGAATGAGATGATTTTTAAAGTTCAGTGACCTTGTAGAAACCTTTTGTAAAGTTCAGTGATGACTTAGGCGATTTTTAAAGTTCAGTGACCTCGTGAAAACTTTAGGTAAAATTCAGTGACTATTGGGGTAATTAACCCCACATTCTCCAATCTTTGATGCCCTCAATTTCCATTTGTATGTTTCATCTTTACACTTTAGTGTGTACTCTTGGTTGTTTGATTTGTACAACCTATATTGGAAATTGTTATGTGTAAGTAAAATATATTTTATATTTCTATTTATTATTTATTTATTGGCTTGCTTAAATTAGAATGATTCTTAAATGTCAAAACATGTGCTAAAAACGTGTTCAACTGATGAAGTCCAAATAGGTAAGACTGATTGGGTGCTACAGACAAAACAAATTTCTTGACTACGTATTTTAAGGTTTCCATGAGATGTAATCTTTACTTTCCATACATCAGCAAATATATTACCATTTTAGATGGGTTTGATTGGTTAAATAATTAAAATAATGAAAGACTATTTTAACTAATAATTTTTTTCCTTAATTTAATTATTGATTATATCAACCATATGCTACTTGATTTTTATCATTTATAACTTTCATATTTTAGATAAGACATGTTCACGCCTTAGAGTCTCTACATAAGTAGAGAAAATGATTAAGGGACAGACTATTGCTTCGAGAATAATTTGTCTATATCCGACGAACTTGTAGCAGCAAGTTCTAAAGTCTTCTGACCATCTCTAGTGAGTTCTGGCCGGCTAATATTTTTTGATGAAGTATCTCAAAGCAAAACTCGTGTTCTTCAACCGTAATTGAAGATAACACACTTATGCATGAATAATATAATCCTACTCAAAGACTAGGATACTCAGCGTGAGTTAAGATTGGTGAATCTTAATCCAAGTGGTGTTTGCGGCCAAATACAACAGTGAAGTGGCTATAAAATAAAGATTGGATTATTTGATTCCATTTCTCCAACAAGTCAAAAGGAATAGGAAAATGAAGAAGTTCTTTATTTACTCTTGATTGTTTTAGTTAATTTTGCAAAATTACTAAGCACTTGTTTGAACCCCATTTTTCTCTTTGTTTTTTTCAACTACACAATTTTCAATAAAATATTATTATAAGTAAATCAAAAACTTTTCCTTATTTTCAAATACATTCTCCAAAAAATTTCTATTCCAAAATAAATTTTTAACCAAAAATGGGGCTCAAACAAAGGTAAACTGAAACTATTGTATTTTTTAATATTTAATAATGAATTATTTTACCCGTAGCTTGGGGGCCTGTGGATGTTTTCATTAGGGGTTTACGAAATTATATGGTGTTTATCTCTATTTAATTTCACAATAAATTATATCTTAGAAACACAAATTTGTTTAGTTGTCCTAGTCAGAACTGTGTGTAAAATTGCCTATAGGAAATTTTGACTGACTAGCGTATTCTGGCAAAAATAGATAATTGAGATAAATTATTTAATTAACTAGGTTTTAGTACTGTCAATTGGTGTCAAAGCAGGTTCACTTTTAAAAAGAGATTTGCATAAAATCTAGTAATGGACAGAGCACAGTTTAGATTCTCTATCTTAGATGAGACTAATTATTCATACTGGAAAATTAGATGCAAGTATATGTCCAATCTTTAGATGAGAAAGCCTAGCACTCTACCGTGTATGGCTCAAAGACACTATAACTGAAAAAGATATAGAAAGAGAAAAATGAACTGATAAGAGGGTGATAACTGATTACAATAGTGCCAATTGAAACTCTAAAGCCTTGAATTCTATCTTTCCTTTTGTTGATGCTAATCAATTTCGTTTGATCTCTACATGCAAGTGGCCAATAGGCATGGGATATTTTACAAGTAGTTCACGAAGAAACCTCAATTGTGAAGTCCTCTAAACTACAAATGTTAATGCTTGAATTTGAGCAACTAGCCATGAGAGATGATGAGCAATTTAAAGATTTCTATTCCAAATAAAGTGATGTCACCAACCCAGCTATGCATTAGGAAAGAGATATTCTAAAGAAAAATTGGGAATAGATTCTCGGATATGTTACATTTGAAGGTAACCACTATCGAGGAAAGCAATGACATAGAAAGTATAAAGGTCGCAGAATTGGTCGGATCCTTGATGACCTATGAATTACACCTTCACAGAAGAAAAAAAAGGATTGGAAATTGCTTATAAAGCAAAGGCAGTTGAAATAGAGGAAGATAATGATGAAAGTGATGATGAAGATCAGATGGCCATGCTCACTAAACAATTCAAGAAATTCCTGAAAAAAACACGAAATGAAGGAATGTGAAAACTCAACCCCTTCAAAAGAAAAAGTTTTTCGATAACTCTAGGCAAAATCCTACTTCCTCTGTTGAAAAGATAAAAAAATGTGTTAAATGCCATGAGTGTGAAGGGTTTGAGCACATAGTGGTTGAGTGAACAAATGCTCTATAAAGGTCAAGGGGCAAGACAGTCATGAACATATCGGAGTCTCGTAGAATTTATTATAGCATTTTTTTGTAAGTTGTGACAGTCAGATCTAGGATTACAGATCAACCTATTCGAAAAATAATTTAGTGCTTCAAACGTTGTCGTCGAGATCTTAAATTTTTCTATGTTTTACTTATATGAGTTTTATACTATCTGGTAAAATTTCATAAATTTTGGTCAAGGTTTGCTAGATCAAATAATTTTTGCAACCTCACTGCACAAACGAAGGAAATTGTTTCAGCTTGCTGTTTTTCCTCGTTTGAATTTTTTTTATTAATTTTGTATTTGGAGATTAACCTTAAAGGACGCGTGTTTGGTAACGCTCCGTATTATTAGAATTCGGGGCGTTACTTGTAACCTATAAAAGAGAGAAAATGTGAATGATTAAACCCATGATCGAAGTAAACTTGCACAGATTGTGGTGATGAGCAGGGACAACTTCCCTCCTGTCTACCTCGGTTGCATGGAATTACCACTCTCTAACGAAGAAGAAATATGCTTTCCAACATTTTGTTGTCGACCGGGCTTAATATCGAGTGGAAATGTTGTTTGTAAGAAGAAAATAAATGGGTAAAAGTTTAACTCGCAGGAACATAGTTAAACCTCTAATAAAGGGATGAAAATGTGAGTTGTAACAATTCCACAAAAAACCAGAAAATGAGAAGAAGACGAAATGACAATTGAGACAAGTGATGACACTTTCCCCTTAAGGCAATATTACCCCGCTATGGTGCTCATGGTTTACGGTACTTGCCTCCAAAGATACAACAGATTCTTCTTGTGATAGCAGCACTTCAAACTACAAGAAATGACGAACTTTCGACAAAGTTTCCCTATTTACAAGGAAGTCATATGAAATGAAGGAGGAAGATGATTTACAAGAGATAGAATGATTCTCAATGCAAAGTATAAGATGATGTTCCCAAATGGTGGTGCATATGGTCATTTATCTATGAAGTGGTGTGGGTGAAAGATTACGGACAAAACCACAACTTTACGAAAAGAAGTTTCAGTTCACTTTGCTGTTTTTCGCTAGATTCTCGCTCGAGTGACACTTTTAGAGAGTTGGTATCTCACTCTTCGCTCGACGTCGCTCGAGCAGTTTACCTGTTGCTCGAGCGACTGTATTATCTGGCTTCTTCCAAATTTCCTCCAACTTTGGACCGTAATTTCTCATTCATTCGAAATTGGTTTTGACATGCCAAATATACACGGAGCTTGAAGCGGTGGAGTGGTAAACTATTTTGCAGAAATATATTGGGTCGAATATTTGGCTGAAGTCCAACGTTGGTTTTCAAGACTTAACCAATTTTCTCGAGTTCTTAACCAATTTCCAACACATTTCACTAAGGACGGTGTATCTAATATTAGAAGCCCCTTAAACCTAGTTTTCACACTGGCGTAATACTAGGTCGAATCTTTCCCATCCTCCTTAAAAACGTATAAAGAGTTGAACTGATCTACTGTCAACTCTGGGAAACCTAACCTATGCTAAAGAAGTAAAGTAGCAAACAAGGTCCTCCATCCATTAGGGAATAGATGTACAGGGCTAATCCCAGGGCTGAGAGGAATTTGCGTATGAATTTAGGAAAAAGTAACCTTCGCTAGGCATTCCTCTGGGAAATTATCAGTTTGATCAGAAGGGCTAGGTATGATAATTTCAATAGAGTCTGGTATACTATAATTATTGGTCGCCACAAAAGGGGGCGTCAAAAATATATTCCTTACTCCACTAAAAATGTCGTTTGAATAGTATAATGCAAGCAAGGGTCATTACCCGCAGAGGATTGGTTCAATTACATTAATTGCGCAAAATAAAATAAACGACGAAAGCATATAAATGGAGGGGGGGTTTGATTTGTTAAACAAAGAACATAACAAAATAAAAATGGAAATGGCGAAAAACTAGAAATGCAATAAAAATTAAATAGCGAAGGCGATTAATCAACAAAGAAGAGTTTGTGATCGGGGGTTATTTCTTCGCCGCTAGAATGACTTTCCAATACATTTTCACAAAAGATTTTCGTTCAAATGGTTAACAACAATTTGAGAATAATCAAAGGCTCGACTACCTCAAACTCCCCTTAGTTTTGGTTGAATAAGAAAAGCTTCATTACCCAACCCTATTCATCAAACAACCTACGAAAAACTCGCAAGATTTAATTTAATAAACGCATTAACACGAGAGAGTCAAATTGAATTAAGCGCAAACTCGAAAACTCGGTTTACTCACTTAAGTGATAATCCACCTACATTTAATAGAAAATTCCTCATAATCCATCAAAGTGTAGTCGCCACTAGGGTTTGGTAAAAATAGCGATTACGTACTAAATTTCCCAAAATGGCAAATATTGAAATAACCCAATCATTTAGTTGCGCCGCTAAATAATCAAGAAGGACAATTTAAACAATAAACACAATGGATAAATCACATTAACCACAAGAACTTTTAAGCACAAAAATTATTGGAATTTCATTCAAGGGTTAGAAAATACCCCCAATCACATCTAGATTAGTTATTCATAGTATAACTACAAACAACCAATAAAACCATAAAATACATTGTAGAAAACGAGATTAAGGAGATGAGAAAGCTTATTGATGAAAAGATAGGTGGAAGAAATCTTCTAGATCAATGGCCTTCTTCTTCTTCCCAAATTCCTTCAATGGCAGATTTTTCGCACAGGTTTCTGCCCAGATTTTTCCCTCTTTTTTGGTCGACTTTCAGCCTCTAAAACGTGACCTAGAAGCTCCCTTCAAGTTCTATTTATATTGTAGGAAAGAAATAAGACGGGTTGGGAAGAAAATGGGCCGCAACCGGGTCAAGAAAAATCAGATTTTCTGTGCAACCGGGAATTCACTTTCAGAACTTGGCCATGCGTACGCATAGCTTGGATTGAGCGTACGCATGGTAGAGGCTTTGGAGCTTCTGTCGCTGGGTTCGACCACCGTGCGTACGCATGGCTCTGCAGGCTGTGCGTACGCACAGCTTTACCAATTTCTGCCTCAGCCAGGAGTCTGCCTTCAATTTCTGGGCGAGAAGGGGGGCTGTTGATATTTCCAGCAAACTGATTTTCTTCCACTTAGCTACTTATTTTCAGCTTTAATGGCGTGCAACCTTGGTCTCTTTCTGGTCATTTTTGGAACTCGTTTCACCTCCTCAAACCACCTGTTTTCTGGTTCAAATGGCGTGGCTGCAAAAATCTGGTTTTGCACCAGATTTTTACACTTTCCAGCCACATTTTCTGGTTGTTTTTGGCATGCTGAATTCTGCTAGAAAATCAGTAACTAGGCACCCCGAATTCGGCATCATTCAAGCTTCATTCCATCAAACAAAAGGTGATGGCTAAATCGCCGAACCATGCAATTCTTGCATTTTAAAATCTTTAGCTCGCCGAACTTTGAAATTCTCGCACTTTGGCATTTTTGATTCTTTTCTCGCGCAATTTTCTTCCAATCGTCAATTAGCTCAGGTTTTTGCCTATAAAGTAAAATAAAACGAAACAAGTATTAAAACGCCAATGAAAACTCGCAAATATATAAATTTAGCGGACTATTTAAGTGCGAAATCCGCACTTATCAATTATTCTTCCAAGAAACTACCTTGTCTTTCGTAATTGTCGATTTAATCTTTGAGCACTCCCACCCTCATACTATAGAAGGTCCGACCTTGGCCCTGATCGTCTACTTCCTCCTAATCCTTAACCCACCTATCCTAATTGGATTGTATTTCTTTACCAAAACTATGGGTACGTCATCAGGATAGATAGAATTAAGAGGGTCTGGGGCGAAGACTTGAACATCAGAGCTAGAAGAAGCAATTGGAAAACAGGGGACGAATTTTTCCTATTGATTCTCCCAAGAATAGACTCTAGATTTGTTCGAGATCATTAATACAATAGAGACAAAGGTAAGAAAGGAAAGAAGGGATGACCCAAAAGCAAGGAATGTACTTGGATGGCAAGCTTTTTTGATGATCTCATAAACACAAAACTCTAACTAAAATGTTGAGCACACTAGAAGAGTTGCAGTATAAAAACTATGGAGAAAGGCAAAAGAAATGAGATGTAAAAGTGAATAAATAGAAGGAAAACATCAAAGGACATCCCCCTAGTGGTTGGATTAAATAATGAAAGTCTCAGATCGAAATCCTCAAAACTACATAGTTTTATAAAGCTTTTAAGAGAAGATTAGAGGAAATTAAAGTGCTATCCATTGAAAGAGTTAAATAGAAAAGATAATGAAAAATATTAATGAATGAAATTTTTTCCTTGATTTATCAGTTGATAACTCTCTCTCACACACACACACACACACACACACATATATATAGCTAACAAACACGAGATACATGGAACAAAATTTATCATATTTTCAAATCACCGGACTTTATCTTTGTTGCTGTTTGTTGGAGAGGAATCTTGCTGAAAATAAGGAACTGAGGTGTCAGCAACAGCGAATTTTTCACGGATAAAATGGAAATTGATTTCAACATGTTTGGTCTAGGCATGGAACACCGGATTGGCAGAAAGTGAGATTGCACTAACATTATCACACCAAAGGATGCGGGGAGTTGCAAGGGTAATATGAAGTTCACGTAGAAGCATGCATACCCAAGATAATTTTGCAGTTGTGAGGACAAGAGAGCAAAACTAAACTCAGTGCTAGATAGAGAAACAACGCTTTACTTCTTGGTCGACCACGAAATCAAATATGAACCAAGAAACGCACCATAACCAGAACTGGAATGCCGATTGTTGACCTCGAAAAATGGACCTCCGAGCCGTCAACAGATAAGTCTTCAAGTCACCCCTTCCTGCGTTCAATAGCAAGCCGTTAGTCACTCGTGGCCCTTCTCCCCGGAGAGGGTGGTGGCGGCCGCGAGCACTCCGACGGTCAAGTCAGTTTTCAGTATAAATGTTTTAGGTCACCGGTGGGTATGTGGTCACCGGAGACGTGTATATACTATGAAATAAGCTAGATGTGTACGAAAAGAGAGAATAACTTATGCTATTCAGGTTGGTAAAAGGGTCAATCCCTCCTTCTGGGACAAGGAAGTTGTATTTATACTGAGGGTGGGAGGAGGAGAGCCGTTGGATGGGAGGACACGTGGCCTCGGATCCCTTCACCCTGTTCCATCCTAGACGTCAATATGTCCATCAATAGGTTGGCGGATCTTTATTATTCTGACTTAGGCGGCTTACGGCTGATTTGACCGTTTGAACCCTGCCACACGTCCCATCGGTCAATCAAATATTTAATGTCGGAGATTTGCACAAAAGGACCTCGACTAGAGGGAGGTGAGGCAGTTCAGCGAGGCGTCGTTGCGGAGTACGGGCCTTTGCATTCGTTAAGAGGTGCGGATGAGTTCAGTTCTTACTGTCGTGGCACTTCAGTTCGGTCCCTCACACCAAATCAGTTCGCCTATGCGTGGGGCTTCTTCTTCTGAGTGTGGGGTCTTTCTGGACCCGTAACAATAGTCCCTCAAGTCCATGTATGGTTTATTTATATAATGCGTGGACTTTGGAGTTGATATGCTTACAGGGGTGTCTGAAGGATGTGTGTGATTCTTTGGCCGTGTGGGGCGAGCATCGTAACGTCGGACGGCGGGGCTGCCCACACGGCCAAAGAATCACACACATCCTTCAGACACCCCTGTAAGCATATCAACTCCAAAGTCCACGCATTATATAAATAAACCATACATGGACTTGAGGGACTATTGTTACGGGTCCAGAAAGACCCCACACTCAGAAGAAGAAGCCCCACGCATAGGCGAACTGATTTGGTGTGAGGGACCGAACTGAAGTGCCACGACAGTAAGAACTGAACTCATCCGCACCTCTTAACGAATGCAAAGGCCCGTACTCCGCAACGACGCCTCGCTGAACTGCCTCACCTCCCTCTAGTCGAGGTCCTTTTGTGCAAATCTCCGACATTAAATATTTGATTGACCGATGGGACGTGTGGCAGGGTTCAAACGGTCAAATCAGCCGTAAGCCGCCTAAGTCAGAATAATAAAGATCCGCCAACCTATTGATGGACAGATTGACGTCTAGGATGGAACAGGGTGAAGGGATCCGAGGCCACGTGTCCTCCCATCCAACGGCTCTCCTCCTCCCACCCTCAGTATAAATACAACTTCCTTGTCCCAGAAGGGGGGATTGACCATTTTACCAACCTGAATAGCATAAGTTATTCTCTCTTTTCGTACACATCTAGCTTATTTCATAGTATATACACGTCTCCGGTGACCACATACCCACCGGTGACCTAAAACATTTATACTGAAAACTGACTTGACCGTCGGAGTGCTCGCGGCCGCCACCACCCTCTCCGGGGAGAAGGGCCACGAGTGACTAACGGCTTGCTATTGAACGCAGGAAGGGGTGACTTGAAGACTTATCTGTTGACGGCTCGGAGGTCCATTTTTCGAGGTCAACAGATTGGCGCCGTCTGTGGGAAACTCGCTTAAACCACGAGTTTTCCACCAAAAAGCTTGCTTGAATACCCGGTTGATTCACCCTTGAAAAAGGGACTAAGCTCTTGAAAAAGAGCTAAAAGTCGTGCATCATCCCCGTCAACTCGAACCATGAGCTCCGGAGACGATGTGAATGTCACCAGGGCTAGGAATATCTCTGAAGAAGAGGTTATCCGAGCCAATGTCACGCATCAGAGACCCCATCATCGACATCGCAGAGGTGCGAGAACCGCTGCAATGCTAACTGCCGAAGTGGCCCGCATGGCCGCAGACATGAGGAACATAGCGGCACAAAACGCCGCCATGCAAGAACTCCTCATGCAGGTGCACAGCCAAGGTGGTTTCCAACAAAACCAGCAGCAAACTTACGGGCGAACCGAAGCAGAATCAGGAAGGAGGACCCATTTAAGCCCTCAAGAGGCCCCTCTCGAAAGAGAAGTGGAAATGGAGGCCTCCAGCTATACAGTCGCTCCGGCTAACGATGGAGCCGCTGAAGAGAATAATTTCGCCCCGGAATACGAGGCACAACCCCAAAGGTCAACACCGATCATCTGGATAACCGGCCCAATTATAATCACAAAATGCTTTTAAAGTCAAATAACCATGAGAGGGCCAGAGACCATGATCAATATAACCCTTTAAATAGTGTAAAACATGCTTATCATCAGTCCAATGAGTAGTAGAAGGAGAGTGCATATGCTGGCAGAGTTGATTAATAGAGTACGAGATGTTTGGACGTGTCAAAGAATGTGCCAACTAACTGGCGATATTAAGTAGTATCATCATCATTAAGGAGATTACCATCTTGATGAAAGAGTTTAGGACCCATAATACAAGGAGTAGCCACAAGTTGAACTCTGGAGAGATAGTCCGAGTAAGCAAATCAGCAACATATTTGGACTGCCTAAGATGGATACCATCATCATCACGATGAGCTTGAATAGCCAGAAAACAATAAGAGAACCAAGATCCTAAAGCTTAAACTCTTGCTGTAATTGAGTGATGGTAGAAGTAATAACATTTGAGTCTGAGCCAGTAATAAGGATATCATCCGCATATTCAAGAATATAAATATGAGTAGAGCTTTGATGAAGCATAAATAAAGAGGTATTAACAAAAGAACAGAGAAAACCAAGCTCCAACAGTGAGTCTCTTAAGGGAATGAACCCAATTTCCGCGAGATATTTATTCCTCGCCTCTTACTATCGTTGAAGCCTAGCTATAATACCTCGTCTATCCGAGGCCTGCTTATAAGTCTCTGATACTTTGAGATGAGCCACCATATCTTAATATATGATTTTGCGAGATGCTTTACCATATGAGTTGTTACATTATAGCTACATTTATCTCCAGAGAGCTCATTGCCTCAGCTACAACCACATTTATATTCAGAGAGCTCATCAAGCCTCTGTATCGACTGCATTACAGCTTTCAGAGCTTTGTTTCTACTTCAGCTATGGTACATCTACTTATCTTCAGAGAGTTTACATTATCCCTTGCATGGATGAATCATCCACCATGCAGGAAGCCCTTGTCCTGGATGAACCATCCACCATGCACGGATGTCATTTACCGCTTCGTAAGGAGAGGATTGGGCCCACCTTATTACCTATGAAGACGAAGCCTTCCATGGCTGAATCAAACACCATGAAGAAAGCCCTTGCACAGAAGAATAAACCCCTTGCAAGGAGGTAAAAAATAAAAATTAAAAAAATTAAAAATAAGGAAAAAAGGCCTCTACAAGGACAAGTGTGATCCCTCTTACACGGAGCTACATCTTACTAATTTAGAGGTTAACCCCTTCAAAGGCTAGATCAAACACCATGGAGAGAGTCATTGACATGGATGTGCCACCCCCATGTAAGAATGTTAGCTTATCATTGTTATTTATGTTTAGAACATCGTCTCTGCTGCTTATATTCGGAGTTTCGCCTTTACATCAGCTTCATCTTAGTTACTTATATTTCGTGTTTAACCTACATATAAATATTCGACTCTGACTAGGGGGACTATTGTGATACTAGTATCTTTGTATCATTACATTATTACTGCTATCATTTGAATTATATTATTGCTATAAAATACACATGCCACATCACTGCTAGTCTACCTCATGACCCATGCCACTATTTTCACTACTGTCAGTACGTATGTTACGTTATCTACATCATCAACATGTTGCTTCACATTAGCAATATTGTTACACTGAGCTGTGTATGCATATAATTTATTATGATGCATGATAGACCTCTGCACATTGTAGCTTGAAGAAATTTAAACTACTTCTCTTTATTGTCATTATCTGGATGGGCAAATTCATCCCAATTTAATTTATATATCTGGATGGAGAAATTATATTGTATTACATGTTGGTTTAGTTCATATTACAGAGGAGATGCTGTCGAAATTTTGAAAAATTACATGCAGTATCAATCTTTTGAGGCAATTTGTAAGTCCTAGCTTATTCAGGCTCACGCATATTTTCTGAGATAGTTCATAAATCATCACTTATTTGGGACCAATACATATTTTCGAGGCAGTTTATAAGTCCTTGCTTATTGGAACTACTCATATTTTCGAGGCAATCTGTAAAATCTCACCTAGTCGACTACTTATATTCCGAAATCCTACCAGCACATGAATGTACGACTCAGACTTGGGGGACTATTGTTACACCTATAATTAATTGACATATGAATTACGAAGCAGGTCCCACATTGGTCAACTCGACAGAGATTATTCAATTGGATTATGCTTATTTAATTAAGCAATTGCATCTTGGGCTTGCACTTGACCTATTAACTCACTCAGCCCACTAACCACATGGCCCATTTACATTTCTATATGATTTTATTCACAACCAAGGTATGTATTATAACCTAACCAAATCCCCTCTCATTCTATTGTATTCATATTTCTCTCATCCAACCGTTGACTTGACAGTCGGAGTACAAACGGTCGTTAGACTTTTTTCTTGACTGACAGTCGTTGCCTTCTAATGAGGCGCTTAGTGTGCAAGTGATGTCTACGTGAAGGGGGCAATGTCATTATTCTGTTGGCGCATTTTTTGGAGTCAATAGCTTTGATATTACCAGTGGCATCTGCAAATTTTGAAAGGATATTCTCTACTATGAATCTAATCAAGAGTGACTTACACAATAAAATGGAAGATGGTTGGTGGAATGACAATCTGGTTGTCTTCTGCTCAAACCAATGGCTTTCTTGGTGTATTGTGGACCTGATCTTATGACTGTAAAGTTGATAAATTATTCCAGACTCCCAGTGCTAGAGCTTAATCCGCTTGTGGATACTCAAACGGAGACTGCACCTTCATGGTGAAACAAATACAACTTTTTGTTTCTATTTTTTTACGACTTCTGGTTATTTTTATGCTTGGTGAATACTGCATTTAAATGTAACACATTTGCCCATTGATTTTGAGAGCATTAATATAAGCACTAATACTGTAGAAATTGAGTGTTAGTTATAACTCTGATACATTTTGTTGTAATATGTGGCTCATATAGAGTGAAACGTAGACAAATTGTTGAACCACGTAAATCTCTGTTTGTTTTCTTTCTTTGTTGATTACATATTATTCATCATTATTGTTGCACAAATCTCAACACATTTCTTGATCGTAAGCTTTAAATTTAACAAGAATACATGTAGTTGACATTTCAGCAGGGCCGGATCTGAATAGAGATAGATGAGGCCGTCGCCTCAGGCCCAAAATATGAGGGGCCTTTTTTGCCCAATTATTTATTTATTTATTAAGTAAAGATTGTAATCTGTAAAAGGAAAATCTTGTTTTCTCTCCTTAGGGGTATAATTTATGAAGTTCGCTTCAAACTTCGAAAATCACAGGACCGGTTCTGCATTTCAGTTCTTAAAAATCTTCCTAAAATCTAACATGTCAAAGAAAAATTAGTACAAAAAAACAAACTCATTCATGTCCTTAAGATAATTTTGCTGTTTCTATGTGTTCAAGATGTCGAATGATTGTGTATCTTAAGATAGAACAATTTTTTGTTCCTATAGGAACATCTCAATCACATGTGAACAAATTCCTACCTCTATCACTAAACATTGATGCGAAATTTTTATACACAATATAGAGATTTATTCGAAAAAACAGAGGGAATAGTGTGTAATTTATTTATTTTTTAATGAAATGTTATCTATAGGTTTTGTATAAGTCGAATCATTAAAAAGCCATGGCCTCCAAAGGCCTGTGATTGATTAAAAGAAAATATGAGTATTGTTTCATGAAAATGTATAAGAATGATACATTAAATGAATAATGTGTATTTCAAAGAGCAATCAATCACATAAAATAGGAAAACAAAAGCAAGAATAACACACAATATAACAAGTCTCTCAATGTGAAGGCTACTGAACTAGATGCACTTGTCGAAATTGCACTATATCAAATAAGAGAATTACAATGTGTTTTGGGCTTACGCCTCTATCTGTTTTTTTTCTCTAATATGATATGTAGAATAGAGGCTCCTAATACCCTTTTATAGGAAAAAAATATTAGGACAACCATTACATATGCAAATTTCTCAAAATATGCCCTATAAAACTAAGAACATTTTTTCTTGAGGACACAAGAGCCGAGAGGAAATGTGTATAGTTTGTTTTTTTGTACTAACAACACACACTTGGATCAAAACTCAAACGTCTTTTAAAATTAAAAAGATAAGTACTGAAAAAATCTTTTTAGGTTAAAAGAGACATCCCTAAGACATGCAAATTTAAACGCATCATTCTTCAATTTTCATGTCCCTCCTCTTCTTTTTCTTTTTTTTTTTTTTTTTAAGAAAAACCAAAAAGAAAATTTCATGATTTAAACTTCTTTTTTTGGGGTGGGGGGGGTGGGGGGTGGGGGTTTATAATTAGACACCAAGAAAGAAACCAAAGCAATAAGAATATTCTCCATGTCCGATGATGATAACTTAGCATGTTACACAGATTTCCTAACAATATTGTTTAGACATGGTGCAATGAATTGAAGAATATTGCATGAGTCATGGAACACCGGGATTAGAACAAGGTTCAAAAAAGGCGAAAAATTAAAGTGGCTGGCCAATTACCCAACTCGAGGTCGCGACCAACATGGAATCCTACTTGTCAAATGGCTAGAAGGCGCATGTTCACGGTTCTAAATTGTTTTCGCCCACTTTTTATGTATTTTATTGTATGTAATTTGAAATTAAAAGTGTAAAGACCCTTGTTAAGTGTGGTAACTCTTGGGAAGTGGTTCATTAAGAATCTATAAATAAGATTGATGATTCTTTGATTGAAACACATTGTAATGATATTTACGTTCTTCTTCCTCTATTTTACTTCTTTGTAAAACTTTGCATTTGTGTTTTTCTTCAAAAACACATCTTGTGTCCGAAATACTAGAGAATTGGATTATAAAGACAATCATATATATTTTCTTTTGATTTCACAAATTTGGTTCCCTAGTGCATTCTTCAGGTAAAGGAAAAATATTATCTTAAGGAGAGTGTTAGCACACGACTTGAAATCTGCTATGGGTTTCGATTCGAGTTATTGCAAGGAATTCCCCCACCAACAATCTTACAACGGCTCCTCTATCATTATTATGGAATTTCACAATTGATTTCGTGAAGTTGGAGAGGTTCGATGGACTAATTTCCGAAGTTGGCAAAAAAAAAAAAAATTTCCTTCTTGTTGTAAAAGGAAAGTTTATTAGGGTTTGTAGTGAATGACAATTATACCCTTGTAGCCCTAGAAATTATTACCATTGTATCCCTGATTCTTACTTATAAATATAGGGCTTTGGTCATTAATAAAATACGCACAAGTCTATTAACTTAATTCTCTCTTCTTCTTCTTCTCTATTTTATAACACGTTATCAGCACGATGCTGGAGAGAAATTCTTTTTGCTTTAAAACCCAGATGCTGGAGCTTCTCAATTTCTCATCTTTTCGTCATTATTATCGATTTATCATGTTGATTTTGTCTTATTCGTTTCAATCTAATCTAAAGCTGACTCATGACTATTTCATTCTTGCCCAAAAAATATGACCTCTCAATAACGACCGCCATTATCATGGTCCCTTGAGATCGGCAGCCAATGGTTTTGGTTATTTTCTATAGAGAACATGTCAGTTGATTATGTAAATGGTTTTGTTTTCCTTACTTATTTGTGCCGTAATTTTTTTAATCTAGGAAACATACCTTGCCTCTCCCGTAGCAGGTTTCTTTGCTTTGGTAGATTTTCATTAGTATTAAATTGATTTGTGGTCTTCATCTTGCCATCCATCTACTTCCCCAATCCTCTTACGACTACAATTTTGTAGATATTCCATTAAATTTTGTAGATATTCTATCATGTTATTGCTTCTGAAATAGCACAATATTATATAGAAAATATTCCAGAAGAATATTAATTGTAGATTTATCGATTACAAATAATTTATTGTTACTCCTTAAGTAGCACAATATTATAATTGATATTCCCGAAGAATATTATTTGCTCCTGAAGAGCATAAATTATAATTTCCAATATTTCAGAAGTATATTGACATATTGCTCTTGAAGAAGCAATAGTAAAATATAGCGTGCTCCTGAAGTAGCACATGTAACATATTATTTTAAATTAGTGTTTGTCCCTGAAGGAAAACACGTAGCTTATGAATCAAAGTTAAAGCCCTGAACAAACGACAGAGAGTGCCAGCTACTTACTATCGATTTATCGAGGACGAGATCCAATGTATCATAGTTGGTAACCCAGATATATGTCATAGGGAAGCCTTCAGCAGTGCTGCAAAGAATTGGACCCACCTCTCTTATATTCATTTTGGACTTATGCTTGATCAGCATGTGAAGAAACCTAATATATGCCAACAGGTACTCAAAACCCCATATGTATTTGGTCAATTATTTTTACTACACTTCAATACTTGCATGATTCTTGTAATGTGTTCACAAAGAAAATTTGCTAATTCTTCAATTCTATACACCATAGTGGCGATATATATTTAATTAATGACTCTTTCGTATATGTTTTCCTCAATTCTGCACGCCGTAGGCTCATCCTGTTTGTGAACACATTACACACATGATTATTTAGTGTGTAACACCATAATACTGTAATAATTTATAATTGTTGTTGAATGTTCTTTGTTTTTAACTTCATCAATAATTTTTTTTAATTCCTGTATAAACTTTAAATCGATAATTCATCATATTGTTGCTTCTGAAGTAGCACATCATTATAATTAATGTTCTAGAAGAATATTAATTGTAAATTTGTCTATTATAAATACTTTATTGTTGCTCCTAAAGTAGCACATGTATCGAAGAACTATATCTCGTTTTATTCCTGATGAAGCACAAATTAAACAACTCAATACTCGATTGCAATTTATAAAGGAAATTAAATTTCTATATTATTAATATTCCAAAAGAATATTAATTTATCGCTCTTGAAGAGCTTGAATTATAAATTTCAATATTCCAGAAAAATGTTGATATATTGCTCCCGAAAAAATAAAATGCTCTCGAAGTAGCACATTCTCGAAGAATATATCATTTTAAATTCATGTTTATCCCAGAAGGAAAACATAAACTAATATCACGAGGATATTGATTAGTTTGTCTTCTTAATTGAGCGTTATAAGAGTATATACTGTTTATTCATATTCTTTGAAATTAAATAATTAAAATATATCTTATATTGAACCAAAAGTTCAATTTGATTGGCATAACCAGTTGAATCATCGCTGGATCAATAATGATGCGGAATTTAAAATTCAAATGGATATTCAATGAAGAACCAGAAGATTCTTCAATCCAATGAATTCATATATATCATTTGTTCTCTTTATCGACAATTGACACTAACCATCACTAGCTAAAATAGGGATTAAATTTTCTATATTTTTGAAAATTAATTAGGGTGATATATGGGGTCCCGTCACCCACCACGTTGACCATCTAAATATTATTTGTAACTAACAGATTTGATACAAATATTAGATGATTGCATGGTGTTCGCAACCTGAAGTTTGCGAAATTATTGCTCAAGTTATGAGCATAATTTTCAAATTATATAATTAAGACTGTGTCTTATTAATGCTAGTGGGCATAAATCTCAATATTTGAATAAGTGTTAGTTGAGATGTCAATAAGTGATTTAACACTATTGTTTGTCAAATGCCTTCAATTAATTTAATTGAGAGCAAAGTATTTTTTCCTTTTTGTTTGAGTAATTCTATTACGCATCATTGTCAACATCATAGTTCTCCCTATTACAATTGGCTTATGATCAGAGCCTATTTTTTCATCTAATTATTTTGATAGTGCAGTATATGCAAAATCAACTCACCACAATGCACTGATATGAAAAATAAAGAATGCTGAGAATAAATGCATAGTTTGAACCCTTATCCCAAATAAGTGATATTTTATAATGCTGAAAAAATTATTGTCAAATTGATTGGACAATTCTTTCAGCATTAGGGAGAGAAATTAAGAAGTTGAAAATAACGTACAAATGTATCATTATATAAATCCTCGCAAAATATCACTCGAACCAGAAGTTCGAAAGATAATTTATTTAGATGCATTTACTGATCAAAAAGATCAACAATATATAACGAACCAATTTTAAGTGATCCAATACGAATTAACGTCCTAAGAGGACAATTTGATAGCAATGTATTTGATATACATATGGCACGTCTGAAGCGTGATATGTTCGATTCTAATAAACAAAAAAAATATTCGAACGAAAATGTGAGCAAGAGATTGAGAAAATCATTCATTTGCAAATAGTTGCAAATCAATTACCTGATATATTTGTTGACACGAAAAAAGTGACAAAATCATATATATCAGCAGAAAATATTTCAGCAAAAATTGATGTCGCTGCAGGACAATCTGCTGTAGCAAACGAATCTAATATACGCCAGAAGCGTGGTCGACCAGTTGGTTCAAAAGACTCTGTACCTCGAAAAAGAAAAGTACAAGAGAAAAACCAACCAAAAATTTCGGAAGAAGTAACATTGAAAAGATTGATCAATCAAATATTGAAAATATGGTTCCTGAAGAACCACAAGTGTCCGAAAATAATGAGATTTCAATAAATTATATGTTATCTCATAAATTATGGGAACGGAATAATGTTGTTATATACAATATTTTCTCCTTTAATGTGGCTCTTGATATTATGCAAAATGAGGATCCTGAACCACAGTCAGTTAAAGACTGTGAAAATAAAAATGATTGGCCAAAATGGAAAGAAGCCATACAGGCGGAATTGAATTTCTTAGAGAAACGAAAAGTGTTTGGACCTGTAGTTCAAACACCTGAAAATGTAATCCCTGTAGGATACAAATGAGTTTTTGTACGAAAGAGAAATGAAAATAATGAAATTACAAGATACAAAGCCCGACTAGTAGCTCAAGGTTTCTCACAAAGACCAGGTATTGATTATGATGAAACATATTCTCCCGTAATGGACACCATCACTTTCAGATTTTTGATTAGTTTGACTGTGTCACAAAAACTTGATATGCGTCTTATGGATGTAGTAACTGCATACTTATATGGTTCACTTGATAGTGACATATATATGAAAGTCCCCGAAGGACTTAAAGTGCCAGGAGCAAACGATACATGCCCGAGAACCATGTTCTCAATTAAATTGCAAAGATCATTATATGGACTGAAACAATCCGGACGCATGTGCTATAATCGTCTTAGCGAATATTTGTTGAAGGAGGGTTATAAAAATGACGATGTCTGCCCATGTGTTTTCATAAAGAAAACAAATATTGAATTTGCAATTGTCGCAGTTTATGTTGATGATCTAAACTTAATTGGAACTCCTGAAGAGCTCAACAAAACTGCTAATTATTTGAAAAATGAATTTGAGATGAAGTATTTAGGAAAAACCAAATTTTGTCTCGGGTTGCAAATCGAACACTTCTCAGAATGATTATTTGTTCATCAATCTACATATACAGAAAAAGTTTTAAAACGATTTTATATGGATAATGCACATCCATTGGCATCACCTATAATTGTTCGATCACTTGATGTAAAAAAGGACCCATTTCGTCCACTTGAAGATGGAGAAAAAGGTTTTTGGTCCTGAAGTACCATATCTTAGTGCAATTGGAGCATTAACATATCTTGCAAATTGCACTCGACCCGACATAGCTTTTTCTGTAAATCTCCTTGCAAGATATAGCTCTACACCAAGTCAAAGACATTGGAATGGTGTTGAACACATTTTTTGTTACCTAAAGGGTACGATTGATTTGAGATTATTTTACTCCAAAAAGTCGAAATCTACTTTAGTGGGATATGCAGATGCAGGTTACTTATCTGACCCACATAAAGCTAAATCACAAACAGGATATGTGTTTACACGTGGAGGAACAGCTATATCATGGAGATCTGTGAAGAAATCCTTGACAGCAACATCCTCAAATCATTCTGAAATTATTGCAATCCATGAAGCAGGGCGAGAATGTGTATGGTTGAGGAACATGACCCATCATATCCAAGCATCATGCGGGTTAACTTCAACAAAAGATAGTCCAACAATTTTGTATGAAGATAATGCAGCTTGTATTGCACAACTCAAAGGAGGCTATATAAAAGGCGACAGTACGAAGCATATTTCTCCAAAATTCTTTCATACACACGAACTTCAGAAGAATGACGATATCGATGTTCAACAAATTCGCTCAAGTGACAATTTGACCGATTTATTCACAAAAGCACTGCCAACATCTACATTCAAAAAGTTAGTTCATGGGATTGGAATGCGTCGACTCAAAGATTTTTAGTGATTAATATCAGGGGGAATAGCTGTACTCTTTTTCCTTCGCATAGGTTTTATCCCACTGGATTTTCCTAGCAAGGTTTTAATGAGGCAGCATTTATTTTTAATACTCTAAAATAACTGTACTCTTTTTCCTTCGTTTGATTTTTTTGTCCTATTAGGTTTTTATCAAACAAGGTTTTAACGAGACAGATATTTTGTAATGTGTCATTCAAGGGGGAGTGTTGTAAAAGGAAAGTTTATTAGGGTTTGTAGTGAATGACAATTATACCCCTGTAGCCTTAGAAATTATTACCATTGTATCCCTGATTCTTACTTATAAATATAGGATTTTGGTCATTAATAAAATACACACAAGTTTATTGACTTAATTCTCTCTTCTTCTTCTTCTCTATTTTATAACACTTCTCACCATATTCAATGTGGTATATGTGCTCACTATTTGAAGGCATGTCTCTTCAGACGTACATTTGGCTAACATTAAGGGCCAGACAAAAGTAGGATAAATATATTTAAATTTACAATGCAATATCAGCTAGAAAACCGAAAAGGAGATATGTGATGTATTTGAGTCCAAATATATTTCCGAAGATGCCACAAGTAAGAAGTTTCTGGCCTTTAAATTTCATCAATGTAGGATGGTTAATAGTAAAAAGGCAATGAAGCAATTTCATGAAATATATAGTTCCTATATGGAAAAATACAAAAAGAATCTTAAGTACATGAAGGATGATATATTGAGGATTTAGGTTGGTATCTTTTTATAGAATAGGAATTTAGAATGAACATTGTTCCCGCAAAATTCGATAGCATAAGAGATCGTTGACAAGTTATACGTGATGAGTTGAAATTATCGTCCCATATCGTATAAGCCTTAAATTGAAATCTATCCACCATTATCGAATTCAAATTTTGTAAAACAAATATTTATTTATCTAAATATCAATTAATTAACTAATGTGATTTTAAACTAGACATGACATGTATGTTTCAAAATTTCAAATCCACATATTATTCTCCGATTTGTTATTCTCAACTATGTAATTTTGTTTCATTCATGCATTTTTGACAATCGATAATCTTATTATATTCAATTTTCTTTTTCCAATACAACTTAATTCCATTCTAGACAGGATTCGACTCGATCCTATTCCTAATCTGAATTCATATAAATATAATGTATTTAATTATATGATTACGTAGATGATTGCACACCCTATAAATGTTATTCTTAATATATATTTTCTGTGTTAATCAAGCAACATTTCACTTATTGTGAGTCTATCATCGCTAAAGCAAGCAACTAGTTACCCAATTGGTGATTAAGCTATTAAATAATTCAACAAACATGCATAATTAATCAAGAAACACAAAATTATTAAACTACTTGTCTTTGAATTAAAAATAAATAAATAAATAAATAAATGGTTCATCTTCATCCAACACAAAGAAAATCTAACCTAACATGATTCTAATGATAAACAATAAGAATAAAGTAAAAATATCACCAGAAATGTAAAAATACAAGAGATAGCAGTAAAATCTGATTCTTGTCCATCATCCTCAATTCCAAAGTTTGATTCCTGAAGTTTTTTTTATGTTTCTTGATTGAACCCATGCTCTAAATTTGTTTCCTCTCCAACTTATGTTGAATTGGCATCTCAATTCTTGATAGCTTTTATAATATCATGTGATTTGAGAGGTGAGATAGAAATCCCTCGCCCTCCATTTGTATTTATAGTCGTAAAAAATTAGGTCAAAATCATGTCTAAATTGGGTTCCAAAAGAATTCTAACCAGCAAAAAAAAATAAAATTACCCCGTCTGCTCACGTGGTACTCCACTTTGTGTGTGCGTTGCCCAAGGCAAATTTTAATAACATGTGTTTTAATCCTTAAATTTGATCATTTATTCCCTTTAGTCCTTTTCTCTTGCAATTTTCATCCTTTAGCTTCAACTTTCATCCAAATAGCAATCTATAAATAAAGTTGATAATTCTTTAATTGAAATACATGATAATGATACTTTAAGCAAATTTGTTGATGTTTCACCCATAAAGTATGGAAAGTGCCAAACATTGGTAACTACTCAGGGAACTCGATGTAGAATGGCTTTCTTGTGGTTAATGGACCAAAGTTCTTCTAGAAACTACAGTAATAGAATACTGTTATCAAACAGAACCATGGACTTTCTTTCTTTATTGTTTTTCATTGTAAATTTTTGTGTTCATATTTTCTCTTCAAGAACATATCTTGTGTCTAGAATATTGTAAAACCAAATTACGAAGACTCGTATATTTTATATACGTCCTTGGTGTTTGATTTGTCATCATTAAGTTCATAGATGTCGACAAATATTTTCTAAAGCTTTCATATTGTCCCAAAGAAAAATTGATTCCCTTGTGCACTCAATTGTCGTGAGACAAATATTCTCTTAAGGAGAGCATCAACAAGCAATATGAAATCTATTGTAGGTTTCAGTTTGAGTAACTGCAAGGCGAATCCAACATATGGAACGTAGCAGAGACTACCAT
Organism: Osmanthus fragrans; assembly: GCA_019395295.1. Lineage (NCBI taxonomy): Eukaryota > Viridiplantae > Streptophyta > Magnoliopsida > Lamiales > Oleaceae > Osmanthus > Osmanthus fragrans. Next base: position 10,473,769 of record CM033348.1, on the reverse strand, counting down.
CCACTATGATTATCGTAATTTTTATTATTATTATTTTTTTCAATTTAGTAGAAGGTAATTTTAAAACTGCCTAAATTTTAGTTGGAATCTAAAGAGTTTATGCTTAACAAGACATCAAACAGTGTTTTGACAACATAAATTTATGCTTTCTTACAGATTTTGTTTCCTTCTCTAAAAACACCTTACAGAAATTTCAATTGCTTATAATTTAAATTTTATGTTTCCAGATTTACCATCACTATATGGTGGGTTACTATGCCATGAAAAATCTACTTAAGCGGGACTCTCTATATATAAATAGCATCTTATGTATAACAGAGCATCTTTAAATTTATAGTTCATTATAGGTTTGTATTTCAGTTTTGAGTTCATTATCAGTTTTTTATTTTAAGGACTTGTTTTAAAATTCTAAAAAATGTTTGATTTGTCATTTTGAAAAACTATTTTTCAAAACAGAAAATTGAAAAACGTCTTTGGTTTAAAATTTTGAAAAATTATTTAATTACATTTATTTCATTTTTCAATAAAAAAAAATATAATTTTATGTTAATACATTAATAAGTAATATATACATTTTAAAGTTGATAAATCTTACAATATTTCTTCCCGCTACAAAATAAAAATTAAAATAAATAATAAATTGAGTTGATAAAATGCAGGAAAAAAAATTAAAATTAATAAAATTGACTGAGAATTTTTATATGTTTACATTTGAATAAATGTTTTAGTATTTAAGTAAATATTTATGTTTTTATATTTTTTTAGTATTCTAGAATTTTCTTGAATTATTTTTAAAATTAAATTTTTATTAATTTAAAGACTTATTTTTATTAGAATTTTATGTTTTTATAATTTTTATTTTTATTATTTTTACTTATATAAATTTTTGCTTAAACACTTATTTCCTGTATTTTGAGTGTTTTTACTAAAAATAATAAAAAATCATAAAGACCTTTTTTATGTTATAAGTTGAACTTTATTTTTGAAAATACATTTTCATAAATACCAAAACAAACAAGTTTTGAGTGTTTTACAAGATTGGAATTGAAAACGAAACCAACAAACCAAATGCACCCTTAAAGATTAATTTTTTTTATACACTTTGACAGTGATATCTATTTTGACCTTATTTTGCCTTTTCAACAAATATTTATTGATTTTTCATCATCTTTTATTTAAATATTTTAATGGTCAATCAATTTAAATATTTTAACATATTTTCATATTTTAATGGTCAATCAATTTAAATATGGTTAAAATTTTTATAAAGTATAGTATTAAAATCTTTAACTTACTAAAATTTAATTTTAAATATAAAATTCAAAAAACTCCCCCTTTGTCCATGTGCAATATATCCCTATTTATCGGAAATCTCAGAAAACCTCCATATTTGAAACTTTTTGTTCAAAATTAAATACCCCCATGTCAAGATTCATTAGTTTTAAAAATAGTAAAAAATGACAAAATTGAAGAGGAATAATTACAATTATAGAACCCAAAATTTTTATTTTTTGTAAATTATACCCAAAGTTTTTATATGTGCCACCACAATTCCAAACATTTAAAAACCCACCCACCCCACTTCATCCACTTCTCCAAAACCCACATGGAAAATTGAAAACAGAGTAATCCCACAAGTAAGGACGGATCCATGCCTGGGCTGGCCCAGACTACAACCCGTACCCGCCCAAGCCCAGATTCAATTGATCCACTCTTTTTTTTTTCTTGAGCCCATTAAAATTGATTGAATTGCACATATCCAACCAAAAAAAAAAAAAAAAAGGAGTAAGCCTTCATTCCAACAAACCAATGAGTCCAATCCAACAAAATGTGTAATTGATCCAACTTGATTTTTTTGGGCCAATTTGATTATTCATTTATAACCCAAACCCAAATCTAAAACTAATTCTATTTCTAATCGATTGCTTCCTAAGTCTCCTCCCTAAGTCCATAGCAAGTTAGCAACAGTGATTCAATCCTTTCCAAGACTCCAACCCGACAAGTGGTAACTTGTAAGTTTTTTCAATTTTGGAGTTTAGTTTCTTATATATATATATATATATATATATATATATATATATATATTTCGTTATTATTGATTATTGTTGAGTATGGGTTTTTGAAAAGTAGAAGCTTTCTTGTTTCTACTTGGCAAATGGGGGAGGGCGGGGAACGTGGAACTAGGGAAGGGGTAGAATGGGTTGGTTCTTATGCTTTGTAGGTTAGAAGTCATGTGAGTTGTCCTCCTTCATTATCGTGATTTGCAGATTTTCATCCCTTATTTCTTCCATTCCTTCACTTTTTTCTTCTACTTTTACTTATTTACATATTTTTTTATTCTATCTCCTTTTTTTTTTTTTTTTAATTCCATTTGTCTTTTTTGCATAGAAGGGACAAGTGGGATTGTGGAAGACTTTTGAAATAATAAAAAAAAAAAAATTGTCTTTAGGACTTTTTTTTAAGAGGGGTTCTTCTAATTGGTGTACCAATTCTTGATTTTTATGTACTTTCGTTTGATGAACTCTAAGTTAAGTTACAATATGATGAATTGGCCATTTCACAAGAAATTTTTACACAATCAAAATGTCACTAATTAATAGAAATTTGGTCTTTAAGGTAGCATCAAGATTCTAAGTTAATTTTGACAATAACTTCCAAATACACAGTTAATTAGGCTGTGGAGTAAAAGTTCATTCTAAATTCTAATGAAGAATTCCTCTTCATCGTCAACAAGCTTAATTGAATTATTTTCGAATTTCGAAAGTGCAGTAAATTTTTCAAGGCACAGACGCAGTCCTGCAGACACGTCAGAAAAACAAAAACTTGAATACACCCTAGTAAGTAAATGTCCACATATCTCTGCTTACTGCCTTGCTGTTAAAATATTGAAATTGAATGTTGTTGCCTACTTGTCTAAGTTGTCTTGTCGGTTAATTAATTAATTAAGTATTTTTAAATGTTGCCTTGTTAGCTTGATGACTTCTTGTTGACTTGTTGCTTTGTTGGCTCAATGATTGTTGTTGTTGCATTTTTGGCCTAATGAATTATTTTCGTTACCTTCTCGCTTAATAAATTATTTTTTAATTGTCGTTAGAGTAATATCAATGATGATTGATTTTTAACTTTTCTTTTTCAATTTTAAGAAATTGAAAATGGAAGATCAACCTCCTCTCAAGAAGAATAAGAACTTGTTTTCCTTCTTTCAAAGGTCAGATCTACCTACTGAAAGTTCAACTTCTGATGGACTAACTGAAGGTCAACTTTTATTCCCACTAGAAATCGAATGATATTCATTGCCAAATATTAGCATTGAACGGGAACCGGAAAAAAAGAAACCAAATACTTGAATTTTCTTCTAGTCTGCGAGATGAGATTAGAGTGGCATATCTAAAGGCTAAGCCTTATCAACCAAAACTTGTTGAGTATCCAAAGACACAAGTAAAATCTCAGTCTCGTCACTTTTAGGAAAAATGGTTCAACTATTCACCTATAACTATAGGGCATATTGTTTTTATTGCTATCTTTTCCAGAATGATGGGAATCCATCCAAATGTTTGACATTGGTAACTTTTGGATATAACTAGTGGAAAAGGGTTAATGATGGATCAAAATGTGTGTTTCTTACTCATTTGCGATCATCGGATCATAATATGTGTGAGAGAAGAGCTAAAGATTTACTGAAACTGTCCCAAAACATTGATAAAGTGATGCATATTGTATCGAATGAAGAAGTTGAGAAACATCATTTAAGTTTAAAGATTTCAATTCGAAGTGCTCGATGGCTAGCATTTTAAAGTTGTTCCTTCAGAGGTCATGATGAATCTTCATCTTCATTGAATCGCGAAAATTTTCTTGAAATGATTAAAAAATTAGTAGAAACCAATACATAAATTGATAAAAGTTGTTTTGAAAAATGCTCCAAAAAATGTCCAATACATTGCTCCAAGTATTCAAAAAGAAATCTTATACATAATGGTAGAGTAAGAAGAATGCTTCGCGAAGAAATTGGGGATGGATACTTTCGTATTCTTTTTAAGCACAAGATGCATCTAAGAGAGAACAAATGGTCATTAGTATGAAGTTTGTGAATGGTCAGGGTATTTTGACAGAACGCTACTTTGATATCAAAAGCGTTTGTGACACTACATAATCAAATCTAAAAAATGAGATTTTAAATGTTTTTGCTCAACATGAACTTCAGGTAGCAAAAATGAGAGGCAAAAGATATGATGGCTTGGAATGGACTTCAGGCAATATTTATTAAAGATTGTCCGTATGCATATTATGTCCATTGGTTTGCTCATCGATTACAATTGGTATTGGATTATACAGCTAAAGAAGTTGATATTATTTGGGAGTTTTTCCTAATTTGGACAATATTATCACTTTTTCCCCTAAGTGCATTATAGAGTTACAATCTGTTCAAAGAAATGAAATTGAGCATATGTTAGCTATTGGGGAGTGTGAGTTCGGAAGATGAGCAAATCAAGTGGATAATTTACAACGATCAGGAGCAACTCGTTGGAGTTCTCATAATGACTCTATAAAGAGCTTCAAAGATATGTACAATGCAATTTGCAAGGTGTTTGAAAATCTTAATGTCCATTGTCCAAATGGAAGATCTCGAAGCGAATTTCGTAGCACTTACAAGCATATGAAAAGTTTTGATTTGGTGTTCAATTTGCATTTAATGCATAGCATCATGAGATTAACTAACGTCAGACCCTTCAAAGAAAATCTCAAGACATCTTGGCTACTATGAGATTTGTTTCTGCTACAACAAGACTCCTTAAAAAAAAATGAGAGATGATGATTGGGAAGAATTTCTTCAAGAAATGAAAAGGTTATCACTTGATTTTTAAGAAAGCGTGTCATTCATCAGTTGAATTGGAGCATCGAGCCTATTGGGCAGTGAAAAGTACGAATTTTGATTTGATGGCAGCTGGTGAAAAGAGGTTACTCCAACTGAATAAAATGAATGTGTTCCGCTTGGAAGCATATGAAAATGCCAAACTGTATAAGGAATGAACCAAAAAATGGCATGACTTGCATATTCAACGAAGGAAGTTCGAAGTTGGACAACAGGTGCTACTGTACAATTCTAGGCTCAAGTTGTTTCTAGGAAATTTGAGATCAAGATGGTCTGGTCCATACATAATTACACTGGTTTTCCCACAAGGAACTGTGGAAATTACTCACGAAAGAAGGGGACATTCAAGGTAAATCGACAAAGGCTGAAACATTATTTGACGTCTTTTTTAACACATGTGTTTGATGTCTGTTTAACTATTTTCGATATTCATTTAGATCATTCGATATTTCTATGATATAATTCTCGAAATGAGTTTCGAGAGGATATATAAGATTTATGAATTCGGCTAGCGTACAATCGTTGAAGAATTTTTAAAGTTAGCTTGTTATCGAAATTTTCGAAATATTAGTTTGGAACGGCCTACTTTGACGCGCCGTAACTTTTGTTACGATTGGCAGTTTCGCACACCATTAACGTCGTGAAATATTAGGTCGTGAGTACTTCAAAATGATATTAAGAATGTAATATTTCGACTTCATTTGATATCCCGAATTGAGCCCAAAAATTAAGACGAAAACGCAAGTAATATATTCAAAAAGACGAGTTATACGTCTTTTTTAACACAAGCGTTTGACGTCCGTTTAATTATTTTCGATATTTATTTAGATCATTCGATATATCTATGATATAGTTCTCGAAATGAGTTTCGAGAGGATATAGAAAATTTATGGATTCGGCTAGCGTACAATCATCGAAGATTTTTTAAAATTAGCTTGTTATCGAAATTTTCGAAATATTAGTTTGGAACGGCCTACTTTGACACGCCGTAAGTTTTGCTACGATTGACCGTTTCGCACACCATTAACGTCGTGAAATAGTAGATCGTGAGCACTTCAAAATGATATTAAGAATGTAATATTTCGACTTCGTTTGATATCCCGAATTGAGCCCGAAAATTAAGACGAAAACGTAAATGAATTATTGAATTTATTAATGTTTTTAACGGTGGAATTAACATGGTTGACGGAAAGGACCATTATCACAAGGAAGGTGTGAAATGAGGATGTAAATGCCAAAATTGAAATAATAGGGACCATTTTAGCAATGAACGCAAACGATAGGGACCATTTTTGCTAATTACTCGATATAAATATACCGCTATGCCTTGTGTGAATCTTTAAGTATTTATAAAAGCTCATACATTCTTTTATGTTGGTATTTGTCATAAAAATATTGTCGGATCACATGATAAAATAGGTTTAACATTACTCGAGAGAGATTGTTAAATTCAATAAGAACATTGATTCTTCAATATACAACCGTGTTGACAAATTGTAAAACTAGGATTGAAATGGATTGTTGCCTGAGAATTCGTGACCCTAGTGCGTTTTTCTATTGTTAAGTTAATCAATTTGCATTCGAACTTCATATTGCATTTTAGTATTAGTTGCATATAATTTAGTCGATTAATTCATAATAGGATTTATAATTTAATTCGGTTATAATTTAGAACAAAACACATCAAACATATCTATGTTCGATTAAGGTCGAGATAATTATTATTGAACTACTCAATCTCTGTGAGATCAACAATCTGAACTCTAAAAATCTACTTTATTACTTGTAACGAATAGTAAACTTGCGGTGATTTTAAATCGAAACGTATTGTGGTGAACAAGTGTTTGGTTGCAACCAATGTCCTTCTTACTAGGAGGAAAAGTTTCAAGGTTTCATATTTGGCTAGCCTCCAAGGCTTGAATTTCAGAGGCCATCGCCTATTTCCAATGGGCCTCAAGGAGATATTGAGAATATAGAATGGGATCCTAGATGTTTATTGAGATTAAAGATAGAAAAGTAAAATGTTTTGTACTGAAGAAATGATAAGAGAGAAAACTGGATGAAGAATGAACTGCACCTGAGAAAGATTAAGAAGAAGTGTCGAACGTGTGGTCTCTAAGTAAGTCTGAGTAAATGTAATCTTAAAGGTATGTGGGACGAGTGATGGTGCGATGAGGTCTTTGTAATGTTGGTGTGGATAGGATGTTATCCGAGTGATCATTCGAGGGATCTGAGGGAAGTACAGAATTGAGGAGGTGCGATTGATTAAATAAGAAACAGTGAGTATGCATTCACCCTAAAAGGAAATAGAAATGGGCATGAAAACGAAGACAACGATCTATATTCAAGAGACAGTGATGTTTTCGTTTAGCTACACCATTTTGCTGTAGTATTTCAACACATGTTCGTTCATGAATGATACCATGATCGAGAATTTTTTTTGCATGCAATGGGAAAGAAAATCTTGACCATTATCAGAACGAACATGCTTGATAGAACAATTAAATTATGTGTTGACCATTTTAATAAAGGTGGTGAGAAAAGAAAATGTGTCAGATTTAAAACGCAATAGGTATACCCAAGTAACACGAGAATAATCATCAACAATAGTGAGAAAATAATGTGCACCAAATATAGATGGTGTAGAATAAACACCACCAAATATCACAATAAACACGATGAAATATGGAATCACTTTAATTCTCAGCTAATTTAAAAGGAAGACGAGTATGTTTGCCTCGAATACGACTATCACAAATGTTAATCATATCCGAAGTAGAGAAAATTTTTGGAATGCAACAAATGGAAGGGTAACCTAAGTGGAGATGCCATAAGGTTGGGGCAGAATTAGCCTTGGAGCTAAATTGTAGTGCAAGTGGATGGAAAAGCTTGAGATGGTAGAGGCCACCACATTCCTCACCCATTCCAGTCAGCCTCCTCGTGTATTAGTCCTGAGAAAATAATGTGAGGAAGAAAAAATTGCAATGCAATTGTATGTTTCAATAAGCTGGCTAACAGAGATTAAATTATAATTAAATTGAGGAACAAAAAGCACATAAAAAGTGATAAGTGTGAAGAAAGGCGAATATGGCCCATATGAGTAACTTAGGTCGTGGTACATGTAGGTAAAGTTAAGGATTGCGAGTGAGAAGAAACATTAGTAGAAATGGATAAATTAGTGATAGAGAATATATGGGTCGAAGCCCCAGTGTCTATATTCCATGGTAGTTTAGTTTTAGACATCGATGGAGAGATACTAGAGAAGCTATTGGCGCTGGGCGGCAGAAGGTCCATCAATTGTCGATAATTTTCGTCGGAGAGGCCATGAATCATACTTTAGGACAAAGGTGTTTGAACATCAGATACCATATTCGTCGTTGGCGGCTGCTTGTTTGACATTGTTGGGGGTCGAAGTGGCTGCTTTGGCCTGTTGGTGTCCTAGTGAGGGAAATACCCAATAATCTCGAAGCAGACAGCCTCAAGATGTCCATCCTCACAACATTTTGTGCACTTTTTAGTACTACGGGGCGAAAACCATGGTAGCCCAAGTTATAGCTAGGGGTTACGACCATGATAGATGTGTCTAGTATGGGCAGCAAGGGAATTTGAAAGAATCCATTAGGTTTCTCCTAATACCTAATGGATGGTGGCACAGTCTCGAGCAATGGTTAGAAGAGGATCAATGGCAAGGATCTAACTTCGAATGTTAGAGAAGGGATCGTTGAGGCCCATGAGGAAATGGAAAAGTCATTCAGTGTTGACAGTGGTTTCAGCTTTTTTTTTTTGCTACACTGGTGTAACACCCAAAATTTTCATAAACCAAAGAGTGTTAATAAAACTCATTTTTCTTTGTAATAATTACTGAACGATAAAAAATAAATTTCTTTAAAAATAAATAAACTTAAACTAAGCATGGCAAAAAAAAAAAAAAAAAAACCCCATAATCAACTAGCTAATAAACCTATTTTTGAACAAATTAAAACTAACTAAAGAATTTGACGTCAAAAAAGAACTTAATGTTTATTTTTGTCTTCAATCCACTTGGCAGCCTGCATCACCATCCTGTCACATATCCAATCGACTCAAACTAACCTGTAAAATTATTATAAGAGTGAATATTTAAAAATATCGATTAAAATATATGCAGTTCTCATAGACAATTATATAACAATAAATTAAACACTTACCACATATCTTATGGAGTATGTTAATGACCAAGTGACACACCCATCAGTTGTACTTTGAATTCCCAAAAGATTTTTCATTTCGTTATAAATAACCCAAAAGAGTTCACATTCCGTTAAGTCGAACCCGAAAGTCCACTGACAATCTATGCATAAATAATTGAACATAAGAGCATAAGAAAACATCTAATTGCACAAAAGTATCTTACATTGTTAGATCAAACGAATTGTTGAACTAAATATGAAATCACGTTTCAAATTCTCTTCCTAAATCTCTCTTTGCCACCGTGTTAATTTGTGGGTACTATCTATTTTTTTGTGGTGAATAATGGAGTCTATTGCTTGGTATTTATAGTTGGAAAAATAGAGTTTTGTAAAATTGAAATACGTGTTCCATGCAAATTTGTTAGGATAGGTTGGAAATAGGACTTATCCTATTCAAATTGGATTTGGGATTAACTAAAAGAATTATATTTAAATAGAAGGATTCCTAGTCAAAAAGTAGAGTTATAATTACACTGTACTTGTTGGGATAAATATACAAGTTACATAAGAATTTGTTTGTACATATCCAAAGCACACATGGCAGCCAAACATTAAATGTTGGTGATATCAAATTTAAGTTAAATACTAATAATAACTTCTATAAATTTCAATATCTTATACATAACTTATCCAAACTAACTTTTTCTCAAGTCTAAAATATATGATTAAATACGAGCTATCCAACGAATACAATATTGATATAATTATCATTACTCTGTCAAAGTCTAGCCCGGCCCTTCAACCCAAATACTAATAAAAAAAGGGTAATTAGCAGAAATGGTTCCTATCGTTTGCGTTCATTGCTAAAATGGTCGCTATCGTTTCAATTTTGGCATTTACATCCTCATTTCACACCTTCCTTGCGATAATGGTCCTTTCCGTCAACCACGTTAATTCCACCATTAAAAACATTAATAAATTTAATAATTCACTTACGTTTTCGTCTTAATTTTCGGGCTCAATTCGGGATATCAAACGAAGTCGAAATATTATATTCTTAATATCATTTTGAAGTACTCACGGCCTAATATTTCACGGTGTTACTGGTGTGCAAAACGGTCAATCGTAGCAAAAGTTACGGCTCGTCAAAGTAGGCCGTTTCAAACTAATATTTCGAAAATTTCTAAACCATCGACAATCGTCGAATCCCATAATAGAAAATAGATAGCATCTAAGAATTGAAATCGCAAAATTTACTAGAAATCCAAGACTGCACTTACTCGATTTTCCTGACTGTTATGCTTGAGAAGATGGGTTGCCGGCTTCGAAGCAATAATCAGCTTACGACGGGACGGGTTACAACTGTGCAAGATCTAGAACACGAAGATATAGAGAAATGGCTTCCGACGCGATCGCTACCGTAGTTGATGATTGTGCTACAGTGTCACCGGGTTCATTGTGGTCGATCGAGGGTTTGCGCTTTTCTATGATTCGGGGGAACTGTTCACGAGCTACAACACGAAGATATAGGGAAAAGGCTTCCGATGCGGCCGCTACCGTAGTCGATGATTGTGCTACAGAGTCATCGGGATTGTGGTCGATCGAGGGTTTGAACTTTTCTGTGATTTGGGGTTCGAATGGGGCGTTTCAGCTTTGGGATGTTCTGGTGTGATTTGGGGGAAAATGGAGCGGGTCACTAAATTTGGGCCGGTTTTGTGGGATGTTATTTTCGTGACTTTTTTTTTTCGTTTAAATGAAATCAGCTTATTCCATGTCATTCGGTCAGCGTCTCTGTCTGCCCTTAGGTTACCATAGCGGGACTGAGACTCCAACTGGGAGAAAAAAGGAATTGGGTTGCCTACTGCTAGGTTAATATATATTAATATATATACACACTCACGCAGGCAGAAAGGGGGGAGAGTCAAACATTGCTGCTGGAATTTGGAGGCTGCTTTGCTGCTGGATTGATTAATTTATACACGCCAAAGGCAGCCAAGAATAGGATGAAGATATACGCAGAAAACCGGTAGAGAGAGGAGTCAATTATTGCGGCTGAAAATGGCGCCTTCTGCTGGAGTTTATCCTATAATTATATACACAAAAGGGGCCCCCTTCCACTTTGAGCCTGAGGCGCAGGCCTCCTCTGTCTCACCTCAGGTCCGGCCTTGGCTCGTTTCAAAAGCTTGGCGTTCGTATTTCCTTGTTTAGTGTGGCAATCAAGAAGCCACTCCTCTCGCTATCAATCCTTGCTTTCACTTTCGTATAAAACAAATTGATAGAATATGGTTGGTTGATTGAATCATATAATGAGACTCGATGGGTATATGTCAACCACTCAACAAAGTTAGAGCATTAATACAATTTTTTATGGATACATTTATTCGAAAACATCCCTTAAGCAATTTGTAGAGTAATATGAGCATGCATTGAGACGTAAAGTTGAGAAGGGGTTTCAGACTGATTTCAAATCATTTTCACAAATGGTTCCATGTGGGATAATGTACGAAATGGAGAAGCAATTCCAATCAGTGTACACAATAGCAAAGTTCAAGGAGTTCCAAGAAAAACTTATTAGAAAAAAGTATATTGTGGTCTTATCTGCTCATGATTCGTACTTGCATACTATTTATGAAGTATGTAAGGACATCATCTTGAATGAATGTATGATTACAAAAATATTTAAAGTGTCCGTCCTTAGGGACGATTGTGAATTTGAGTGCTTCTGTCATTTATTTGAGTTTAAAAGAATTGTTTGCAAATGCGCAATTGCAGTTTTATAGCAAAATTAGGTACAATTACTACCCGAGAAGTATATATTGAAGAGATGTCAACAGACCGTACACGAGGATTCCTATCAATTACGATGATTGGATTACTACTCCCTGTGAAGTTAGATATGAGCAAATGTGTATTGCTCTTACTAAATTAGCAAATTTGGTAGCAAATGACGAATCCTGGTTGAAGGAAATTATGGAGTGGATGGAACTCCAAACAATGGAGTTATCCAGGTTGAAGTCAAGTAATGTGGAACTCCAATGCTTTGATGGAGCAGGAACTAGTAGAATCATCATAGATCCAAAATACTCAAAAAGCAATGGAGCTCCAAAAAAAGATTGCTGAATGAGTTCAAAAAAAAATAAAAAAACTCGTAAAAAGGTATGTCTTTTTTTTTTTGGCCTCGTGTTTCATCACTGTGATTTGCAAAAACTTACAGTTTTTCCTTGCTGCACAGGTGCCAACCAACACAAGCACTTCGAAAAAGCATAAAGAGATAGAGTCATCCTCATTCAATGTTCAGGTGACATGATTTAGAATTAGATACCAAATTATTCTGCTTATTGCACATATGGACTAGTTTTAATCAACATTAATTTCACTTCACTACAAAAAATAATAGATTTCGCGACAAAAAAATGTTGTCGTAAAAATTGAGATTTTGTTGCAAAAGTAATTTAGCGACGACAATACGTTCGCTGCGGATATTGTCGCTCTATATGAGTCACAGAATGTGTTTTGCGACGACTTTTGAACATTCGTCACATTAACGAAATCGTGACACTATTTGTTTAACGTAGAAAATACGAAATGACAATGACCTGTAGCCATAATGTCGTCGCAATGTATATGACAAGCCCCAAAATGGGGGTCAAAATAAATTCCTTACTTTTCTAAAAATGTGTCGTTCAGTAGTAATGTGCAAGTAAGGGTCATTACCCACAGATGATTTGTTCAATTATGTCAATTGCACAAAATAAAATAAACGGCAAAAGCATGTAAATGGAGGGGGGGGGGTGGTTTGTTGACAAGGAACACAACAAAATAAAAAATGGAAAAGACGAAATACTTGAAATGTAATAAAAATTAAATAGCGAAAGCGATTAATCAACAAAGAAGAGTATGCAATCGGGGGTTATTTCTTCGCCGCTAGAATGACTTTCCAATGCATTTTCACAAAATATTTTCATTCAAATGGTTAACAACAATTCGAGAATAATCAAGGGCTCGACTACCTCAAATTCTCCTCAATTTTAGTTGAATAAGAAAGGCTTCGTTACCCAACCCTAATCATCAAACAACCTAGGATAAGCTCGCTAAATTTAATTTAACGAAAGCATTAAAATGAGAGAGTCGAATTGAATTAAGCGCAAACTCGAAAACTCGATTTACTCACTTAAGTGATAATCCATACATAAATTTAATTGAATAGCGATTACGTACTACCGTCAATCAAAATATATTTGCCACTAGGTTGTGAAATAAAAAGCAATTACGGACTTTAAATCCCACAATGGCAAATATCGAAACAACCCAATCATCTAGTAGCGCTCATAAACAACCGAGAAAAACAATATAACAAGAAGCCCACAAGATTAACACATTAACCAAAAGAACTATCAAGCACAAAATTATTGGAATTTCATTCTAAGGTTAGAAAATCACCCCCAATCACATCTAGGTTTAGCCACTCATAATGTTATTACAAATAGCTAACAAAATCGTGAAATACATTGAGGAAAATGAAGTTAAAGGAAAAAGAAGGCTTATCGATAAAGAGATTTATGGTGAAAATCTTCAATGCCAAGAGTCTCCTTCTTCTTCTTCTTCTTCTTCTTCAAGCTCCTTCAATGGCCAGATTTTCGCACCAGAAAATGCACCCAGATTCTGCCTCCTTTTGGTCGACTTCCAGCCTTCAAAAACCTCCCTAGAAGTGGTCTTAATGTTCTATTTATATTGCAAGGAAGATTGGAGAAGAGGTGGGAAGAAAATGGGCCGCAACCGGGTCATAAAAACTCAAATTTCTCGCACCCGGATTTGGGCGCCATGGCGTGAAGGCAGCCACGCCCTGGCGTGGCTTCTCCTACTGGTTTTGGACCTTCATCCGGGCGCCATGGCTTGAGTGCTGCTGTCCAAAACTGCTGGGACCTATCTGCTTCAGTTTTCTGGGCATGAAGTGAGTTGCTGGGAGTTCCGTTCTAGCTGGGTTTTTTTCCAGATTTTTGGTGTCCAGCTTCAGCATTTTCAGAGTTGTTGTGTGACGCTTCATCATCTTCTCAAATTTGCACCCCAATTCATCCCCAAAGTTGTAGTTTCTGTGGCTCCCGTTTTGGTATCTTTTAAGTCTTTAAATGCTGAAGTTTCATTCCACAAGCCGCATTACTTCAAATGCAAAGTGATGACTTTAAACGCCGAATTATAAAATTCTCGCACAACTACATTTTTTATTCTTTTCTCACGCAATTTTCTTCCAAACGTCAATTAAATCGGGTTTCGCCTACAAATTAAAAATAACCAAATTAAGCAACGAACTATAAAAGAAAACCAATCGAACATTGAAATTTAAGGGATAAAATAGGTGCGAAACTCGCACTTATCACACCCCCAAACTTAAATCTTTGTTAGTCCTCGAACAAAACTAAATAAACAAACATGCAAACACACAAATTAAAACAAACGATAATATTATAACAACAAACACTCCACTAGAAGGATAGCTTGCTAATTTGCTCAAATTCTCACATCACCCATAACTTATGAAATGTTTACTAAAATGCTACCGCACAATTTTTAAAACTCATTCCAAGCTCGACTCGTGTGTGTGTGTTGTCAACTAATTCATCGCCATGCACAAGTTGATGGAATCCCAACCCTCAAAATGTCAAATTTTCCTTTCTCGCTCGTGGGAAACACACTCCCCCAAACTTGTTATTTTCACTCTCGCCCAAGGTGCTACACTCAAGGTTGTTCCCAAATCACACAATCTTTTTCCGCTCAAGTTTGGTGGGGTTGAACCGGTAAATTAGATCATCTAGTCATGTATTATTTCCCATAAAAACTTTGAGTACTCAAACTACAAACTCATCGTTAGGAAAATTACGCACGATCATCAATCATTCACAATAGCAACTAAGGATATAGCATCCAATTTCTTTTGCTTCACTTTTTTTTTTCTTTTTCCAATGTAGGTAGTTCACGCTCCTGTCCCTAAGGGTAGCCTTCTTCATTGGTAGATCGTCTCTTACACATTAGAGATGCATATGGCCAGATTACTCAACGCTGACTCACACTCCTTAAGGTGGGCAATTTTTTCCTACAGAATTTTTTTTTTCTTTTCGATTGGGATAGAAACAACATCTAATTTTCATTTGAAGTTCAAGAGCACTCATTAAAATAAATCATTTGAACAAGGAATTAATACACTTCTAAACAATTTCCTTCACCGGTTCAACCACCCCCAAACTTATCCTTTTATAGGTAGTGATCAAAGAATTTTTATCATCAACAATGTGGTCATTTAAGTTCATTACAACCTCAAGTGCCACCAACAAGTCCGTACAATGAATCTCGAGACACAAATGCTTAAAAAATGAGTCCAACATGGAATAAGTGGACGATAAATAACAAATAGCATTCATGTTCACACTTCATAAATCCGTGTAATGTAAAACTCGAAACCAAACTAGCAAACTATCAAACTCCACAAATAAGCACAAAACACAAATATATAACCCGAAAATTGAGTATTGGCGAAAAATTTGGCGACAATTTCAGTGAACTCCAATATAGCATATAGCGCACAATTTTAGCACAAAGCACAAGCACGCAACCACACCCCCAAACTTAAACTGTACATTGTCCTCAATGTAAAAGCAATAAATATAAAGAGCAAGAGGAACAAGTACTCCCCTAAAATTTGTTTTGACGGCGGTAGTTGTGCGAATGATTGTGGCTCCTTGGCGTTGATATATGCTCAAAGTTATGTCCGGAGCTTGAGAGTCTGTCACATGGGGCAAACAAAATATAATCAAAATAAAAAAGATGTGATTATAAAAAATGTCAAAAAGAATAACAATGGATTGCCTCCTATCCAGCGATTCTTTATAGTATTTAGCTAGACTTTTCCTTTCTACGCTTCTTCGATTGGATCCTCCAATCGCACTTCTTCCATGTTTTGCGGTGTGAAAGGTTCAAGATATGACTTTAGTCGATGCCCATTCACTTTAAACTTGTTCTCCGTTTGGAGGCTTTTAATTTCTACTACACCATGAGGAAAGACATTAGTAACCACAAAAGGGCCAAACCATCTAGAATGAAGCTTACCTGGAAAAAACTTAAGGCGTGAATGGAAGAGCCAACAACAAAGTTCTTCCTTGAGATCATCTTATCATAATATGCCTTAGTCTTTTCCTTGTAAATTCTCGAACTCTCGTAAGCATCGTTCCGGATTCCCTCGAGCTCACTAATTTGAAGCTTTCTTTGATCGCCCGCACCAACAAGATCCATGTTAAATTGCTTGATTGCCCAAAATGCCTTGTGCTCTAGCTCTACCGGAAGATGGCAAGACTTTCCGTATACCAACCGAAAAGGGGACATGCCGATCGGTGTTTTGTATGCCGTTCTATAAGCCCACAGTACGTCGTTGAGGCGGAGACTCCAATCTTTTCTGTTTGGATTCACGATTTTCTCAAGAATGGATTTGATCTCCCTGTTTGATACTTCCACTTGCCCATTTGTTTGTGGGTGGTAGGGTGTAGATACTTTATGTGTGATATTGTATCTCTTAAGCAAAGCCCAAAAAGAACGGTTGCAGAAGTGAAGTCCTCCATCACTAATAATAGCTCGAGGTGTTCCAAACCTTGCAAAAATGTTAGACTTGACAAAATCTACAACCACTTTAGAATCATTAGTCTGAGTGGCCCTTGCTTCCACGCATTTTGACACATAATCGACAGCAAGAATAATGAAAAGATTGCCATGCGACGAAGGAAAGGGTCCCATAAAATCAATGCCCCAAACATCAAAAATTTCTACAAAAAGTATAGGGATTTGTGGCATTTGATTTCGGGCATCCAACGTACCAACTCTTTGACATCTATCGCATGTTTTACAAAAGAGGAGGCATCTTTAAAAAGGGTGGGCCAATAGAACCCGCTCTCAAGCACTTTGAAATCCGTCCTCTTGGCACCAAAATGCCCACCACATGCATAGGAATGGCAAAATGAAATAATAGAATGAAATTCATTTTCCGGCACGCACCTTCTTATAATTTGATCCGGGCAATATTTCCACAAATATGGTTCGTCCCACACAAAGTGCTTGGCATTTGTCTTAAGTTTTTGCCTTTGAGCATCGGTCAAGTCACTTGGGATCTTCTTGGTGACCAAGTAATTTACTATGTCCGCGAACCAAGGAAGTGTGTCTGTGACTTGGAGCAATTGTTCATCGGGGAAGCTCTCTTGCAAGGGAAGGTTTTCTTTATCATGAACAAGGAGATTGAGATGGTCGGCTACAGAGTTTTCACTTCCCTTCTTGTCTTTGATTTCGAGGTCGAACTCTTGCAAGAGAAGTAGCCACCGGATTAACCTCGGTTTTGCCTCTTTCTTGGCAAGCAAGTACTTGAGAGCTGCATGATCAGAAAATACAGTTACTTTAGTGCCAATAAGATTTGAGCGAAATTTTTCTAAGGCAAAAATAACTGCTAAAAGTTCTTTTTCCGTGGTGGAGTAGTTGAGTTGGGCGTCATTTAGAGTTCGTGATGCATAATAAATAACATGCGGTGCCTTCCCAACTCATTGCCCTAAGATTGCCCCCAATGCAAAGTCACTTGCGTCGCACATTAACTCGAACGGCCTACTCCAATCTGGTGGTTGTATGATGGGTGCCGAAGTCAAGAGTTCCTTCAGATTTTCAAACGCCATCTTACAATCCTCATCGAAGTGACATATCACCTCTTTTTGCAATAGCCTGCACAATGGTCTAGCACACTTTGAAAAGTCTTTGATAAATCTTCGATAAAACCCTGCATGGCCAAGAAATGATCGAATCTCCCTCGCACTAGTTGGAGGGGTTAGAGAACGAATTAAATCAATTTTCGATTTATCTACTTCTATCCCCTTAGATGAAATGACATGACCTAGTACTATTCCTTGATCAACCATGAAATGACATTTTTCCCAATTAAGTACTAGGTTAGCATCCATACATCGCTTAAGTACAAGTGTGAGGTTTTGCAAGCAATTATCAAAGGTATTACCATACACACTAAAATCATCCATAAACACTTCAATGATGCTTTCAATGTAATCGAAAAATATACTTATCATGCATCGTTGAAATGTCGTCGGAGCATTGCAAAGACCAAAAGGCATGCGGCGATAGGCGAATGTGCCAAATGGACAAGTGAACGTTGTCTTTTCTTGGTCCTCCGGCGCAATCACAATTTGATTATAACCTGAATAACCATCAAGAAAACAATAGTGAGAATGGCCCGCCAACCTTTCCAACATTTGATCAATAAAGGGTAAGGGGAAGTGGTCTTTTCGGGTTGCACAATTAAGCTTTCTATAGTCAATACAAACCCTCCAACCCGTTTGGACCCGAGTTGGTACAAGCTCATTCTCTTCATTAGTTACCACGGTGATTCCGGACTTTTTTGGGACAACTTGCACCAGACTTACCCACTTGCTATCGGATATGGGAAAAATACTGCCCACATCTAGCAATTTCAAAATTTCCTTCTTCACCACCTCCATCATAGGTGGGTTCAAACGGCGTTCAGGTTCCCTTGATAGTTTTGTGCCATCCTCAAGCAATATCCGATGCATACACATGGACGGGCTTATCCCCTTGATGTTAGCTATTGTCCAACCAATAGCCAATTTATGGTCCTTGAGTACCCGAACAAGTTTATCCTCTTGGAGACTTGTGAGATTTTTCGCAATGATTACCGGCAAGGTCTCATTTTCTCCCAAATATATATACATTAAATGTTTGGGGAGAGGCTTGAGTTCCAAAATGAGAGCCTGCATCACCGAAGGTAAAAGTTTCTCTTTAGAAATTGGAAGAGTGATATAAGAAAGATTATACCTCGGGAGAACACTTGGTAGTGTCTCAAGTGATGCCACACACTCAATAATATTCTCACACACATGTAGATCTTTGCTCAAATCGATGAGATCATTAACATTAATGCTCTTAATCAAAGTGGTGTTTAGTGCATCTTCATGTGATATGTCGAAAAAAAATTGTATTAAAGGATCCACAATATCAATTGAAAAACAAGAATGAACATCACTTGGATACCTCATCGCTTCAAAGATGTTGAAGTGAATAACCTCACCGTCGAACTCCATTGTTAATGTACCATCATGTACATCGATCTTTGTTCGTGCCGTTCTCATAAATGGCCTTCCCAAGAGCAAAGGCGGCGATATGGATGTTGATTCATCTTGCATGTCAAGAACGTAAAAATCCATCGGAAAAATCAATTGGTTTACCTGCACCAACACATCTTCCAAAACACCTTTTGGAAAGGCATTAGATCTGTCCGCAAATTGAATTATAACACCGATTTCCTTAAGTGTGCCTAGATTTAGTGAAGCATAAATAGAATATGGCATGACATTTATGGATGTTCCTAAATCTAGCATGGCCTTTTCAACCCTAGTGTTACCAATTATGCATGAGATGGTAAAACTTCCCGGATCTTTACATTTTGGTGGGAGTTTTCTTTGCAAAACGGCCGAGACATTTTCTCCTACACTTACCACTTCATTGCCTTTTAACTTGCGTTTATTAGTGCACAATTCTTTGAGAAATTTAGCATAACGTGGCACTTGATGAATGGCATCTAAAAGTGGTATGTTCACTTGCACCTTATGAAAAGTCTCTAGGATTTCTTTCTCATGTTCCTCTTTCTTAGATTTAGCAAATCTACTAGGAAATGGGGGAACGGGAACATAAGTAGAAAGTTTAGGAGTTACCTTGGATTCCGAGGTTGGAGGAGCATTTTCCACTTTCTCACTTGATGAGTCATCCTCTTCCTTTTGCTTTGGCTCCTCAACATGAACCTTCATTTCCCTTGGTGCCTGCTCTAAAAATTTTCCACTTCTAAGGGTCACGGCATTGGCATTTTCTCTCGGGTTGATAGCTTGAGAGGGGAGCTTTCCCGATCCTTGAGCTTCCAACATACTCATAGAACTAGCCAATTGACTCATTTGTGTCTCCAAGCTTTTGATTGAGGTTTTTGTCTCTTGTTGGAATTGTATAGAGCTTGAGGCAAGAGACTTAACCATGTCTTCGAGAGACATACTTAAACTTGGAGGCGGTGCTTGTTGGCGAGGATGACACTGTTGTTGTGGCCTTTGTTGGTTGAATCCCGGGGGAGGATTAAATTGAGCTTGCGGAGCAATGAAGTGATTTTCTCCATAGCTAAGATTAGGATGATCTCTCAACCCGGGATTATATGTGTTTGAATAGGGGTCATATCTTTGCCTTTGTTGCATCGGGAATCCCCCAATTACATTTGCTTGTTTCGCGGTCCCTTCTTGTAGTGTCGAGCATGTATTGATGTGGTGACCCGAACTAGAACAAATCCCGCACACATTAACTTGTTGTATTGACTCACGTGCCATTTGTTGCACAAGGGAAGTAAGATCGGATAATTGCCTTTCAATTTGAGAAGTAGCACCCACTTCATTTACTTGTTTAACCGGCACATCCATTCTACTCCCAAATTGTTGAGAGTTAGCGGCCATGTTGGCTATCAAGTCTCTAGCAACCGCCGGTGTTTTATCCATTAAAGCTCCACCACTCGCCGCATCAATCATACTTCTTTCCATTGGAAGCAACCCTTCGTAGAAGCATTGCAAAAGAAGTTGCTCACTTATTTGATGGTTTGGGCAACTAGCGCAAAGCCTCTTGAACCTTTCCCAAAATTCATACAAATTTTCCCCTTGTGATTGCCGAATGCTACATATCTCCTTTCTAATATTTGTAGCCTTTGAAGCCGGAAAATACCTCTCCAAGAATAGCTTTTGCATTTCATTCCATGTAGTGATTACTCCAGAGGGTAGATAGTAGAGTCATTCCTTAGCGGTGTCTGCAAGAGAAAAAGAGAATGCTCACAATTTAACTTGGTCTTCCGATACTCCCGTTGGTTTCATGCTTGAGCAAACCACATGGAATTCTTTCAAGTGTTTGTTGGGATCTTCACCGGCAAATCCATGGAAAGTGGGGAGAAGATGGATCATCCCGGATTTAAGCTCAAATCCCCCTTCTATTGGAGGATATTGGATGCATAAGGGTTGTTGAACAAAAGTTGGAGCGGCTAGTTCCTTTAATGTTCGATTTGCATCCGCCATCTCGGTTTCTATTTGTTCGGATTCACTTGAAGAGTCGTTACCCAAATTCCTTAGAAGTTCGGTTGGAGAATCCTCTTCTTCACTTCCCGACCTGTCGACTTATTTTCTTGATCTTAGATTGTAGTGCAGTGTTTACTTTTTGCTCATTCACAACCTACAAGATCAAGGAAAGCAAAAATAAGAGAAAAGTAACAAAAAGAAAAATAACGCAATTAACAAATTGAAAAACAATCCTCGGCGACACGGCGCCAAAATTGACAAGCCCCAAAATGGGGGTCAAAATAAATTCCTTACTTTTCTAAAAATGTGTCGCTCAGTAGTAATGTGCAAGTAAGGGTCATTACCCGCAGAGGATTGGTTCAATTATGTCAACTGCGCAAAATAAAATAAACGGCAAAAACATGTAAATAGGGGGGTGGTTTGTTGACAAGGAACACAACAAATAAAAAATGGAAATGACGAAATACTTGAAATGCAATAAAAATTAAATAGCGAAGGCGATTAATCAACAAAGAAGAGTATGCGATCGGGGGTTATTTCTTCACCGCTAGAATGACTTTCCAATGCATTTTCACAAAAGATTTTCGTCCAAATGGTTAACAATAATTCGAGAATAATCAAGGGCTCGACTACCTCAAACTCTCCTCAATTTTAGTTGAATAAGAAAGGCTTCGTTACCCAACCCTAATCATCAAACAACCTAGGATAAGCTCGCTAGATTTAATTTAACGAAAGCATTAAAACGAGAGAGTCGAATTGAATTAAGCGCAAACTCGAAAACTCGGTTTACTCACTTAAGTGATAATCCATACATAAATTTAATTGAATAGCGATTACGTATTACCGTCAATCAAAATATATTTGCCACTAGATTATGAAATAAAAAGCAATTACGGACTTTAAATCCCACAATGGCGAATATCGAAACAACCCAATCATCTAGTAGCGCTCATAAACAACCGAGAAGAACAATATAACAACAAGCCCTCAAGATTAACACATTAACCAAAAGAACTATTAAGCACAAAATTATTGGAATTTCATTATAGGGTTAGAAAATCACCCTCAATCACATCTCGGCTTAGCCACTCATAATGTTATTACAAATAGCTAACAAAATCATGAAATACATTGAGGAAAATGAAGTTAAAGGAAAAAGAAGGCTTATTGATAAAGAGATTTATGGTGGAAATCTTCAATGCCAAGAGTCTCCTTCTTCTTCTTCTTCAAGCTCCTTCAATGGCCAGATTTTCGCACCAGAAAATGCACCCAGATTCTGCCTCCTTTTGGTCGACTTCCAGCCTTAAAAAACCTCCCTAGAAGTGGTCTTAATGTTTTATTTATATTGCAAGGAAGATTGGAGAAGAGGTGGGAAGAAAATGGGCCGCAACCGGGTCATAAAAACTCAAATTTCTCGCACCCGGATTTCAGCGCCATGGCGTGAAGGCAGCCATTCCCTGGCGTGGCTTCTCCTGCTGGTTTTGGACCTTCATCCGGGCACCATGGCGTGAAGGCAGCGTTCTCCTGTTGGTTTTGGACCTTCATCCGGGCGCCATGGCGTGAGTGCTGCTGTCCAAAACTGCTGGGACCTATCTGCTTCAGTTTTCTGGGCGTGAAGTGAGTTGCTGGGAGTTCTGTTCCAGCTGTGTTTTTTTTTCCAGATTTTTGGTGTCCAGCTTCAGCATTTTCAGAGCTGTGGTGTGAAGCTTCATCATCTTCTCAAATTTACACCCCAATTCATCCCCAAAGTTGCAGTTTATGTGGCTCCCGTTTTGGTATCTTTTAAGTCTTTAAATGCTGAAGTTTCATTCCACGAGCCACATTACTTCAAATGCAAAGTGATGACTTTAAACGCCGAATTATAAAATTCTCGCACAACAACATTTTTTATTCTTTTCTCGCGCAATTTTCTTCCAAATGTCAATTAAATCGGGTTTCGCCTACAAATTAAAAATAACCAAATTAAGCAATGAACTATAAAAGAAAACCAATCAAACATTGAAATTTAAGGGATAAAATAGGTGCGAAACCCGCACTTATCAGTATATATGTCGTGAAAAATTTAAAGGGCGAAAAGTCAGTTTGTCACAACTAATGTTCCAATAAAGTTTTTACAAAAAATATGTTTGTTTCGAATGTTTAGTCACCGAATGTATTTTACGACAACTTTAGACCATTCATCACATTAACAAAATCGCAGCATTATTTATTTGCCGCAAAAAATATGAACTAGTAACACAATATTTGTAGCTATAATGTCGTTGCAATGTATATAGTCGTGAAAAAATAAAAGGGGACACGACATTTTGTTGCAACGATTATTCCAATAAAGTTTTTGCAAGAAAACCTTTGTTGCGAATATTCCTTTAAAGGTATAACTTTGCTATCTATTTTATTTTGCAACACATGCACGTAGTAATATATTTTTAATAACAACTAATATTTGTCGTGAAATATGTTTTATAATGTGTTTGATATGTCGCATAATGTATTTTAATATAGGGGTATTTTAAAAAAATGTCTAATTTTATGAGTGTCAATTGGAAAATATCCACACTTTTGAATTTAGTAACAAATTATCTATTATGCCCTTAATAACTTTCATGATATACTACATTAAAATAATATTCTCGACATTTTATAAGTCATTCTTGACATTTCCTTTGTCTAGAATGACATTTCATTCCGAATATGACAATTCTCTACATTTGAAATGTCGTTCTCAACATTCCCGTGTCCATTTTATTCATCAACAACATTTTGCAAAAATGTCCATTTTTGGGATTAGTGTAGAATTATAAATTGTTAACAAGAGCATTTTGGTCTAAATTATTTCAAAATTGACATTTTTGCAATGGTGGACATTTTTGCAAATTGACATTTTTTTGCAATTTCCTCTTTAATATATTCAATATTTGTAGTACAATTTATTATGTAACAAGTGGTGTATGCATTTAAATTTATTTCGTAACACACAGAGTTTATCGCGCCATCATTTGTGCAACGAGTATAGTTATTGCTTAATTTATTTCATGATTATTTACATACGTTGCATATTTTATTTTACGACATATAAAATTACTACGCAAGGTATGTTACGACAATAAACAAATATGTGTCAAGTTGTACTCGTAGTTAAATTTATTCCGCAACACAAAGTGTTTGTCGCTTCAACGATATACAATTGTCGCCTAATTGATTTTATCTTTATTTACGTATGTCGGAGATTCTATTTTAAACACATAATTTTCAATTTCTTTCGTCGCAATGAAATCGTTACTGTGGTGCACATTTATATGAAAATGAAACTTACGTCATTAGAAATAACTTGCGACTTTATGAAAAGAATGCTGAAACTTACAATTATTAAAATATAATTGATATCAAAATAAATTTTTTAAAAATCATATTACAGTCAACCACATAAATATAGATTAATGTATTATCTACAAACTTGGTTAACTCTAAGATCTAAACAAATACAAATAAAATATAGTATTGATAATTTTAAGGTCGAACTACTTAGAATGGTTCACCAAACTTGAAAAGTAGAAAATAGAACTATAAATATGGAAGAAATAACAAAAAAACTCACGGGACGCCCAAATGACTTTCTTGACTCCAAGATATGCTTCCAACTCACCATCAATATGTTCTTTGGTTAAATGAGAATTCCTGTAGAGAAAAGCTTCACAAATTTAGTCGAACATGTACATATAGAAGGTAATGAAATATTAGCTTAAAGAAAATATTTCAAATATTTCACATTAACAAGGTCTATAATAAAAAAAAATCTAAGTAATTCAACTGTCACAAGTTGCCGGTGACTACAAATTTATGGCAAAATTTTGATACAAAAAGATTAATAGTTATCTAAATCTAAAAAGGAATAAATTGTGTTTTGCTTTATACAAGAACATAAGCTATAATACATATTCTCAAAACTATTTTGTATACTCGAATAATACTGAACTAAGGAAATGGATTCTGCAGCGTTCTACTGCTTCTAATACTCTGCTTTACTACTTAAAATACTGTACTGCATCCCATACTCTTCATTACCGTGTGTACATTGAATAATTAATAGTTTGTCTTGTAAAATATTTGATAGGCCCCCGATTCTATAAGCTCTGCACTAGTGCAAAAATATCTAAACTAAATGAATATCTTGTGTAACTATTTATAATCATATTGAATGTTAGCACAAGATCAACAACCATCACAGTAAGCAATCAAATATATCTCAGTAGTCGGTTACTCTAACCTTAAATGTCAATAAAAATTCTTATAAACTCTTCGTAGATGCATCATCAGTACTCGAATCTGCATAAGAAATGAAAAATGTAGATAGTCATTAAAAAATAAAATAGAAAAACATTATGCAAAAAAAATAAAAAATCAAATATATAAAGAACATTTTACTTACCAATTCACCATCAACATTATCATCTTTACCATCTAGAGATTTCTCATCTTCACTGTAATATTCATTCAATGTATCATCTTCCTATTCCGAAGTATCATATATAACATCATTCATATTTTTATTTATTGATTTCACGTCTATTTGCACTGCTTCATTTTCAATAATATCTGGATCAACATCTCCTTTATGGCATATTTGAGTGTCAAGATTTTCCTGTTGTATTGGCAAGACAATATCTGATGATTCATTTTCCTGAAATATTACTTGCTCACTACCCCCATCTTTTTTTTAAGGAATGTCCCATATATCTCTATGTTGTACCTTTTCCACTACCTTCCATCGTAGACCCAACACTAGATCATACATATAAAATACTTGTTGTGCTTGGATGCCAGGTATATAAGAATCATCCATGTACCATTTGCGATTCACATTGATAGAAGTAAGATGGTAATCTACGACTTTTCTTTTTTGTTTTGAATTATTATCGTACCAATTACACTGGAACAAAGTGACTCGGTAGTAAAAATCGTGTGCTAACTCAATAACATCACATAGTATACCAAAAAGTTGATGTTCTCATCTCCCGACACCATCACTCCACTATTTTGTGTTGTACGACAATCATATCAATCTTTAACAAGGAATTGTACCCCATTAGCAATACAACCCGAATAGGAAAATATTCTAAAATCCGGTTTACATGCTAATGCATACAATTCTTTGCTCACAACTGAATCTTTTTTATTATATAATCTCGTTATCTGTGCTAATAAAAACATATTAATCAATATACCTTCGAATATGAATGTATGTTGCATTAGTAAATAAATAAAACATGCATTATAACTTACATGTGAAGCAAACCATCCAGGAAACTACTCTTCTTTTTTTGTGCCAAATTATTATGATTTTGTTGTTGCAAATCTTCATGTGTTCACTACAAAAGGAACATTCAATTAAATACTACAAGACATTAGCAATTAATAGTAAAACAATTTTAAAGTTGATACTTCATCACAATTGTTTAGGACATACCAATGGGCTTTATCAATTTCCTGTTTCAAAAGTAACTTTGGTTCTGCATGACCTAATAGTCTAGTATTTTGAGAGAAGACTGACAAGCTTGTAGATGGAGTCCCACCATCGTCATTGCGCTTAGATCGATTAAATCTTGTTTCAATGTTGTTGAGATACATCGAGCAAAACTTCAAACACTCATTCACAATGTACGCTTGAACAATTGATCCTTCAGGTCGAGCTTTATTCTTAACATAACTCTTATATCGACCCAATATTCTGTCATCAAATATTACATGAAAAGTTTTTGAAAATAATAAGTCAATGAACAAGTATATATATATATATATATATATATATATATATATATATATATATATATATATATATATATATATATATATATATATGCAATATTAGCAATTACCTTTCAATTGGATACATCCATCTAAATGCAACGGGACCTCCAAGTTTTGCTTCATCGGGTAGGTGAACAGCCAAATAAACTATTACATCAAAAAATGCTAGTGGAAAAATTTGTTCTAGTTTACATAAAATTATAACAATCACTTCCTCCAATTTCTCTAAATCATTTATATTCAATGTTCTTGAACATAATTGTTTAAAAAAACAACATAGCTCTACAATTGCAGTACACACTTCTTTTCGCAAAAAATTTCGAATAACAACGGGAAGAAGTTGTAATAGCACATGACAATCATGAGTTTTTAAACATGATATTTTGCCTTCATTCTCTCGAACACGTTTAGAAATATTTGATGCATATCCATTAGAAAATTTCACAGATTTCAAGAACTTGCAAAAGATTTTTTTTTTCCTACAATGTTAATGTGTAAGAAGCCTGAGGATTCAAAAATTCATTACCATGTGGTTTTAAATGCAATTCTTTTCTAATTTTCATATCTTGCAAATCCAATCTAGCCTTCTCCGTATCTTTTGTCTTCCCTTCAACATTCAACAATGTTCCGACAATATTATCGTACACGTTCTTCTCAATATGCATCACATCTAAATTGTGTCTTAGTTTCAACTTAGACCGATACTCCAACTCAAAGAAAATGCTTTTTCTTGTCTAGTTTATCTCATCTGGAGTTCGTTTCCTTTTTCTATCTTTATTACTTGGGTGCTTTCCAGGTTTTCCACACATAACAGCCTGTAATTGCTTTAAAATATCATCTCCTGATAACTTTTTGGGTGGTGGTCGTAATTCCCATTTTCCATCATGTAATTCACTTGTTTCTCCAAGGATGGTTAAGTGGCAAATAACGTCCATGACCCATAAAGCATATTTTACTATGTAACCTACGCGAAGAAGTATTCTCATTACATATTGGACAAGCTTTGTATCCCTTAGTGCTCCATCCTGATACATTTCTATAAGCAGGAAAATCATTAATGGTCCACATTATAACTGCATGCATAGAAAACATTTGACCACTATAAACATCAAACTTGTCAACACCAACTTTCCATAATTGTTTCAACTCATCCATTAGTGGTCTCAAATAAACATCAATGTTTCTTCCTGGTGCATGTGGCCCTGGAATTAGCAATGACATCATAATAAACGGTTCTTTCATGCACTTCCATGGTGGCATATTGTATTGCACTAGAACAACAGGCCACATGCTGTAGGAATTATGCATGTTTCCAAATGGATTGAAGCCATCCGTTGCATGACCTAACCTAAAATTGAAAGGATCTTGCATAAATTCTGGGTATAACTTGTCAAATTCTTTCCATGCCTCACCATCAGCTAGATCTCTTAAAACACCTTCTACATCAACTCGACCTTCTGCATGCCATCTCATACCTTTAGCAGTATATCTGGATATGAATAATCTCTGTAATCTTTTTTCAATGGAAAATATCTCAATACTTTTTGAGACACCTTCTTTCTCTTGCGAAAATTGGGTTTGTATCATGGTTCATCACATTCTGGACACCTAGTGGCAAATTCATGTTCTTTCCAAAATACTACAGAATCATGCTTGCATGCATGAATAGTCTCATAACCCAATCCCAATTCTCTTAGCATCATATGTTGAAGTTGGTAATACAATACCTTCTGGAAAAACCTTTTTGAGTAATTCCAACATGTTAAAAGATATGTTATTCCACTGGGTTATGCGATAAGGTATACAAGCAGTACCACAAAAAGGTGGTCCTATATTACACGAGGTTCAGATAACACAATTATAGGACCTTTGATGGAGTAGAGAGTTCCATTTATAAAATTAAAAAAAAAAAAACTTTGCTTTCAATATTTTGTTTTGGAGTTCAAAGGCCATTCCAACTTGTATAGACATCTGGATTCATACATTTCTTGATAAAGCTGAGTAAGGCTCTTTGTTTTTCTTCATTTTGTTTATCTATTGTATGCACCTTTCTGCTTCTTAATTAATAAAAAAATGTTTTGATTCATTAAAGTAGAACTAAGATCCACAGAAGGAAGCAAGGTCAGAGGGAGAGATACATCAAGATTGCAGAACTGACACAAAAATATGACAAGAAGGTTTATCATGCCATAACTAAGCTTTTTCCAATGGTCAAAACTAAATACCTAAAGTCGAGAGAGAAGAAATAACAATTAGTGAAGGGACTCTCAGAAATCGATGCATAGGAATGGCCACGAGCATATATCCAGTTCATTTTGAGAATTCGGTAAAACCTAAGAATTATTGAAACTTCTTTACTCAAACGTTACAGACACACTAAGGGATCTGAGGAAATGCAGGGCTAAATCCTTTTGTTCTCATTCTTACCTTTCCCTCAATAGTTTTTAAGTACCAAGTAACAAAAATGGGAGTGGAATGCTATGAATAGTATGCTCCTAAAATAGTTGGTAAGAGACCTAGCTAATAGAAACCACGTGCATAAAACAGGTATAGATGTTCAAGTTCTTACTTCAATAAAATGACTACAGCTAACCACTCAAAGAACGTGCAAATCAGTTAAAAAATAATGAGTAAATCAACATTGCTTTAAATTTACTTTTTAAGATTGTGAGAAGTGATAAATAATTTTAACTGAACTTCTTCCCAAACATAATTTGGCACTTTTCGTGTCTCTCTCCAGGACACAACTCATGGAGATTCTTAATAATCTTAAAGAAAAGCCAGATGTTGGGACATTCTGGTAGATGTATCCATAAGCATCTAATCTTGACAACTACACATAAGCATGAAGAACTAAAAGAAGACTTCCAGAAATACAAATCAGCAACTACACATAAGCATGAAGAATTAAAAACAAACATCTAGAAATACAAATCAGCAACTACACATAAGCATTCTATAATTGTATCTACAGAATAGTAGATACAATTATATTTTTCCTGTTGGAAATTTTTGTTATAAAATTTTCTTGGTAGGGTAGAAATTGAGCTATTCTGAATGATTAATGTCGGCATTTTGTAAGAAAAGATTTAGCAATTGAAATGGGCTTCTTATTAATCTTCAGGCATCACACTCCAGTAAGAACAAAAAACATAATGTCTAGCAAATTTCTAGTTCATGTTACAGAAAACAGAAGAGTTCTTGGAGATTTTTCTTCTTGAGAGAGATCGGTGGTTGGGGATAATAATCTGATTTATTAGTTGAAGTAATTGTATTTGTGATTGGATGGTAGTATTTTTTTGTTCATGAAAAAGTTATTACGGGATTTTTATGTAGACTATTAATAAAACATTGGTTATGCATCATTGTGGTGAATAAGTTTTTTCTTGGTAGATAATGGCTTTTCGAACAAGAATTGGCAAGAAAAATAGAGTTTTTACTACGCCCTATGGGCCACCTTCAGAAGTTTCCTCGTCAAAAGCAACATGCAAGGGTCCATTATCCCAGACTACTCCTCAAGCTACTATCTCTTCCTCATTGTCTCAGAGTAGAAATGTTCAAGTTCCTACTCCATTACCTCAACCTCTTCAGGTTCCTGCCTCAATATCTCAGTCTCAGCCACAACTCAATTCGTCACAAGCAACCACATTGACACATGAGACCATTCTCAATTCCAACGGTAATAATTTATCTTTAAGTTTATGTTATAAAATCATCATAATGTGTACATTGAATTGATAGAATCTCAATTTTTTGCTTATATATTCTGATCCTTTGAGTAATTTATTTCATATACTCTCATTCTTTGAAAAGGAAGGGCTGTGTGATCGGGCCAAATACGATTGTCGCAAGCGTACGGATCAAGTAGTATAATAGAGCTTTTAAAGCCGAAGTCGATCCCACGAGGAGTGTTTTTCCAATTACAAGTTAAAGTATTTCAAATTAACGATGAACACACACATTTTAAAAATTGATTTTAAAAGCTAGAAAATAAAATAAAAGACTTGATTTAAATTTTAAAAAGATAAAATAAATGACTAAAAGGGTTTTTGATTTGGAAAAATGTTGGAATTTATGCTTTCACTTAACCATTGTTTCATTAGTATTAAAATCGATAAAATAAAGATGCTAGTGTTACCAAAGTGTCAGATTAGACCCGATTCTCCAATTTTAGTTAACAACCTCTTCCGAGCGAAATTAACCCTAATTGATTAACCTATCCACTATATCTCTATGTGGATACAACTTAACCAATTGCATTAAATTGTTGTGAGAATACTCTAAGGGTCACCTAGGGTAGATGTATATTCCTATAACACCTAAACGAGTATAGTCGAAACTATACAAACCTAGGGTTTCAATTATCTTGATCTAGCTAGTACAACAATTTCTCAATAATTGCACCAACCATTTAGCCATATCACATATTGATCAAGTACATGATAGTCAATAAAACACAATAATTAAAACATCTAAAACTTAGAAACACATGCATCTTGCCAAACAAAACACATACTAATGAACTTTTGGTTAAGTTACTACATAAATTCCAACATAAAACTATTTAGCTCATAATAAAAGTAGTGTAACAAAGAGATTTGTGTTCCATTACAATACAAACAAGGAAAATAAAGAAAGAAATTCAAAAGGAAAGATGAAACCCTTGTAGAACAATTTTGAAATCTTCCATTTCTTTTCCAAGTTCTTCTTTGATAACTTCTCTTTGTTCACCACCTTCAACCCTTAACTAAACCTACAAAAACACAACAAAAACAAAATAAAAACTTAAGCAAAAATGAGGAAAACCAGAGAGCTCGAGAGAGAGAGGACGAGAGAGTTAGAGAGAGAGGATGATGGATGAAGATAAGTGAGGATTGATAATGCCCTTAAAAAAATGGATGAAGTCTATCTATTTCCATAAATTTCCACTAACTTAACTCCACTAACTACTTAAATTATAATATATATAATATATAATATAGATAAAGATAAGGTCTAGCATTAAACAAATCAAAACTAATCAAAAAGTTTGGCCAAAGTTCCAGAGAAATGTTTTAAACCGCCATTTCAAATTTCTACTAAGTGACCGCTTAGGCAAACCTGGGCGACCGCTTGGGCAAACAAAAATGCGGTCTAAATTTCCTGATGGCCACTCAGCGACCGCTTAGTTCAAGTTCACGCGGTCGCTTAGTTCATCCCATAATTGCTGCTTAGGTCCTTGGACAGTCTGACCAATGTGCGATTTGATCCCTCATCTTTGAATTAATGCAATTCAGTCCTCAGATTTTGAACTTCATTACATTTAGGCCCTTACTAAATTGCAGTCAAAGTCCTCCATCTTTTGGTCAAGTACATTTTAGTCCTCCACATCACAAAATTGCACACTTTTAGTCTTTTTTGTTCCTCTTTAGCTCGTTTCTTTGTCTGGTCGGGGTTTTTGCCTATAAAATCAAATATTACACCATTATGCATAGAATAGGCTCAATTTCATCAATAATTATAAGCCAAAAAGTGTCCAATAAATGTGTAAATTCACACTTATCACTGTGGTCCTACAAGAGGCAAGGGCACTGATCGTCAGTGCAGCTGGAAAAATATCGTTGGAGATTTCTAAAAACTTGGGAAGAGCTATTGGAAATCAGCAAGCACGTTTGGCTAGTGATTGTGGCTACATTGTTCGATCCTTTGCTCCACTCTGTTACAAACGGTGGATCGACATACCTAGTGAAGACAAAAATAAATTATACGATCGAGTTTTGGTAAGTCATAAACAAATTCATGTTTTACAACATTTTGTTGAATAGTTATTAGTTTCCCATATTTTTATAAATAATATATTTATATATATAAACATTTTCTTTTTTGGTAGGCAGAATTCAAGCTTGATTTGACAGTTGAGCGTGTCCATAAATGTGTGAACGATACTTTAGTAAGAAAATATCGTGATTATAGATGTAGACTCAAAGAGAAATATTTCAATGGAAAAACATTGGATAATGCAATAAAGAACTGCCCAACTGACATAAAGCAAGTTTATTGGGACTGGCTGTGTCAATATTGGTCTACCCCTGAATTTCAGGTAACTTTTATTAAAAATACTGATACTTGTAAATATTGAAAATAACATAATGTAGATGTTATCTTAAAATAATTAATATAATTAAAAATAATAAATTATTATACGGAGTTAATTGTATTTATATATAAATTAATTGCAGGCACTATCTACACGTAATTTAGCAAGCCACAACTGCATCAAATATAATCATCGTGGCGGATCAAAATCATTTGTAGCACGTCTTGAAGAAAAGATAATCTTTTCTTTTGAATTTATAAAGAAAAAAATATTTATATAACATGATATATATTATTTCTAATAGAGATCAATTACTAAAGACAATGCACCAGAAGAAATAGACCTTTATTATGAGACTCATTACAGTGAGAAGAAATGATGGATAAACGATGAAGCACGAACAAGATATGTAAGTATATTAACAATTTATTCATCTTTATTGGCATTTTTTTATATATATATTCTGTTATTAACATATATTCTCTCTTCTTTCTCTTTACTTATATATCGGAGAAGATGCTTCAAATTAAAGAGTAACCTGTTCCAGATGGATCTGAGGCCCCTACTGAACTTGAGATTATGCAAGATGTTTTGGGAAAATCTAGAGGTTACATTCGAGGACTTGGACATAGTCCAAAACCTGCCTCAAGCCACTCTGCTCATTTGACGTTGGTTGATACTGAATCCATAGCCATTCGAGAGCAAATACAAAAGCAGGAGCAAGAATTATTGGATATGCGTTCCAGACTTTCTCAATTTGAGACACTAATGCATAAGTTCGTATCGAGTCAAGTTAGCATGTCTCCACAATAATCTGAACCAGTAACAATGTTCAGCATGTCACCGCCTGCTCATAATATATGAATTATGATTTGTTTATTTATTTGCTTCAAGTGTTGAGACATCTATTTTTTTACGGATTGGTTCGACCTAGTAGTACTTTTTTTGTAAGTTATGATGTAATTGAAAGTTTAATCTTTTTGTTTTTAAATTTTTTGGAAATAAATTTTTTTCTAGAAATTTTATAAAGCTTTTATTATAAAAAATTTCTTCTTGATAAAAAATAATTAAAATTTTTCTAAAATTTTATTACATATTAAAATTTAGCCAGATTGAAAAAAAAAATATTTGGTACAAAAAAATAGTGTTGCAAACAGAAGTTAAGACAACAAGCAAAAAGTGTTACAAAATATAATAAAAGAAACGAGCGAGGTATGTCGTAAAAACTTTAAAACAACGTACATTTGAGGGCTTTTGCAACGTGCATTGAATGTTGTCGTATCCTTTTACTCTACGATAACAATAGAGCCTATAATATGGGGGTGATATTTGTAAGAAAACCTACTGCAACATTTGTTGTCTGTTGCAAAAAAAAATTTCTTGTAGCCTTTTTTTCAACCAACTATAGAATTTTTTGCAACAAATATTTATTATCGAAAAGTAGACCCTATTGCATCACAAACATTTTGTTGCAAGAAAAAAAGGTTTGTCGCCATAAATTTTCCACCAAAAATATTTTGGCGCCTTGCTTCCATCATATTTTTTGCGACATTCTTTATTATTTGTCACAACTTCTCACATTTCACGACAACTTTTTCTGTTGCTTTATATTTTTTGGTACTTTTCTTTTTCCATCACAATCTTCACGACAAACTTTAAAAATGTGTCACATTAAGTCACTTATTGCGACAACTTTTTGAATGTCACAAAACATCTTATCGCGAAATCACAGTTTTGTTGTAGTGCTTATAGGAAGTTCAAACAACAACCACCGTCTCTTTTCAAAATCATCAACATTTCGGCACATGAGAGCGTGGTAGGTTATGATTTTGGGATCTAAAGAAGTTCAGGAATTAACTGATTTTGTGTAGGTTTAATTTTGTGAAGCAGCGTATTGGAGGTTGATTTGAGAAAGTTTGTGTATGATTATGTTGTAACAGCTATATTTCGGTATCTAAACACCCTTTTTGTGTATGATTATTGGTGTAGCAGCTGTAGTTTGTGTATGATTATTGGTGAAGCAGCTGTATTTTGGGAGCGAAACACCATATTTTCTGTTTTGTATAACTTGAATCTAAATCATATATTTAGAAATGAAAATCCAGAATGCAAGGAATTTGGATTGTTTATTCATCATTTGAGATGGAATTGGTACATGGTTTTATAAGTTTGATAGAACATAATCATGGCCCCCTATTTAACCATTATCACCCAAGCACTAACAGAAAATGCAACCAACTAGTGACATTCTAACCTACGTCACATTTGATTTGACGTCCTTGTCAAACTAGAATGGAAGCAAATTCTCAGCTCTAGAAACTATCAAAATCTGCCTTCTATGGCAGATTCAAGATCGCATACAAAGAGAAACCATTAACATTGTCCCATTACATTGAAATTCAAAATTATGGAGTGTGTGTTCAATTGAAATTTTTGAAAACTTTAAGTGATGACTTATGTGGATTTTGTGGATTTTATGTAGATTTATATAAAATTAGTAAAAGTCTTTCATTAACTTCTATAGACTTTCATTTTAGAATTTTTATACACTTTTGTAGAATTCAAATGATTTTTTAAAAACTTTCATTTAAAGTAGAATTCACGTGAATCCAATGTAATCGTGTGAAATAATTTCCCTTTCCCTCCCCCTAAAATAAAATAAAAAAGTTATTTTAAAAAGTCCCATTACATTGAAATTCAAAACTATGGGTGTGTATTCAATTGGAAATTTTAAAGATTTCGATGGACTTTTTTAACTGATGACTTTTGTGGATTTCATTGATTTTTTTGTAGATTTATATAGAATTAGTGGAAGTTTTTCATAGACTTTTATAGACTTTCATTTTAAAACTTTTATACACTTTTGTAGAATTCAAATGATTTTTGAAGACTTTTATTTAAAATAGAATTCAAGTTAATCTAGTACAATCATGTGAAATAATTTCCCTCTCCTTTCCCCAAAAGCCTCTCCCTTCCCCTCCCTATAAAGTAAAAAGTTATTTTAAAAAGAATAAAAATTTAAGACCTTACTTAAATAAGGGTGTGTTTGATCTACTTTCTTTTTGAAAAATGTATTTTGAAATAGTAGATTGATGGAGAATGTGTGATTATTAAAAAATGAATTTTTTTATATGTATGAAATATGATTTTAATAAATAATGTGTGGTTGAAAAGAAGAGAGAGAAAAATGAGAATCAAACAGGTGCTAAATAATAATTAAAATTATACACATATTATAAAAAAAAAAAATTTAACATTTAATATTATTAAATAATATCCCTTAAAAAATAAATAAAAAATAAATATATTTAAATTTAATTATAAATTTTCCATATAAAATTTAATTAAATAAAAATAGATATTTTTCACAAAAAAATGAATGGAAAAAAAGTTATTAGAATCCAATTTAATTTTCTTTATAAAAAATAAAGATAAACACACACACACACACACACAAAAACAAATATAATCAATAGAAAAAAATAATTTAACCATAACTTTAATGTTCGGAGAAAAAGAAGGAAAGAGATATATTGAAAAAAAATACATATCATTTATTATTTATTTATTTATTTATTTTGTGAAAATCTTCCAAAATCTTGTGATTAATGTTAGACAAAATTTGAGATTTTATGTGAGTGTTCTATGTTAAAAAGTCAGTACCCCAGAGATTTTTATAAAAGACTCTAAAAGTTATTAAAATTTGCATATCCCAATATTTATGTAAACTTCTAAAAAGTTTTGATTGAATGTACCGTAATTTTTGGAGACTTTTTAAAAGTGTATAAAAGTCTCAATACATCAATACTTTTAAAAATTCTTAAAAAGTCTATATTGAATACTTATAAATTTTTTAAATTTCAAAAATTCATTAAAAGTCTATTGAATACACATTTCTTTCCTTTCTCCTTGTCATCCAAATCTCCTTTCCTCTTGCGAAGAGTTATGTTGAGAAAAATCTCCAAATAGTCATTTTTCTTAGCTACATGGGCATACTTATTGAACATACTTGACAAGTCATGGATTGGATCTTTAAACTTAGATGATCCCGAACAAGTACCACTTGATTCACGTTCGTAATGTAATGGATTATCTTTATACGGCTAAACGTTAAACCACTTTAAATGCCGACAATAACGAGTATAGCAGTGGAATAACCGTCATTTGTTTTCTCTATTTTTTTCTCCTCCATTCATTTAAAGAACCCTTCCACATTTTGGACATCTTCTCTAGCATTCCGACAACGAGTGGCTTGGCTGTCTGCAACTATGACAAATTTTCATCACTACAACAATTTACACATTTTATAACATGTAAATATAGCATTTTGTTGATAATGCTATAAATTATAATTGAATTTGATCTAAATATAATATAATAGCATTTTTTAAAGGCCACCACGTCTCTCATCTGCCTCTCCTTTCCACGCCTTCCGTGTAATTTTTCAGAAAATCCCTCCCAAATAGAAACGAATTCATCCACAAATTTCGAAGACAATTTTGCTTCTTTTTACAGTTTCTACATCGAAACGAATTCATTCCATTACCTTGGATTTTTGCAGTTTCTACAGTTTTCTATCGTAGAAGGGAAAAAACGAATTCATTGAAGGTATTTTTAGCATCCCCCCTCCCTATTTCTCTATTATGGTCTCTTTACTTTTGAACTTGGTTGATTGGATTTGGATGTATGATATATACTGATAAAATGTTGTTGATGCTGGAACTTAGTACAATTGCATCTGGATATAAAGGATGAAATCAAAAAGACCAGACTTGTTATTGAATTCTTCTAAATTGTGTGGCTTTTGAGTCCAAATTTGAGTAGAACCATTGTGTTCTCAACTTTGATGTTGGAATAGTGGTGGCGTTATGTGGTATGTGCAGGGAATGGCAATTTTGTGAAATTGGTGTGAGGATTCTGTTAGTTTGGCCCAGGCATTCCTGATTTCAATGTTGGCACAGGTGGTCATTTTATGATTGTTCAGTAGTGATGGTGGTATATACATGCAATTGTGAATTAATGGGTGATTATTCCAAATGGAACTGGAGGTACTATGATGGTGGCATTTGGAGGCTGTCAGTTTGATATTTTGTGGCTTAAAAACGGTAATTTGGAAACATCAAATGCATGGTTGGTACTCAGTATTGACCAAGGCTAGACACTCTTCTTTTTCTTCTTTAATATTGTCCAATGATGTAAAATTCTCCCTAGCAAATTTATAGCACCACAATGGCATTAGTATGCACTGACAACTGGGCAGTGAGGAAGGTGTACCGTGGTAGTTAAGCTAATTAGTATAGGAACATTCATGGTGAAATATTTGTTGATATCAGAATGAGAATGTTTAGAAAGTTTTTTATGAAAATTTATAGAATCAAATTGTATATTAACACTAGGATAAGGTATGTTAATTTGCTCTCTCTACTTTATCAAATTGTATATTAACACTGATGTAACTAATGACTCCCAAGTCCCACCAATCCACATGCCTTCTTTTCCTTGGCAATTTCATTGTGCATCATTAGTTTCAAGTCAAGGTATCTTTTAGCTAACATACTCATTAAGCACTACTCAACTTTGGCTCAATCTGCTGAAATCCAAGGAACATAATAAACTGTCCAAATTCCTTCTTCAATCAACAAAACTTTCTCAAGGTTGCAGCTTGATATAGAACTTCTAAATAGATCAGAGACACAAATCTATCTCAATTTCTAATGGGTAACTACCAAATAGAGTTTGAGGAAGAGTTGGATAGGAAACTGGCCAAGAAAACGGGTGTTTCGAAGAAACGAGCATAACTTTCAGCTCGAACGTCAAAATTTCTATTATAATATGCTTTCGGAAATGGGAAGCAAAGCCCATACCATCCCAACTTGGTTTTCTCCCGGTTGAGGCCATTTTCGTCCTCAAATTCGCAGTTTAAGGCACGTCGCCGGGTAGTTGAAGCTTTTAGCGTTTTTCCTATTTTGTTGTTTTGGTTGTTTTGAATTTACGGAATGTTTATTTTGGTTTTTTCGCTTATATTAGGGTTTCCAAAGACGATTTAAGACTCTTCGTCATTGATACAAAATAGATGACCATTGCCATCTAATGCCCTTATGCTTAACACAGAAAATGAATTAAGCACATAGATTTGTGATTTCTATGCATAGACCATTGCCAATCTCATGTCCTTATGCTTAACACAGAAGATTGTTGACACAATGATAGATGAAATGCAACTATATGCTACTCTCATCTTATATTTCTGGCTAGAGCAAGGTTGACA
Organism: Osmanthus fragrans; assembly: GCA_019395295.1. NCBI lineage: Eukaryota > Viridiplantae > Streptophyta > Magnoliopsida > Lamiales > Oleaceae > Osmanthus > Osmanthus fragrans. Next base: position 10,434,441 of record CM033348.1, on the reverse strand, counting down.
GGCTGATGCAATTACTGTTTTTTGCTTTGTTTATGTGTCTAATGAGATTTTAATTTTCCTTGTGTTCACTGAATTTATATATACTGTTAGCAAACTCTTGTGCTGAATGGCTCTGTTTATATATTATGATATGAATAGAAACAATGTTGGGGATATTGCCTTTTAACTTTGTTGTCAATCAGTCAATTACCATATCCATAAAGGAAAATATACTTAAAATGCCTATTAGGCTCTCCTGATGGATAGAACATAGGTTATGTTGAGTTTTCGTTCTTCTTGGTGGATTCCAATTTTAAGTTCTTTGGATTTACGCTAGTAAATCTTGACTTCCTTTTGCGTCACTTATTGAACATGTGTAACTTCTCTAAATAGGCTTCTAAAATCCAGTAGTCCATTTGCTTGTACTAACAAGCGTATATATAATATTTTCAAATTCTAAAAGGTCTTACTATATGTACTCGAGCCATGTTATCCTATCTATCATCTCTCTGTAGTCTCTCATCCACTATAATGTATCCCTTGGTCAATGATCCTATTTTTCTCTTGAAAATATTGTAAAGAACATGATGATGTTAGAAAGGTGCAAGGGATAATTTTAAGAGGCAGCATAGGAAGATATGAAGGCAAATACAAATGTGTAAAATTGCTAGTTACATATATCCAACTTTATGGCTCAATTTGAACCGTGCATAGCCCATGTTGACCCCAAGGATAAATATATTTGTGAGAAACGTGTAAATTAAATTTGCACGCTTAACAAGTAGAATCTTAAATGAAAGACCATAGTCTTCCACTCAATTTTAAATTATCCTATAACAAAGGAATATTGTGTTACTGAATCATGACCACTTCCTATCCATTTACATATAAATAGGCATTCCTAGATGTGGAAAAATATCTTGCAGTATTTGTGATTGTCATATTTTTCAGACCCCGTTTGAATATTTCTCTAATACTTTGATTGCCCAATTATTGCAGTGCAACATGTGCTTACACAAATCATGCTTACTGTTACCAAAATTTATTACAGAACAATTTCTTATCCTTACATTCTTGATCAGAGTAAAGTTGCTAAAGTGGTCGAGACGCAAGGTAGTTTGGAGCGACAACTGGAGCTAATTGAAACTCATCAAGACGAGGTGTGTTAATTAAGACCTTTGAATCTGAGTTCAACTTATTGGGTCATGAATGTTACAACTTTAATTTATTTTCACAATTTTTTTTTTTTTTTTATAACTTTAGTTCAACTTTAATAATATTTGGGTTCCCTCAAATTATAGATAAAGAATGGGTGCGTCTTAAAGAATGGGTGGACTCTGGAGAGCATCAAAGTCTCGACTTGTGAAAAAGATTAGAGAAGCACAAAATGAAGCCGAAAGAATGAAACTCAAACCTGATAATATACTTGAACCCCCAACAATGGAAGAAATTTGTGAAGAAAAAGACAAGTACGGATTTTATGGTAAATTCTTCATTTTTACTTTGCCTATAACAATTCTGTACTAAACTATGATTAATTATTATTGACCCGATATAAGTTTGGAAATCTAATTATCAGACTAAAAGCAAGGTTTAGAGAAATTCGAGAAAAACCAATTCCACATACATGTAGTCGTAAGTGATATGCTAGATTGCATGAAGATATGGTAATATTCCACGAGCCATCTTTAATTTGACTAAGTAAATCATTTGCACTATATTCTTATTATATTATTCTTCATTCTCTTAGCAAAAGAAGAGCAACAATCCATCTTCTATAGGTCGAAAAGGGGTTTGGACAACAGTACATATAAAAAAGAATGGTGAACCTATATGCAAACTTGTTGAAGAGACGTTTGTAAGTATAAATAATTTATTTTTTTAAGTTTAGTATATATTTTTATATGCACGCGTGTGCACATATATATATACTTATATACTGTCTTTTAGGAAAATTTGAAAGATGCGAGTCAGCATGCCTCTAATACTAATATAAAAGAAGATGCTCTTTCCAAAGTACTTAGTCCGGAGAATAGTGGATGATTACGAGGGATTGGAGGTGGAGTTTGCTACACAAAGTATTCCATATTAACTCAAAGGGAGTCTAATATAGTTCATTTGAAGGAAGAACAAAATCAGCTAAAAGTTCAAGTGGCAGATATGAAGAGGACAATCAATGACTTATTGAAAAAAAAGGTTAATAAGTTCCTTTTAAGTGAAATATAACTCATATACACTTTTACTTCACATGATTTAGTAGCTAGTTTTTGAAATTTTTTATCTTTGTAGTTTCAGGAAAATCAAAGTGAAGAATATCTAATATTCAACTACCATCTTCATTGGTAAAATTTATCATTCATTTTCTTTGATAATTTATACGTATTTTTAAAATTGACTATAACGTGATTCTTGAATTTGTGTTGTTGAAGAGTGTAAACACTAATACAATCAACAGTAAGTGTAAGCTAGTAGATTGGACCGGAACATGAGAAGTGGTGGCAGAAGGACGTTGGTCTTCAAATGATCCAAAAATAATGGTTCATCACATTCCTCTAGGACCTAATGCTGTGAGAGTTTGGGTTGATGAAGCTATGAAACTTGATGTATTTTTGTGGAGGCCTACTTCTGATATGACTTGTATTGAAGAATGTGTTAGTACCACAGTTGCATGACCATGTGATAAAGTTGTAATAGAGTAAATAGCATATACAACAAGGTCAAATTTTATACCAGATCTTTGGTCACTAATTGGAGTTTTGGATTTTTATTTTTTTATTTTTTACTTTATGTTATTTTAAAATCTAACAAGTTGTATGACTTTATTAATTTTCAGATTTGAATGCATCATTGATTTGATGGATGTGTTCTCCAAACAAGTTGCAAGAGTTCAAGAAATTTTCTTTTGAAGAACTAGAATGATATGATTCTAATTTAATTGTGTTTATATCATTTTCAAGCATATATTCTATTAGTATTTGGTGTGAGACATAACATAATTTGATTTCTTTATTGAACAACTGCATTTGTAAATTTCTACAAAACAATATTGATTTTTGTTTGGAATTTATTATGGGCTTCATTATTGTTGTTTAAATTTTTTTAGTCCAAAACATAATGGTATTGAATGTTTACATTTGATAATTAAGGAATTAGGAATGATATGTAATATGTATACATTATAATAAAAAAAAAATGCTATAAAAATGATACATTATATTCAATAAATGCTATAAATATTAACAAGTTATGATGAGAAAATAATGCTATTAAAAATGTAATCATGACGATTAAAGAATGTTATTAAAGTCAAAATTATAGCAAAAATAAAATGCTATCGAATTAAAATAGATTGCACAACAAAAATACTAAAAATACTCAAAGCATTACGATAATAAAATGTTATGTAAAAGTTTTTTTATAGTATTTTATAATAACATTTATAAAACATTATAATAGAGATATGACTTTTAATAACACCACCTATGATAGCATTTCAAAAAATGCTACAGAACATAATAGATAGCATTTTTCGCAAGTTATAAATGACTGAATATGTTGTAATGCCAGGAACTGTAATGTAGACTGCAATTGAGCAAGTCCAATGTCAAAATAAAATCTTCACAAAATAGAGAATCATGTGCAACTGAACAACAATTCATACTTAGAATAACTTATTTTAACGTAAAATCTGCATGTTCCAATTTCTCTGGAACCTATACAGGTCCAATTTCTCCGGAACCTATAAAGGTCCAATTTCTCAAATTAAGTTTTCATTCTAGGTTATTTTTGTAATCAACATTTGCACTAATTTTTCAAACTTCAGATGCTCGATGAAAACCTAATATTAAGGGGGGTGTATTCAATTGAGACTTTTAATAACTTTTTAAGATTTAAAAAGTTTAGGTGTATTCAATCTAAATTTTTAGAGACTCTCTAAAAGTTATGGTATATTCAATTGAGATTTTTATAGACTTTTAAAAGGTCTCTAAAAGTCATGGTATATTCAATTAAAACTTTTTTTAAAATCTCTATAAGTTTTGGGGTATTCAAATTTTAATAACTTCTAGAGACTTTTATAAAAGTCTCTGAAATATTAAAATTTAAGCAAAAAGTACTCATATAAAATCTCAAAATTTATCTCTCATTAATCACGAGATTTTGGGAGAATTTTAAATATTAAAAAAAAAGGATTTTTTTTTTCAATATTTCATTTTTTTTTCCTTCTACGAACATTAAATGTATGATTAAATTTTTTTTTTTTATTGATTCCCCCTCTCTCCCTTATCATTTATCTCTATTTTCTATTAAAAAAATAAATTGGATTCTTGTAACTTTTTTCATTCATTTTTTATCTAACAAATTTAAAATTAAATATAAATATATTGATTTTTATTTATTTTTAAAAGTATATTATATTAATAATATTGAATATTAAATTTTTTTTTTATCATATATATGTATATTTTTTATTATTATTTATTTAATTAAGATCTTAAATTTTTATTCTTTTAAAAATATTTTTTAATTATATGAGGAGGGGAAGTATAAGGAAAATTATGGGAACTACAATCTCATATGTGATAATTTCATATTATTGTACTGGATCCACATGAATTCTAATTCAAATGAAAGTTTAAAAAGTCTTTTGAATTTTACAAATTTTTTAAAATGAAAGTCTACAAAAGATTTTCACTAATTCTATGCAAATTTATGAAAAATTCACGAAATCCACGAAAGTCATCACTTCAAAAAAAAATCCATTAAAATTTTCAAAAATCTCAATTGAATACATCCCTCCTAAATTTAAGGGGAAAAAAAATCAGAAATAGTTAAAACAGCTATGTAAAAAAAGGAACCAAAATTTTACCTCTGTATTCTGTAAGGCTGCGAACAAATGGTTGAAAGTCGTCCGAGCCTCGACTAGGGAGGGTTGTAAATCCTGCATTCCCTTCTACAAGGACCCATGTTTCTTCTAGATTGGTTTCTTCTTGATATGCAGACACGTATATTGTAGAAAATAGAATAAATATTAAAATAAAAAAATGGATACCTAGATTTGTGTCGCCGTCGTCTTCCCCATTTAGCTTTTGAAGTAGATCTTCACAGGCGATCGGGATCGAGGGTTAGACAGAGCCACAGTTACAGAAGCTGTAGTGAGAGAGTGAGAGAGAGAGAGAGAGAGAGAGAGAGGGGGTTGAAGTTTGGATTGCAGAAGGAGAATGTGACAAAACACTGTATTGAGAGAGACAAAATTTGACCAGTGCCCCCGTTTTTTTTTAATTGAAATTATTGGTCACACTGTAATCCCTTGGGTAATTGCTGATGTACTTATAAATTTGGTTTAAGCCCCGTTACCAGTGAGCCGTGTATTTGGTTTAAGCCAAAGATGCCCCACTATTGGAGGGGGCACGAGGCCTTTGTTTGAGTCAATTTTGGAGGAAGTAGTGTATTTTGAAATAGTGATTGATGAAGAATGTGTGGTTAAAAATTAATGAAAAATTTTGAATTTACGTATAATAATATTATATTAAAAATTGTGTGGTTGAAAATGATTCGAAAAATGGGATGTTATATAAAACGTAAAGCATGGAGACCAAATTTCAAATTTTACGAGCCTAGACTAAAGTTAGGCGTAAAAAAATGTTTATTAATTTTAAGTTTCGAATCATTGTAAAAAATATTAAATAATTCATATAATACATACCAAACATCTAAAATTATAAAATACTGTATGTAATTATTTCTACAAAAAATATAAGTTTCAAAATCATAATTATGTAACATAGATAGCTTATAGTTTAAATCTTATTTAACTCTTTATCGGACTCCAATATAATATAATAGGGTGGGAAGATGAAAAAATTTTATTAGAAAAATTATAATAAATAACTAAGAATTAAGTGTGAGTATACGCACTTAGGCGGACTCCAATATAATATAATAGGGTAGGAAAATGAAAAAAATTTATTAGAAAAAAAATAATAAATAACTAAGAATTAAGCATGTCTAGACGCGCATTAAGCGGTCAATGAGAACGTTGACCGCTTAATTTCTGTTTAGGCTCAAGTCAAAGCGTTTTCATCACGCTTTGCGTCTAGATGACGCATAGGCGCCGTTTAAACGCACTTTTTAGAACACTAGGCTCAAGGGCATTAATAATAATTTTATGTTAATACAAAATATATAAGTTAATTAATATGTAAACAATTATTAAAGGTTATCTTTTACATTCAAATCGATATGAGAGAGAGAAAACATTCAATTTTTTTATAGTCATGCGTGATAGCAAATCTTTTCCATAAAAAATGAAAAAGGTTTTCCATCTTCACTAATTAATAGTGTTTGATGGCAAATTTTTTTTTTTGGCAAAATGTTTTCCAACCCTCCACCCATGCGCCTATTTTCCTTGAAAAAGGGGAATTGTTTTTCCCACTCCTTTTTTCCTTTTCCTTTTTTTTTTTGGCAATTAGAATTTATTTTAGATCTAATGATAGAAAAAATTATCTCTTTAATTCACAATTTGCATAAAAAATAAAACCAAACGAATGATATTTGGTATGATAATTTTTTTCTTTTTATTTATTTATTTGGCAATTGGAACAAATTTTGAATCCAATGGTAAGAAAAAATTATCCATTTACTTGACAATTTGCATAAAAAAATTAAGTCAAAAGAATAATATTCAGTATGTTATATGTGTATATATATATATTTTAACATCAAGGTGAAAAATTATACCAATCAAACATAATTAATCGACAAATTTTGATAAGACAAATTTTAGATAATTTAATTCTCTTTAATTCAATTTCTTTCTACTCAAATTTCATCTTTCCAATCAAAGGACCCAATTTCTTTTGAGAGTCCATTGAAACTGCTCCTTCTTTACCGCTCTCTTACTGCTTCTTTCTCCAAAACCTTTATTATCTTCCCACTACTATTTCTGATTTTCGAACATTCACTAACCATTATTGAAGAAAATAGTGTCCATTCGGGATTCGTTCTACTGAGGAAGTAAAACCTCATAAAGTTAAAGACGAAGGAAAAATGAAGAGGAATCCTCAGGAACCAGTACCAAAAACAAATATCCGATTTCGATCATAAATCCTCACCGAAGAAGGTAAATCCTGCGTATATAATTCCTTTTTTTCTTTTTATTTTTGTTTAAATGCATTACAATGTCAAATGCTATGGATATATTGGGTATGATGTGGATGAGTTTACTGTGACCTAATTTTGGTATTATGCAACTTAAGTTCTTATGACCACAGTTTTGGTTTTGTGACCTACTGTGTTGGCATCATGTGCTTAGGTGTGTGAAGAGGCTTTATATCCATTTTATGTGACTGCAAAGTGTCTAATTAATAAAACGTTACACAGGTAAGATTTTTATAACATTACCAACATGACGTGCTATGAGAAGACATTCTTTTGCATCAAATTTATTGGAACAACTCTTTGTCCAGCCCTTTTACCAGTGACCTCAAGTTTGATATTTTGACCATAGTATTATGTTTGTGACCTACTATTCGAGTTGGTTGTTATGTATTTGGGTGTATGAATATTCTGTATTTCTGTTTGTAACTTTTGTTTTACGTTTGATGATATGTCTAACGTTCTAATTTATGCAGGAATGGAAATACATGATTTTCGAACACTGTTGGTTCCTAGGAAATAATTACTACAATCTCCATAACAAATGTGGACACAATTTTTGTAAAAAAATTCATAGATGCCTAGAATCAGATATTAATTGACACATGTTTATCATATTACATGCTTTACAATGAGATTGTTGTCCAGCCAAAACTGTTACATATTGTCTTGTTACAGGAGGTCAAACAACCCAACAGAAATGAGATGTGATTCAAAATTAATGGGAGATATATATTCAATTTTTGATTGGCCAAATTTTGCTTAGTGATGGGACTTGGGATTGATGACTTGAGAATCTGGAAACATTACCGTCCCAAATTAAGGATACATACTTTAGTGAGTTGAGATTAATCATAACTAAAGATGCCAGAGATGTTTTTCTTGGAGTGTCTAGTGCTCCTATCACGATGTTGTTGTGAGGCTTGGAATTTTATAAATACTTACATCATACCTGTTTTCCACATCTTACAAGAAGGTTGTGACCACTACATACAAGCTAGTAGAAGACATGTAATTGAGATATTGATATTAGTACACAATCACGCAAGAAGGGGTTGTCTAAGAAGGTCAATCACTATAGATTGACGAGATTTCTATTTGCTTTCCAATAGTGGTTGTACGAGTCCATACCTAGCCTTGATGGACTTGTGACTACTAGACTTAATAGAAAATATCCTCGAATAATGAACCGGATGGTAAGCAAATCAAACTAGTCATTTGTGCTCACTGTTTCTATATTTTTATCTCAAATAAATTTAAATAAATGACATCGATCCATTGAATTTAGAGCTGATGATGCCATACATGACATGACAGGTGTTCCATATGCCAATACAAAACAGCCACATCATCAGGTGAAAAGCTCTAGAAATTAGGTGGGCACAAGTAGGAATAGTCCTCTAATTGATAGCAATGTCACAACTTCGTTAGCATTGATTCCACGTCCAGGTGCCGCAGTCAAATGTTCATGAAGAATATGATGATGTTGACTTTGTGGATCCACCCTTGAAATGAAAAAGAACATCTACTAATTACATTACTCCAGTGTAACCTATATCGACACATCTTACCGACTGTTCATTTTTCAAGTAAGTAATGTATTTAATGTATTACAGTAAGGTCAAATTCTTACAAGACAACATAAATCTAATGCTCATAAAATAAATAATTCATCAGGTATGTAACCAGTTGAAGAAGAAGAAGATGATGGAACAAAATTCTGTACTTCAGCGTGAGAACAATGAGCTAACAAGAGAGATTTTGATGAAGTCGCAGATGTCTACTATGAATGAACTATTGTGCTACGATGTTCAACGAGGTCATCCAAAATTAAAATAAAATGAAAGATAACATAATTGCATCAGATTGAATATGAAATGTTTTGTTGATTTGTGACTAGCATGATTAAAACTTTCATGGAGGAAGTTCAGATGAAGATTAGTGAGAATCGTGAAGAAATTAAATCTAGCTTAGGTGAAGGAGATTCGAAAGTAACTACATATCAATAAATAGTTTTCTGTTAAAATTTCCATCCTTACTCAATGTCACACGATTTCTAATATTAAATATTGTATGTGTTGGGAATTTACTTAACAAGTTTCAATTTCCACCAAAAATCTACTTTGTGTTTAGATAGAAACTGTACATTTCTTTGAATCTGCAAACTCCTTTACTATTCCTGTAGTTTCAGGAATCCCGATCTGCCTTCCACAGCTGTCCAATTGTCCACCTTCCAATGGAATCCACACAGGGAACAAGATTGAGAGAAAACTAGGGTTACTTCTTTTTTGTGCTAGCAAGAATAATGAAAATTCATCAAATTTTCAAACCCTAGTAGCTTATTTATATATGCACAAATGGGCTTGACCCGTCTCTTAAACTTAACCCAATCTAATATTTAATTAATCCAATTAAATTAAATCCGGTCCATGAATTAATCAATCTAATTGATTAATTCGGGCATATCAATAAGCAACACAATTAATTAATTATCCAACGATTGTCAATTAATTAATTGGTAACTCTCATTTTTCTAATTCTTGCAACAGAATGTTGAGTTTTAATGAGTACTCTAAAAGAACAATAAATACAAAGAAAGTCAAAACGTCATTTCGTAAGATAAACCCAACAATAACAACTATAATTATCAATAAAAGATACATAATATTTAGACCCTCTTTTTGTAGTAATAGGAGCAAGTCCCCACACATCAGAGTGAATAAGATTAAATGGTGCAAGAGAATGGAAACACTTCGAGGAAAAGGTAAAGCGGAAAATTTAGCAAATTTACAACCACTACAATTCGAAATGTCAGGAGTTTGCAAATCTTCCAATTGATCTGTAGAAACTAAAAATTTCAAACGACTAGCGAAAATATGTCCAAGGCGAGAATGTCAAAAATAAAACAATTGAGCCAACAAAATTAGGTTTCTAGTGAATAATTAGGTTTATATATTACAAGAAGTGTAAACAAAAAATGAAACCTACACTAGAAGGAAACTAAAATATTATGTATAAATTAAAAAATGTTATATAAGACTAACATAAATAAGGTTGATTGTTTTAGGGATGTCAACTATGAAATTTGAGATTCTGCTTTTGGAATAAATTTTCTTCATGGCAGATTAAGATGTGAGCAATTCTTACTCAGCTGAACTTGGATGATACTTTGTTGGAGTGGATAGAATGCCTACAACAATGACTACGGAGGAGAAGCAACTCTAGGATTGGTAAGCCTTATCACAAATATATCTTCATATTTTTAATCAAATTCTTCAGGATGTGGTAAAGGAGAAAAGTGTCACTCAATTGTGATTGAAATTGGAAAAGCTTTGTATGAAAAATCTTTACCATTAAGTTACACTTGAAGCAACTCTTGTATTCTCATCACTTGACAAAATGTGGATCTTTGGAAGATCATCTATTTGTGTTTAAGGAAATCGTAATTGATTTGAAGACCATGAAGGTCATGTATGTTGAAGAGGATTTATGGTTGATATTATTATGTTCTTTCCCACTTTCATATATGACTTTTAGTGATACTACTCTTTATAGTCTAGATACTCTCACTATTGACGAGGTATATGATGCGTTTATTTCAATGAAAAGATGAGGCATCTGATTGTCGGATTTGAGGCCCAAGTAGAGGATCTTGTTATTCGTGAAAGGAAGACATGTGATCATGGAAGGGATAGAGTCAATGATAGCAACAATGATAAAGTCTGTTTGTATTGCAACAATAAGGGGCATATAAAGAAGGATTGCTATGAGTGGCAGAAATAGGAATAAGTTTGCTACTATAGATTAGAAGGCAGAACCAGGAAATTCGGGTGATGCTAGTCTTGCAGAAGAAGAATGTAGTGATGGAGATCTTTTAGCGATTATTGATGGTGACTCCAAACTTAACGAGAATTGGATTCTTGATACGGCTTGCACTTTTCATATGTGTTCTAACGGGGATTGGTTTTCTTCATATGAAATAGTTACAAAGAGTTCTCTGGTGATGATAAATAATGAGCCGGAATCAAAATGTTTGATGGAATGTTTAGGACAATTTGTTTAGAGACATGTTCCAAGTTTAAATAGAAATATTATCTCATTGAATACTTTTGATTCAAAAAGGTACAGATATACCTGTGGAGGTGGAGTTCTAAAATTTTTGGAAATGAAAATGGGTGGAATAGTGTTTTTTTTTAAAAATGAGTGGTTGAAAAAGAAGGAAACGTTTTTGATTTACGTGTAATATTATTTTATGGAAGATTGTGTAGTAGAAAATAAGAGATAAAAATGGACTGTAATTGAATGTAATTCAAATATGTACTACTAATAAAAATGAAAGTCTATAGTATTTCTACCCACTGATAGATGTGTCCAAAGCCATGAAGCAATACTTAAACCTACTTATATAATCTGCCTCTATGCTTGTTACTGTTCCAATGTTCATTTGTTGCAACATATAAAAATAAGAAGGCAGTCTATCGAATGATGTAGTTAGATCAACCCTAATCATCTTCAATGTCTATTCAAGCGATCTTCATGCCTTCACATAATTAATATCCACTACATATGTATGTAATATGTCATTAATATATCATTTGGAGTGTATATGGTTCATGATGATGTAAATATTTATTGATGCAGTTAGACACAATGGAGCTAGACACATGTTGATGAGTACCTAAAAAAATATTTGTGAAACATGTGTGACGAGTACCCATCTCCATGATATTGAAGATCTTTGTTTTTCAAAAACATGAAAACTTGGTGTCCAATTGCAATCATTTTGTGGACATTTGTTTACGTATTCTGTCTTGTTCGACCTCAATACCCTAGATTGCATAAAATGCCAAACTCATTTTAAGTATTTATTTATTGTGAAACACTTTCCTGTCTACTATTTCTCTTGCATTTGCATTGGTTATTAAGTTCACATATGCTTCAAAGATTTCTTTGTCAACAGTCATAGCCGATTCACAAATATCAGAGGCTATTTCTTGCAACAAAAACAATTTCACAAATGATTCTCCATTTCTGGTTTATGACTCTGAATATGCTAATTTATATCTTGTTTGACAAGCATCTGCAAGTATAACATCAACATTTATAGGATAACTCAAAGGATTGTCATCTATAAATTTTAACCTCAAGAACGTCACAACGTTATTGTTATTCAATATTCAGACTGGAGGCAATGCATATGTCATTGCAACTGTAACTTCTGTATAACCAAATCCCAACTCTGAAATAACAAATTCAACTAGCTCAATATACTTCCAAGAATCTTCGACTAGAATTAAAGAGGTGTGACATTTGTACAATGGGCAAACGTGCAGAACTCGTCATTGCTAAATAACATATTTATGTTAATTCACATTCAAACTAGACATCATAATAATAAAACTAGTCATATATAACTACAATGGTACAACTTATCACAATTAAAAGCATTGGTCACAAATATAAACGTCACAAATTTAATGGTTACAAAATACAACACTTGTCACATTCATTACAACATTTTATACATTTTATAACATTTAAATATAGCATTCTTGTTGGTAATGCTATAAAATGAAATTTAATTTTTATCTAAACATAAAATAGTAGCATTTAGCCCTTGTTTGAACCCCTAATTCTATCATTTTTTTTCCTCATACTTTCAGCCACATAATCTTTCATAAAATAATGTTACACGTAAATCGAAAATTTTTCTTTCTTTTTCAACCACAGATTCTCCCAAAAAAAAAATATCCAAATACTAATTTTGAAAAAAAAAAAAAAAAAAAAAAAAAAAAAAAAAAAACCAACTAAATTAAGCAGCCCATTATTTCACAAACTCTTAGGCCTCCTATATTATAACCCTTTCCTATATATGAAGCAGTCCTTTCCTCTCTTTATTTACCTACTTATTTCTTTTCCGGCTTGTAGGGTAGAGGAGACGATAACATTGAAATAATAAGAAACCGCTTCAAGGTTTTCATGGATAATATGATTAGTACTAACTTTCAATCCTAATCGAATGTGCTCTTTAAACCATCTCCAACCTTGCACCATAAATATTTGCCTCATTTTGCACTAAATCTTGCACAAAGCCAAAAATTATCTTCAACACATTCCATCAAAAGTTATATCAAATGAACAGTGTTTAATTATTTTCTTCATTTTTTTTATTCTTAACAATTTATATAGCTAAAAAAATAATTAATTAATTTAGTTTACTACCACATAAATTACTACATGCATAATTACGTTTCGTTTAAGAAAATATTAAATTATTTAATAATTTTTAAAAAATGTAGTACAATTAATAAAAATATGACAACTAAAAAAATATTAAATCATATTATTAAATCATTTCAAATTCCAAAATTATGATACGACAAAGTCAACCTAGTGTCGTAATTTAATTATTGAATTCATTCATCGATTATTAATGATTACGTGATTAAAGTTTATTACAAATAATAATAATAATAATAATAATAATAATAACAATAATTTATACATAATGTAAAATGACAAAAATATCCTTGATTTCATTTGGTGAGAAATGAAAAAAGGGTAAAATATGGTACAATGCTATTCACTTGCACCATTTTGGTGCAAAATGTTGCAAAATTTGGTGTTGGGTTGAAGTGGCATTGCACCAAATATTTGGTACAAAATGATGAAAAATGATGATTTGGCATTGTGGTTGAAGTTGCTCTTAAGGCCAAAAAAAGGCCGGCGTAAAGGGTAATTTGTGTTTCTTTTGACTTCAGAATGATGTCAGGAAACCGTTGAAGAAGTTTTTGAGGCAGTCAAAGCTTTTATTACCTCATCGTATGACAAGGTAAAGCATCCTAGTGATGACTCAAGGGAATATTATGGGCGCCGTCTTTTTAATTGGAAAAGATAATCTGGAAATGATATTTTTCAGTGCTTTGGGATGAGGTGCGGAATGCATTGATGATAGTGCAGAATTTGGTGTAGCGAGAAATAAAATGTTTGCAAATAGTTTATCTCGTGTGATTTCAACATCATATTAGTGGCCACAACTTCATAAATATTGCAATAAATTGGGCCAATATAAATGGCAGAGCTTGAGGCTTTTGCAAATTTTCGTTAAAACATGAACAACCTCTAATTCCCTAATATTTTTAGATTAATCTAACTAATTATGCAGGAATTGGAAATTCGAAAATGTATTTGCATTGGGAAAATATATGGATTTTAAAATTGGATTTACAAGTTCTGCACTGCCACTCTAAAATTTTAGTAATCCTATTTCATCTTGTCATTTAAAAGAGTCAGGACTTAAAGTTGCAGAAGGTTATTTCGGATCTAATTAATAAAGCTTTCACTTAGTTTTAGAATCTATAATTTGAGTTGAGATATTGACACATTATAGGTAAATGGACAGATTTATCTATTCTTCTTGATCTTGAAATTTTAACATGGGAACTATTCTTTGTGTAGAATCTCTCTCTTATTTCATGAGATTCCCATTATCCTTTTTGAGACGTGACATCTCTCTTTCAAGAAGTGAAAATGTACGCCAACAAGTGGAGCTAACATTGATTGAAGATAAGTTAAGAAATGACAATTTAGGTGGTTGGGACACTTACGTAGTTTGAATAATCGAAAATATTGGTTCATCACATCCTTGTAGGACCTAATGCTGTGAGAGTTTGGCTTGACGTAACTATGCAACCAGATGCAATCTTGTGGCGGCTTATTTCTAATATGACTTGTTTTGAAAATGTGTTGGTACCACGGTTGCATGGCTGTTTGACAAAGTTGTAATGGAGTAAATCCCGTAGAGAGTAAGGTTAAATTTTGTATGCTAATATCTTCAATCACTAATTAGAGTATTGAATTTTTTTTACTTTGCATTATTGTTACAATCTAGTCAGTTAATTTACTTTCTTTTTTTTTTTTTTTTTTTAATTTTTAGATTTAAATGCATCATAAGATGATTGTAATTTAATTTGATTTATTATTGCATTTTCAAGCATATTGCTATTAGTATTTGATGCGAATACTAGACATAATTAGTTTTTCTATTGAACAGTTGTATATTTCTATAAGACAATATTGAGAGGAGGCTATATTTTTCTTTTCTTTATTTTTTTTTTATTTAAAGAGGAGGGTATATTTGTCATTTTACAACTTTTAATTGAAAAAATTGAAGAAAATGATGACTTTCACAATGAAATGTGAAAATAATGGTGAAAATGTCAAAAAATGAAAGGTATGGACGTTTTGTGCTAATTACCCTTTTAATAATTTATTTGGACTTATTCTCACTTTTAATAAAAGTTTGAAAGTATGATTACAATTTTTATTTAATTTTTCTTTTTTTATTTAAATAAGATGGTATATTTGTCATTTTACATGGAAAAGTGGAAGAAAATGATGATTTTTCGCAATGAAAAGTGAATGTAAATGTGAAAATGCCAAAAAATGAAAGGTAGTGATGTTTTTCACAATAACGTTTAAAGATAAGGACGTTTTGTGCTAATTACCCTAAATATATTATACAAGTCCAAATCTTAGTGCAGGATTTTCATCTTTTTTACTTTTTTCCTTAAAATCTTCCTTGTATTTTTCTTCTTCCCTCATGTGCGATTAAGTAATTAGTTAAGATGAATGATTGTAACCTAATTTTGAACATTAATTTTAATAAAATTGTTTAAATCTTAAATTGGCGTTGTGAACTATTTTTACTTCTATTTTTAATGTTTTGGATGAATGGGCCCCTAATTCATTTATTTATAAGCGATAATTATGTCCAGCAGTGAATTATTTGTTTAGACCACTTAATAAAAGTTGATAATTTGTATAAAAGTGTAGATATATATTTTTTAGTTAGTGCGGCCGTTACTAGGATTCTTATAGCTTTAGAGCATTTAATTATGTCTCTATTTGACGATTATTAAAATATGTTTTGTTTTTTTTTAGGAGAAAACGAGTTTTAAAATTGTGGTTGTTTGGGAAATGGTTGTTTAAAAAAATAGGAAAATATTTTGAGTGTAAGTGTAGAATTTTTTGTTGTGAGAATGTGTGGTTGGAAATGAGTTTTGAGAAAAATGATTTTTTAAAATGGTTGTCAATTAGAGGCTAAGGCTTTCTAGATTCACATATAGATATTGAATTGATTTAGTGAAATAAAATCAATTTGAACTAAAGAGAGGTAAATTGAGTACGTTAGAAGAATTCGATCGGGTACACGTTCTAAAAAATAGTATTTGAGATTAAGGGGAAAACTATGGTGAATTCGTGAATCCTAACGCTTAGACCATCATAAAAAATAAATAAAATAAAATAAAAATTCCCACTTTTATTATTTGAGTATATTTAAGATATAAAATGACAAAACGAAAATGACTACTTCTATTTGTTGTTAATCAAATTGAAATTAAGAATAATTTAACCAATTGTTAAATATTAGTCCTCGTGGAAACGACAATTCGGGCTCATTGGTCCACTATATTAATTATTATGATCCGTATACTTATGAAATAGAAAATCGACAAGAAGTTTTTAGCACCATTGATAGGGATTATTTTTATTTAATATCAATTTCTTTTTCTTTTTCTTTCTCGGCTGATTTACTTGTTTTTCTTTATTTCATTAAAAGCAAACAAAAAAGACGTAAGAGAGCAGCAAAAATTATATAATGATTGATCCCGACTTAGATGAAGGTGATATGCGCGTAGGAGAAATCTTCGGAAGAAATGAATATAATTCACATGACGTACTCGATGATGGTCACACGTAGGGGTGGGCGTGGGTTGGGTTGGGTCGGTTTTTGCCCCAACCCAAACCCAACCCAACATGGTCGGTTTGATTGAAATTCAACCCAACCCAACCCATGTAAAGATTGAAACCCAACCCAACCCAACCCAACCAAATGTTGGTCGGGTTGGGTTGGGTTGATCGGTTCGGGACAAACTATTAACAAATATTAAAGTCGCTAAAATAATGAATTTAAAGCAACATTAATATAGTCTTCCAACATTAATAAATTTCAAATATACAAATATAACAAATAACAATAGTTTAGTCTACCAAATATCCATCTAAAATGAGCCTCAAAGTACGCCTTTTTTTCTGTAACCGAACCTGGTTTTGAGTATTTTTCTACCTCTTCCAAATATCTGTTGTGCGAGAAGGATGACCTCCGCTCCCAACAAAGAGCTTCTGTTTCGAACCTTCCAAATGAGATAGAGCCAGAATGTAGAGTATCTGCCTGTTCATTTCAAGAAAGTAGATATTGAGAGGTGAAAAGTAAGAGGTCCAGGAAAATATACTAAATGGGATTATATATTCTTCATTAGGAGACATAAAAAAATGCCAACCAGTTTATATGTTCACATATTGTTAGAATTGATTTCAGCCATTGCAAGCAAGCACTATTGATTAGTTTAAGACAGAAGACACACTCAACTTCTTTTTCCAGGAGCTGGTACAAGCCTTGCTTTGTGAAAATTTCAGCTGATTTTTGAATAATAATAGCAAATTAGCAATGAAGATGCCACTTTGGAGTCCAAATATCTTATGCTAGATTGGATGAGTTCACTCTCTCTAAAATAAATTTCAATCAAGTAAGAAAAATCCCTCCCGTATATTAGAAAGCCACGAATTTTATAAATGTCTAAAATATTGAAAACTGTACTAGAAAGTTTGATCTTTGGTATTAATGTAACATGCTTTATGCTTACCATAATAGTCAATTGAAGAGGATTTTATATTTGTTATTGGCTTCCAATTTCGAAGCCTCAATTTCATGCTGCTGGAAACACTAGATATTGACTTCTTGATTTCATAAAATTATGTAAGTTAACAGAGTAACAATTTCCCATCTCATCAATCATAAATAAACATCGCTTTAGACCTTGTTAATCTAAAACACAACTTCATCCTCCAACGCTAATATATTTATATCGTTTAAGTGCAACATTAGAACATAGTAGTGATCAATAACTGAAAGAAACAAGGATATTTCCATTATCAACAACATTCCAGAATAGATACCGTTTATGGCTTATGCATTCTACTACGCAATCATGTCCAGAACTGAAACTCAAACAAAACCGTATTGTTTATTCATGACCACAACCTCAAATAATTTTAATTCCATGCTTCTGAAAGAATGTTAACAGTTTTAAGCTAACTGAAACTGTGTTCAACATTGAGTCAGAGCCTGATCTAATGTCAAAAATTAGCTTGCCGTGCACATTAAATGATTTTTAATCAAAATTTCAAATTGCATAACATCTTCTGGAAAAAGTATCTGAAACCAATAAATTTAACAATACATGATTCTAACATTTCATACGAGATTGAAATTAAAAAATAAAACCCAAAAATAAAGAAGGAGAAAAAGTATAATCATGGCAACAAACTCATCATGCCCCCACAAAATACAGATCAAATCATTACTTCATCATATGAAAAGATCCAAGAGCTCAAAAGACAAATAAAATAATCATAAAATGGTACCTGAAAATTAAGCCTGAAACGCTCTTCAATTTCACCCGCCATTTTTGAACTGTCAGGACTTCCTTAGTGTACAACCAGTCATAAATCAAACCCATAAACCAAAATACTAAAAACATTCATCTAATCCCTCAGCATTCACAAAATCATCAAAAATAACGTAAAAGAAAAAGAACCACAAAAGATTATTAAACAAAAAGAGAGAATAACGAATACTTATGGTATGATTTCTTGAAATAAAAGTGAAAAGAATCACTTCTTTGCTTAAAACAGGAGAAGACTTTACCTTTGAAGAGTTACTGAGCGATTGCGGCCTTGCGGGAGTGGAGAGATTCTGAAGTTCTCCGTCGGCGACTTAAGAGAAATCGACTGGCGAGTGGCGACTGGCGACTGTGATTCTGTGAAGAGTAGATTGGAGTTTGGAGATGGAGAGTGGAGAGAAATCAGAGAAGAGTTGAGAGAAATCGGAGAAGAGTTGAGAGAAATCAGAGAAGAGTGGAGGCGGAGCTCTGGAGGTGAGATTCTTCTGGCCTCTGGGGGAGACGGGCGCCTTTGGCTTAGTTTTGATTAGGTTAGGTTTATTTTTTTTTTCATTTTACCGTTTTGCCCCTGTTTATTCAATCGGGTTGGTTCGGGTCGGGTGATATCGGGTTTGGGCTGTTAACCCATAACCCGACCCAACCCGACCCGATTGACCCCCCCGGAACCCGAAAACCGCCCAAAAAACCAAAAAAACCGACCCAAACCGGTCGGGTCGGTTCGGGTCGGTCGGTTGGTCGGGTTCGGTCGGTTATTTGCCCACCCCTAGTCACACGAGATGTCTTGAAGGGATAATATTTATCAATCATACTTGATAAGGATTGCTTGGGGGATTGAATATCACATTTATTGTTTATAATGAGAGGAGTGCAACTTGTGAATATTGCGAGGTGTTGCATTGTACTAAAAATTATTTGTTATTGGCCACTCTAGAGGAAGAAGGGAAAGCTATTTTCGATGATCCATAAAAGAAGAAGATGACGATAGTGACATGCTTGTAGGAAATATTTTCAAATAATGTAGGTAAGTCATATCATATTCAAGGAAGCAAAATAAGATCTCGGAGGACGTACAAAGTTTGGTGCAAAAACAATCTAGGTAAGTTAAACAATAACTCCAAAGCATTATTCGAAGTACCAAAAAAAGCAATGCCCAAATTCGAGTTCGATACTATAAATCAAGAACTAATGCGAGGTAACCCATCTTTGCAACTCTTAACTTTTTAATTTTGTGTTAATGCATTACATTTTAGAAAATAAAATTGCACATTACATATAGACATATTTCTTTTAAAAAATATTACACTCAACTACGGATGATCATGGTTTTTCAAAGTCGCAATCACACCACAGAAAACGGGGGCCTTTGGGGATCGTGGGTCGAGTTGCAGGTTTGCAACTCGCAATCAACCATTAAAAAATCATTTCAAAAAAAATTAAATAATTTTGTTTTCTTTCTTTCTTTCTTTTCCTTCTTAATATTTTTTTTAAAAAAAAAGGAAAAGAAAAAGAAACAGAAAAAAAAGAAAGAAAAATATGGAAAAGTGTTGTAAAAGGAAAGTTTATTAGGGTTTGTAGTGAATGACAATTATACCCCTGTAGCCCTAGAAATTATTACCAGTGTATCCCTGATTCTTACCTATAAATATAGAACTTTGGTCATTAATAAAACACACACAAGGTATTGACTCTAATTCTCTCTTCTTCTTCTTCTTCTTCTTCTTCTCTATTTTATAACATGTTATCGCACGAAACTCTAACCAATTTTTCAAAATTTAGTGAAGGTAATAATATATATTTTTTTTATAATCATCTATCATGTGTACCAAAATTAATTTGGTAATACGTGATTTTACATATACATGATACAAAATCATATTATTTGTTGAAAACGTGAATTCAAATTTGTTGAATACGTGAATTCAAATTTGCATAAACCCTATGCATTAATTTGTTGAAAACATAAACTTTAACACGTAAAAACAAATATTAAGTGCATACAATTCTGACATCAAATTTTAAGTAGGTCAAAGCTTAACTATTTGAATACGTGACATCAAATTTTGAGTTATAATTAAACTGCCATCATTGCTTTGTTCCGCCGCCATCTATGTATGCAATTCTGCTTTTTCTCTCTTGGATTATATAATCTGTATATGCAATTCTACCTTTAATTCTATCACATTTGATTCTATAATATTCATTCTACTTCGATATATGAAGATTTTTTTTCCTAGTGCATTTTTAGTAATTTATATTTATGTTTGTATGGTAATTAATATTCTTTAACTTGATTAAATATTTGTGATGTTATAAATTTTAAGTTGATATTCTATCATGTTGTTGCTCCTAAAGTAGCACAACTTTATAATTAATATTCCAGAAGAATATTATTTGCTCCTGAAGAGCATAAATTATAATTTTTAATATTCTTGAAGAATATTAATATACCGCTCTTGAAGAAGCAATAGTAAAATACAACGTGCCCCCGAAGTAGCACATGTTTCGAAGAACATATTATTTTATATTAGTGTTTATCCTTGAAGGAAAACACATAACTTATGTCATATTAATATTGACTACTTAATCAATGATTCCGTATTCTTCGAAACTAATTGTATTTTTTTATTGTGTAGTTAATCAAATGGCAAATATCACAAAACTTGAGTTTGCTGCATTTGACATATCTGACAAATGTTTTTTGTCATGTGTACTCGATGCTGATATCTACCTTGTCTCAAAGGGTCTAGGAGAGACAATAAAAGATGGAAACAGAGAATTCATGCAGGATCGTGCAAAAGCACTCATCTTCCTTCGCCATCATCTTCACGATGGGTTGAAAATTGAATATCTCATTGAGAAAGATCCACATGCTCTTTGGAAAAAATTGACTGAAAGATTTGATCATCAGATGATTAGTCCTCCCCAAAACCTGCTATGAGTGGATGCACCTTTGTTTGCAAGATTTCAAAACTGTAAGTGAGTACAATTCTGAATTCTTTAGAATATCTTCAAAATTGATCTTGTGTGGAGAAAAAATAGCCCTATCGGACGGTAGAGAAGACATATGTCTGACTAACCATAGGTTCATGCACATAATGCACAACAGAACCTGACGATCAGTAGGAAGCGATCCAGTGCGGACCGCAGTGGAACCTCCTTCTAGAGGGGTGTCAAAAAGAGTAGAATAAATAATAGCATCAGATGGATCGATCTTGGATGAAAGATAAGGGTAAATAGGGTGAAGAACCCTAGGAAAATGTAGAGACTTGGCCAAAACATCAGGGGAAAGCCGAAGAGTGCGACCTCGAAGATAGACCCGAAAGGTAGTGTCATAGACCTCATGAATGTTCGCGTAGAACTCATGAACCAAGAGAATCGGTGGAAGAACCAACCCAGTTATTAAAGAATCTCAACCACGTAAAGTGAATATAGCGGCTAAGGTCAGAAAGGATAACCTCACGCTCGACTAAGATAGGGCGGAGGGAAAACTGAGAGGTGAAGACCTCATGAGCAGTCTCAGATACAAAACGGGCTCAACTATAGGAAGATGAGCCACTGGTCTGCTGCGTTGCAGTCTTCGCTCTCTTAGACGGCATCCGTGGCATGATTGCAGAACAACACGTCAAAAGATACTACGAAAGAAAGTATAAACCACAAGGTACAGTAATGCAACCAAATGCATAAAAATGCTTGAAATGATGCATAAATACATCTAAGCACGCAAAACGATGCACAAATGCACATGACGCACAAAATAATGCAGAAATACATCTAGGCACGTAAAACGATGTAAGAACAGACTAATACACACAAAGTAATACAAAAGTATCAAATATGCCCTGAAAGGACTAAGAACGTATAGTGCGTGATGTGGTGTAGTGGCCGCATGACGTGGTATAGTGGCGTCAAGGCATGGTGCAACGATGTCAAGGCATGCTGCAACGACGTCAAGGCACCGCGACGCAGTGTGTGTCTTATGTCATCGATGCAAAACTTAATGCAAATCAACTCCAAATTGAGATATGAGAGTATAAAAATGTTCATGACACGTGATATGACTTGTGTGTGAGAAAGTGTAGCAAAAAACACACGAGGGAGCCTAAGAAGCATTTCTTCGAACACATTGTGGGCACTATAAATCATTGAATTTAAGCCCAAATCAAGGCTACCCAAGCCAAACCAACATCACACCATGCAAGAAATACATCCCCAGCATCTAACCCTAACTCAAACATCAAAAAATCGACCAAAAACAAGCACCAATTTCGAGCAAAAAGACATGAACTCGATAACTCAATGGAAAGCTTCAATTTCAAGTAAAATGTGATATAAATGATGCAAACTCATTCAAAACATTATGTAATAATCACAACACACACACAAATGCATGTGACGAAGTGAGCTAAGTATCATGTCATAAGCAAAATCTCCAAAAAATTGAAAAACTAAGGTTTATGCCAATTTACCTTCAAAATTGTCGAATTTTATGATGAATGTGGTGTTAATGTAGTTCAAATGAGATGTCAACTCGATGAAAAGCAGTAAAATGCAAATATTTCAAGATATGGAGCTCGAAGGTTGAGAGAGAATCGCGAAAATATGCGAAAAATGAAAACCCAATCGTGTTTTAATAACAGGCTTCGCTTGAGCGAGGGTGTAACAAAGCTCGAGCGAAATTAAACTGCAAGTGTCGCTCGAGCAACATTCAAGCAAGATTCGAGCGAAAATTCAAATTTAAAAAATAGCACCAGAATTTTGAAAAATTCATTTTCAAGCACAGTTTTCAAATAATGACAATTTTAGCACCTTTTTGAAAACTTTCAAAACTAACACCACTTTTTTTTTTTTTTTTTTTTTTTTTTTTGAAGAAATCGTTGTTTGGAGTGATTGGGTCCTACATGTTCCATCTATGTTGAGTTGAGTTAATTATCTTTACTCCACTGATTTTTAGTGTTTCTTAGTCACTTATCTGAATACTTTTCATACCCTAACCATAAGCCACGTTACAACCCTGAAAAGACCTTATAATTTGTGTAGAGCATGTGGTCTAAATGGTGGTGAATGAGAACATATGCAAGCTTATGGTAGAACATTTTCATTGGAATGATTTTGAACGAAACACTCACCTTAATTTAAACACATGAGTGGAGTGGTCATATTATATCTGTGAGGTTCTACTTGTTTGGCTTACTCCATCTTCATTTGGGAATGTTTGCTAGTTGATTATAGGTTGTGGGAAAATTTATTCATGAAACGTTATGCATCTTTCAATACCACAATTTGGTTATTTTTGGAAAATTGAAAATTTGAGTTTTGTCCGAGAACAAGCAAATGCTAAGTGTGGTGGAAATTTGCTAGAAATGTAAAATGCATGATTTTCTCCCATTATTTATTACACTGGTGTTCTAAATTAATGCCAAAATGTACTCATTATGTCCATATTGTGATTTAGGTGGGTAAATTAATGGATAAAGCGTAATTTGGAATAAAAGAGTTAAAAAAAAAGACCAAGATGAAAGAAGACAAAAATTCAAGGACCAAATCGCAAATATCTAAAAGTTGACTCGAAAGGAACAATGAAGAATTGAAAGCTTCAAAGATCAATTGGATGAGGAAATAAATTTTTGGAGTGAAGAATGTCGAGAAAAGAAGTGAAAAAAACGAAGGAATCAAGAAGTTGAGGACCAAAACATCACAACCGCTTAGTTTGTATAACTAAGCGATCGCTAAGAAGTTCGGGGAAAGCGGTCGCGCCCCCTAACCGAAATCCAAAGGAGGCTAAATGACTAACCTAAGCGACCGCATAAGTTAAGACCGCTTAGGCAAAATTCCAAGAAAATTACCCTATTTTTGGAAAGTGACCAATTCATCTATGGAAGGATTCTAAATGCGTTTCTTGACCTAAAAACTCGACCAGAGGACGGGAATCATGATTATTTATCATCTACCTAGTCTCCTCTTCATCTTCCTTAGGTTTTAAATTATTTTTATCATGTGTAACTAAATCTTCAAGTCTTGATCGAGGAAAATAAAGCTTTGGAATCAATTTGATTGTGATATCCACATCATTTTCAAGTTTTAATTCATGTTTTCTAGTATTATATGTTCTTCTGTGTATATTTCTATGGATTGAATGTTTGATTGCTAGATTTTGATAGTTTTCCTATTTTCCAATCTAATGCTAGATTAATCATTAAATCTGTAATTGTTTTATTGATGTAATTTGTGAAGCAACTAGGAACTCACCACGTTAGGAATTGTTAATTCTTAGGAAGATCATTTGTCATGATTATGATTATATTGTTATGTTCATCGATTTTTCTCATTTCCATTGCAATTGTTGAATTAAATCTTGATGTTTGTTTATGATTGTTTGACAATCAGGGTTAATTGAATTGCTTGTAGTTTGATTAATTATAATTAAAGAGAAATAGGATTTTCAACCAACGATGAATGCTTAGAATATGAATTAGTATTTTTCTCGTGGATCAATGATCAATTGTGATATTCCAATGGTGGAGTGGACCTAGATCAAGGTTAGTCTTCTAATTATTTTCATAAATCCAATTTACATTGCTTTCAATTGATTTATCTACAATCCGAGTAATTTCTCACAAAATCCCCCCTCATAATTACATGCAAAGTACAACACGTTAAATCACACAATCTCATGGGATCGACCATTACTCCTACTACTACATTAATTTTAGGAGTTAAGGAACTTATTTTGGATGAGTACGACAGCACGCCAAATTTTAGCGCGGTTTCCGGGGAGTAGTGCTATTTAATTCATTGTATTTTGTTTGTTCATTTAGTTTAATTATTTCAAGAGAAAAAAATCATCATTTTCAATCTTTTTTTTAGGTGGTATTATTTTTAAGTGGAATTTTTAATTGTATTCCTTAATTTGGTTTATTTCTAGCTTAGTTCTCGGATATTTTCTTTTTAAGATTCCTCTTTAATTGCGTATGCCCATAACTCGATCCGCTAATAGGACTTTGCGGAGATTACGGAGATTACGTGTTGACAAATAGGACTTTGTGGAGATTACGTGTTGACAATTGGTGGAATCTCGCAAATAACACCCCCAATCTCGATATGATTGTGCTAGCGATTCAGAATCAGAGGAAGAAGGATCCATGGCTAACAATCGAACTCTGAAGGAGCTTGCAGCTCCAGATTTGCATCAACGACCCCTTTGCATTACTTTCCCCACTTTAGATGCAACAACTACTTTTGAACTTAAATCTGGACTAATTCATCTTCTACCTACCTTTCATGGTCTTGCAGACGAAGATCCACATAAGCATCTGAAGGAATTTCACATAGTGTGCACAAGTATGAAGCCAATTGGTGTGACTGAGGAGCAAATCAAACTTAGGGCTTTCCCGTTCTCTTTGAAGGATTCCGCAAAAGATTGGTTCTACTATCTACCATCAGGGAGTGTCACCACATGGGAAGAGATGAAGAAGATGTTCTCAGGAAAATATTTTCCAGCTTCAAGAGTAGCTAACATCGAAAAGAGATTTGTAGTGTAAGGCAAGACATCAGAGAGTCTTTGCATGAGTATTGGGAGCGGTTCAAGAAATTGTGTGGAAGTTGCCCCATCATCGGATCAATGAGCAACTTCTCATCCAATACTTCTATGAAGGCCTTCTATCCACAGAACGAAGCATGATTGACTCTGCAAGTGGGGGAGCTTCGGTGGATAAAACTCCCGAAGGAGCGAGAAACATAATTGCAAACATGGCAGCCAATTCTCAACAATTTGGCACTAGACTCGACATCCTAACAAAGCATGTTAACAAGGTAAATGTATCATCCTTTGAACAACAAATAGCGAGTCTAACTATACTTGTGCGTCAAATGTGATGCGAACCCCGTAGCAACGGTGACTACGAAACCTATAACTAGATTGATGTGAAACCCAAGAACGCCAATAAACTCGGTTTTGGACTTAAACTCAACAAAGTGAACCAAAAAATCCAAGGATAGCAAGATGCGCTGAACCCCTTGATTACACAATGAAGAACTCTCGTACCGATATTTGAATGCCACAAAGATTATTCATCTTTGATAAGTTCGATAAAATTGTTCATGGAAGAACAAAGGAGAAAGAAACCTTTCAATTTTTTCATATAATAATCAAGTCTAACCTTACAATGAAAATAAAGATCCTATTTATACTGCAACTAAGGAAATATGGAAAAATAAGAAATTTAGAGTCCTAGAGTAAGAAAACTACCAAAAATAACAAACTCTTGTAAAAAAATACGGAAATAGAAAAATTTCTCTGTCAATCCGGATTAAAAAATCCGGACGTCCGGATTTACGTGTCTGGTTGACAGACTCGCCAGACAATTTTCAGTATTTTGGTCATAAACGTTCTCTACCGACATCCGATTGAAGTGATTCAAAGTGCGTTGGAAATATTACTTAAAGATATACAACTTTTTTTCAGACATAATAATCCAATTCGATCATATAACATGTCAAAAACAGGTGTCAATCTGAGACTGAAAAGAATTGCATAACTTTCGTGTTGATCCAATTGATTTCTGACCTCAACCCCAACATGAAACTTGTTCCTTGGCATGTGGTCTTCAATATTATGGACTCCATTGATTGAACATGTAAATGTATAGCTTTTATCAACTCTTTGAAGTTTCGGACTTGGCTCAAATCTCTCTCTAACATGCTTCGGATTCTTGATGGTTTCTAGCGTAGCCCGGATCATATTATCCCCTCTGTCTTCTAAAGGATTCGTCCTCGAATTCATGCCTTGTGATTACGTAAAGAATGACCAACATGTTACAAGTCTTATCACTGCATCACCTGGATCAAATGGAAAATTGTTCCTCGCATGGCATAGGATCAGTACATGGTACCCATCCATTTTGCAGGCATGGATGTATTGTAGCACAACCTCAATCAACCATAGATGTTGCGGCATGAGCCCCAGTAACCTTCACATAGATCAAAATGTGTTCGCCTTGACTACTTGATCTTGCAAGTATGGAGTGCTTCAATAACAACTTCATTTGATGACTGTCCATGTATCCTCCTTGTTTTATTTGGCCTAAGCACATGAAACAATTTCAATGTGTCAATGTTGTCCCTCAATTCATGTTTTTCAGTCAACCCTAGGCAAATGTAGTTCCTCCAGTGCATTTGAAACTCCTTCGTCTCCTCAAGAATCACAAAGTCAATTTTCTCCAAATAAGAAAAATCTAACTGAAGCTTAATTCTGGATTTGGTGGTATTCCCGTAGGAGTGTGTTCTGGAATCAAATTTTCAATAACCTACAAAACAGAAATATTCAAAATAGGGAGGAAATTGTTAGTTTTCACCACAGCCTCCTCAACTTCAGGCTCTTTTTCATTTAAGCTCACTTCCAACTCCTTCTTCCCCTTCGAAGATTCTTTTTCAATTTCTTTTTGAAACTCCACCTTCCCTTCTGAATGTTCACTCTCAATTTTCCTTTTATTCTCTTGTAGCTCTCTTCCTTTTTCTTCACAACTAACCACCTCACAATTTTCTCTCTTACTCTTTTGCTCCTTATCATTATTCTGTGAGTTGATCAAGTCATGAATTGTTGAGAACTCAAGCTTATTATCCAACCCAATCTTTCTTCTTGATGTATTGCCAACATGTTCCACACTTGGTGTTTTCTCCTCTCTCGAATATCCAACTCTACTATATCTTCTAGGCTCCTCTCTAGATCTCCAATCACGTCGATCCCTTCTACAAAAATGAATAGGTGCATATCTTCTCCTCATGATCGCTCTCAATTCATCCCAAGCTTCAATACACCTCTCACCATTCCTCCGCCTAGATCCTGTCAACTCATCTCACCAAATTAATGCATAATCTACGAATGAACTCACAATCAACCTCAATTTTCTCTCCTCGGTATAATCATGGCACTCAAATCTCAATTCTACCTTTTTTTCCCATGCCACGTACGCCTCGGGATCATTCATACCCTTAAATTGTTGAATTGTTATTTTTACACCTCCCATCCTCCTATTAACACTAACTTCACCCAAATCCCTACATTCTCGTCTCTCCCGACTACTCACATTAAACACATCATCGTATTGATTCCTATGAGTTCTATTCAATTCCTCATCCCACCTATCCAACACTCTACCCATATCCATCAACATCTTTTCCAATCGATCCATCATATTACTCATATTGACTTTAGGACTCAAAAGGATTTGAATTGGACAACTTCGGATTGGAATTTATAAATTCAAGAAAGTGGCTCTTGAATTTGGATTGGAATGAAAAGAAACATATTTTTGGAATTAGAATTGATAGTAGGAATTTTGACAATTTTCAAGAATTTTTTTTGGATGTGAACAATAAAAAAAAAATCGAATTTTTTTTTAATAAATTCGAAAGTTGACTATGATAACAATGAAACAGATGGAAGTTGATTTGGACTCAAATTGAGCAAAAAACCAATTTTTTAAATTTTTTTTGAGATTTTTCTGGATCAAAGACTCAAAATAAATTACAGGACACAAGAACATGAAAATCAAGGAAAGAAAACAAAAGAAAAGACTCAACAAAGACAATAAAAAGATAGAACCTGATTAGATTGGAGCCAAATCTCTGATACCAACTGATGCAAACCCTGTCGCAACGGTGACTACGAAACCCACAACTAGATTGATGTGGAACCCAAGAACGCCAATAAACCCAATTTTGGACTTAAACCCAACAATAGCAAGATGCGCTGAACCCCTTGATTACACAATGAAGAACTCTCGTACCGATATTTGAATGCCACAAAGATTATTCATCGTTGATAAGTTCGATAAAATTATTCATGGAAGAACAAAGGAGAAAGAAACCTTTCAATTTTTTCATAAAATAATCAAGTCTACCCTTACAATGAAAATAAAGATCCTATTTATACTGAAACTAAGAAAATATAGAAAAATACGAAATTTAGTGTCCTAAAATAAAAAAAACTACCAAAAATAACAAACTCTTGTGAAAATAATAAGAAAAAGTGGAAACATGAAAATTTCTCTATCAATACGGACGAACAATCTGGACGTCCGGGTTTACGCGTCCAGTTGGACAGACCCGTTAGATACCTTTCAGTATTTTGGTCATAACTTTCTCTATCGATGTCCAATTGAAGTGATTTAAAGTGAGTTGGAAATATTACGTAAAGATCTACAACTTTGATTCAGACATAATCCTCCAATTCGATCATTTACCTTGTTAAAAATAGGTTTCAATATGAGACTGAAAGTAATTGCATAACTTTCGTGTTGATCCAATTGATTTCCGACCTCGACCCTAACATTAAACTTGTTCCTTGGCATGTGGTCTTCAATATTATGGAGTACATTGCTTGAACCTGCAAATGTACAGCTTTTATCAACTCTTTGAAGTCTCGGACTTGGCTTAAATCTCTCTCCAACATGCTTCGGACTCTTAATGGTTTCTAGCGTATCCCGGATCATATCAAAATGGCTGTAGTTAATGATCAAATAGTGAAAGTATGTGGGATTTGCTCGGAAGTAGGCCATCCAACAGACTTATGCCCAACGCTTCAAGAAGAACCCGTTGAACAAGTCAATGCAGCAGGTGATTTCCCAGGACAACCACAGAGAAATTATGACCCCTACTTAAACACGAACAACCCAGGATGGAGGGATAATCCAAATCTCAGCCATGGGAATCACTAGACAAACCAACCCGTGAATCAAAACTGGCAAAATTTCCAACAGTTCAAGCGACCATACACGCCTAGATAACAACAGGGCCAATCTTCTAACTCTAGTATACCTTTAGAAGATATTGTTAAGTCTCTCACAACTAACACTTTACAATTTTAATAGGAGACGAAGGCCAGCATTCAAGGTTTGGAAATCAAATGGGGCAGATGGCAACCGCAATCAGCCGCTTAGAGTTACAAAATTCGGGAAAACTGCATTCTCAAACAGTGGTAAATCCAAAGGAAAATGCAAGCGCAATCTTGTTGAGGAATGGCAAGGAAGTTGAAACTCCAGTGAAAACAACTTATACACCACTGAGTCCAGAAGAGGAGGAGAAGAATATTGAAGGTAAATCTACTATCAATGAAAATGAGGTAAGTAAGCGTAAATTTCCACCCCTTTCCAGTTATGAACCGGTACCCCCTTTCCCTCAAGCCTTACCTGAATCTAGGAAGGACGAACAAAATAAAGATTTATATGAAACCTTTCGTAGATGCGAAGTTAATCTCCCTTTGTTAGATGCTATTAAACAAATACCTCGATATGCTAAGTTTTTGAAGGAACTATGCACTACTAAGCAGAAACAAAAACTGAAAGGTTGTGAGAAGGTGAGAGTTGGTGAGAATGTATCTGCAGTTTTACAAAGAAAGTTGCCTACAAAATGCAAGGATCCAGGTATGTTTCCTATCCCTTGCACAATAGGGAACACTAAGTTTGAAAAAACTATGTTGGATTTAGGAGCTTCAATTAATGTCATGCCACACTCAATGTATACCTCTTTAAAACTTGGACCTTTGATAAAAGCTAGTGTAGTAATTCAACTGGCTGATAGGTCCAATGTATATCCTGAAGGTGTAGTGGAGGATGTACTTGTACAGGTTAATGAACTAGTCTTCCTTGCTGATTTTTACATTCTTGATATGGAAAACGGTGATCATGACACCCCTATCCTATTAGGAAGACCTTTCTTAAAAAATAAAAAACTAAGATTGACGTTCACAGTGGCACACTTACTATGGAATTCGATGGTGATATTATCACATTCAATATTTATGATGCCATGAGATTTTCTAGCAATGATAACACTGTCTATTATATTGATGTGGTTGACTGTTTAGTGTAGGAAATGTTCAAACTCAATGGGAGAGATGACTTGGAAACCGCCATTAGCAAGCACCCCGAAGAGGATGATGAGGGATTGATCTTGAGCACTAATTGCAGGAAACAATTGCAATGTTGAATGAACTCCCAAAGTTACAACACACAGGTAATGCTTCATTTATTTCACCAACAATTTCTAATGAGAAACCTTTAACTTCTGTTTTGCAGACTCCTATTCCAGATTTGAAGCCTCTTCCTGGTCACCTCAAATATGTTTTCCTTGGAAATGAAGGGAAGCTACTTGTAATAATTTCAAGCGAACTCACTGCTGTACAAAAAGAAAAATTGGTACAAGTTTTTAAGAAACATTGAACGGCGATTGGCTGGACAATTGCGGACATCAAGGGTATAAGTTCATCCACATGCATGTATCGAATTTTACTCGAGGAAGGGGAAAAGCCTGCTCGCCAACCACAAAGGAGATTGAACCCACCTTTAATGGATGTCGTGAAGAAGAAAATTCTCAAGCTTCTGGATGTTGGCATGATCTACCCCATATTGGATAGCAGTTGGGCCAACCCAGTTCAAGTGGTTCCTAAAAAGACCGGGATAATTGTTATACAGAATCAAAACAATGAATTGGTTACCACCCGTGTTCAAAATGGGTAGTGGGTTTGTATAGACTATAGGAAATTAAACACTTAACTCGCAAGGACCACTTCCCATTACCCTTTATTGATCAAAGTCTTGAATGGTTAGCAGGTCACTCATACTATTGTTTTCTCGATGGTTACTCAGGTTATTTCCAGATTACAATTGCTCCAGATGATCAAGAGAAAACAGCGATCACATGTCCATTTGGGACTTTTGCCTACCGCTTTGGCCTTTGCAATGCTCCAGCCACTTTTCAAAGGTGTATGGTTAGTATACTTTCATATTACATTGAGAATATCATAGAGGTATTCAAGGATAATTTCACTATCCATGGAAATTCTTTTGAAAGTTGTCTGCATAATCTTACACTTGTCCTTCAAAGATGCATAGAAACCAACCTTGTTTTGAATTCTGAAAAATGTCATTTTATGGTCGCACAAGGTATAGTTTTAGGGCATGTGGTTTCATATAAGGGCATTGAGGTAGGTAAGGCTAAAATCGATATAATTCAATCTTCGCCTTACCCTGCAAGTATGCGGGAAGTTCGCTCTTTTCTTGGACACGCAGGTTTATCAAAGACTTCTCCAAAATTGCGCTGCCCCTATGCAAACTCTTACAAAAAGAGGTGGCTTTTGACTTTGATGAAGCATGCAAAATGGCATTTGACAAGCTTAAAGGATTATTGACCTCCGCACCAGTGATTCAACTACCTGATTGGAATTCTTCTTTTGAGATAATGTGTGACGCGAGCAAATACGCAGTTGGCACAGTCTTGGGACAATGAATTAGGAACGTAACCCATGCTATCTACTACGCTTCTAGGACCTTGAATGATGCTCAGAAAAACTACTCTACAACTGAAAAAGAACTCTTGGTTGTAGTTTTTGCTTTAAAAAATTTCGTCATTATTTGCTGGGTACTAATGTCATCATTTATTCCGATCATGCAGCTTTACGCTATCTAAAGACGAAAAATGAGTCAAAGCCAAGATTGATACAGTGGATACTTCTCTTAAGTGAATTCAACTTGGAGATCAAGGACAAATGAGGGACAGAAAATAGTGTGGCAGACCATTTAAGCTGCATGACGCATGTAGAAGGCGAACTTCAATTGCAAGAAACATTCCCCGATGAGCAATTATTTTCCACAACTACGATGTTACCATAGTATGCTCATATTGTTAATTATTTGGTTACTAATAAAATCTCTTCTGATTTGTCCAAAGCTCAAAAAGAGAAGGTCAAGAGTGATGCTAAGTACTATGTTTAGGATGACCCATATCTATGGAAATATTGCACGGATCAAGTAATAAGAAGGTGCATTCCGGACAGTGAGATTATATCTGTTTTAACCTTCTGTCACTCATACGCTTATGGAGGTTACTTTGGGTCAAAAAGAATAGCGAGAAAGGTATTGAAGTGCGGTTTCTATTGTCCATCTCTCTTTCGAGATGCACATCTATTCTGTAAGTCTTGCGAACAATGTCAGAAAACAGGTAATATCTCCCAGCGAAATGAGATGCCACCAACTCCTATACTTGTTTGTGAAATTTTTTATGTTCGGGGCATCGATTTCATGGGACCATTTCCTACATCTTTCGGTTTTGTGTACATTCTCCTTACTGTTGATTATGTCTCGAAATGGATGGAAGCTAAGGCCACTCGAACTGATGATTCTAAAGCGGTTGCAGGTTTTCTTAAAACTAATATATTCTCTAGATTTGGGATCCCAAGGGCGTTGATCAATGATCGAGGCACTCATTTCTGCAATGGGACCATAGAAGCTTTGTTGAAAAAGTACAATGTAAGACACAAGGTGTCAACTGTCTACCATCCACAAACTAGCAAGCAAGCAGAGGTGTCTAATCGGGAAATCAAATCCATTATTGAGGAGACAGTGTGTCCAAGTCAGAAAGATTGGAGTTTACGTTTAGATAACCCTTTATGGGCATACAAGACTGCTTACAAAACACATATTGGCATGTCATCTTTCCGGTTGGTATTTGGAAAACTATGTCACCTTCTAGTGGAGCTCGAACACAAGGCCTATTCGGCTATCAAGAATTTCAACATGAAGGTAGATGAGAGTGGAGAACACTGAAAATTGCAACTGCAAGAGTTGGAAGAAATTCGCAATGAGGCCTATACAAATGTAAGAATTTACAAAGAAAAGACGAAGGCTTTCCATAACAAGATGATATCGAGGAAGGAGTTCACCATTGGTCAACAAGTCCTTCTCTACCATTCGCACCTCCGTCTGTTCCCAGGTAAGTTGCATTCTCGTTGGATTGGACATTTTGTTGTTACTAATGTCTTTCCTCATGGCGCAGTTGAAATTCAGAGTCTAGCAACATCCAAAGTATTCAAGGTGAATGGGCATAGACTTAAACCCTTCTATGAAGGATTCACAGTGTAAAATTTGCTAACATTGAATCTTTTGGATCCAAATTATGATGATCGAGGAAGCATTCAGTCGGGCCAACGACAGTAAACAGAGGCGCTGCTTGGGAGGCAACACAAGGGGAGTTTGTTTTTTTATCTTTCTACTTAAGCTTTTATATTTTAGCTTTCTATGTTCTTTTCTTTGCATTTTACCTTACATTAGGGACAATGTAAAATTTAAGTGTGGGGGAGGGAATTTAGATTTGCATTGCATTTCATTTTAGGTTTGACATTTTTGCATTGAAATTTGAATTTTTTGCATGATTTTCAACATTTCGAAGATGAGAAGTTGAGGTTGATTTTTAGTCATATGTGCTGAGTGAAAGAATTCGTTGGACTTTTGAAGGAATCATAACATAAATTGAATGAATGATCTCCCAACTTAGGGTCAGCTAGTTGAGTTGTTTTCATTGAAAATGGTAGTAACTGAATTGTGTAGACAAAAGCTGGGGAGATTTTGAGCCTTTAGAGTGATGCATGCATAACAGTCTCATTATTTTCTTTATGTGTGATACTCTTCCCTGATTTTGCTTCTCTAGAACTTGCCTTGATTCTCTTCAAGACCACATCGACACATGCGGGCATGAATATGATTAAGGTCATCTTTGTCACATGAGATTAACTACACTAGCCTAATAGCCTACCCTGCAATTAATTTCCCTTTTAATGAGCCCCCTTTGAGCCTATTTACCTTTTCTTTGGTAAAATCACAGTACAAGCTTTAATATCCAGAAAAACAACATCTTTACCGAAGCCTTAAAGCTAGTGGAGTATTGTCTGTTACTATGAATGTTAGGTGCGCCAGAAAGTAAGTGTGGGGGAGAGGATATCTATGGTGGCACTATGATTGGTGAAGTGGAACATGTTCCTTATGTCAAATTCACAAAATCCCATAGTTGTGGTAAAAAAAAAAGAGGAATAATGTATATATTTTGGAGAGAATTGATCTTTATGCTATAAAATATCTATATTCGTTATTCCTCCTGATATTCGAAGAACAACAAAAGTCGATTGTGCTTAATTCATGCAAATCAAGAAGTCGTTTGGAATGATTGGGTCTTACATGTTCCATCTATGTTGAGCTGAGTTAATTATCTTTATTCCACTGATTTTTAGGGTTTCTTGTCACTTATCTGAATACTTTTCACACCCTAACCATAAGCCACGTTACAACCTTGAAAAGACCTTATGATTTGTGTAGAGCATGTGGTCTAAATGTTGGCGAACGAGAAGATATGCAAGCTTATGGTAGAACATTTTCATTGTAATGATTTTGAGCGAAACACTCACCCTATTTTAAACACATGAGAGTGGAGTGGTCATGTTATATCTGTGGGGTTCTACTTGTTTGGTTTACTCTATCTTCATTTGGGAATGCTTGCTAGTTGATTATAGGTTGTGGGAAAATTTATTCATGAAACGTTAATGCGTCGTTGAATACCACAATTTGGTTATTTTTGGAAAATTGAAAATTTGAGTTTTGCCCGGGGATGAGCAAAAGCTAAGTGTGGAGGAATTTGATAGGAATGTAAAATGCATGATTTTCTCCCATTATTTATTATGCTCGTGTGCTAAATTAATGCCAAAATGTACTCATTATGTCAATATTGTCATTTAGGTGACAAATCAATGGATAAAGCGTAATTTGGAAGAAAATAGTCAAAATATGACCAAAATGAAAGAAGACAAAAATTTAGGGACCAAATCGCAAATATTCAAAAGTTGACTCGGAAGGCAAAATGAAAAATTGAAATCTTCAAAGATCAATTGGATGAGGAAATAAAGTTTTGGTGTGAAGAAAGTCGAGAAAAGAAGTAAAAAGTAAAGGAATCGAAAAGTTCGGGGGAGGCGGTCGCGCTCCCCCAACCGAAATCTAAAGGAGGCTAAATGATTAACCTAAGTGATCGCTTGAGTTAAGCCTAAGCAGTCGCTTAGGCAAAATTTCGGGAAAATTACCCTATTTTTGGAAAGCGACCAATTCATCTATGGAAGGATTCTAAACACGTTTATTGACCTAAAAACTTGACCAGAGGACGGGAATCATGATTATTCATCATCTACCTAGTCTCCTCTTCATCTTCTTTAGGTTTTAAATTATTTTCCATCATGTATAACTAAATTTTCAAGTCTTGATCGAGAAAAACGAAGCATTAGAATCAATTTGATTATGAGATCCACATTATTTTCAGGTTTTAATTCATGTTTTCTGGTATTAAATGTTCTTCTGCATATATTTCTATGGATTGAATGTTTGATTGCTACATCTTGATAGTTTTCATATTTTCCAATCTAATGCTAGATTAATCATCAAATCTGTAATTGTTTTATTGATGTAATTTGTGAAGCATCTAGGAATTAATAGTTCACTACGTTAGAAATTGTTAATTCTTTGGAAGAACATTTGTAATGATTAAATATAATTCTCTATGATTATATTGTTATGTTCATCGATTTATCTCATTTTCATTGCAATTGTTGAATTAAATCTTGATGCTTGTTTAGTGTTGTTTGACAATTAGGGTTAATTGAATTGCTTAGAATATAGTTGATTAATTATAATTAAAGAGAAATAGGATTTTCAACCAATGATAAATACTTAGAATATGAATTAGTATTTTTCTTGTGGATTATCAATTGTGATATTCCAATGGTGGAGTGGACCTAGATTAAGGTTAGTCTTCTAATTATTTTCATAAATCCAATTTACGTTGCTTTCAATTGATTTCTCTACAATCCTAATAATTTCTCACAAAACTTCCCCCCATAATTGCATGCAAAGCACAACACGTTAAATCACACACTCTTCATGGGATCGACACTTACTCCCACTACTACATTAATTTTAGGAGTTAAGGAACTTATTTTTGGGTGCGTACGACAGCATGCCAAGAGACAAGCAAAATCATTGTCAATAGATCTATCCTCTTACTTATGAAAGTCAAACTTTTAAGGACGTTAGGACCTATACATGAAGCTCGTTTGCTAATATGTCAATTCTTACTCCTGATCTTTAAGCATATATAATTTTTTCAGAATTATTCAGTATTGAACCAGCTCAAAATATATTTCTTTTCAATAACTCATAATTTTTCATCTTAAGTGCAGGTTCTTATTCATTGAGCAACTAAGATGTAACCCTGTAACGAGCTTTAGGTCGATGATCCCAAGTCAAATGACCATAGGTACCAGGTATAGAAATACCCTTCAGACTTAATTACTCGAGTCAAATAGCCTCGAAAAAGAACATTAAGACATGAGTATTACAATTTTACAAATACGGGGTATGAATATGAACTGAGGTCTAACACAATTAGTCAATTCATGTTCAGAGTCACCCTATCAACAAGTGACACTCATCTCAAGTCTCACGCATGTGGTCAAGACCTATTTACATGGTCATAATGTGTGCAGTGCAAGATGTACATGACAGGACATATACTAAGTACTCCATAAAAACTCAAGTCATGTGATGGAAATTGGAGTATTCATCTAATCAATACATATTCGATCTCAGCATGCATTATCAAAAGTAACACACATGATGCAGTAGTCCACACAAACATATATTTTGGTTTTTCAATTTTTCAATGTTTTTTGATTTTTTACATTTCAAAAAGCATGAAAAGCACACACAAAGAAAAATAAAATATCAAGCACACAAAACAAAAACAAAAGCCAAAACAAACAAAAGCAAGTAAACACACGCATGATGTAGAATGAATGCAACAATGAATATATTATATGTTCAATACGTGCAGATTCCCAAGAACGGGATCAGTGGAGTGCATAAGCACTAGTGGCGTACACATGACGAAGAACAGATTTCTTGACCCATGCCTTCCTAATATTCGAGGTAGAATTAGTCAATTTTGACATCATCTCAGTCAACTGAATAACCTGACCAGAAAGATGGTTGATTTGACTAAAAATATCCTGATTTCTCTCCCTATGCATAAGTTGACGACACCTCGGCCTAATGTGACCCAAAGCTCCACAGTGATGACATGTGGGTACAAACCTAGGCTCAAATATATGAGGTGGCTAATAATGACTTTGAGGACCAGAATTCCTATGAGACCTACGAGTCTTCTGTCCTACGATGCGCTTACCTTTAGGATCAGATTTTTAGCAAGGTGTGGCTGAGTGGAAGCCAGAACAAAAGAAGTCCTAGAGGTACTAGCAGCATAAGACTTGTTCTTATCATAATCTAGACCTCTTCTATCACCTGCAGGCTTGTATCCTAAGATGCTATCTAGCTTCTTAGTCCCACTAGAGAAAGCCTCCAGTTATGAGTTGGATTTTTCTATATCACATGTGAGGGTCTTAAAAGTCTCTTCTAACCTCTCATTCTTACACATCAACTCCCTCAGGTTTTTGGTAGAGTCTTGAAATTCACTAGCTAACTTCTCTTTTTCTCGTTCTAACAAATCAAACTTTTTAAGTAGGACATGATTTAGCTTCTTAATTTTGAGACTCTTCTCATATAACTCTTGATACATGTTCGAATGTCCACTCTCATCATCCAAGTCATTAGTATAGCTCTCACTAGAATCATCAGACTCAACTTGCTTATTAGCCTTATCAGATCTATTCTCTACCTGAGACGCGAAGGCCATGTACTTTCTTACCTTCTTACTATCTAACTGCACACTAGGATCACTATTACTAGACTCATCATTAGAAAGTGCAGCAATTAAGACTTTTCCTCTATCGTTCACATAGCTCCTCTTAAGATTAGGACATTCACTCCTATAGTACCCAATCCCTTGACACTCATGACATCTAACTGACTGGAGCTCACTACTAGACACTTTACCACCACTCTTATCATGTTTTTCTCTCTGAAACTTCCTAGGTGGACTCATCTTCCTATGTTGTGGTTTCTGTCTATTCTTGAAGGCTTGATTAAACTTTTTCACAAAGTAGGCTATTTTCTCATCCTTAAGGGACTCAACATCACTAGACTCCGAATCATATTCCCTACGGGTATTTAAGGTAATTGATTTTTGTTTCTTAGATTGTGCAAAGGTCAGTTCATATGTTTGGAAGGATTGTACGAGTTCTTCCATCTTAATACTATCTAGGTCCTTACTTTCTTCAATAGCAGTTACTTTAGGCCTAAACCTTTTAGGTAGGGATCTAAGAACCTTTCGAACGATCTTAACTTCCGGGATCCTTTCGCCTAAATTAAAACTTGAGTTCACAATATCGTTCAATTTAGCATAGAACTCATCAAACATCTCATCATCATTTATCTTAAATTCCTCAAACCTAGATGTCAACATTTATAATTTGGAGCTTTTAACAGTTTTAGTACCCTCATGGGTTGTCTCCAAAATATTCCAAACCTCCTTAACATTCTCACACATAGACACTCTCCTAAACTTCTCAGGGAACACAGCCATAAACAAGACATGAATACCCTTGCTATTCCAATTGCACTCAGCTAACTCTTCTTTGGTCCAAAGAGAAATATCAGTAGAAGTAGTAACTCTTGACACAGTTGTAGAGGGAGCTGACCAACCATTTTTCACACAAAGCCACACACGCTCATCTAGCGACTTAAGAAAGTCTTTTATCCTAACCTTCCAGTATGCATAATTGGTTCCATCAAAATAAGACGGTACAGACAATGATTGACTCATCTAGATTTATAGATATAGGTCAGGACATGAATTTAGGCTCTGATACCACTTGAAAAACGCAAGATTCGACCCAACTACACCTAGAGGGGGGTGATTAGGTGTAAATGTGAAATTAAAAGCTAATTAACAAACAACAAGTCACAAGTTAATTATGCCTAGGTGATTAGTCAAACAATCCAATTAATCCTATGTTTGAATACCACAGATATATAAAAACTGTAAAGAAAGCAATAAATAACACCGATATTAGTCACGAAGAAACCCAACGTGGGAAAAACTCTGAACGCTTTGACAGTCAAAGTCTACTATAAACTGATAGGTAAACTTACAGACCACCAACAAGTTGACCACACAAGCTTTCTGATCTCCTATCTGAAGTTTGAAGCAACACTCCTACAATGTGCACACGAACACCAATCCTAGCTCTTCACGTAGTTTATCTCCTGTGGATCCACCAAGAACTCATTGTTCTTCAGTTTTTTCCTTGATCTTCAGAGCCAGACAAGTTGACGACACAATTTTTCTAACAGATCCAAGCGAAGAATAACACCATTGTTTTGATTAATGGATTTGATGTTTTCAATATGAAGGGCGCATATAAGATGAAGTGATTGAATTTGTTGAATGTTTTGCTCTTGAGAGAATAATATTATTTTCTTGAATGAATAGTGTTCAATCCTTGTTTTTTAGAGTACACAACGCATCCTTTTATATATTGGACGAATATGAAAATAATGGCCAATAATAATCTCGCAAAATCGCGAATTAGGTCTAGCTGTAAAACGGTTGCTCGAGCGAGGAGCTTTTTCGCTCGAGCGACAGGGGGACGAATGTCGAGCGATGAATGTACTACTTCATCTGCTCGAGCATAAGTCCGATGAGCGGCTAACGAAAAATCGACGAGTTACCTTCGTGTTCTAAACATAGAACCTCAAACCCTAAGCTAACCTACCAACTATGAAACTTTATAATTTAGTCCCTAAACTTTATAATTATTCAAGTTGGTCCTTTTCTTCACAGAATCGCTAATACAAAATATAACACTAACGTTTTTTACTTTTACTTTTAATGCTTTGGATTATTTGTCCATTAATTCATGAATTTGTGAGCGATAATTAAGTAGATGGGCGAATTATTTATTTAGACCACGTAGTAAAAGTCGACATAGTATAAAAGTGTAGAGATACTTGTTTAGTTAGTGTGTTCATGACATGGATTCTTAGAGTTTTAAGGTATTTAATTAAGGTTTATCTGAATTTACATAAAGATATGAAAATTGACTTAGTTAACTATAATCAATTTGATAACGAGATACATGCATTAAATACATTAAAAGAATTCAATTCGGTATAAATAATTAATTATTATAAGAACTGGTGATTGAGATTAATGAGATAGCCATAGTGAACTCATGAATTTTAACACTTAGACCATCATATTAAAAAAATAATAACTTTTACTATTTTAATATATTTAAAATAAAAATCACAAAAAGAAAGTAACTACTATTTATTTTCAATCAAATTGAAGTTACGAATAATTTAACAAACGGTAGTCCTCTTGGGAATGATAATTCAGACTTATTAATCCACTATATTACTTACTATGATCCATACGCTCGTGAGATAGAAAATTGACAATAAGCACTGTTTCGATTACCATTATTACAACAATATGTCCACAGTCCCTTACAATTATAGATGTTGATGCAATTGAAACACAAATTCTTCAAAGCCATGTGACTAAAAAATAGCTGAAATGAAGGTTCAATTTGTTGATTTTGGAATTTTTATATCAAAATTTGATGGGATTTTGGATCGAAGAGGATTGAGAAAGAAATAGAAAAAGAGAACTTATCAGATATAGAAATACCGATTTTAAGTACTTACCGTATATGGAGGCAGCTTATCTTTTTTAAACAAAGTTTGAATACCGGATTCTAGTCTTATCGGACTCCAGAATGGTTTCAATACCGTATTTGTTCTTACTGGATTTCACTTAGGCTTTAGATACCGTGTTTGCTGGATTTAGACCACACTTACCGAATTTTACACTTTGTATACCGTATTTCACCTTAGCATACTGTATATGCACTGACTTATCGGATTCAAATTTTTACTCACTAGAAATTGCTTTTAATACACAAGTTTTGTTTGATACTCAACAAAACTATATAAGACAATGAAATGAGAGAAAAAATATCAATTTACTCTATTCACTCTTCATAAAGATGAAGATACATGAGTTTATATGTAGTCAAACTTACACATAATTACAAAAGTATTTTCTACCTTACTACCTACTATACTAGACAACACTTGACAATAACTTAACTTGTAATAGGTTCAAACTAGCCTAACTTTACATCATTACTTGAGTTAAACTTTAATAAAAAAAAATTTGATAAATTGATAACCAAAATACAATAGTCAGGTGACAACAAAAGTGTCACAAACTCAACTTATTCCAACATTCCTCCTTGATACTTTTGTTGGAAACACTACGGCCACTCCTCAATGTTTCAAATCTTTATTACCAAAGTTTGATAAGTTATTTCCATCATTTGGAGAATCTTTAGGTTGAGGTATTTTCCCTTCATCA
Source organism: Osmanthus fragrans (assembly GCA_019395295.1). Lineage (NCBI taxonomy): Eukaryota > Viridiplantae > Streptophyta > Magnoliopsida > Lamiales > Oleaceae > Osmanthus > Osmanthus fragrans. The sequence goes on along the minus strand of CM033348.1, from coordinate 10,391,596 downwards.
GAAACGGAGTCTTCATTAACATTCAGCAACTTGAACTTGGACTTGGACTTGGACTTGGACTTGTTCACCAAAATCTGAGCTAATGATCTGTCCCTAGCCCTTCTTAATAAATTCACACTCATATCAATCTCCTTTACTTGATCCTGGACTTCAAGAATCTTGTTGATTTGAATGGCACCCTCATCCTTGCGTTATTTTTTAGACAAGTTCAACTTTGTGATAACATTTTTCGCAGAAACACAAGCAGCTATACTAGGAGCAGCTTCATTTCCTGTCAACTCCAATTTTGTCAAAGATTTTTCAACATCAATTGAGTTGTTTCCACAACTTAAATGTTTATGCACTTTTATACTTGACGTCGTTTCTTTTTAATAGATTTAGCATAAGCATCATTTTCATTTTTCAATTTCAAAGGAAAACTCCTATGCCTTATGCCTACCTTCATTACTTCTTGATTTTTAGGATCAAGTATAGTGCATCCCTTATCTTTGAATATTAGTGTATAGCTCTTCTCAATCAATTGACCAACACTAAACAAATTTTGATTGATCTTTGGCACATACAAAACATCATAAATGAGCTTGCTACCTGATGGTGTTTGAATTGAAACTTTGCCAATTCCTTTCACATCTACATAGTCTCCATTTCCAACTTTTACATTTGATCTGTAGCCATCATTCATCTCCACAAAGATGTCTGAATTTGAAGTCATATGGTGAGTGTAACCAATGTCCAATAACCACATTTTATCATTGTTGCATGCCCTTTCATTCATTGCTATGAACAAATACTTCTCGTGCTGATGAATTTCTACAACTTTGGCAAGTTGCAACTCCTCCTTTTCCTTCTGATTTTGCAAACTTTCTCCATATGACCAAACTCCATGCAGCTCCTACATTGAATTCTAGGCCTATACCAGCACCATTTTGGAGAATGACCTTATTTTTTGCTATGAGGACAAGGTGGATAATCAATATCATTGCCTGAACCCTTAGCTTCTACTTCCTTCCTCCCGTTTTGTGCTTTTCTTCCACCAAAACCGGTTTGACCTTCCTATTTTTCTCTTGAAAATAGAGCACCTTTAGCCTACTCTTCTTCTTGCCTAAACAATCTCCTTTGTTCAGTGGTTTGAAGGGCATTAATCAACTCAGCGAAGGAAATACTAGCCAAGTCCTTTGAATCTTCCTGTAAAGAAATTTTGGATTCAAACTTCTCTGGCAAACTGATTAACACCTTCTCCATCACTCTTTTATCTGGTATATCATCACTTAACAACCTGATTTGATTCACAACCTTCATCAACCTATTGAAGAACTCTTCAACAGATTCTGAATCCTTCATTTTCAGAGTTTCAAACTCCCTTCTTAGATTCAAAACCTGCATCAGCCTGGTACTCTCATTGCCTCGAAATTCCTTCTTCAACCTATCCCATGCTTCCCTTGCTGTTTCACAAGTTATGATCCTTGTGAATATAGCATCTGAGATGGCTGATTGAATGCAAGATAAGACTTTGTATTTCTTTGCAACTTCCTCACTATGTTGCTTTAGTTGAGCAATTGTTGGATTTGCTCTCAAAGCTGGTGGTTCAACACCGGTTTCTATGATTTCCCACAAGTAATAGGCCTTTAAATATGCCTTCATTTTTGTAGACCAGAAGTCATAATTTTCTCCATTGAAGGCTGAGGATAAAGGTGCTGAAAAACCAATTGAAGCCATCCCACAAACTCACCAAACACTCGACTATTTTAGTGAAGATTGTTGATTGATTTTCTCTCAAAAAAATGCTACTAGTTTTCGGCTTGTTCTAAGACCAATAAAGTTCTGATACCATGATGAGATTTTGGATCGAAGAGGATACCATAAGAAACAGAAAAAAGAATTTATCAGATATAGATATACCGATTTTAAGCACTTACTGTATATGGAGACAGCTTACCGTATTTGGACAAAGTTTGAATACCGGATTTCAGAATGGTTTCAATACTGTATTTGTTCTTACTAGATTTCACTCAGGCTTTAGATACCGTATTTGCTGGATTTAGACAACACTTACCAAATTTTACACTTTGCATATCGTATTTCACCATAGCATACCGTATATGCATTGACTTGCCGGATTTAAATTTTTACTCACCAGAAATTGATTTTAACACACAAGTTTTGTTTGATACTCAACAAAACTATATAAGACAATGAAATGAGAGAAAATATATCAATTTACTCTATTCACTCTTCATAAAGATGAAGATACATGAGTTTAAATGTAGTCAAACTTACACATAATTACAAAAGTACTATCTACCTTACTACCTACTATACTAGACAACTTGACAATAACTTAACTTGTAATAGGTTCAAACTTGCCTAACTTTACATCATTACTTGAGTTAGACTTTAATAAAAAAAACCTGTGACAAATTGGTAACCAAAATACAATAGTTAGGTGACAACAAAAGTGTCACAAACTCGACTTATTCCAACAAAATCATCGGAATATTGATTCACTCCAATTTGGTGACTATAGCCATATATAAATGCAAAAATTGACGATGACATTGTGACTTACAAAGTGGATACATGTTGTCAAAAAACTATAATATCTCCATTTGTGGCCAATTTCTATGATAATTTTGGAGTGAAAGAACTAATTTCACAGAAACGTAGAGTAAGATAGAGAAAGTTGGAGATGTAGATATATTAGGTCAGAGAATCTGTTATTAAAAAAAAAAAAAAAAAAAGGGAATATATACTATATGTTAAGATGTGATAATGATGGTTAAATTATCCTTTTTTATGATTTATTTATTTTAAATTTTCATGTCGATATTATTATTATTATTATACACCCAATTTATGAAACTTTTTTACAAGTTTGTTACATGTGAAATTATATTGTAATGGTATTGTATTTATGAATTTTTCGCTACAGATATTCTAGGCTTAGGTTACGTGTCCATAAAATTCCTCAAATCCTTTTTTTTTTTTTTTTTTTCCCTCTCTTCCGCTTTTGGTATGTTTTATTTCAGAAATCCATTCACTAAAAGGGCAGATTAAAGGGTTAGTTTCCCTTTTGGTTGCAAACTTCATTTTTGAACAAATGTCAATTGAGAGTAATAAAGTCGAAATTAATAAAAGTTTGAAATGTTCGTACGGTACAGAGACTCACGACTTAGACTACTGTTTATTCATCACTGTAGATAATTTTGGCATCTCAAAATAGAGGACAAATATAAATAGTGAAGAATGTCCTTTTGTCAAACAAGTGAAATTACATCCCAATATATGAAATGGGAAATTTTTCCACGGTGAAAAAGAGAAATTCTAAAGGGACAAAATATTTTTACTGCTGCAATTTAAGTTTTCAATATAAATAAAGATAGTTAAAAGACAAAAGGATATTGTTGTACTATGAACCAAAATAATTTCCTAGCAAAGGAAATGGCCAAGTGCCATGTACAGCGGAATCATAATTATGCTTAAAGCCTTATGATTCTTATCCTTATGTCACTTGATGGTACAATGTAGAAAAGTAAAATGAAATATGACCTCTTATTCTACATAGAAATGAAAGCACTTACAGTACATAAATTATATCATTCTCCTTTTGTTCATAGATATCTGATATTTGAAAGCAACTTCAGAACAACCAATTCATGTGGTCCTCTCTTGCTGCTGTATAGTACAGCTAAGGTTGGAAAAAAAATGGGATAGATGGTGAAGTTATTTTTGCTGCAATTGCGGCTCGTTTTTTTGGAAAGAAATGAATTATGTATTGCAACAAAGAACCTTTTTCAATATTAACATTTTCTTCAAGATACAAACAGTTCTTTATTTGAACAATATTGGCTACTATTAGGGTTTTCACCAAGTACAACCACAAAGCCCCCTCATTCTTGACTGTTTTGTACTCATCAACTACAGTTATTTACAGAAGAGAGAGAGAGAGAGAGAGAGAGAGAGAGGGGGGGGGGGGGGATAGCTTTGGATTTTGCCACTTTATCAAAAGAAATTTAAATGACATAATTAAAATAACGGTAAATGATTTGATGAAAAAGTTAACTGTGTTTAATACAGTCCAACATGTAATATTATATCAAGAATTATGTGGAGACGTCTACACTGTAGCATAACTTTTTGGGTTGGTTAGAAAGAAAAGCTAAGGGGGGAGAACCCTTGTAGAGAGAGATACAGATAGTGATAGTCATGGAAACATATGTACACAGTACATGTAGAGAGAGACTTTAGGGGGATAGATCAGTTTCGCTTTTAAGTGAAAGTGACATTTGGAGTTGCCCCAGTCAAAAAAGGCAAGAGCGCAGGCCTCTGTGTTATCCTCTCAGAACTGAAATAATTGTCCTTTGTCTAACTTGGAAATGCCACGTGGAAATTCTAAGGGTTTGGCCATTTTCATTTTTTCTCTCTGTAAACACTATCTAGAGATTAATGCATCTCACTTGTTCATAATTCTAGTGATTAACATCAATCGGTTTGGTAATTGTTGATGACTACAAATATATGTCGTTGTTAAGAGACAAGTGCTTAAATTCCAGCTGCGCCCACTTATCTTTGCTGCTGCTTCAACTCTTTCGCTTTCATGCTCCAAACACTCCAAGTCCAACCAAGCATGCATCTAAATTTCTTTAGCTAGTGGAAGAAGATATACAATACCTTTTAATTTTTAATTTTTTGTTTGAAAAGTGAAAAAATGTAACACAGTAATTTGTTCTGAGATGGGCAGTAGAAAATAGGCAAGGCCTTTTATGTCGCCAATAATTCATCTTGCTTTAACCTCTATATCTTCTTCCATGCCTGTCTTTCTCAAAGAGCCATTTCTTGCTTATTCAAGGTGCAATTACTCTCTCTCTCTCTCTCTCTCTCTCTCTCTCTCTCTCACACACACACACACAATATATAAAACACATGGGATTGTGAAAGAAAAGAAAAGAAAAGAAATATCAAGATTAGGTAAATGATTAGTCTCTCTCAAGCCTTAATTATTTGTTGCAGAGGGCCAAAAGGATAAGCATGCACGAATAGTCTCTTGGTGCACCTGTCTTCCTCAAGCCCTAGTCATTTTCTCTAGCATAGCTTCAAGGACAAAGGCATTCTTTCAGATGTATCCCTCTAACAGAAATAGCAATCTCAACTCTATATCTTGCATCGACCATGTGATTTCCCAACCTTATTTTGTCGATAATGACGTAAACTCCAATTCTAAGGACTACCATTCATTCTCTTCGTTTTTTGATTTTCCTAATTCTCCGTGTATGCACTACGAATACGAAGCTGTTAGTCGCCAATTTCTTGACCATTTCCATGAGCACAACTCCTTGACAACAGATGAAAATGCTATTCCTGCCCAGATTAATGCGACTAACATGGCTTATTCGAGTACAGCTGCTGCTACAGACGTACTGAAAGAAGACTGTAGCAGTAAAACTGAGCAGCAGATCTCTAGAAAGAGAACTATCAAGAAAGATCGACACAGCAAAATCAACACCGCTCATGGCCCAAGAGACCGAAGAATGAGACTGTCACTTGACGTCGCCCGCAAGTTTTTCGGCTTGCAAGACATGTTAGGATATGACAAGGCGAGTAAAACCGTGGATTGGCTTCTCAAGAACTCAAGGTCTGCCATTAGAGAGCTGATGCAAGGTCCTTGTATTTATAAACAAACCTGCAGCGTATCCTCTACTTCTGAATGCGAAGTCGTGTCAGGAATCAATGATCAACCAGCTACTTACGAAAACAAGTCCACAATCATCAACCAAAAAAGCGAGCTAGACAAACCTTGTTTTGCAAAAGAGAAGAGGCAGAAGAGTAAAGTAGCGCGTATGACTGTAGCAAAGGAATCAAGAAGAAAGGCTAGAGAGAGGGCAAGAGCAAGGGCAACTGAGAAAAGAAGCTTTCGTGAAAATGAACCAAAAACGGTGAATAATCATAGTTCGATCCGGTTAAAGACTTGTCTATATGAAACTGGTGAGGAATCAGGTACCAGAAGTTCATCATATGAAATGCTGGCTAAGGTTGAAGAGTTGAGCTCTCATGTAGCACAAATCTTAGGGGCTAGAGACGAAGACAATTGGAACACAACTACAATCTTCAATTATCAGCACGGTTCTGGCGCTGCTAATTCCGGCCACCAAGTAAGTTTGTTTCCAAAACATATAGACATATACAACTGTAGTGATTTTGAGGTGATGAATTGAATTTTATTTTGCAGCCTCAATTCACAGACTTCCTGTTTTGAACCAAACCATGGGAAGCCTACAACAATCTGTCTGAATAAGTTTTCTTCATATTCCATCATTTGGTAAAATTAGATGGATGTCCTTTTCTTATTCTTGTTCATTAATGTAAAATGTGAAATAATGTTGGTTTTATCTAGTGTGAAAACTCTGCTGTGAATTTACTACTTTAAAATATGATTGGTTAAGACTTGGAATTGAAGGATAGACCTCGGGAAACAAAATTGGGTGGGCTAAGATTCTATCTTAGAAAGTCAATCTTTTTAAGAGGAATTGCTAGACCCTTATTTTCAAAAGGTTGAACTCCAATTTTGAGGGCCCCCACCAATTCTGCCCTGGGTCATTGTGGAGGAGGTAAATCGCAGGATGTGCCTCCCAGGAGCCAGGGTGGAGAGCTTATGGAAAGGTCAGGGCTATTAACCCAATGGTAACTCCCGCTTGCTAGACCCTTATTTTCACTTTTATTCAACGTGAAGTTTAAATTAATGCTATTGTAAGATGGTGACTCATTTAAGAGCATTAATCTTCAAATCTATTGTACCTTTTCGAGCTTGAAATGCATTTATTTGCTCGTTTCAGTTTATTGGGCTTGAATTTATTATTTGCATGTTAAAATAGCCATCATAGAGGTTTGATATGCCTTAATAGAACATGCACTACTGCATATATATCATTGGAACCTATACTGTTTCCAGTAAACAATTGACCTTTCTTTCTTTACATATTTTAAATTTTTCAGCTATGTGTATACTATCTCATAATTCCTTACTCCATTAAGGTTCTTAGTAGTTGAGTCTCCGCCAGCACTATCTCAGTCAGCCAACAAAATACGGGAATGACTGAGACAGTATAGAAAAAAAAATGAAGTATAGGACAAATGAAGTCAGACTCCCAACCTTTATTTCTTTTGAGTGAATGGATAATATTAGGAGCGTAAGCGTGTTTATCGAAGATAATACTGGAATTGAACAATCATAAAAGTATAGAAACTAAAAGAACACCACAATATGCAGATGTTATCTGAACAAAATCACGAGAAATTGTCTCAAGAATGTACAAAAGTTCTATCGATTATCACAAATAAGGGGATTGAAGAACACGGCCTCAACTCTCTCTCACTTCACAGATTTTGACTCAACCTCAAGGATCAACACTTGATCACTCTAATTTACGCACAAGATCACAAGAAACCAAAGTTTAAAATTAGACTAAGGAGATCATTCACCTCTCTACCCAAACCCTAATTATAGTGAGAAAGAGGAAAGCCAAGAGACAATACACAGCCCAAAAATATTAGAAATGTCTGAAACTGCCGATTTTTTGGTATTTATACTACAAACCACAAATTATTTGAACCGTCAAAATGGATGGCCAAGATTAATCCTCAAGAGAAGAAGCACATTTCAAGTAACCAAGTAAAAACACAAAATACAAACACTTATAGGGAATAATCACGTGTCACAACAACCAACAACATTTCCACTTTGACACAGTGATTCTATTCACAAACAGGTAATCATTCTATTGTATCATCACACATGTACCTGCAATTGAAAACACTAAGTGTTTGTTTGATGTTTGATACAGATTATTTTATTTTATGGTTTACTACAGGATCATTTTCAATCATATATTCACACAATAAAATATTTTATACGTATACCAAAAGTTTTTCTATACTTTTTAACTACACATTCTCAAAAAAATCATTATTCAAATTTTTTTTCTACAATAATAATTATCAAACAGGCTCTAAGTTTGCCATTATCAATGTTTAATATAGATAAGCAAGGTCTAAATTTACTTAAAAGCAATGTTTTAAAAATCAGACCTCAAATCCGGTCTGATCTTCATTGGTTAATCGAATGATAGAAAATTGGCCCAAAAATCGTTAACCCGGCCGGTTCAACAATGAACCGAAAAATCAGTCACGATTTTTTCGTGTAAAATTAATATTAACTATCCATTCCACATTGATTTCAAAAAAAAAAAAAAAAACTATCTTGATGGGCTCACCTATTAAACTAGTGGCCCAAATCAATTTTTTTTTTTTTTTTTTTTTTTTTTTTATCTAAGTGATGCTCATTTAGCTCTTTTTTTAAAGGTGACTCATCTTGGAATGTTTTAGTAATCTTCAAATGTGGGATACTAACTTTTTAAAGGACACTCTTCTTCCAATGTTTTAGTGATATTTCAATGTGGGATACTTGTCAATTGTCAATTCTAAGTGTTTGCTAGTTTATTTTATTATTTTCATTAAAAATCATAGCCTCAATAAGATTATAATCACAAATTTGAACAAAGTGAATTATTTTGGACATATTAATTATTAGTTTTTTATGTTATAAAAAAATTACTATATTAAATCTAATCAATAAATATGGATTATATATTTTTTGAATTGGTAAACTAAAATTAAAAATTAATTTAATTTGTCATACGGGTCGACCCCCGGTTAAACCATTTGACCCTTGACCCTTTTTATTTTCCGGGTATCGGTTCGGGCCAATTTTTAAAATATTGCTTAAAAGTAAAATTTGTGTATCTATATCGACAAGATTGAGCCGAAAATGTATTTTCTCTAAGTTTATCAAAGCTTTAGATACAATATTTCTTATAAAATGTAATTTTACATCAACATGCTTTGTGCATTCATGAAATACATGATTTTTACACAAATGAATAGTAGACTGACTATCAGATATACAAATGCATCATGTAAAAAATCCATCAAATTAAAAACGCGTCAGCCACAAAGGTTCCTTGATGGCTTCTGTAGTAGCAATGTATTTAGATTCTGTTTGGACAGTGCCACAGTATGTTGCAACTGTGATTTCCAATTCACTCAACCATTACAAATAGTAAAAAAATATATGAAGTAACAGATATTCTATTGTCCCTATCACTAGTATAATCTGGATCAACATAACCTTTAATTTCAGTGCTATGTTTGGAAGTTAATCCAACGTCTAAGGATCTTTTAAAGTATCTTAAAGCCCATTTTAATGCTTTTTGGTCTCACTAGGGTTAGACATATATATACTAAGAACTCTTATAGAGTGAGAAGTCAAGTTTGCTACAAACCATACTATATACTAGGGATCGTACAACATTAGCATGTAGAACCTTTTTCATACATTCAAAATCTTTATCAGTTTTAGGGTAGACCTCTTCACTTAAAATAGAGTGGTCTGTTAAAGGTGTACGGACAGACGTAGCCCCTATGTGGCTGTTTTACAAGATTAAAATCAATTTTTATGCTATTGCAAAGTGCAAGTGGGTCCCAGTGTCTAATTTTTATTGAGAAGGAGGTCTAAAATGACAGCAACGACACAATAATTGATTGAAATTCGGATGAAAATTTCTCCCAAACAGGCGCTTAGGATCAATCATAGCAAATTTCATAAGCACTTTCAAAACATAAGCAGTTTGCATCAATCTTAATTCAATTTTTTGATTTGTTTCTAATTTTTTCCATATCTAGAATCCTTTTAGCATTTCCTAAGTTCTTCATGTCAAATTCAAAATATTAGGCACCTTTTATTTTAACGACTGATTTCTTGCAAGGACTTGTAAGTAACATATAATCAACATAGAGAAGTAAACAAACAGTGGAAGACTTACCAGATTTAAATTTGTAACACAAACAATAATCATAATTGCTTCTTTTGAAAGTGAAGTCAACACAAATATATCAAACCTTCTGTACCATTGTCTCGAAGATTACTTTAAATCATATAAGGATTTTGTCAAGAGACAAACAAATTAGATTTATCTTTTTCAATAAATCCAACGGGTTGGTTCATTTAAATCTTTTCTCTAAATCACCGTACAAGAATGCAGTTTTTACATCAAAATGTTCAAATTTCCAATAAAAATGAGCTATTAAAGCTAATAGTACTCTTATAGTAGTGTATTTGACAACAAGAGAAATGATTTCATTGTAATCAAATCCCTTCTTTTTTAGTAAAGCTTTTAGCTATCAACCTAGTCTTAAATCTCAAAGTCCACTTGCAGTCAACTATAATCTTATTTCTAGGCTTAGGTTTTATTACGCTCTAAAGAAATCATAGCCTTTTCCCATTCTTTTCCATTTTCACCTCAATGGCTTCTTCACAAGTTCTAGGTTCATTTTCACGTAAGTATTGGAAATTTAAGAAGGAATATAAAACACAATATAAAAATCTTGATCTATTAGGGCTTCTGATAGTTCTTCTTTCTTTGTCTCTAGTCAACTGATAATCCCTTAGAGCTCTAACAGGTTCGGTTTTTTATAAGTTTATGTTTATATTACTTTCTTTTTCTCTCAACATATTCATCTGTTCTAAATGAACTAGAGCCATGTATCTCGAGCCAAACAATGAAGAAAAATACATTGGAAATACATTTCAAAATGTAGTCTCTCTCTCTCTCTCCTCCTCTGTTGGTTCCATACCAACCGAATGAGTTTGTATATTCTTTATGTTTATGTTTTATTGTTATTATTTGATGTTTATTGTTATGTTTTAATGCTGCTCGACCACTGCCCTTCTTCTCCATATGAAACCACAAGTTTATTGAGTTGTTTAACTCTATTTTGTTGAATTAAAATTGAGCTTCAACTCCCTCGATGAGCCTTGCTCTTCATAACTGAAGATGGTCACCTGTAGAAGGATGAACTACTCATTTCTTCACACCAATGCATTATAACTTCCGTATAATGGAGGAGCTTCAACTCTTCCAGATTTTCCAATCGGTATTTGAGCGATAAATGATCTTAAGGACCAAGAAAACGCTTCCAAACTGCTGCAAACTCTGAACAAAAAAAATGTTTTTTTTTCAAAACCCCCTTAGTTTTGTGTTTTATCTATTTCGAGCACTCTTGAAGAGAGTTACCACATTTGTTGCTACAGCTCAGGCCTGGGAAGATCCATAGATGATCAGGCCCAGTTAACAGTAGCTAACAACCTATTTTTCAAGCACTTTTTCAGTGAGAAAAATGCTACTCAGCTTCGCTCCATGTCCTCGATTTTAAAATGTGACTAGAAGTACAACCTTAAAAGCGGCTGGAAGCTTGAGGATCAGCAACAACCCTTAGAACTTTGTAGTGACAGCCCTCTTAAAATGGCTTAAATATTCTTGGATAAAACCAGTTTAAAGGTACTGAGTTTCAAGTGGTGCAAATGGCCATTGGAACATTGGAGTGACAGCCTGAAATTTGGCTCAAGGACCCTTAGAAAAAGCCAGGTGAAATCTCTCCCTTGTAGTTTTAAAAAGTAGCTGAAGAACCTGTGTTTCAATGTTGCAAAATGTTGGAAAAATCATAGGCATCCTAGCAGTCTTCATTGTGTTAAATGGCTGATCATTTTCAAAAAAAAAAAAAAAGAGAGAGAGAAACCAGACAAGGGGAGTTAAATGATGAAGAAGAAGCTGAAAGAGGCTTGAAAACCGGTATTTAAAATTGAAAAATCAGGTATGTAGCAATTAAATCCAGTATACTTGATATCCGGTATGCATAAACCATATCCGGTATGCTAAATGTGAAATATGGTGAGCTTTTTTTGGAAGTCCATATACGGTATGAAAATGAGAAAAACCAGTATGAGACATTGAAATTCGGTAAGCAAACAAAACTAAAATCCGGTATTTAAACTTGAAATACGGTATGCACTAAATTCAGTATGTTGATATTCGGTATGCTGCCTAATCCTTTGAAATTTGGTAAGTTCAAATCCGGTAAGCCACCAAAGATGAAATCCAGTATGCTGGGAAATCTGAAATCCGGTATGCTAAGCAGATATCCGGTATGTATTGTCAAATCCGGTATTTACTGAAAATAAAAATCCGGTACATGGCTGAGATCCGGTATCTTGCAAAACATTGATCAAATTCGGTATTGAAAAATTGCAAATCCAACACCCTCTTTAGCAGCAGCAAAGGCCAGAGAAAAATAAACAAATTGATGAAGAATAGATCGAATTTTGAAGACTTTAACACACAAAAAATTTGTTTTCCAATCAAAGTGTCAAAGGGGAGTTTGTTAGGTATTGACACTTAGTTGTCAAACAAATTAAGTTGTAATTTGTGATTTGATATTGTAAGTCTAGTTTGGTAAAAAACCAACTAGACATGTGATGAAAAATGTTATTATAATAGGCATTGTACTAGCCTTAATTTAAGGGGAGTGACATGTGATAGTCGATAGATTATCTAGTATCTTTGCTCTATAAATAGAGTCATGTATCTCGAGCCAAACAATGAAGAAAAATACATTTCAAAATGTACTCTCTCTCACTCTCTCTCTCGACTCCTCTGCTAGTTCCATACCAGCAGAGTGAGTTTGTATATTCTTTATGTTTATGTTTTATTGTTATTATTTGATGTTTATTGTTATGTTTTAATGCTGCTTGACCACTGCCTTCTTCCCCATATGAAACCACAAGTTTATTGAGTTGTTTAACTCTATTTTGTTGAACTAAAACTGAGTTTCAACTCCCTCGATCAACCTTGTTCTTCATAACTGAAGATGGTCATCCTGTAGAAAGATGAACCACTTATTTCTTCACACTAATGCACTATAACTTTTGCACAATGGAGGAGCTTCGACTCTTCCAAATTTTACAAGTTTAAACTGTGTTATAAGCTCCTCAGGTTTGTCAGAATGTTTATTTTCTGTCTTAAGACATGAAGTAACATCCTTGCCGATCACAATTTGAACTCCACATTAACCCCTAGCCCACAACCTATAACCCGTAGTACCTTGAGGATAGCCCAAAAATACATATTTATGAGCCCTTGGCTCAAGTTTTCCTATGTTTTGATGGAAATAAGCTGCACACCCAAAGGTTCTTAAATGTGAATAGTGTGCAAGTCTTTTATTCCACATTTCAAAAGGAGGTTTATCATTTAAAGAGGTAGCAGGAGTTAAGTTAATCAACTAACATACAATCATAATAGCTGCACCCAAAAAGGTTTACGAAGATTAGAGTCTATCATCATGCACCTAACTTTATCTAATAAAGTCATATTCATTCTTTCAACAATTCCATTTTGTCGAAAAGTATATGGGACATACTTATATCTTTGAATATCATTTGATTCACAAAAGTTGTCAAACTTAGTATTACAAAATTCAAGGCCATAGTTTGTCCTAAGGATCTTTACTTTCTTTCCAGTATGATTTTCAATCAAATTTTCCATTGTTTAAATTTTTGAAAAGTTTTAGTTTTGTGTTTTAAAAGAAACGTCCACACTTTTCTTGAAAAATCATCTATTATAGAACGTTTTTATTTCCCCTATGAGTAGGTGTATTAGAAGGCCCCCATAAATTTGAATGTATGTAATATAATATGTTAACAGATTTATACATTGCAGTTTAAAATTGCAGTCCGTGTTCCTAAAATGCAGTTTTTACAAAATTGTAATTTTGAAATAGTGTCTTAACAAAAACACCTTTTTGACTCAAAATTTGCATAGCTTTATTGCTCTTGTGAGCTAATCTAGAATGCTAAATGTTTGTGTTATCTTTCACAGAATCAGTAGAGAAAGGAGAATTAGAAGTTGTTAAAACTTCGACTTTTGTCACAAAAAAATGCCATTTTGTTTAATTTCCTTTAAAGGCCACTAAGAATCCTCTAGTCATTTTAAGCATCCTATTTTCAAATTTACCACAAAAACAAGCATCATCAAGTGCAGCAATAGAAATCAATTTTTTGGATAATTCAGGAATGTATCTTACTTCTTTAAATTCAGAAGAACAACAATTTTCAAATTTTAAAGAAATACTTCCTGTACCAACAATTTTACAGGAAATATTATTTCCTAAAGTAACAGAACCAAAGTTGCCTTCATGCAAGTCAATAAACCACATTTTATTAGATGTTATATGAGAAGTACAGTCTGATTCTAAAACCCATTCATTATTCAGACTAGCTTTTTAAAAAAAAAAAAAATTCACAGGCAATTTTTCAATAGGTTCTACTATAATATGTACTTCACCAGAATTACTGTTTATGGAGGAAGCTACATTAGCTTCTTCTTATGGCACATTTTTCTTTTTGTGCCAACAATCTTTGATGAAGTGCCATATTTGTCCACAACCATAACATTTCGTTCCTTTTTCCCTAGACTTTGACCTAGACATACCTTTATTTTTTCTTCTTCTAATTATTAAAGCCTCAGAGCTATTACTTTTGTATTCTTGACCATTATTCAGTCTGTTTTGAGTTCTGCCTTTTACCATTAAATTTTCAACATTTCCAAAATCCTGTTTTTCAACACTGAGCTATAATTCTTTAACAAGTAAAGAATTAATAACAATTTTAGAGGTCGACTTATCTTTATCATATTTAATTACATTTTTAACCTCTATGTAATTTTCAGGAATAGCATTCAATAAAATCACAACATTGTATTCTTCAGAGAATTTTTCACCACACATAGTAATAACTTGGAAAAATTTATTAAAATTGTCCAAGTTATCATCAAGATCCTTTCAAGAGTCTATTTTAAAACTAAAAAACTTCTCGAGAAGAAACAATTTATTTGTTAAAATTTTATAAGAAAAAGTTCTTCCAATTTATCCTACAATTCTTTTGTGGAATTTAATTGTCTAACTTTTCTAACAACGACATCATACAAATGCAAAATTATAGTAGTATAGCCTAACTCATCAGCCTCAAGTTGTTGTTCAGCAGTCATTGTTTCATGATATTTTCCTTCAATTGCTTTGGAAATTTTTTGTTGAACAAGTTCATATCTCATTTTTTTGTTGAGAAGTAAACTTGATTTTTGGACTAAGTAATATGGGTTTAAAGATTTTGTTCATAGGCTTAATTCAATTAAAAAGCCCAACAATGCCTAACACTTCTAGAAACATATTCTAGAAAAATCTTTGTAAATATCTAAGTAAAAGATGTGGTCATAAATATGGTATTGTGTCAAGTAGATTATGTGGCTTTAAAAACTTCATCTAGAATATTCTATGAAAATATCTAGTCCAAATATGTGGTCTAGAAATGTCATCTAAATATGTGGTCTAGAATTCTCTAGAAAAATGTGTGATCTAGAAGTTTCATGTAACCCCTATATAAAAGGGTAGGATCTTTCCATTTTGTAATAAGCCAAGTGTGTAAGTGTTGAATTTGAGAAATACAAGTTTCATTTTGTTCACTTACTTCTTCCTATTAGTGTTGTTCTTCCTAAAAGCCTTAGCCAATCCAAGTTAGGAAATCTCTCTTTCCTCCAACAAACTGGTATCAGAACCCTAAGGTCCTTGTGAAAAATGGCAAGTGGGATGATTCCTTTTCAAATCCCACAACTCAATAAGAATAACTACGACAATTGGAGCATAAGGATGAAGGCATTGTTCGGGTCGCAAGATGCATGAGAGATTGTAGAGAAAAGCTACGGGAGCCACAAGACGAGGTCACTCTATCCCAAGCACAAATGGATAGTTTGAAGGATGCAAGAAAAAAGGACAAGAAGGCGCTCACCCTCATCTATCAAGCATTAGATGAAGTCATGCTCAAGAAAGTAGCTTGTGCTACTACGAGTAAGGAAGCATGGGAGATCTTGCAAAACTCGCATAGAGGAGTAGAGAAGGTGAAAAAAGTTCGACTCCAAACACTTCGAGGTAAGTTTGAAGCTTTACATATGAAAGAATGGAATCAATTTCTGATTACTTTTCAAGAGTATTAGCCATTGTGAACCCATTAAAGAGAAATGGAGAAAAGTTGAGCGACACTCGAGTAATTGAAAAGATAATTAGGTATTTAGATTCTAAATTTGACTACATAGTTGTAGCCATTGAGGAATCTAAAGATATAGATAGTATGAATGTCGATCAACTCATGAGATCTTTACAAGCCCATGAGGAAAGACTAAAGAAAAAGGTGAAAGAAAAGCCATTAGAACAAGCTTTTCAAACAAAACTCACCTTGAACGAGGGTGAATGAAGGTTTGGCAATAGGAGAAGCCAAAGAGGAAGAGAACATGACCAAGATCAAGGAAGAAATGCATTTTACAAGGAGGAAAGAAGTCAAAGCTCGTTTTTCACTAAAGGTTGTGGAAGAGGTACGAGGCAGAATGAAAGGCCAAGGTATGACAAATCTCAAGTTAAATGTTACAATTGTAAAAAACTTGGTCATTATGCTTCAGAATGTAGAAATATTACTAACCAAGTTGAGGAGAAAGCCAACTATATGCTAGTCGGAAAAATGAAGTGGATCCTACACTATTATTGGTTTACAAAGGTGAAGAAAACAGGAAAAAGACCACTTCGTATTTGGATATGGGAGCAAGCAACCATATGTGCAGAAAAAAAAACATGTTCGTGGAGCTCGATGAATCGATAAGCTGTAATATTACTTTTGGAGATGAATCTAAGATCCTCATGAAATGCAAAGATAAAATCTTGATCAACTTGAAGAATGGTACGCATCAATTTATCTCAAATGTCTACTATGTGCCGAATATGAAGAATAACATTCTGAACTTGGGACAACTCTTAAAGAAAAGTTATGATATTCATTTGAAAGATCATAGTCTTTCAATAAGAGATCGGAAAGAAAATTTGATTGTCAAAGTCCCCATGACAAAAAATATAATGTTTACATTAAGTATTCAAAATGATGTTGCTAAATGCTTAAAAGTTTGTTTTAAAGATTTATCTTGGCTTTGGTACTTGAGATTTGGGCATCTTAATTTTGGAGGCTTGAAGTTGTTGAGTAAGAAGAAGATGGTGAAATGTTTGCCTCCAATAAATCATGCGGATCAACTATGCGAAGGATGCTTGCTTGGAAAGTATTCGAGGAAAAGTTTCCAGAAAGAAGCATCTACAAGAGCAAAGAAACCCACTAGAACTTGTACACTCGGCTGTTTACGGGCCAATCAATCCAAGCTCTTTCGATAAAAACAATTACTTTGTTCTTTTCATTGATGATTTTAGTAGAAAGAGTTAGGTCTATTTTCTCAAACAAAAATCAGAAGTTTTTAGGACTTTCCAGAATTTTAAAGCTCTTTTTGAAAAAAGAAAGTATAGCATAAAAGTCATGAGATCGGATAGATGAACAGAATTTACCTCCAAAGAGTTTGAGAAATATTGTGAGGAGAATGGAATTCGTCGCCCATTGACGGTTCCATACTCTCTACAACAAAATAGAATAGCCGAAAGAAAGAATAGATTCATTCTTAATATGGCCCGCTGCATGCTCAAAGTAAGAGATTGCCTAAAAAAATTTGGGTTGAAGCTATTAATTGTGTTGTGCACCTTTCTAATCGATCGCCTTCTAGAAGTGTGTGGAATAAGACACCACAAGAAATATGGAGTGGAAGGAAGCCCATCATCTCTCACCTACGAGTATTTAGGAGCATTGCATATGCTTATGTACCGGATCAAAAGCGGTCTAAGCTAGATGACAAGTGTGAAATGTATGTTTTTATCGGCTATGACTCTTGCACTAAAGGCTACAAACCATATAATCCAAGCAAGGAGAAGATCACCATAAGTAGTGATGTCGAGTTCGATGAAGAAGAAGCTTGGGATTGGGGTGTCTAAGAAGAAGACTACTACTTCTTGCCATATTTTGAGGAAGAAGAGCAGAAGAATGGAGAGTAGCAAGAGCCTACCAGTCCACCTCCATCACCTGCTCATGGAGATACTTCACCATCATCTTCACAAGAAGAAAGCTCAACCGAAATGACACCACGGATGAAGAGCTTACAAGAACTATATGAGGTAACAGAAAATCAAAATGATCTTACATTTTTTTGTCTTTTTACCGATTGTGAGCCAATAGGGTATGAAGAAGCAGCGCAAAATAAAAGATGGAAAGATGCCATAGATGAAGAGATTAATGCTATTGAGAAGAATGACACATGGGAGTTGACGACTCTTCCTAAAGGAAAGGGAGCAATCAGAGTCAAGTGGTAGTACAAGGCAAAGAAAAATGCTAAAGGAGAAGTGGAAAGATACAATGTAACATTGGTTGCCAAATGCTACAACCAACAGTCGAGGATTGAGTATGAAGAGGTATTTGCCACAGTTGCTCGCTTGAAAATCATAAGATTAATTATCTCTCTTGCCGTTCAGAATAAGTGGAAGATTTTTCAAATGGATGTGAATAAACTTTCTTAAAAGGTTATCTTGAAGAAGAAGTTTACGTAGAGCAACCAATGGGCTATAAAATAAAAGGGCATAAAGGTAAAGTCTTAAAACTCAAAAAAGTCTTATATGGGTTGAAGCAAGCTCCATGAGCATGGAATAGCAGAATTGACAAGTACTTTCTAGAAAACGACTTCACAAAATGTCCTTACGAGTATACCCTTTACACAAAAGTAAATGAGAAATGAGATATCCTACTTGTTTGTTTGTATGTGGATGATCTTATATTTACAGGAAAAAATCTAAGTATGATCACTGAATTTAAGAAGGCCATGACTAAAGAATTCGAGATGATGGATGCCTTATGACCTACTATCTTGGGATTGAGGTAAAGCAAATAGAGGATGGAATATTCATCTCACAAGAAGGGTACGCAAAAGAAATTTTGAAGAAATTCAACATGACAGATTGCAAGCCTGTATGCACCCCCTCCGAATGCCGAACTAAGGTATCGAAATATGATGAATGTGAAAAAGTGGATCCAACACTTTTTAAGAGTCTTGTCGGAAGTCCACGATACTTGACATGCACAAGACTAGATATCCTCTTTGGGGTTAGGCTCATCAGTCGCTATATAGAGACATCCACCATGACCCATATGAAGGCAGCAAAAAGGATTCTTCGCTACATCAAAGGTACGATTGACTATGGCTTAGTCTATTCATCATCTAATGAATTCAAACTTATTGGATATGGTGACAGCGATTGGGACGGAGACACTGATGATAGAAAGAGTACTACGAAGTATGTGTTCTACTTGGGCGACACTGTATTCACTTGGAGCTCGAAGAAGCAATCGATCGTGGTGCTATCTACATGTGATGCTGAATATGTTGCAGCTACATCAAGTGTTTGCCATGAAATTTGGCTTAGAAATTTGTTGAAAACATTTGGAGTCTCTTAAGAAGAACAGACCGAGATCCATGTTGACAACAAATCAGCACTAGTATTGGCAAAGAACCAAGTATTCTACGATAGAAGCAAGCAGATAGATACAAGGTATCACTTCGTTAGACAAAGCATTGCAAAGAAAGAAGTGCAGTTGATGTAACCTCTCAGGAACAAATCGTCGTCATTTTCACTAAGCCACTCAAGCATGACGTGTTCCGCAAGCCAAGAACTCTACTTGGAGTAACAAAATCAAGTTTAAGGGGAATGTTGAGAAGTAAACTTGATTTTTGGACTAAGTATTATGGGCTAAAAGATTTTACTCATAGGCCCAATTTAATTAAAAAGCCCAACAAAGCCTAACATTTCTATAAACATATTCTAGAAAAATCTATGTAAATATCTAAGTAAAAGACATGGTTATAAATATGGTAATGTGTCAAGTAGTTTATGTGATATTAGAAACTTCATCTAGAATATTCTAGAAAAATATTTAGTCCAAATATGTGGTCTAGAATTTTCTAGCAAAATGTGTGGTCTAGAAGTTTCATGTAACCCCTATATAAAGGGGTAGGATCCCTCCATTTTGTAACAAGTCAAGTGTGTAAGTGTTGAAGTTGAGAAATACAAGTTTCATTTTGTTCACTTACTTCTTCCTATTAGTGTTGTCATTCCTAAAAGCCTTAATCAATCCAAGTTAGTAAACCTCTATTTCCTCCAACAATTTTCCGTTGCCAAATTGAATAGTCACATTGTTTAGAAAAAAATCCTCAAATCAAAATTAGTATTAACCATTTCGAGAAAATTGTTATTAGATTTTTGGAAAATAATTTATAAGTAACAAAAGTAGCACAAGTTGATAATAGATGAACCACACACGAAATGAAGTAGAAGAAACATAAATTGTTACAAACTTCACTGTACATAATATTTCATAAAAATCAAATATTTCTCAAGAAAAAACAACAGAACAGTTATAAGTCGAGATCTTTTAATTTAAGGAACTCAAGATTTCATGAGAATCTTGTTCTCAGGTTAAAGGATCCAATCAAACAGATCTTGGAAGTCTGGGACAGTATATACAAAGAGTAATGTACAAACAATTTAACAAGAACTTATAATGTTATCAAATATATCAAATGGATTTAAAGAACTAGGTTATTAGAAATGGCAAACCAAACAAACAAATTATGTTCGTAATGCAGAAGAGCGTTCAAGTGCCTCTGATACCATTGCTAGGCGCAAAAGCTTGTTTGTTAAAAAATAATACCGGAATCGAACAATCATAATAGTACAGAAACATAAGGAACACCAAAAATTGTACACGGGGTTCGGGCAAACCTATATTCCCGGAGCTCCACAATATGAGGATGCTCGTCTGCATAGTATTACTAGAAATTGTTGCAAGAATGTACAGAAGTTCTCTTGAATCTCGCAAATAAGAAGATCGAAGAATACAACCATTAACTCTTTCCCACTTTTCAAATTTTGACTCAACCTTAAAATTCAACATGTGATCACTCTAATCTATACAGAAGATCACAAGTAACCAGAGTTCAAAATCAAGTGAAAGAGATCGTTCACCTCTCTACCCAAATCATAATTACAGAGATAAGAAGAAAAATCAAGAGACAAAAATGCAGTCCAAAAATATCAGAAAAGTCCAAAACCCTAATTTTCTGCTTATGGTAATTATACCACAAATCTGAACCATCAAAATGGAGTGCCAAGATTAATCCTCAACATAAGCAGCACATTTCCAGTAACCAAGTAAAAAAAAGCAAAATAGAAACACACTTTTATACGTATATGTAAAATTGATCCACCATAATGCACTGAGAAGGAAAGTAAAGAATGTTGAGAATAAATTAGTAGTTTGAAACTCTATCTCAGATGAGTGATATTTTAGATGTATTTACTAAACAAAGAATTAAACAATATCTCACACACCACATTTAAATGCTCTAACTCAAATTAATGTCCTGGAAGACAATTAGTTAATATTACACTTGCTAAATTTATGACATGCCTAAAGTGTGATGATATTTGTTTCTAATACAAAAATTTCCAAAATGAAATGAAGCACTTAACAAATATGGTCCCATTAAGGAGGTATGCTTTTGATGAGTATTTAGTTATAACAAAATATAAAACTTCAGAAAATGTTCCAAGTACCTGAAACGTTGAAAATTAAAATATCTTTATAAGCTGTCGTTATACAAATTTATTGAAATGTTCCAACCACAAATGTGCCTACAAAATTTTTTTGTCTGCAAAGATTTTTCCCCACAAATTCTTACCTTTCCCTACAAAAAATATTTGTAGGGAAAACATAAAATTTTTGTAGTGAAAAGAAATAAAATCAAAAAGAAAAAGTTGTCGACAATATTTTCATACATAATGTATAGCAAGGATATCGAAATAAATTTATTGAAGTATATTAATCGAAGAAATAATTGATAAAATAAAATGACGTAATCCTAGCAAAACTACATTTACTAGAGAAACCTAAAATTTTTGTATCTACCGCCCGAACATCTAAAGGTGTATAATACAAAATGAAAATGAAAAAAGCAAAGTCGTAATATGAAAATTACGACTCTTTACATAATGAATATTGCGAAGGCTTGTATAAATAGATAAATGACATATTGTGGAATCATAAGCCTCTATTTTTTTAGTTTGACAATGCATGAAATTTGGTGTACATATAATAAAGGGATAATTGCAGGGAAAGCTCCAAACCTTTGAGACACTAGCAAACTTTCCACAAACCTTTGATTTGTTGAAGTCGTCACCACTAACATTTACAAACGTTGCAGGTGAAGCCCTTTTCGACAATTTATATTCACAATTCTGTTAGTTGACAAAAAATTTAACTTTGACCATATTTTAATATTTTAAAAATGAGTAAAATGGTAACTTTCCATTTATCAAATTAAATAATTAAATAAAAAAAAACACACAGTTATCTTCTTCCTCTCACCCCTTACTTACCCCCACCCGAAACCCAAACCCAAACCCAAACCCAAACCCAAACCCAAAATCAACCCTAAAGTCTCAACATCTTGTCTGAGTGTATCATTTTCTACTTATAAACATAGAATCTTTTTCTTGGAGCATTCAATATCAGAATCCTCGATTGAAATCTCATTTTCAAGAACTGGGACAATGGCAGCGAATGCTCTGAGAAGCTTATGTTCCAAGAGTTCAATTTTCAAGAGGGACTCTTGTTCACGTAACTCTTCGACAAGACAGAGGAATTCGGTGACGTCCGGAGGACCGGGCTGCACCTGAGTGGAGGAGCGGGAAAAGTAAACGCCAAAAGAGTGAGAAAACCTGGAACTTGATCCCTTCTGTGGTTGTTGCGGCCTCTTTGCTGAACTTGGTGTAGATAAAAATGGCGGTTTAGGAGATGAGTATGGTTTTTTATTTGGGTTTATCGGCAATCTTTGAAATCCCATTGCAGCATTTACTTTTCCAGCAACCATTGTTGCACCATGAAACTAGTATCACCTCTCTAATCTATCTTAAATACCTCAAATGGCTTCACTGTCGGACTCTGAGACTAAGTCTGAGAATTCACGATCACCAATATTGAGGAACGATTGTGATAGAGTGGATGATGGTGGCCGGTAGCACGTGGTTGTGGAGGTGGAGGTGGAGGTGGAGGTGGAGGTGGAGGTGGAGGTGGTGGTGGTGGTTGGGTGGATTTTGGGTTTTAGGTGGGGGTGGGGGTGAGTGGAAGAAGATGACTGTGTGTGTGTTTTTTTAATTTAATTATTTAATTTGATAAATGGAAATTTACTGTTTTGGGTTTTATTTTTGAAATGACTGTGTGTGTGTTTTTTTTAATATTGTCAAAGTCAAATTTTTTACTGTTTTGCCCATTTTTATCAACTGACAGAATTGTGGATGAAAACTGTCCAACAGACATTTACTCTCAAAATAATACTTTGATATGTATGAAACTCTTAAAGAGATCAACAAGAGCTATTTTTCAAATCATGTTACCATAGTCATCAAATGTTGATAAATATCTCATATGAAGATAGTGTTATTTGAAGGCAATAAGACAAAACGAGACATGCATCACCAGAATTGCAATATTGAAGATATCGACGTATAAGACATGGATAGCTCAATATAAGAATTTTCATTTATTAAAATCAAGGAGAACGGAGTTGTAGTCTTTTTCCTTTGTTGTACTATTTTTCCTTTACTCAAATTTTGTTCTATTGAGGTTTATTTAACAATGTTTTAACGAGACATATATTTTGTAATGTTTCATTCAAGGAAAAGTATTGTAAATAGTATGTTTATTAGTGAATGATAGTTATATCCCTTCATTCCAATTTAGTATTACCATTGTATTCCTTTTAGCTCTAATTATTTTCTATAAATATAGGACTTTGATCTCAATAATACACACAAGTCTATGGACTCTTTATTCTTCTCTATTTTCCTCTCTAGGTTGTAATGATTATTACATTTTGTTGGCATCTCTATTATCATATTTATTGTACTAAATAATAATATAGTGGATCCCAAAGAATAAATTTGGGTGATATGTTAATCACAGGACGTAATAATGAGATGTATATATATATATATATATATATATATATATATATATAGGGCTTGTTTGAGTCCCTATTTTTTGTTTTTTTCAAAAAAACATTTTGTTATTGTGTTACGACGAAGAATGTATGGTTAAAAATTTAAAAAAAAAATTTAATTTATATTTAATATTATTTTATAGAAAAAAATGTGGTTGAAATGGGGTTAAATCACTAATGAAGAATGTAGGAGCGGATCTATGGAAAATTTCAGGACAGACTAATACGCAAAAAAAAAATTTAAAAATCACATAAAAAAATGTCCTTAAAAATTTTTTTAATGAACATTTGGGCTAGAGGGACGGGCTCTAGCACCACTCAACCCATCCCTAGATTCGCCTCAAGAAGAATGTATTTTGATGGAAAAAATGGGGCTCACAAGGGATTAATTTATTGATTGATTTTTTAACTGTTCTTAGCTATATAGGCTGCTGAAAATGAGACACTATTAAAAGTCAAAATAGGCTTGTACATATTGCACTTGGAAGAGAGTAGTTGTTCTTACAAAACTAGAGGTGGGAATGCTTCAATATGCTTGTTAAATAAACAAGTTCATCAGATGATCTGTCTTAAAGATTTCATGTGGATGACTATCTCAGAGTTAAATGTGATTCTTTTCAATGGTGCTATTTGATACCGATTCGTATGACAGGAATCGAAAATGGATGAAAGATCAAGAAGGAATTCATTACTCTTAGATAGTAAAAAATATTAATGCCTCGCAAAATCCAATTGAGCCAAAAAAATCCACGACAAGTTTCAAATGCAGGTTTGGTAAGTTTTTATCATGGAGGTTCCACAAAATGGTATGTTTTTGTATAGATATTCCATGTACTTAATGGTGTACGCACTAGAATTTTCACTACGACTAATATAAAATGAAATGAGTCATCAGAAAGGTAGTACATAATAAGTGGATTCATCGATATGATAATTTCAATGGTAACTAACAAATTACAATATAGTGATATACATCACGACGTCTGAAGATAAACTTTTGTATGCAAAGAGGCATGCTCGCAAAGATGTTTCAACCCTTGGTTATATTAACAAAAATCCTCAAGAATAACCCAAACAAAAAGCATGCAGTAATTTGCCATATGTTCTTTTTTATAGTATAAGCACTGGTAATCTTACGCGGAAACCTTTGAAGATTTTTCAACGACACACCTCTATTTAATTTACTCATCAGTTAACCAGTACAACCAGGGGAAGACCCTGTGCAGGATACTGATTTTTGGGCCACCCTCACAGCCCATGTTTAAAAAAAAAAAAAAAAAAAAAAAAAAATCTGAAATGGGCCAAACGATTGGCCCAATCTTATAACAAAGTAACAAACCCTTCTCGTAATCCTTAACAGAATCAGCCGGCTGCAGCAGAATGCCTGGCCTCCCATTTCCACCTTTACACTAACACCACTATCAGGTATGCTTTTGATTTATTGTGTGAATTTGTTTGGTATTGACACTTTGTTGTCAAATAATTTAATTTGTATATTGTGGTTTCTATTTAGTTGGTCTAGTTTAGTGAAAATCTAATTAGACATGTGATGAAAATATTAAAATAGTTTGGCATGTACTAACCTAGGGGAGTGGCAAGTGGTGTTTGGTAGAGTATCTACCATATCTTTCTCTATATATATTTCCATTGTGGGACTCGAGATGTATGTGAGAATACAAGAAAATCAATACAAAGAAATTATTCAAAATGTAGTCTCTAAGTTTCTTCCTCTCCTCTGCTGGTGCAAAACCAGCAAGTGAAAATGTTTGTGTTTAAATGTTTTATTATTCATATTTTATTGTTCATGTTTATGTTTTATTGATGTTTAATCACTGCCATTCTTTCCCCATTTATGAAACCACATTTTTTGTTGTGTTTATCTCCCACTCCCAACTCGATCCTCAATTTCTTCATGCTTTAGAAAATGATATCAGAACTTCCGCATTTACAAAGAATCTTATGATTCTTTTATATTTTAACATGGTATCAAAACCTAAAATGATCTTAAGGGGCCAACAAAAAATGCTTCAAAACGGTGCCAAAATCTGAACTAAAAAATCAATTTCATCACCCCTTTTGTCTTGGTATTTTTATCATTTTTTCAAACACTCTTGAACAGAGTTGCCACATTAGTTGTTTCAGCTCAAACCTAGGAAGATCCATAGATAATCAGGCCCAATTAACAGTAACTAAACAACCTGTTTTCAAGCATTTTTTTCAGTGTAAAAAAAAAAGTGACCATTTCTCGAGCTCTTCCTTCACAGGTTGTAACATTTCTTTTATGCTTTAGCAACCCTCCCTAGTGATTTTAAAAAGTGGCTGGAAGCACATTGGATCAGCAGCAGCCACTCCAGAAACCTTGTAGAGACAACGCTCTTAACAATTGCTCAAGAACTCTTGGATAAAACCAGTTTAAAGGTACTGTGTTTCTGGTGGTGCAAATGGCCATTGAAACCTTGGAGTGACAGCCTGAAATATGGCTTAAGGATCCTTGGAAAAAATCAGGTGAAAGCTCTCCCTTGTGGCCTTAAAAAGTAGCTAAGAACCTGTGTTTCAATGTTGCAAAATGTTGGAAAAATCTGAGGCGTACCAGCAGCCTTCATTGTGTTAAATGGCTGATCGCTTGTTCAAAGAAAAATGATCATTTTGATCTTGTAGATCTTGCAAAGGATCTTGAAAGTATTGTTCAAAGTTGAGAAACCATACAAGGAAAGTTAAATGTTGAAGGAGAAGCTGAAATCAGCTAAAAATCGTGTTTAAAATGGCTGAATTTCAGTGAAGAAACTAGTGATTAAATGGCTAAAAATCCGGTATTGAAAAGCTCAAAATCCGGTAAGTGCCAAAACAAAGTTATATCCGGGATGCAAACCAAAAAATCCGGTAAGCCATCATTGCTGAAATTCGGTAAGTGCCAAGAATATGCTGAAATCCGGTATGCATTGAAAAAAAAATCCGGTAAGTTGGCTAAATCCAAATCCGGTAAGCTAAAGCTAAATCCGGTAAGTCTCAAACTAAAAATACGGTATTGTATCAAAATTTAGAAAAATCCGGTATTTCAAATGGCACAATTTCAGCAACATTTCAGCAGGTTGTGGCCAGAAAAATGAAGAAAATGAAGAAAAAAATTGGTGAAGAATGGATCGATTCTTTTTGAAGAACTTTGACACACAACAAATTTGTTTTTCCAAGCTAAGTGTCAAATGGGAGTTTATTGGGTATTGACACTTTGTTGTCAAACAAATTAATTTGTATATTGTGGTTTCTATTTAGTTGGTCTAGTTTAGTGAAAATCTAACTAGACATGTGATGAAAATATTAAAGTAGTTAAGCCTGTACTAGCCTAGGGGAGTGGCAAGTGGTGTTTGGTAGAGTATCTACCACATATTTCTCTATATATATTCCCATTGGGGGACTCGAGATGTATGTGAGAATACAAGAAAATCAATACAAAGAAATTATTCAAAATGTAGTCTCTAAGTTTCTTCCTCTCCTCTGCTGGTGCAAACCCAGCAGAGTGAAAATGTTTGTGTTCATATGTTTTATTGTTCATGTTTATGTTTTATTGATGTTTAATCACTGTCATTCTTTCCCCATTTATGGAACCACATTTTTTGCTGTGTTTATCTCCCACTCCCAACTCGATCCTCAATTTCTTCATGCTTTAGAAAATGATATCAGAACTTCCGCATTTACAAAGAATCTTTCGATTCTTTTATATTTTAACAGGATTAATTTAATTTAACTATTAAATTTTTTGAAATGGATGGTTGCAAAAAATAATTTATAATTGTGCATCTAGTCTCCTAATTTCATAACATGTATAATGTGTTGGATAGTGTGATTAATTTGAATCCTTTTGTCATGCTTCAAAATCTTAATTATGCATTTTCTTTAACTTAAATTAACAGTTGTTTATTTTATAGTGAAAAAAGTCATAAAAATATTTTATAAAAGATCACAAAGTGACTAGACAGTTTATCTCAGTCTATTAATATGGTACATCAACCACCACCGGTTTGTGCGGGTTGTAGGCCAGACCACATCACTACAAGTTGCCCTTCAATCTCCATAGATGTAAACCAGCTCGAGGAAATTAGCTATGCACGAAACTTTTAGAGGCAGAAGAACAATCCACACTCCAACACTTACAATCCAGGGTGGATGAATCATCCAAATATTTCATGGTCTAACAATCAAGGACAGGAACAATGAGGGAATTATCATAATAGACCACTAGGGTTCCAATTGATGCATCAGTAGAAACAACATCAAGATAGGAAGCCCTCATTGGAAGACCTGCTCTCTCAGTATATTACCAAGGCTGAGACTAACTTTCAGAACCAGCAAACCTCTATCAAGAACTTGGAACAACATGTAGAACAGACAGCGGCTGCATTATTAGGAGAACTCAGGGGACTTTGCTTAGCAATATAGAGATAAATCCAAAGGAACAAGTCAAAGCCATCACTACATGCAGTGGAATTCAATTACCAGAAATACACGTGAAAATGCCAGCTACTATTACAGAAAATGTACTTAACATGGGTGAGGAGCATGTGGATTAGTTTGATAAAGCCACACAAGAAAATTCAATCGATTCTTTAGACAGTCCATAGGTTAAAACAATCGTTCCTATCAAAGCTTATGTACCTCCGATTCCATTCTCTCTGAGATTGTAGAAACAAAAGCTTGACAAGCGGTTCACAAAGTTTTTGGATGTGAACAAAAGGTAGCATATCAACATACCATTTGCAAAAGCCTTAGCTCAGATGCCTAGCAATGCTAAGTTCATAAAAGACATACTATCGAACAAGAGGAAGCTGGGGGATCATGAAATGGTCATGCTTATAGAAGAGTGAAGTGTAAGAATTCAAAAAAAAGTTACCACCAAAATTAAAAAATTTAGGGAGTTTTACCATTCCTTACAATATTGATAACAAATATATAGATAAAGCATTATGTGATTTATGAGCATGTATTAACTTAATGACTTTATCTCTTTTGAAGAAATTGGGTTTATTATGTGATTTATGAGCAAGTATTAACTTAATGACTTTATCTCTTTTCAAGAAATTGGGTTTGGGAGAAGAAAAATTCCACTACAGTCATATTGCAGTTGGTCGACATATCGATAAAACACCCATGAGGCATCGTGCTGACATCTTGGTGAAGGTGAACAAGTTTATATTCCCTGCAAACTTTGTTGTCCTAGATATGGAAAAAGATAAGGGCATCCCTCTCATATTGGGTCATCCATTTTTGGCTACTGGTAAAGCTCTAACAGATGTACAGAAGGTGTAACACCTCGAGTTTTAAATTATATTTTTCTATAGGCTAAATTTAATATTGATCTTTAGCAGATGAAATAGTCTATGTCTAGCCTTGTCGTCACGCTAAAGTTCAAAAGGTTGAAGTGATAAACGTGACCCACTTATTTGCATAAATGATTTATTTTGCTTACGTGTACTTTTAGAATTGATCGTAAATTATTTGGATCGAATATCTAAGTATTCTAGAAGTTGATAAAAATATATCGATATTATATTCATTTTGAAACTCGTGCTAAATAACATAAATTAACTCAAGAAAAAATAATTTTGAATTAGTCATATTCGAATTATTTTGATAAAAAAAAAGTAATCTAAACTCTATATTTTATTAATAAAAAAAAATGGGAAGAGGTAATTTCAATGGCACACGTTCTTGGAATTTGAAGAAGCATAATCATTCATTATTTTATATATAATAAATCTATTTAAACTCAACCCTCCCATGTTTGATGGAAATATTAATTCCACTCACAAACGTCCACCATAATTGATTTGACATAAAGAATAAATTTATTTAATCTATTGATAAAAACCTAACGTGTGGCGTTTGAGTTGATATAATTAATACAAGCAGGTATTATATATATAAAGCCCCCGTTTGGTTCTCATTTTTTCATCATAAAAATAAAAAATATGACCGTTATCCATCACATCTAATCGTCATATTTGACTTTACATCTCTTGTGTGGGACCCATAACGATTATATTTTTCATTCTCATTTTACAAAAAATATGTATCAAACGGGACCAAAATATGTTGGAAGTGTTTTCCTTACTTTTTCCTATGCACACGTTAACACACACTTATCAAAAGGGAGTATCATTTTGTTTCATCCACCACATTCAAATATTTCACAAATTAGATTCTCATCTTCTTACAAACATTCTACCCAATTTTAGTTATTGTCTCAAGAAAATATTTTTCAGAATTTTTGATATCAATTGAGGTAAGAATGCAGTGTGCAAATGTGATAAATTCTTATTTTCTTGATATTTATATAATTTTGGGCATAAAATACTTTAAGGCCTTCAAGTCGTTCACTATATTAAATCTTTCGGGATGGACCTTTTGGTCAATATATAAATCCTACAGGATATAGAAATTCTCACGAAATTCCTTGAGCTATTGGAATCGTGACCAATTTGCTCTAAATCCATGAAATGTCGGTATGTTATGTCAATTTATGTTTTATCATGTTAATAATAATATGCAGTATTTTTACTGAGTGTTTCAAAAATACTCACTCTTACAAAATTTTTAAATTAAAACGATCAGTGTGGACGCGTAGAAGTTTGGCCGAGTGATTCTCATGGGATCGTCAAGTAAAAGAAATGATTATTGCAAATCTTATTTTAAGAATAAATTTTATGTTGAATATTTTGCACAATATTTAATAGTTGTTCTTGTGTTTGAACATTTGACATTTTGTGTTAAATTCGAATTGATGGTTGAAAATCATAGTACTTCAATATTTTTATTTGATGTGAAAAATTTCCTTCACTTAAATTGTTTATTTATAATTATCAACTTATCGAACAAATTCAATTTGAATAAAAGTAGATTTTTCAAAAATAAAAAAAGAAGATTTTTGGTAATACTTCAAGTCTGTTTATAAAATAAAATTACTATAGATTTGGGGCGTTATAGCTTGGTGTCAGAGCTCAGATCTATCTTTTTGGAGACTGTAAAAGAATTTTTTTTATTTCTTTTCCCTTAATTTCAATTATCATTTACTTAATGGATCATACTGGTGTCGAAAGTATTGTTAATTTGCGTAGTTGCATGATTTGATGCTTACGGTTCTCAATAAATAAAAGGTTATGTTTTTCCTTTTCGTGACAAATTTTGATGCTAAACAATTGAAGTCAACATCTTTCCTGGTGTATACTTCTTGCCTTTTTTTTTTTTTTTTTTTTTTTTTTTTACAGCCACTGATACTGCCCTTTTTGGTTTGTTGGTTTATAATACGTTATTTTCTGCTAATTTAGGGCCTAGCTGCTTGTAGAATTTGGACTGACCTCACAAAATTATAGAATTGTGTACATCAAATTTGTACGACACATGTAAAGTGTGGTCAGGAGTCATGTACAAACAGTAATGATTTTAGATTAAGCTCAAGCTCCTAATTTTTTATTCTTAAGGTTAAGTCTAAATTTCAATTGCTCAACGGAGTGGTGAGTGCAAACCTGATAAAAAAAGTATATGATAGTTCTCTATGTGATGAGATTTTTACTAAATTTTAAACAAGCATTAAAATAAGACTCATGACATTTATCACTCGTCAATCAATTACTGTCTGACGTACCCAAGGTACGGAATAAAATACTATGTTCCGTTTTATTTTTCAAGCATGATTTATCGATCGTTTAATTTATGAATTGATTATAAAGTTTAGCATGAAATATGTTATTCATATTATTATTTCGTTTTAATATACATGAAGGTACAATGATTAGCCTTTATATTAAAACCACAAGAGCATAATGTAGTGTTTGATATCACTAACAAAGATAAAACATAATTGGACACTTGTGTGACAGACATCGTTAGAACTTATGAGACAGCTAGAAAGACCACAGCTTGTAGAGCAACATTTCACCGTAGGTCCAACATTCAGTCCTATGAGAATTACGTGACTGACCCGACTCGTTAGCTTGTCGAACACGTGCATGACGTCTATGAGAGATGTATGGAAGTTGTGGATGCAGAACTAGAGATCACGCATATCGAGGCTATGAATAACATCATACATTCACTTCCACCTCAATGGGAAAACATGAGAGTTATGGTTAGGGATGAGATGGTAGAAGGAAACCCTTCAGAGCACCCAAACACGATTGAGTTCACTATATATTGTCAAACCCTTCTAGATAGGTGGAGTGAGAGCTTAGAATCCCAATCGGAGATAGTAAATGAACTTGAAGACGAGGCCGAACTTTAGCCTGAGCCGGAGCCAAAACCTCAGGTTGAATCGGACCCAGAGGAAGCCCCCGAGTGGGAACATGCTGATGACGACTTTGGGTTGGAGTTAAAGAATGATCATGAGCATGAACCTGAGCCACTGGTTGAGATTTACATAGAGTCCGGGCCTGAGGTAGAAGACTCATCCGAAGATGAAGCTCCACTAAAGAAGATTCGCAGGATTCATAGAAATTAGAAACTTAGAACCTATTTCCTCTGCACTGTGAAATTTTTCTTCCCCTTATGTTGCTGGGGAATAAAATTATCGAACTATTGTGTATCCTGATTTCATAGAATATTATTAATAAGATTCACATTTTCCTTTGAACATATTGAGCCACTTTGTTGTCCAACATTTCTATGACAAGATTTATTTTGTTGATATAAGGGAAATGACTGGACGACAAAACCAAACAGCTATGTTTAGGGATCAGATGAGAGCAGTGCATAACCGAATAAAGGAAATGGATTCAAACAATTTAAGAGGCTCAATACAGGATTAAGATCAGGCAAACCAAATACAGTTACTCCATGATGCCCTAAATGCAACAAGACCCATAGAGGAGAGTGCTTATTAGGGAAAAATGCGTGTTATCGATGTGGCCAGGTAGGGAATTTTGCCCCAGACTGCAAAGCATATCTACCTAAAAAAACTATGAGAATGGCAATAAAGTGAAAGCCAAAGTCTTTGCTTTAACCCGAGAAAAAGCAAAAGAGGATTCGAACGTAATGGCAGGTATTCTATTAATATCTGAACTACTTGCATATGTTCTTATAGACACAGGAGCTACTCAATCATTTATCTCTACTGCATTTGTGGCTAAATCATGTACTGCATGTGAGAATCCATTAGTGTTCTAGAAATTTCCATCCCATCCGGTAGAATTTTGAACACCAACCAGATCGCTAGAGCGGTAAAGTTAGAAATGAATGGAAAAGAATTAAAACCTGATCTATACCTTCTAGACATGAACGACTTCGATGTTATTTTACAAATGGACTGGTTAGGAACAACCATGCAACCATTAGATGTTTTGAAAAAGAAGTAATATTTCAAAAGCCTGGGAAGGAAGAGTTTTGATTTTGTGCTATACGAGTTAAGTTTTTACCTCGTTTCGTGTCAGCCATGAAGGCAGGAAAGATGTTAAAGAAAATATCTTGCTAGAGATTTCTAGTGACTATACATGGAACTCAACAATCGGAGCTTACTATTGATAGTGTGCCGATTGTACAAGATTTCATTGATGTATTCCCTGAGGACTTACGTGGCGCAACACCTGATAGGAAATTGGAATTTACAATTGACCTCGTACCTGGAGCAACTCCAGTGTCTAAAGCTCCATACAGGATGTCGCCAAAAGAACTACAAGAATTAAAGATATAGTTACAGGAATTGTTGGATAAAGGTTACATTCGACGAAGTACACTCCTTGGGGTACACCAGTCTAGTTTGTAAAGAAAAAAAGATGGATCGATGAGGTTGTGCATCGATTATAGGGAATTGAATCGATTGACTATCAAGAACAAATATCCCCTTCCTCGGATTGATGTTCTCTTTAATCAGTTGAAGGATGGAACTGTATTTTCCAAGATTGACTTGAGGTTAGGTTATCATCAGTTGAAAATAAAGGTGGATTACATTTCAAAGATGACATTTAGAACTCACTATAGTCATTATGAGTTCACGATAATGCCTTTCGGATTAACAAATGCTCCTGCAGTATTTATGGATTTGATTAATAGAGTATTTCATCAGTATCTAGATCAATTTGTCCTCGTCTTCATCGATGACACTTTGGTGTATTCCAAGAATAAGGATCAACATGAAGAACAACCAAAGATAGTGTTGGAAACACTACGAAGGGAGAAAGTGTATGCCAAATTCAAGAACTGTAAATTTGTTCTTGATTGTATAGTCTACCTTGGTAATGTTGTTACGACACAAGGGATTGAAGTAGACTCTAGTAAAGTTGAAGCGGTAACCAACTGGTCCAGACCAATGAATGTAGGTGAAGTTCGTAGTTTCTTGGGACTAGCCGGTTATTATCGGATATTCATTTAGGGATTCTCCAAAATAGCTAGGCCGTTGACCCAACTAACTAAGAAAGGCGTAAAATTTCAATGGAATGAAAAGCGTGAGAAGAGCTTTCAAGAACTAAAATAGAAATTAGTTACAACTCCAGTCTTAGCTATACCAGAGGATTCTGATGGATTCGTCATATACAGTGATGCCTCCAGTCAGGGTTTGGGATGTGTGTTGATGCAATTTGAAAAGGTGATCGCTTACGCCTCGAGACGATTAAAACAACATGAGCAAAACTACCCTACCCATGATCTTGAGTTGGCGGCGATAGTACATGCTCTAAAGATATGGCGTCACTACCTTTACGGGGAAAAATACGATCTTTATACGGATTATAAGAGCTTGAAATACTTCTTTACTAAAAAGGATTTGAATATGAGGCAGAGAAGGTAGTTGGAGTTAGTTAAGGATTATGACTTCACTACCTATTACCATCCGGGTAAAGCTAATGTAGTCGCGGATGCTCTTAGTAGGAAGACAGTGAGACAATTAGCAGTCTTACCCACAACTCAAGTGCAGTTGATATAGGAGTCGAGAAATTGAAATTGGAAGTTTTCGTTCCACCAGCTAAGGTTACTGCAAGGATTACAACATTAAATATTCAACCCACCCTTAGGGATCGAATCAAGATGCTCAAGACAATGACCCATTTTTTAGGAAAATTAAGGCGAAAGTCGATACAAGTAAAAAAAACGGTTTTGCAATAGCCAATGACAATGCTTTGACGTTCCGGGGAAGATTATGTGTACCAAAGGATGAAGGGATAAGAAAATAAATATTAGAGGAGGCTCAATATGACCCGTATGCTGCACATCCTGGTGGTACTAAAATGTACGAAGACCTTTGCGATATATTTTGGGGAAGGAATATGAAAAGGGGGGATTGGTTTCTTTGTTGAGAAGTTTATTGTATGTCAGTAAGTTAAAGCGGAACATCAAAGACCATCAGGACCATTAAATCCATTGAAAATTCTAGAGTAGAAATGGAAGCAAATAGCCATGGATTTTGTGGTGGGTTTTCCGAAGACCACAAAAGGACATTATGTCATCTGGGTAATTATGGACAGGTTGACAAAGTCGGCTCATTTTCATTCGATAAGAATGAACTATAGTATGTATCAATTTGCTCAATTATATGTTAAGGAAATTGTCAGGCTGCATGAAGTTCCAGCATCCATCATCTCAGATCGCGACCCAATGTTTACTTCTAAATTTTGGAAGAGCATGCAAGGAGCTATGGGGACAAAGTTGAATGTTAGCACTGCGTATCATCCTCGGTCTGATGGATAGTCTAAAAGGACTATACAGATCTTAGAAGATATGCTCCGTACATCTGTTTTGGATTTGGGAGGTAGTTGGGAATCACATGTATCATTAGT
The DNA here is from genome assembly GCA_019395295.1 of Osmanthus fragrans. Classification (NCBI taxonomy): domain Eukaryota; kingdom Viridiplantae; phylum Streptophyta; class Magnoliopsida; order Lamiales; family Oleaceae; genus Osmanthus; species Osmanthus fragrans. The sequence goes on along the minus strand of CM033348.1, from coordinate 10,355,946 downwards.
TGAGGTTGCATACATTAATAGTTTTTAGGCTACTATTGGCATGACTCCTTATGAAGCCCTCTATGGTAGAAGATGTAGATCCCCAGTTTATTGGGATGAAGTCGGAGAAAAATGAATTTTGGGTCCAGAAATTATTGAAGGACAATACAAGCAATTGATAAAATTAGAGACAGAATAAAGTCTGCTCAAGATAGACAGAAAAGTTATGCAGATCAATGAAGGAAATCAATAGAATTTAAAGTCGGTGAGAAAGTATTTCTAAAAGTGACACCAATGAAAGGGGTTCTTAGATTTGGCAAAAAGTGAAAGCTGAGACCTCAATTTATAGGACCTTTCGAAATTCTAGATAGAATTGGGAGTGTAGATTACTGTCTAGCATTCCCACCTAGACTATCAACAGTACATAATGTATCCCACGTATCAATACTTAGGAAGTATGTGTACGATCCCGAGCATGTAATAACATATGATTCATTGGAAGTACAGAAAAACCTCACGTATGAAGAGGTTCCTTTGAAGATTATCAAAAGGAAAATACATGCATTAAGAAATAAAGAAGTTGCATTGGTTAAGGTCTGATAGAAAAATCATGGAGTCGAAGAGGCTACTTGGGAGAAAGAAGATGAAATAAAAGCCAAGTATCTAGAGTTTTTCAGCTAAATAAGGTAATTTCAATGACGAAATTATTTTAAGGAGGAAAGGATGTACCACCCCAAGTTTTAAATTATATTTTTATATAGGCTAAATTTAATATTGATCTTTTAGCAGATGAAATAGTCTATGTCCAGCCTTGTCGTCACACTAAAGTCCAAAAAGTTGAAGTGATGGTCACTTATTTGCATAAAAGATTTATTTCGCTTACGTGTACTTTTAGGATTGATCGTAAATTATTTGGGTCGATATCTAAGTATTCTAGAAGTTGATAAAATATATCGATATTATACTTATTTTGAAACTCGTGCTAAATAACATAAATTGGCTAAAGAACAAATAGTTTTGGATTAGTCATATTCGAATTATTTTGATAGAAAGAAAGTAATCTAAACTCTATATTTTATTGTTAATAATAATAAAAATATGGAAACAGGTAATTTCAATGGCACACGTTCTCGGAATTTGAAGAAGCATAATCATTCATTATTTTATATATAATAAATCTATTTAAACTCAACCTTCCCAAGTTTGATGGAAATATTAATTCCACTCACAAACGTCCACCATAATTGATTTGACATAAAAAAAAAAAAAATTATTTAACCTATTGATCAAAACCTAACGTGTGGTGTTTGAGTTGATATAGTTAATACAAGGAGGTATTATATATATAAAATATGTTAGAAGTGTTTTCCTCACTTTTTTCCTATGCATATGTTAACACACACTTATTAAAAGGGAGTATTATTTTATTTCATCAACCACATTCAAATATTTCACAAATTGGATTCTCATCTTCTTACAAACATTCTACCCAATTTTAGTTATTGTCTCAAGGAAATATTTTTCAGAATTTTTGATATCAATTGAGGTAAGAATACAATTGCAAATGTTGTAAATTCTTATTTTCTTGATATTTATATAATTTTTGGCATAAAATACTTTAAGGCATTCGGGTTGTTCACTATGTTAAATCATTCGTGATGGACTTTTGGGTCACTATGTTAAATCCTTTGGGATGGACATTTTGGTCAATATGTAAATCCTACAGGATATAAAAATTCTTAAGAAATTCCTTGAGCTATTGGAATCGCGACCAGTTTCCTCTAAATCTATGAAATGTCGGTATGTTATATTAATTTATGTTTATATCATGTTAATAAGAATATACACGTATTTTTATTGAGTGTTTCAAAAATACTCACTCTTACTAAATTTTCATATTAGAACGGGTCGTGTAGATGCGTGAAAGATTGGCCGAGTAATGATCATAGGGTCGTCAAGTAAAAGAAATGATTATTGCAAATTTTATTTTAAGAATAAATTTTATGTTGAATTTCGTGCACAATATTTAATAGTTTTTAAATTCAGATTGATGGTTGAAAAATCATAGTAGTTTAAGATTTTTATTTGATGTGAAAATTTTCCTTCACTTAAATTGTTGGTTTATAATTATCAACTTATCGAACAAATTCACTTTGAATAAAGTAAGTTTTTTAAAAAAAAAAAAAAAAAGAAAAAAGAAGATTTTTTGTAACACTTCAAATCTGTTTATAAAATAAAAATGCAATAGATTTGGGTCATTACAGAAGTGTCAATTGATATTGAGATTAGATAAAGAAGAACTTGCAATCAATGTCTTCAAGGCATTCAAATTCCAAAACGAATTAGATTTATGTATACAGATAGATGTGATCAAAGAAGCAGTGACAAAGGCATTCAAATTGGACCACCTTCAAGATTCACTTGAGGCTTGCTTGGTGCACTCTTAGAACATACTACCTGAAAAAGCAGTAGAAGAATTCACTTTATGCTGTAATCTCGAATTCTCCTATAGATGAAAACGAAGATCGGCTATTGATGGTACTTCAGGATCACAATACAGCATTTGGGTGGACTATCTCTAATATAAAAGGGATCAACCCTTCTCTTTGTATGCATAAAATCTTGATGGAAGAAGATTACAAGTGTTCGGTAGAGCACCAACATAGATTTAATCCGACTGTGTAGGAGGTGGTGAGAAAAGAGGTTTTGAAGCTTTTGGATTCAGAGATCATGTATCCTGTATTTAACAATTATTGGGTCAACCAGTACAGGTAGTATTGAAGAAATTAGAGATCACTATGGTTCCAAATGATAATAACGAGCTCATTCCGACGCGCATAGTCACGGGTTGGAGAGTTTGCATTGACTATTGCAAACTCAACAACGCCACTCGGAATGACCATTTTTCTCTTCCGTTCAGTGATCAAATGTTGGAACAGCTTGCAGGGCATACATATAACTATTTTCTAGATGGATACTTGAAGTATAATCAAATTCTTATCACACCAGATGACCAGGAAACGACCATCTTTATTTGTCCCTATGGCACATAAGCTTATAAGCAAATGTCGTTTGATTTGTGCAACGTCCCAACCACATTTCAACGTTGTAAGATGTCAATCTTCTCAGACATGGTGGGGTATATTTTGAGGTGTTTATAGACAATTTCTTGATCTTTGGGATTTCATTCAAATAATGCCTTGATCACTTGGGATTGATACTACAACATTGTGAAGAGACCAGCATTGTGCTTTTTTAGGAGAAGTGTCGTTTTATGCTTCATGAGGGGATTGTGTTGGGACATCTGATATCAACTGGATTTATTGAGATTGACAAAGTACAAATAAAGGTAATTGAGTTAGCGTAAGGACAAGATTACACAGATAATTCACTGTGCTAGCAAAACTCTGGTAGAGGCTCAATTGAACTATGCTACTATAAAGAATGAAATTTAGTGGTAGTATTCGCCTTTGAAAAATTCATATTATATTTGATTGGGTCAAAGGTAATTGTGTACACAAATCACTTAGCATTGAAATATTTGATGAGCAAGAAGGATGCTAAACCAAGAGTCATTCGTTGGATACTGCTTTTGCAAGAATTTGATCTGGAGATTCGACACAAAAAAATGGAGTGAGAATGTTGTTTCAGATCATCTATCTCGCCTTGAATCATAGGAGTCAGACCCTGCAAAGGAGATCATGAAATTTTTCCAGATGAGACGCTCTTCTAGATTATCACTACACCATGGTACGCAGATTATGTAAATTATTTAGCTCGTTTTATCATTCACCGGAATATTCGAGTTATCAAACAAAGAAAATTTTCAATGATTTAAAATACTACTTTTGTGATTATACGCCCTTGTGTGTCGAAAGTAGAGCAGCATCAAGTGTTGAAATCATGTCACTCCACACCATATGGAGGTACCTTCACAGCAGTTAAGACAGCTGGAAAAGTACTAAAATTATGTTTTTGTTGGCCTACGTTGTTCAAGGATGTACATTACATGGTGAAAAATTCTGATAAATGCCAGAGGACTGGAAATATTTGAATAAGGAATGAGTTGCCCTTAAACAACATTTCAGAGGTTGAGATATTTGTTGTTTGGGGCATTGATTTCATGGGACATTTTCCTTCTTCCTACAGTCAATAATACATATTGGTGGCAGTGGATTACGTGTCCATATAGGTTGAGGATGTGGCTTTGCCAACTAAAGACGGTCGAGTGGTTATTCAATTCCTGAAGAAAAACATTTTCACGAGATATAACACCCCTAGAGTGGTTATTAGTGATGGTGGAAAGCATTTTTCCAACCACCTATTTGCTTCGTTGTTGGCTAAGTATAGAGTGAAACACCGTGTCTCGACTCCATATCATCATCAAACTATTGAGCAAGTAGAAATTTTCAACAGGGACTTAAAGAAGATTCTCAAAGCTACAGTAAATGCTTCACATAAAAACTGGGAAAAGATAGTAGACGATGTACTTTGGGCATATAGAACAACATTTAAGACTTCAATTGATATGTCTCCATATAGTTTGATATTTAGAAAGGCTTGTCATCTGCCGTTGAGCTATATCATAAGGCATATTGGGCAACACACTCGCTAAATTTCAATATGAGGGTAGAAGGAGAAAAGAGAGTTCTTCAACTTTATGAGCTCAATAAGTTTCATTTGGATTCATATGAGAATGCAAAGATTTACAAGGAAAGACCAAGAATGGCACGATAAGCATGTAAGGGAGAATAAGTTTGAGGTTAGCCAACAAGTGTTGATGTTCGATTAACGCCTCAAGCTCTTTCCAGGAAAGCAAAGTCTAGGTGGGCAGATCGCTTCATAGTGGTGGCTATGTTTCCACTTGGTGCTGTAGAGGTAGTGTCTCAGGTTTAGCAGAGGCAGTTCAAAGTAAATGGACAACAATTGAAAGCTTATTGGAGAGGTAACTACTCCAATGAGAAGACAACCGTGCCTCTTGAAAATGCAGATTAGTCTAAAGGACAAAGTCGAGTCATAAACTATAAACAAACTCTTGTTAGGAAGCGACCCAACTCTCTTCCCTTTTATTTACCTAGCATTAATGCATTAGATTAGGCGTTTTCATGCTTTGGTATGCTAGGAATAAATATACGTCATCCATTCTTCACTTAGGTACTTTGAGTTAATGCACAAGTCACACAAGTTCAAATTTGTTTTGCATAAGTTTAGGGGTGTTCAAAACACTTACATGTGTTAGAGGGAAAATCACAAATATCAAGTTGAAAATGAGATGTGTAGGACATTAGAAGTTCAAAAACTGTGTTTGTAAGGAAAAATAGTGTGTTTTATAAAATTTGTTGGTTCGAAACCACTCTTCTTGAACTGCTTGGTTCATTGTTCTTGATTCAAACTCAAAATTGGATTATTCTTTGGGCTTTCTTGGGATCTTCAATCTTTTGCGCGGTTGCGTAGTAATCGTTGCTACATGGTTCTCATCAGAGGCTATATGTCTAGGCCACATGGGCCCTGGACAGACGGTAAATTCAGCAGGTGACTGCAAAAGTTGCACCTTTTTAGCTGAGACTTGACACTACGATATAGGATATTCAATGAATTGGGACAATAATTCTTTATGATCAACCTCGAGCAATGATCTTAAACTTGATGTAAGTCGGTTGGATTCACACGACAAGCATTAATTTATGTTTATGTATTATGATCTTTAATGTTTACTCCATAGTCAATGAACTTTTATTTATTTGTTTGTTTTGAGCCCCGGTCTAAACCTCTTTAGTATTAGTAATGCATACCGTGCATCGATGACTATCACAATTTTGCAAGAGATTTCACCATAATTATTATCGATTTTAGGACATAAATATTTAGTTATAGAGTATCGATAATGTGAACAAAGTGAACAAATGAGTTTTTGATATGTTTGAATTGTTGTAAGATTATACATACGGATAATCACCTTTATATATTCAATTATTGAATGAGTTCACATAGTTATGGTTATGGGTATAATTTTCAAGGAAATCACTTATTTGATCAAATAGATGGCTTTAGAGTATGAATCAGATTATTTATGAAAGTAAAGTTATATGATAAGTGCATTTTACACACTTATTTATGCCACAAAACATGATTAATTGTTGATAAATATGTGGAATATGGCTTAATTCGATATAAATTATATTTTGTAAGACAACATCGATGAATATGGTGGAATTAAGGAAAAATAAGATGAAAAGAACCAAAATGAAATAAAATAAAAGTTCAGGGACCAAAGTGCAAACAACCAAAAGATGACCCGGAAGTAGGACCGAAGATGTAAAGATTCAAGATCCAATTTAGTGAAGACATGGAGTACCGAAAGAAGAAGAAATGAGAAAAGAGATCAAGAAACGAAAAAAGGGAGTTCGAGGACTAAAATGCAACTTTAAGAAGTTTGTCACTACTATGCGGTCGCATAGTATGAATTTCCATGCGGTCGCATGGCCTATTGCAGAAACTTTCAAGGCTTATTTCCATTGAACTATGCTATAACATTGGTTTGTACTATGCTATAGCATAGTTCATATCCGGCGCAAAAAATATTGTTTCATTATATAATTGAAATTCTTATGGGAACCAATCTTGGGACATCTTTTAAAGCCCTAGATTCGTCCATGAGTGGGGATTATGCATTCCATCACATTCATAAGGGTTTTATAGCATAGAAGGATGCAAGGAACGCGAAGATTAATTTGAAGACCCAAATATTCAATTGAAGATTTAAATTGGTGATGTCATTCCTTGAATATTCTTTTTGTTTTCTTCTTTCCATCATGTTAGGATAGATTTATTTGTGCTAGGAGAACAATGAATCATGTAGTATGTATTTTTAATCTTAAGTTTTACATGTTTGACATCAAAAACACGTTTTGGATATTGAATGGTTTATGATAATTTCTTTTCTCCATGATTATTGTGCACGGTAGTTGTGTGAATATGGTGGCTTATTTGTGCATTTGAAAGAAAGAAAATAGGCTCGACATGATACAAATCATTATAGGGTTTGATAAGATATGGAAATATACTACTATATTTTATGTGAATATTTTAAGTGTTCATAACAATTCATGCATTCTTGTATGTTTGCATCCGTCATGAGATTATAGTTGGATCATATATGAGAATAGGTTTAACATTACTCGAGAGAGATTTTTTAATATAATAGAAATATTGATTCTTCAATATTCAATCGTGTTGTCAAATTGTAAAACTAAGGTTAAAAAGGATTGTTGCATGGGAATTCTTAATCCTAGTGCTTTTTTCATTCATTAAATACATGAATTTGCATCAATCATAAGTTTCACTTAGTTTAGTTAACTCATTCATAATCGCATACGTAATTTATTTTAGTTATAATTTCATCACAACAACACATTGTATTATTTTGTTTTGTTTAAGGTCACGGTAATTAAACTCGAAGTAAATCAATTTCTGTAAGATGATATTTAGACTTAAAATCTACTTTATTACTTATTAAAGAACCGTACACTTGCTGACATGACCTGTCTCGAATCATCCTAGTGGACTCGACACGTGTTGTGCATCGATGGTAGATATCAGCTAAGTGTCAGACCCACCACCAAGGCAACATTGACCTGCTTTGATTGTAACGAATTTTTATAAAAAATTTGACAGAATTTCCTGTTAAATATGGACTAAAACAAACTTAACAAAAATCTACTTTCTCAAACATATACATATAATGTTAAATAGGGTATACTAACCCCTCCAATTATAAACTAGATAAACTAAAGTGCATGGGAAAGATATTAACACTTCTATACAAACAAGAAGACTACAAATGCACAACATATTCAAAAGACACAAAATATATAGTGAGCTCATGATATAGATATGTTTTCTGACAAAATATGCATGTATCTCAAAAACATGAACTAAACTGTCAAGATGAGTCATACAACTAATGAAAATGCGTGGCTCAACTCAATATATCGACAGGCTCCAATGCGGCTCAACTCAGCTACTATCTGATAAGAAAAAAGAGTGACAAAATATATGAGATTGTAACTCAATAAGTGGATAATTTTGCAAATAAATATACTTTTCAATTTATGCCAATTTTTTGAAAACACTTATATTATAACTATTTAAAATAATAATAATAAATATTCTAAAAGCTGATAATACTTTTAAAACTAAGCATAATGGAATCATAAAAATATTTATTCTGTAAACTGTATAAACTAAATTATGTATTCTAAAATCTGATAAACTGTATAACACTGAAAAATCACACCAAAAAGGTACCCGGACTAACCTTATTCATGTATTGGTTTGTACCAATATACGTGGTAAAGCTATTCAATTCTCTAATTCTGAAATTCTAAATTCTAGTCATACGTGCACAAAGCTACTCGAAAGCATTAATCTAGTCATACACTATGGAAACACATTCATAATAGTATAGAGCGGGTAAAATAATCGTAACTGATCATACACTATGAAAATACATTCACACCAATGCAGAGTGGGTAAAATAACCATATGTGATCATACATTGTGGAAACACATTCACACCAACGCAAACTAGGGTAAAATCATCTGGGTACTTTCCGATGATTTTTAAAAATAACTTTAAACATAGTGAAATATATAATACTCATATAACATGTCAATAAAATTATTTAATTGAAATGAATTTAACTTTAAAGAACTTGCTATAAAATTCACTTTACTCAGAAAATCTTACTCTCAAATCAATTGTATGAAATAATTAATTTTCTAATATAATATAAATTTAATAAATTCTAATTTCTAAAAAATAAGTTTTTCCACTCACATAATACAAGCTATAGCCTTATGATGGTCGGTAGGCTTTTCCAATTTCCTCTTCACCACCTAAAATACGATACAAAATAGCTAATTTAACAACTATCATACCAAAATCCTTAACATTTAACTATGAAATTTTAGAACTTGACTTCTCAGAACTTGAATATAATCTTTAATTTCCTTCACAATTGGAACTAATTATACCTTCTTGCCTTTCACAAATCTTTAAATTATCATAACTACCTTCATCCCCAAAAAAAAAAAAAATACCATTATTTCTTCTAATCTATTGAAACATGAATTCTCACTTGCACCAATATAATTTACATCTCATTCAATAAATTTATTCCTTGAAGTTAATATTTCATCATCATAATCATTCTCACTAATTATACTTAATCAAAAATCCCAAATAAAAATTCTAAGGTTTGCTAAAAATAATATTTCTTACCTTAATGAAATTGAAAATTAAATAACCAACAAACTTGAGCTCCAATTTGTACTCTTCTCACATAATTTGGAAATTTTATCACAAGTTAAACCCTAGCAACTTAACATAAAATTTCTCTTTCCGTTCTTCTTGTTCTCCTCCTCCTCCTTTCTTTCTTTTCTTTCTTCTTTTCCTCTTTTTCTTCGGTCTTTAGCTTCTCTGCCCTTTTCTCCCTGCTTGTGTGTATGTATCCAAATGAAAAATGGGAAGAATGTTATAAACTTACCACATATATCCCACCTATACCAACAATTGCATAGTGAGTACCTCATCTTCAATTTAATATAGCATTTGATCCTTTTAACTTCCATTAATAGAAAAATAATCTCCAACTTTAAATTGTATCCAACTTAACCCTCATATATTGCCAATTTATAAAATAAACCCCAATAAAATAATTTATTTCATTTTAGTCCTTATTTGACTTTGAGTTTGACTTTGACAAGTCAACTTTTGACTTTTGACTAGAAAAAATTGGGTTGTAACACTTTCGCTGTGTTTAATTCGAAAAATATTTTCATGAACATTATATATTAAAGGTGAAGAGAGGACGGCCTAAATTCATTGGCAAGGATTGGATGGTAAAATTATTCCAATCATGTTTACTATGGATGGCAACGGAATGGGGAACTAACCAGTCCCCATGAGAAATTCAGCCACCACGAATTTTTGGGGTTGGTTGAGCAGAACTAAGGTATGCTAGGCAAATACATGTAATGAACTTTTAGAGTTACTTCTATTCACTTGAATATAAATAATATCATGTAAATAATAAGGACATGTTATCGTCATGTAAACATCTCATGCAAAGAATTTTTAGGTACATCAATTCAAGTGAAATTTGCAAAAACTAAATTTAAGAAATCGTCACTATGAAAACTGGAAAAAAGAGAAGGAAAAAACATGCAGCTTAACGAATATACTAATCAGTATAGAACGGAAAAACATTGAAGAATTTGCCATGCATTGCGAGGTAGCAAGTGTAACAGGAACACAACCACTTGTCCTATGGTGCTGCATCGTTTAAGAATAGACTACTACAAAGAGGTTGTGAATCATTATGTTGGCTCAATCAAAGATGATAATGAGCACAATACTAGACTTGCAATATCCATTGCAAGATGAAATGGATAAAAAACGATCCTTTTATTTTTATGATAAAATCTGATGAACTCAAGCTGAGGAAGGAAGGAAGAAAAAAATAGAAGAGAAACTTGGGAAATCTTTCTATTGATTGATTCACATCTCTCGAGCAATGCACCACCTTATATTATGGAGCAAGAAGGATTACATATGAATATTAAACTACAATATGACATCACAACAGTAAACATATGCAAGTTGCAAGCAAATACTTAAAATAAAATACAATACGAAATGTGACAATTCAAATGGATGCTTCACACGTTTTATCCTTCACATTAAATAATAAATATTAGTAATAAAGTTGAGCAAAACATTTCATTTATCTATGGAAATCCTTAATTGCAATTTCAAAGAAATATTTTGGCCCACTGCATTAAGAAAAATAGAAAAGCAGCTACCTGTGCACAGGATTTCCTATGTTAGCATCCACTCGTCTATTACATTGTGAAGAATACTTTTTTTTTTAAAGTCTTTAGTAATTGCTCATCATTCAAGTACGCCTTGTATTAATTATTATTGACAGCTTTGTGAAGCTTCTTAGCATCCTCCTGCGTTACAACAATTGATAAGCCAGTGTTCACATTAGCTTAAAGGAAATCTTATTTCGGAGGTGTACACATTTTAATACTTACATGCAATAAGAGATTGTTGGGTATTGACACTTAGTTGTCATAGAAATTAAATTGTAAATTGTGGTTTCAATGTTGTAAGTCTAGTTTGTTTAGAAACCAACTAAGACATATGATGAAATGTTTTAAATATTAGGCAATTAGTCCATAAATTAAGGGAAATGGCATGTGTCTAGGTAAAAGGTTGGCTGCCATATCTTTCCTATATATATATATATATATATATATATATATATGTATATATATATATATATATATATATATATGCTCACATTTGTGGAGCTCAAGATGTACAAGTGAACACAAGAAAATCAATACAAAAATATATTCAAAGAATCTATCAAAATGTAGTCTCTTGGAGGTTTTTTTCCTCATCTCCTCTGCTGGTCATAAATACTAGCAAAGTGAGCTTTAAGTTTGTGTGTTTTATAGTTATTGTTTATGTTCACTGCCATCTTCCCCCACTTGAAACCACATATTTTGTTGAGTTAGTAAACTCATTTTATTGAGCTTAAATCAGCTCTTTCCCAGCTCCCTCGATCCATCAAACAACATTCTTCATGTTTTAGAAAATGATACTATATCAAGCTTCCACAATGGAAGAACATTGACTCTTCCAGATTGTACAAAGATGTCTCTCTTGAATTTATATACATATATAATTTGAAAAGATTGATCTCAATTCATGACAAAGAATGAGTTTATGTAATGAAACAGTAATCTTTATAAGTGTCAATAAATTTCCTTTATTGGCGAGCGTAAGTGGACCGAAGTTTATGATTGTTTATCAAAAAATGTGGAACGTGTCTAATACCAATTTATATCCAACAGTTGCATTGTGTTAAATTAAGTTGCAATTCCTATGCCACTTAAATTATTTTTTTTGTGAGAATTGTTGGGAAAAATATTAATTTGTCACATCGGTCGACATAATTAGTTAATTGTGTATAAAGATTATCCTAAAGTTAAGCCCAAAATTAAAGTAATTGAATAAAGAATTAAGTAATTGGGCTTTGATTATCTAAATAATATGCGGACCGGATTATATATGTAAAGATCATATTCCTTTAGAATTGTATTTCGTGTTGGGTGAAATACATATGGAAACTATATATGGAGTTATGATCCATAATTCATGTGAGTGTTATATTTTGTATTGACGATTCTGTAAACAAAATGAGCAACTTGAAAAATTATAAAGTTAGGGACTAAATTGTAAAGTTTCATAGTTGGTAGGTTAGCTTAGAATTTGGGATTTTATGTTTGGAACACGAAGGTAACTCCCCGATTTTTCGCTAGCTGCTCATCGGACTTGTGCTTTAACGGATGAAGCAGTACATCCATCGCTCGAGCAATAGGCCCTTCGCTCGAGCGAAAGAGCTCCTTGCTCGAGCGACGTATTTTTTTGGGTAACCTATTTTTCGATTTGCGAGAATTTTACTTGGTCCATGTTTCCTAAACAGTCCAACATATAAATACAAGCACCATGTTATTCCATCTCAAGAGGTTGAACATTATTCTCTCAATAGCAAACATCCTTCATCAAATTAAAAGAGTTCAATCCTTCATATTTTATGCATCATCCTTGTTGAAAACATCAAAATAATCAAATCAAACACCAAGGTGCAATCTTCTCTTGGTTCTGTCAAAGGCTTGAAGATCAAGGAAGATTACTGAAGAACGATAAATTCTTCTTGAAGATCCGCAGGAGATAAACGTTCGTGAAGAGTCAGAGTGGAGTTCGTGTGCTCACTTCAGGAGGACTGCTTTACAAAGAAGAGCCAAGTTTGGTGTTCATGTGCACATTCCAGAAGGGCTGCTTCAAATTTCAAACAGAAGATCAGAAATCTTGTGTTGTCAACTTTGCTAATGGTCTGTAAGTTTATCAATACGTTTATAGTGAATTTCTGACTGGTAAAGCGCCCAGAGTTTTTCCCACGTTGGGCATCTCCGTGAACAATTCTCGTGTTGTTTATTGCTTTATTTATTGCTTTGATTATTTTTTTATGTGATTGTGGTATTCAAACATAGGAAAATTGACTTAGTTGATTAACCACCTAGATATAATCAACTATTGACTTGTTGCTTGTTAATTATTATTTTAATTCTGCATTTACACCTAATCACCCCCTAGAGGTGTAGTTGGGTGAATCTTGCATTTTTCAAGTGGTATCAGAGCCTAAATTTGTGTCCTGGCCCATATCTATAAGTCTAGATGAGTCAATCATTGTCTGTACTGCCTTATTTTGATGGAACCGATTATGCATACTAGAAGGTTACGATGAGAGCATTTCTTGAGTCGTTAGATGAATACGTATGGCTTTGTGTGAAAAATAGTTGGTCAACTCCTTCTACAACTGTGTCAGGAGTTACTACTTCTACTGATATTTCCCTTTAGACCAAAGAGGAGTTAGTTGAGTGCAATTGGAATTGCAAGGGTATTCATTCTTTGTTTATGGATGTGTCTCCTGAGGAGTTTAGGAGAGTGTGTATGTGTGAGAATGCTAAGGAGGTTTGGGATATTTTAGAGACAACCCACGATGGTACTAAAACTGTTAAAAGCTCCAAAATACAATTGTTGACATCTAGGTTTGAGGAACTTAAAATGAATGATGATGAGATGTTTGATGAATTCTATGCTAAACTGAACGATATTGTGAACTCTGGTTTTAATCTAGGCGAAAGAATCCCAGACGTTAAGATCGTTCGAAAGGTCCTTGGATCCCTACCTGAAAGGTTTAGGCCTAAGGTAACTGCTATTGAAGAAAGTAAGGACCTAAATAGTATTAAGATAGAAGAACTCATAGGATCCCTCCAAACATATGAATTGGCCTTAGCATAGCCTCAGAAATAGAAATCAATTACCTTGAACACCCGTAGGGAATATGACTCAGAGTCATTGATGTTGAGTCCCTTAAGGGTGAATAGATAGCCTACTTTGTGAAAAACTTTAATCAAGCTTTCAGTAATAGATAGAAACCACAGCCTAGGAAGAGGAGTCCACCTAGGAAGTTTCAGAGAGAAAAACATGATAAGAGTGGTGGTAAAGTGTCTAATAGTGAGTTCCAGTCAGTTAGATGCCATGAGTGCCAGGGGATTGGGCACTATAGGAATGAATGTCCTAATCTTAAGAGGAGCTAGACGAAGGATAGAGGAAAAGCCTTAGTTGCTGGAGTTTCTGATGATGAGTCTAGTGATAGTGATCATAGTGTACAATCAGATAGTGAGAAGGTAGGAAAGTACATGGCCTTCGTGTCTCAGGTATAGTGTGGATCTGATAAGGCTAATAAACAGGTTGTGTCTAATGACTCTAATGAGAGCTGTACTGATGACTCGAATGAGGAGAGTGACATTCGAGCAGTGTATCAGGAGTTATATGAGGGGAGCCTCAAAATTAAGAAGTTGAATCATGTCCTTCTTAAGAAGCTTGATTCGCTAGAGCGAGAGAAAGAGAAGTTAGCTTGTGAACTTCAAGACTTTACCAAAAACCTAAGTGAGTTGATGAGTAAGAATGAGAGGTTATAAAAGACTGTTAAGACCCTCACGTGTGATTTAGAAAAATCTAACTCACGACTCGAGGCTTTCTCTAGTGGAACTAAGAAGCTTGATAGCATCTTAGGTATGAACAAGCCTACAGATGATAGAAGAGGTCTAGGTTATGTTAAGAACAAGTCCAATGTTGCTAGTACCTCTAGGACTTCTTTCGTTCAAGCTTCCACTCAGCCACACTTTGCTAAAAATCCTGATCCTAAAGGTAAGCGCATCGTAGGACAGAAGACTCGTAGGTCTTATAGGAACTCTGGTCCTCAAAATCATTATCAGCCACCTCATAGGTTTGAGCCCATGTTTGTGCCCACATGTCATCACTGTAGAGCTTTGGGTCATATTAGGCCGAGGTATCGTCAGTTTGTGCGTAGGGAGAGAAATCAGGATATTCCTAGTCATGTCAACCATCTTTCCAGTCAGGTTATTCAGTTCACTGAGATGATTTCAAAATTGACTAATTCTACCTCGAATACTAGGAAGGCGTGGGTCAAGAAATCTGATCTTGATCATCGGTACGCCACTGATGCTTATGCACCCCACTGATCCCTTTCATAGGAATTGGCACGCATTGTACATATCATTTATGCATTTTTGCATTCATTCTACATCTTGCGTGCGTTTACTTGCTTTTGTTTGTTTTGGTTTTGTGTACTTGATATTTTATTTTTCTTTGTGTGTGCTTTTCATGCTTTTTGAAATATGAAAAATCCAAAAACATTGAAAATTTTGAAAAACCAAAAATATTTGTTTGTGTGGACTACTGCATCATGTGTGTTACACTTGATAATGCATGCTGAGATCGAATATACATTGATTAGATGAATAGTCCAATTTTCATTAAATGACTTGAGTTTTATGAAGTACTTAGTATATGTCCCATCATGTATATCTTGCACTGCACACACTATGATCGTGTAAATAAGTATAGACCGCATGTGTGAGACTTGAGATGGGTGTCACTTGTTGATAGGGTGACTCTGAACATGAATTGACTAATTGTGTTAGACCTTAGTTCATATTCATACCCTCTATTTGTAAAATTTTATTGCACATATCTTAATATTCTTATTCGAGCCTATTTGGCTCGAGCAATTAAGTCTGAAAGGTATTTCTATACTTGGTGCCTCTGGTCATCTGACTTGGGATAACCGACCTAAAGAGGTCATCTTAGTTGCTTAATTAATTAGAACCTACACTTAAGATGAAAAATTATGAGCTATTGAAAGAAATATATATTTTGAGGTGGTTCAATATTGAAAAATCTAAAAAATTATATATACTCAAAGATAGGGGGAGTAAAATTGACATATTAGCAATCGAGCTTCATGTATAGGTTCTAACATGCTTATAAGTTTGATCTTCATAAGTAAGAGGATACATCTATTGACAGTGATTTTTCTTGTCTCTTCTTGCAAATTTAAGGTTTGGAGAGTGCTTTACTTGGAAATAGAGACGCATTACACACTTATGTTCTTAAAATTGTCATATTTGTAATCAACTGTATTTTCTCGTTGACCAACATGTTGAAGTACGTGGCATTTTTTTTTAAAAAAAAGGTGGTGTTAGTTTTGAATGTTTTCAAAAAGGTGCAAGAATTGTCAATTTTACAAAACAGTGCTTAAAATTGATATTTTCAAATTTTTGGTGCTATTTTTGAAATTTGGAGTTTCACTCGAATATCGCTCGAGCGACACTTGCAGTTTACTTTCGCTCAAGCTTCGCTAGACCTTCGCTCGAGCGACACCTGTTTATTTAATGCGACTGGAACCTTCATATTTGCATATTTTCACGATTTTCTCTCATCACTCGATCTTCAAATCATAAAATTGGTGTATTCCATTACATTTCGTCGAATTGGGACTTGATTTGAACAACATTAACATCATCATTTCTACATAAAATTCGCAAAAAATCGAAGGTAACATTCAAAAACCATAGGTTTCAAAAAAAATTGTGTTTTTTTTTCATGTTTCATTGTTATTTGCCTTAATTCGTCACATGAATTCGTGAGTTTTGAGTGTGCTAATATGCCTTTGTTGGATTTGCATCAATTGCTTTCACATTTTTGCTCAAATTTCATGATTTCTCCCTTTCTCATTTGACTTGCTTTTGATTGCTCATTTTGCTAGTGTCGAATTTAAAGGAGAATGGGATGTAGTTAGATGATGGATTTGTTGTTTGTGATAATAGGATAATGGGTTGGCTTATTTGCATTGAATGTTGCTTTGAAAATCAAGTATTTTGGTCGCCCACAATGTGTTCGATATAATGATTCTTAGGCTTCCCCGTGTGTTTTTTGCTACACTTTTGCACACACGGGTCATTTTTCGTGCCATGAACATGTCTATACTTTGGTGCCTCGTTTTGGAATTGAATTGCATTGGTTTTAGCTTGGGTGACATGAATGAACCATGCCTTCACACCACTGCACCACGTCACGACGCCACTACACTACGTAACGCAGCCACTGCACCACGTCACGCATTGCACGTCTTTAGTACTTTTTGGTACTTTTGACACTTTTGCATTGTTTTGCTTGCATTAGTCTGTTCTTACTTCGGTTTGCGTGCCAGGACATATTTGTGTATTTTCATCGTTTTGCGAGTGTTGACGTATTCTTGCATTATTTTGCATGTTTCGGCGTATTCTTGCATTGTTTTGCGTGTATGCTTAGCTTGTGCATCATTTCAGGCATTTCCATGCATTTGGTTGCATTGTTGTACCTTGTGGTCTGTATTCTTCTTCATAGCATCTTTTGATGTGTTTGTTCTGCAACCATATCTCAGATGTCGTCGAAGAGATCTAAGACCACAACGCAGCAGCCCTGTGGCTCATCTTCCTTCAGCCGAGCCCGATTCATATCTGAGACTGCTCATGAGGTCTTCACCTCTCATTTTTCATGCCACCCAATTTTAGTTGAGCGTGAGGTGATCTTATATGACCTTTTCCCTGATATCTCTGTTCTATTCACTTCTCGGGATTGTGATCCCATTCTTATTGGTCTAGTGCCTCCCCCTGACCTTCTTGTTCGCAAGTTCTATGCGAACATTCATGAGATCGGTAGTGATCCCGCATTTAGGGTCTATATTAGAGGTTGCACTATTAGGATTTCGCCTGATGTCTTGGCCGAGTTTCTTCATATTCCACATGTTATTCACCCTATCTTTCCATAACTTTCAGCCGAAACTGGTCCATCGACACAGTGGTTTATTCTTTACTGTTTGACATTCCTTTGATTGGAGGTTCCTAGGCGATTCGTGCTGGATCGCTTCCGACTGATCGACAGGTTTTGTTGCGCATTATGTGCACGAACTTGTGGCCAGTTGCCCATACTTTGACTTTGCCATCTGGTAAGGCTAGATTATTTTATGCCCTTATTCATGGTGACTCGATTGACATTCCTACTTTTCTGTTCCAGAATATTTTGTGGACATTTCGTGTTCCTGGTCATAGGATATATCTTCCTTAGGTTGGTCACTGTTTTAGGGGGTTCACATTTCCCGCGGGACTTTGACGTCGAATTGGTCGACCTATTGGTCATACTAGTGTTTCACAAAGTCGATCACATGCTTCATCTTCTTTGGCTGCTGCTGAGCCTGTTGACCCTGCAGCTTGCAGAGCCAGTTGTTCATATAGGTGATCTTTCTTCTAGTGGTCCTTTGATCGTTCCTCCTACTGATGCTCCATCCACTTCTGATATTCCTTCCACTTCTTCGGGTCCTATCCCTCCTGCTTCTTCTTTGGTTGATCTCATGGCCACCTTAATGGGCCAGATGTCTACATTGATCAGCCAGTAGGCTCGGTTGCTAGCCAAGATAACCCAGCATCGGGCAGAGGTGACCCAGATTCGAGCAAATCTCACTGCTCTGAGCGGCATGATTACAGATTGTCAGTATCGCCTACGATGGATGCGAGATCATTGGGATGCTGGGAGAGATAATTCAGATGCCTCTACTGAGGACGATGCTCCTGTTCGGTAGCTTAGAGCTAGCTATGTTACTGTAGGCTCTGATTTTTTTTTTGTTTAACTGGAGTACTGGTGGGCATTTGATGTATTCACTTTTTGTACCAAACTCTAGTTAATGATATAGTGATTTTGTTTCATTGCACTTGAGCTATTGTTTATGCTGTATGCTTTGTTGTTATCTCCTATTTTATTTAATCCCTTCGACATTTGTGACAAAAATGGGGAGAGATTTTAGAGTGAGGGAGAGATACACTTATGTTTTGAGCAACTACATTGTCATTTGAATGCTTGTCTTTTGTGGTCGTTGTGGTGAAACATAGATACACTTTGACACTTGACTTGATTTACATTGCTTTGACATCTACACTTATGTTTTATGTCTTGAGGGGTCATTGGGGAGAGATATAGATACTGTTTTCATAAGACATTAAGTTTTATTGATATATCTACATATTGCTTGTCTTGTGGGATCGGTTGGGGAGTGACATATATACTATGTTTAAGACATCATTGTGCTTTCATTTGATATATATTTTACATGTCTTGTGGGGTCATTGGGGAGACACATAGATACTTTTACTTACTGCTTTAACTTCAAGTAAGTTTGCAGTAAGGGAAAGCTTGTGCTTTACACTTGCATTGCATGTGCATTGCATTTGTGTTGCACTTCATGCATAGTTGTTTCAGTTTTGATATTTTGTGATATTAATGTGGATATGGTGTTTTGGTTAGCATTAATATTGCATCTCAAACTGGCATGCTTATTTGTTTGATTGTTAGTGAGCTTCTAAGTATTTTATTGTTTATTGCATGTATCACGTCCTTTTACACTGGGTATGTGAATTTTGATTTCAGGATACAGGTTAAACAAAGTGGAAGCTACACTCAGTTGATTCAGTTGGACTTGGTAGTTTTGATAGGATTTATTTGTATTGTATTTGGTTTTGTCACAGAATGCCAAATGAGGAGTTTGTTAGTGTTATATTTTGTATTGGTGATTCTGTGAACAAAAGGACCGACTTGAACAAATATAAAGTTTAGGGACTAAATTGTAAAGTTTCATAGTTGGTAGGTTAGCTTAGGATTTGGGATTTTATGTTTGGAACACGAGGTAACTAGCCAGTTTTTTGCTAGCTGTTCGTCAGACTTGTGCTAAGGCGGATGAAATAGTACATCCATCGCTCGACCTTCGCCCCACTGTCTCTCGAGCGACAGGCCCTTCGCTTGAGCGAAAGAGCTCCTTGCTTGAGAGACGTATTTTTTCGAGCAACCTAATTTTCGATTTACGAGAATTTTACTTGGCCTATGTTTCCTAAATAGTTCAACATATAAATACAAGTGTCGCGTTATTCAATCTCAAGAGGTTGAACATTATTCTCTCAATAGCAAACATCCTTCTTCAAATCAAAAGAGTTCAATCCTTCATATTTTATGCGCTAACCTTGTTGAAAACATCAAAATAACCAAATCAAACACCAAGGTACAATCTTCTCTTGGTTTTGTCAAAGGCTTGAAGATCAAGGAAGATTACTGAAGAACAATGAGTTATTCTTGAAGATCCGCAGGAGATAAACATTCGTGAAGAGTCAGGAGTAGAGTTCGTGTGCTCACTTCAGGAGGACTGCTTTACAAAGAAGAGACGAGTTTGGTGTTCGTGTGCACATTACAGGAGGACTGCTTCAAACTTCAGACAGGAGATCAGAAAGCTTCTGTCGTCAATTTTGCTTGTGGTCTGTAAGTTTATCAATACGTTTATAGTAGATTTCTAATTGGCAAAGCGCTCAGAGTTTTTCCCACGTTGGGTTTCTCCGTGAACAATTATCGTGTTGTTTATCGCTTTATTTACTACTTTGATTATTGTTTTATATGATTGTGGTATTCAAACATATGAAAATTGACTTGGTTTATTAATCACCTAGACATAATTAACTAGTGACTTGTTGCTTGTTAATTATTATTTTAATTCCGCATTTACATCTAATCACCCCCTCTAGGTGTAGTTGGGTCGAATTTTGCGTTTTTCAATTCATATACAATTTCTCATTCTTTGTGCCATCATATCAACACGCGAATTAATAGGGAAAGCATATTGAAGATGAAAATCCAAAACCCGCATAAAGAATCCATGAATCAAGAAGAAGGATTGAAGAATTAAAGAAACCATAATTAAGAATCAAGATTAAAGATCTAAAAGTCAAGATTCTAGGATTGTAATTCATGCTTCAAGATTTAATAAGATACAAATCAATGGATCAAAACATGTTCTGCATTAATTATTTTTTTGGGTGATTTGACATTAAAATCTTGACAATCATGTAAAGTTTAAGTTTATAACAAATGGTATCAGAGTCAATCCAATGTAAACCATTGAGAATAAATGAATTTTTTGGGATGAAATTCATAATTTAGTTTTATAAAATTTGGGACGTGAATTTCAAACCTTAGATTTCAAAACTATGGGTTTTTTTATTTTACAACGGTGCCACATCACGCTACATTATGGCTGAACGAAAGGGCCGACAAACCCAGATGCTGCAACGCCCAAATTTGAGGCATTGCAGTGCCCAATTGTGGGCACAATGGCACTGTTTACTGTTCTTTTAATTTTTTTAGCTAAAAAAAAATTAAAAAAAATAAGGAATTAACAATTCAAATTCAAATTTTTGTACTAAAATTTAATTTCGATTGTCTAATGTTCTAAATTTATTAGTTGAAACAATATGTTGCCAAAGTAATCTCTTTTGTCTAAACTAATTTATTTGGAACTTAAAGATGGTTGTGTGTTTGTAATTCATGCTGATATTCACCAGCCCAAATGAAGATAAATGTTTGGCATAATTATTTGCACGCCTATGATCATTCTAAAGTTTTGTTTTGTATATGAACAATAAATCGGTCCAAAGATGGGTTTATTGTTTGACATAGTTTATTGTCAATATTTGACTACTAGATCAAGAGTACCACTTACAATTTAGTATTTATATCCAAAGACTAAATATCAATGTTGTGCTCGGTCTCTTGTGATGAGGTTTACTATTATTTGAATTAATTAATTGTTTAACACATATTCTGATGTGCACTTGTTTATTTGGTTTTGTTCTCCATTTAGTAAACTCTTCTATTTCTTCAACATCTGTCAACATCAATTCAATTCCTATGTGTAACGAACCAACTTTAAAGACTGAAAGAAGAACATTCAAATCGTTCATAGCTGCATGGACTTAGACTTTGCGTTAAGTACTGAACAACCCGCTGCACTTAAGGATAAAAGTTTTGCTGATGAAAAAGGGGACTTTGATAAGTGAGATCATTCAAACCGCATGAGTCTTATGATCATGAAGCGTGAAATTTTAGAATTATTCAGGAGCACTGTGTTAGATAAGATAACTACGGCCGAGAAATTTCTTGATGAAATTGAAAAAAGCTTTGCAAAAAGTGGTAAGGTCAAAACTAGTAAGCTTTTGACGAACTTGGTTTCACTAAAGTATAAGCGTAAAGGAAACATTCTGGAGTACAGCATGGAGATTTATCATATTGCTTCAAAACTAACTAAAGCTTGAGCTTTCTAATGATTTGTTCATGCATTTCGTTTTGATTTATCGTCCTACACAATTCAATCAATTTAAAGTCAGTTATAACTAACTTTAAAGGGGCTGTGGACTCTTAATGAGCTCATTTCATACTGTGTGCAAGAAGAAAAATGCTGTAAAAAGACAGAACAGAAAGTGCTTACTTAGCTAATACCTCTAAGGACAAGTTCAAGAAAAGAAAGAATAAGGAAGGTGCACCAGTACTAGCTCAAAAGAAACAGCAAAATTTTGAAAGAGATGAATCATCTAGTTGTTACTATTGTGGAATCCTAGGAAGCTTGAAAAGAAATTATAACAAATATCACGCTTGACGTGCAAAGAAATGTATGTTTCTCACTTTGGTTTATTCTGAAATTAATTTAGTTTTTTGTACCTAGATAAAATTGGTGGATTGATACCATTGTCACTACTCATATAAATGTGTCAATATAGGGTTGCCTGAACAGTCGAAAGCGAAATGATGGTGTAAGATTCATCTATGTGGGCAACAACAAATCAATTGAAGTTGAGGCTATATGAACTTTTAGATTATTATTAAAGACAGGTTTTATTTGGATTATTATTGGAAGACCTAACAAATTCTTCCAATGTATCAGTTCTGGGAACGATGAATCGTCCATAAAAAGGAATCTATTGATTCTTTCTCAATTGGTCGGACCATAGGTTTGATGTTTTTATATATTACGATCTTGTTTTGGTTATATGTTCTACAATTTTAAGTGTTAACTCTGACTTTGTAAAATCAGTTCATGATATCTAACATGTTTGTTAAATATTTGAACTTTGTTTTTGGTACATGTTCTACAACTAAAAGGTGTTAATTTGATTTTGTGAAATCCGTGCATGATACATAACAAACATAACTGGAAACACACATAACATTATCCTACTCAAAATATCTTGTATCACATGACTTGAAACATATCAATATTCATAGCTTGTTACATAGTATAGGATTAATAAAACTATAACATATTATCCAACGATATGAGTGTTGCAAAAATCATGCTATATAATGAACTAAAGACAAAGCTACTACAAGCAACCAACGTTTACAAATCTTTTATTGAACATGTATTGTCAAAAAAATCCCAAAATCATGTAAACGAAGCAATGCATTTGTTGTTGAAAATTGGTCTATCAGGAGAAATCTTCATATTAATCAAGAAAAGTATTATTTCTACCATATCAAATCATATAATATTACTAAGTAAAAGTTAACCATTATATTATGTAGTCTGCTATAAACGATTCTAATCAGCTTTCTATCATGCATCACAAATAGGATGAATGTTTCTGGGAACGACTCTATATGGGAATTTTCTCTATTAATACGAAAAATCATATTTTCATGGCATCAAATATTGAATCAACTATTTTAACAATCGTGATCAAATGATTGGTAATGAAATTGTAATTTCAGATACTTGAATTTTCTTGTTCAACCCAATCTATACTCCACAATATCGTGTCAAAGTTTTTTATAATTCTTTTGATGGGATCACTACAACAAGAAATAATATTTTGCAACACGTAAAAGACAACATTTATTAATTGAATGTTGTTAAAGGGGTCTATTGCAACGTTTGGGCTAGTGGATGTTGCTAAAAGGGTCTATTGGCAATGTTTTTAAAAGAACGTTGCCAAAGTAAGAATTTTTGCGACGTTTTTCAAATACTGCGAAAAGTTGTTTTTTATTGCAATAACCTTGAATTTCAAGTTATTATAAAATCACTAATATTTTAGGAGTTTTAATAAATTTGTTTGTGAGATTTGTATTTACCTCATTTCAGTTACCTAAAATATGTTGGGAAAAATGGGCAATTTGTATGTAGATATTTATCATATCATAATAAACATAACATTAATAAATGTAATTCTACAAAAATATAAATATAAGAGAAAAGTTGGAAATCAAGTTTTAGAGAGTCACGTGAAAGACGATGTCCTAAAGTTGTGGTGTCTCCCCTTCGTGATGGTATACGACTTCAAGATAAAATTCATGTGATTCACAACTAATTCTCCTTCTATGGACACGATCATAGAGATAAAAAAAGAGCATTTATCGAATTGTCAAAATTACATAAATATAATATAAAATATAAATGGAGTATTTTAGTTGTATGTCAAGTTGTATATTCATATTGTAAATTTAACAATGAAAATTCTAATACCTTTTATAGAGTTGAACAAAACCCCATAATAATGAGAATTAATTCAATTAAATTGTAAATTACACCCTAATATTATTGGTTTTAACTACAAAATTAAAATTGGATTAAATTTTGAAAAGTTAAAACTGATTTATCTTACATCAATCCCCAACAAGTTTTAAAGTTTCAAAATGGATTAATATATAATATATAGTGGCAACATAATACTATAAAATAGGTGTGTGTATTTTTTGGACTTGAACCTCACTTAGTGATAACAATTTTAATTTGAGGGAGTCATAATAGACTAAATCTTGAATTAGGTCCATTTGACCAAATTTCAATTGTTCCACACACAGTATCAATTAGGCTCTAGTTCATAGCGTATCGCTCTTTATGGATATGCGCTCTAATCTTAATTCTACTAAAAATCCCTGGGGAATAGCCCAATCTCATAGCCACAGTCTCATGACAACGCTTACATAGGTGAGTCCTCCAAGGGTGCGTGTGACCCACACCTTGAGAGAATTGTCACATCGGTACTCAATCATGATTAAACCCTTCTTGAGATCAAATTATTATTAACACTATCACCATAAAGATGAACACAAAAAAAATAGTGTTATTACAAATCACGCAGTACGGATTGTTTCTACCATATTGAACTTTTTTTTATGAGATCACAAAAGTTTGGTTACTCCTGGATGTGACTTCCTTATAGGCTTAAGTCCATCTTCCTCTATGATTTATTTATATGCATCTCGAATTACAATTTATTTATGGTCATCTTGGACAATAATTTGGTACCGTCAATAGTTGTAAAACTCTTATTCTCCTCTTGTATATGTGCACATCTGCATAGTCTTCTAAAAACATTCACAAGATATCAATATCACATATTTAAGTATAATAAAATAAACACGTAAAAATTTCTATTATTATTGGCATTTAGTAAAAAGGTTTGAGCAAATACATCCCAGCTCTTGTATCTCACCTACAATATAGAACAGTTTGCTCATAAAAGTACAGATTCACAATTCGATCAATCACATGCTATTTCAAACAATCATCAATAAATAAAAACTAAATAATAGAGGTCTTCCTTTATTAGGCTATCACAAGGTCAAGAGTAGCTATCATCAATTATTCAAAAGCAATCTCATTGTACTTTTACAATAAAATATGGCATAATTTTCCCACATTCAATTCATCGAAAGCCCTTTAAATTCATTCTCTTATTCCTCTTATCTTAATTCATTTAATAGATTTTAATTAAAAAATTGACAAAAATAATACAAATTAGTAAAGAGCCAAAGCTAGTAGTCTTACCTTCTAATCCGATCATCGTGCAACAGCAAGAATATGAAATTTGAGTTCCTATCCCAATAGTACATAATAAAATATCAGAAGCAAACCAGAGAAAATTCTCCAAAATTTCAATCTATGTCTGAGTTCTCGATAATATAAATATATAAGACATACATATCTGAAATTTTAAATATCCTCACATTTCAAAGATATCTAGCTTGATTGATGATCTTGCAATTTCTCTTTTGAAAAGATTAAACATTGTGAGAGATGATTGTTACAGATGTTTATCAATCCCACAGTTTCCCGATTTCCATCCACCAGTATATCTGGTATCATTTGAAGTGGCAAGTTCGAAACCCTTAGCTACAGTATATTGTGACTTCTGACATCAGAGTACATTAATCCACCTGTTTTTCATCGTACAGATTCATAGTGTTCTAATTTACAGGATTCGGTGGTTTTTCAGACTTTAGATGTTTCCTAGGAATGCCCACATATCCAGACATTAAGAATATAGGAAAATCATTTAATAGAAAATATCAAGGATATAAATCCTGATTTCGAAATGCATTTTACACGACCTAAAAGGAAACTAGAACCTTCATTAATATTGTTAAAAATAGAAAAAAAGAATCGACGGATTCTTCATTTGAATGCGGAAGTTTTTTGATATCGTTTCAAATGTATGAAGAATGTTGTTGGATCGTGGAGAGTGAAGGAGCGGTTTTAAGCTCAACAAAATGGTGTCAATAACTCAACAAAATGTGTGGTTTCATGTGGGGAAGATGGCAGTGGTGAAAACAACAATAAAACATAAAACATATACATAAAGAATATGCATTTTGCTGGTATTGAACCAGCACACGGATTAGAGAGAGTGAGATGAAGACTATATTTTGAAATGTATTTTTTGTATATTTTTTTGTTGTGTGTCTCGAGATACAAGGGCTTTATTTATAGAGCAAGTCTACAAGAGATTCTACTACCAACCCACATGTTATACTCCCCTTATCTTAGGTTAGTCCAATGCCTAATATAATAACATTTTTCATCACAAGCTAGTTGGATTTCTACCAAACTAGAACAATAAACTTGAAACCATAATTACAAAGATTTGGTTGACAACTAAGTGTCACTAATACCCAACAAACTCCCCTTTGACACTTAGCTTGGAAATCAAATTTTTTAGTGTCAAAGCATCGATCCTTCATCAACAAATTTTTGCTCTTCATTTTCTTCATTTTTCTTGGTCATTGCTGCTGCTAAAATTGTGCCTTTTGAAATGCCATTGAATACCGGATTTCTCTTCAATCTTGCAAGCAATATCCGATTTACAGTTTTGGACGTACCGGATTTTGAAACTTGCATACCGGATTTGAGATAGCCATCATACCGGATTTGGGCTGTAGCTTACTGGATTTCAACTTGTTTGCATACCAGGTTCATGGCTTACCGGATTTCAATGTTTTTGGTGGCTTACCGGATTTCATCAATACCGGATTTAGAGCATACCGTATTTCAACATAAGCATGCCAGATTTCAGCAAATCTTGGCACTTACCGGATTTGAACTTGTCACATACCGGATTTGGTTTGCATACTGAATTACAAAGTTGGTTGCATACCGGATATGGACTTTACATACCGGATATGGCTTACGCTTACCGGATTTCAACAGATACTGGATTTTACAGCTGCATATCAGATTTCAACATTTTAAACACCGATTTTGAGCTTATTTCAACTTCTTCTTCATCATTTAACTCCCCTTGTCTGGTTTCTCTCTTTTTTTTTTCTTTTTTTTTTTTTTTTTGTTTTGAAAAAAAAAGTTTACCCATTTAACACCAATTTCAACCACTTTTTTTAAAACCACAAGGGACAACTGATCTTGGTTGTTGGGTTCCTTTGGTTCAACCACTTTTTAAGACCACTAGGGAGGACATGAACTCAGGTTTTTCCAGCCATTTAACACCATTTAAACACAGGATCCAGCTACTTTTTAAAACCACAAGGGAGAGCTTTCACCTGATTTTTTCCAAAGAGTTTTACTCAAGGTTTCAAGGCTGCTGCTAAACCAACGTGCTTCCAGCCACCTTTTAAAACCACAAGTGGAGGGCATGGAGCATCAAACAAGGCTAAATCCTATTAAGGAAGAGCTCGAAACATGGCAACTTTACTCACTGCGAAAGTGCTCAGAAATGCAGGTGTTACCAGCTACTATTAACTGGGCCTGATTCTATTGATCTTCTCAGGTCTTGAGCTGTAACAACAGAGCTTCAAAGAGCTCGAACAAAGCTAGCCATTACAGGGCCTGATCCCAAGGATCTTCTCCTTGCTGCTTGTCATGTTGGTAACTCTTTTCAAGAGTGCTCAGAAAATGATAAAACACAAAAAACGATGGGATTTTTTGAAATCAATTTTTTGTTCAGAGTTTGCATCATTTTTGGCCCTTAAGATCATATTAAGCTCTGATACCATGTTAAAAATAGAAAAGAAGAATCGACAGATTCTTCATTTGAATGCGAAAGTTCTTTGATATCATTTCAAATGTATGAAGAATGTTGTCGGATTAAGGGGAGTGAAGGAGATGTTTTAAGCTCAATAAAATTGTGTCAATAACTCAACAAAATGTGTGGTTTCATGTGGGGAAGATGGCAGTGGTGAAGACAACAATAAAACATAAAATAATAAAATGTAAAACATATACATAAAGAATATACACTTTGCTGGTATTGAACCAGCAGAGGAGGAGAGAGAGAGAGAGAAATGAAGACTACATTTTGAAATGTATTTTTTTATATATTTCTTGGTTGTATGTCTCAAAATACAAGGGCTCTATTTATAGAGCAAGTCTACAAGAGATTCTACTACCAACCCACATGTCATACTCCCCTTATCTTAGGCTGGTACAATGCCTAATATAATAACATTTTTCATCACAGCCTAGTTAGATTTCTACCAAACTAGAACAATAAACTTGAAACCACAATTACAAAGATTTGATTGACAACTAAGTGTCACCAATACCCAACAAATATTATACAGTCTCTAGATGGTAAAATAACTTAATATAAAATAATCAAGTTAACAATTCCCCAGAATTATTGTTGACTCCTTAAAAGTGTCTACCAGTAGAGAGCATGATATATGGATGTTAGATGGTCGTGGTGTAGGCAGAGATAACACTGAAAATGCTTGGGAGGCATAAGAACTGGCACTTTAGACTGTGTTGATTTAGGTAACTACGAAAATGCCTCCAAAGTGAATGCTAACAATAAAGATCAGCATCCATGTGAAACCTTTGGATTGTCAAATACATTCAGTTCACAGAAATGGAAGCTGAAATGCAATTCTACTTTTCCTTTTTCAGCATGAACTTAACACGTAATTAAAGTTTTTTTCTAAACCCAAGGTCCACACACGGAGAAAGATGCTTTACAAATTACAAGTAGTCATCTTACTTTAATTTAGTGATGGCAATCGAGTCGAGTAGCTCGTGGGCTCAACTCGTCTAAAATGAGCCACGAGCCGCTTGGGCTCGTAAAAAATCAGTTCGAGCCACGAGCCAAGCTTAGAAAATGCTAGCTCGACTCGTCATGTAGACGAGCAGCTCGTGAGCTCGTATTTGACGCTGGTCAATTTTTTTAAAAAAAAATTAGAAAACGTGTATTATATAATATTAAAAAAAAGAGCTCATGGGCAGAGCTCGTAGGTCGAGCCGAGCTCAATTGTTTTCATGAATCGAGCTCGTAAGAAAACGAGCCGAGCCGCTCGACTCGACCCATTACCACCACTACTTTGATTTTACATCTGTAAGAGATCAGTGCAAGGAATATATAGACAAGTGGCAAGCTGCGTTTAGCATATATTTAGAGCTGAATTTTCAGCTATAACTGAAGCTAATGTTGCCTCAGCTATTATTACATTAGTTAAGATTGTCTAGAAGGATACAGTGCTAAGACCTCAAAGAATAATGCCATATTCACTCTAGTTAATGGTAAGCAAAATTTTGGGACATTGAGTTCACTCAACATTCTATTCATAAACTACAATAAGTCCAGTCTAACTAACTGCTCATTTCTTTCTGATTAAAGCTCACTAATCGAAAATAATCATAAAAGGCAAAAAAAATTAGAAAAGAAAAGTTGAATTTAAAAGAGAAAATAAGACAATACAAAGAGAAGAGAATTGTATTGAATAGTTTGATTTGTTTACAAGAGAGGTATCTTATTTATAGTTTAACTTGAGAGGACTGTTTCCCTTTCTAACCAATGTGGGACTAATTAGCATGTACATTGGGTATATATATGCACACACACTAACAGCCCCCTCAAACTCAAAATGGTAAAATGGAGACCAACTTGAGTTTGGAAACTAAATCCTGAAGGCGTTCAGGAGGGTGTGTTTTAGTAAAGATATCAGCAGTTTGATTGGCTGAAGAAATTGATAATAGTCCAATAGTCCCACGGGTGACGTGATCACGTATAAAGTGACAATCAATTTCAATGTGTTTTGTACATTCATGGAATACATCATTGTGAGCAATTTGATAGTACTTTGATTATCGCAGCTTATGGTAGTAGCAGTAGAATGAGTGACACCCATGTCTTCAGTAACAGCGAAGCCAAAAAAGTTCTCGAGTTGTATCAGCAAGGGCTCGATACTCAGCCTTTGTATTGGATCGAGCGACTACTGTTTACTTCTTGTTGAGCCAAGAAATAAGAGAATCACCAAGGAAGAAGCGATAACCAGTGGTGGATCTACAATCAGTGGGGTTACCTACCCAATCTGTATCTGAGTAGGCACGAAGCTCAAGTGAAGAGTGACATGAGAAATGGAGACCATGAAATATGGTCTCTTTGATGTATTTGAGAATGCGTAGCACTGCGGTATAATAGGGTGTGCGAGGACCAGAGAGAAATTGACTAACAATATGGATAGCATAAGAGATGTCAGGGCGAGTAACTGTAAGATAAACAAGACTACCAACCAACTGACGAAACAAGGTAGGGTCATTCAAAGGTGTACCATCCATAGGAGTGAGTTTACAGTTGAGCTCTAGATGAGTGGTACATATCTTACTATCTGTGAGTCTCGCTCGAGTACGAAGATCAAAAGCATACTTTGATTGCGAACGATATTATCCCTCAGAGTTCGAAGTGATCTCAAGTCCCAAAAAGTAACTAAGCTTTCCAAGATCTTTCATCTCGACATGTTGGCTGAGATAAGTCTTGAAATCTAAAATTTCGGATGTGTCATCACCAGTGATGATCATATCATCAACATAGAGGAGAAAAAGGATAGTACCCTGGTCTGTTTTGCGAATGAAAAGATCAGAATCATGTGAGCTGGAAGTGAACCCAAAATCTCCAACAATGGTGCCGAACTTGGCAAACCAAGTCCGAAGAGCATGCTTGAGACCGTAAAGAGCCCGAAAAAGTTTGCAGACCTGATGCGGAAGATGATGAGAACCAGGAGGAGGGCACATATAAACTTCTTTAGTAAGTTCACCATTAAGAAAAATATTTTTCACATCCATCTAAAATAATTCCCAATGACGGACTGCAATTAGGTTGCGAACTGAAGTGAGGCGAGCAACTGGGGCAAAGGTCTCTTGTAGAAACCCAAAAATTTAATTGAAGTAGGCTTGTAATATTTTTTATGAAGAGTTTAGGCTCAGCCCACATAAGGAAAGGAAGCCCAATAAATGGTCAAATATATTTTCAAGTCATGAAGGTTCAAATTTACATTTATTTGACAAATATCATAATTGGCACTTAACGTAGGTCCGGTCGATCGGTTGGTCGGTCTGGTCGACCCTCCATCAGCCGAAAGTTCCTGCAGCTAATTGGTTTCAAACCTACAGAGGTTCGGTTGACCGAAGTTACTTAAGGTTTCAAATCTATTGTCCTATATATGAGGGAGGTAATTTCGTGGTTCACTATAGCATTTCACACAAGAAGAGATTTCAAAAGAGAGAAGAAATAAAGTAAGAGAAAAGATAGAAAGAAAGAGAGGAAAGAAAAGAGAGAAAAGAGAGGGAGAAAAACTAGTTTTTCCTAGAAGTTTTGGTGCTATCAAGAAGTGTTTCCAAACTTAATTTCTCTACGGTTTTCAAACATCAAAGGAGTGCATTTTTCAACAAGTTTCAAAGTATCAATCAAAGTAGGTGGAGGTGCAAAGTTGTTAATTCATGTTAGGTTGTAAATTTCTTGCAAATGATGTTTCCATGCCAAATGGTGCCTTTGGGTACGACATCATCTATGTTAATGTTTGTATGTCAAATGGTACCTTCGGTACGGTATATCCTTCCATGTCAAATGGTGCCTTCAGGTACTGCAAGAATGTCCGGTCGAGGTGTTGTGTTAAGTCATGACTCGACATGATTGGGACGCTACCGAAAATCCTCTATGAAAAGGTTTTAAAGTTACAAGTTTTGAAATGTATAGCCTAATCACGAATGCACCAATGACATCTATTGAGTTTTCAACTCACGGGTTTAATCTCTTCTCTACAGATTGAAAGGTTGCTACCTTGGGCATAAATGAAGGAGAAGATGGAGAGTGATGCAACGAGCCCATGGAAACCGGTGAACAAGTTATTTGGTTTATTTTTATGAAACGTTTCCAATGTTATGTTTTTAAAATATTTGAATAACGCTAAATGCGTGAACGTTATATCTTCTTCAAATAAACTCCATTTTGAAGTTTTAGAAAATTATTAAGTATGTTGTTTAAAGCATTTCAAGTATTGTTTTTGAAATTATTATTGTAAGATTTAAGCTTCCGCGAAGAAAACATGTACACTTGTTACTGAAAAGTTGTTCACTTGTTATTGAACTACCGGTTAATGAAGTAAAGTAAGTAGCGTTCCGGTCCATTAGGGGTCGGGACGTTACAGCGTGGTATCAGAACAAAGGTTTAGCCAGTTCTGTAGACTAAGTATGTTTTTTCTTAAAAAACGAAAATGAAAAGTCTAAGGTACTCCATGGCATCGTGCATCCATTCATCAATCTCATCCTATGGCCCATGTATGTTTAAAATTTTATGTTTATGAAAAGTTTATGCTTATGTGATGCTTTGTTATGTTATCGCATATTTTGAAATTATTTTTCAAGTATGTGTTAAAATCAAGGATGTACTATATAAAAAACATGTTATGAACTTGGGCTAGTAATTATGGGCAAAAGTATTATACGATATCACATGAAAATGCGTAATTGGGCTTTATGTCGCAGATATGGTTAGGACTTATCAAA
This sequence comes from Osmanthus fragrans, assembly GCA_019395295.1. Taxonomy (NCBI): domain Eukaryota; kingdom Viridiplantae; phylum Streptophyta; class Magnoliopsida; order Lamiales; family Oleaceae; genus Osmanthus; species Osmanthus fragrans. The sequence goes on along the minus strand of CM033348.1, from coordinate 10,323,046 downwards.
CTGCTAGAAAGACCACGGCTCGTGGAACTGCTAGGGCTTATAAAGTAGCATTGAAACTAAGAATTGCTATTCAATCTTACCAAAACTATGTGACTGATCCACTCCGTCCACTCGACGAACATGTACATGACATCTATGAGAGATGCATGGTAGCGGTGAATGCTGGAATGGAGATCACGCATGCGGAGGCTATAGATAATCTCATACACTCCCTCCCTCCCACCTCAATGAGGAGATATGGGAGTTATGGTTAGAGATACAATGCTAGAGGAGCACCCAAATTTATTCAAATTTGAAGTATATTGCCATTCACTCTAGACCTATGGAGGGAAAACTTAGAACCTCAACCGGAGGTAGTAATTGAACTCGATGAAGAGGAAGAACCTGAAGAAGAGAATGATTCTGAGCCCGAGCCACAAGTTGAGATGGACATAGAGTCAGGTCTGAGGCGGAAGACTCCTCTAAAGATGAGGCTCCACCAAAGAAGATCCGTAGAACTTATAGGGATTAGATTTAAATCCTTGTAATAGTTTCCTTATGTCAAGAAATAAAAAATTTATCTTCTTTGTTGGTATTCTAAATGTGAAACTAATAAGAACCATACGTTTTGTCTAAAGGAAAATGGCCCGCGCAAACCAAGTCCACTTGATAAGAGATCTCCTCCGAGCGGTTCAAGACCTTGGCAGGCAGAATCCAAACCAAGCTCAACCCCTACCTTTAGCTCCTAATGCTCCTCCAACTCATGCTTTAGTGGTCGAGCAATTTGGAAGGCACAAACCCCCTACTTTCAATGGAACAGTTGATCCACTTGCAACCGAAGAATGGGTTCGTAAGTTGGAGAGAATATGCCGATTAATAGGGTGCATGGACGCCCAGAAGGTCCAGTGCGTTGAGTTCATGTTCTCCGGTGATACAAGTCACTGGTGGGACTCGATATCAAGGACGAGGACCCCAGAGCAACAAGCGGCATTGACTTGGGAGCCGTTTAAAGAGGAAGTAATGGATAAGTACTTCCCACAGTCTTTGGGGGATCACAAAGAAGGTGAATTCCTCCAACTCAAGCAAAGGACTATGTCCCTAACTGAGTATGAAATGAAGTTCGATCAACTTTCAAGGTATGCTTCACATCTGGTGGATACAGAGGACAAGAAAGTCAAGAGGTTTGAACAAGAGTTGAACCCAGATATAAGCATAATACTTATGTCCCATCATTTTGCCTCCTACCGTCAAAATACTAGAAAGAGCTCATGCCATCTGATATCAGAAGACTAGCGCCGAGCAGCATAGCCTACTGGTCAAGCAACTGGACAGTAGTTATATAGGTAAAAGGAAGTGGAATGGCCAGGACAAGGAAAAGGGCAAGTGGCAACATAAGAAAGCTAATGGCGGACCCAATGCCAACAGGAGCATTGTGCCAGTTATAGAGCCATGTCCTACATGTGGAAAGACGCATCGTGGCATATATTTGCAAGGGAAGAATGCATGTTTTCGATGTGGAAAGCCGGGCATATTTCGAGGGATTGTACCACATTTGTCCCAAAGAAGGATGATAACAATGTCCAGAACCAGAAGGGGAAAGCACGAGTTTTTGCATTAACTCAGAAAGATGCAGAAGAAAACTCGAACGTCATAGCAGGTATACTATTGATAGCCAATACGCCTGCTTATGTATTATTTGATTCAAGAGCTATACACTCCTTTGTATCAACAACTTTTATGGCTAAATCTAGTATTACTGTGATAAGTCGGAAGGAACATTAGAAGTTAGCATTCCTACAGGCAACCCTTTGAGTACTGATAGAATAGCCAAATCAGCAAGTATCGAAGTTGAGGAAAAACCATTGGAAGCTAACCTATTTATGATAGAGATGAATGATTTTGATGTAATACTAGGCATGGATTGGTTGGGTTGTAATTACGCCACCATCCAATGTAAGGAAAAAGAGGTAGTATTTTAGAAACCATGAGAGGAACCATTTTCCTTTTTTGGAATGACCATGAAACCTCTTATTCGACTAGTATCGACTTTACAAGCTGGGAAGATGTTGAGAAACGGAACATGTCGGGGATACCTAGTAAATATCTCAAGAGAAAAACAAGAGAAGATGAAAGTTGAAGACGTACCAATAGTACGGGAGTTTGTAGATGTGTTTCCGGAAGAACTATCTGGCATCCCGCCAGATAGACAAGTAGAATTCACCATAGACCTAATTCCCGGAGCGGCACCAGTATCTAAGGCCCCATACCGAATGGCCCCGAAGGAACTACAAGAGTTAAAGAAACAGTTGCAAGAACTTTTAGATATGGGCTTTATATGGCCAAGCATATCTCCATGGGATGCATCGGTGTTGTTTGTGAAGAAAAAAGATGGAAGTATGAGGATGTGCATCGATTATAGGGAGTTAAATCGATTAACTATCAAGAATAAATACCCACTCCCGAGAATTGAGGATTTGTTAGATCAATTGAAAGGAGCTAAGGTGTTTTCCAAGATCGACTTACGATCAGGATAGCACCAATTGAAAGTAGAGTCAAAGGATATACCCAAGACAGTTTTCAGAACTCATTATGGACACTATGAGTTTACAGTGATGTCGTTTGGTCTAACCAATGCACCTATAGTGTTCATGGACCTGATGAATCGTGTATTTCATCAGTACTTGGATAAGTTTGTCATAGTCTTCATTGATGACATTCTGATAAATTCCAAGAGTAAGGAGCAACATGAAGAGCACCTAAAATAGTCCTAGAGGTATTACGCAAGGAGAACCTATACGCCAAAGTCAAGAAGTGCGAGTTTTGGCTTGAAGGAGTTGGATTTCTTGGACATGTAGTCACTGCCCAAGGAATTGAAGTAGATCCAGCGAAGGTAGAAGCAGTAACCAACTAGAAAGCACCAACTAATCACTAAACCAAAAAACACCTTTTGCAGCATTTTTCGTGTGTTGCGGAGGTCGGTGTTGCTGTTGAGAGAAGACTTTTTACAGCGTTTATTCACCGTTGCAAAAGGGTCTTTTGCAGCGTTTTCTCAACGTTGCCAAAGAGTCTTTTGCAGTGTTTTCTCAACGTTGCCAAAGAGTCTTTTGCAGCATTTTTTCAACGTTGCCAAAGGGTCTTTTGCAGCATTTTTTAAAACATTGCGAATGACTTTTTGCAGCGTTTATTCACCATTGCAAAAGAGTCTTTTGCAGCATTTTTTCAACATTGCAAAAGATCCTTTTACAGCATTTTTTCAACGTTGCCAAAGGGTCTTTTGCAGCATGTCTTAAACGTCGCGAAAAGTCTTTCGCAACATTTAAAAAACGGGAATTTTTTTTCAAATAGAGTTAATGTTAATTGAATGGAAAAATTGAAAATGACACTTTGTGAACAAATTTTGAAATTAATAATTTCATTACAAATTTTTGGATCAATACAACATTAGAATTTTTCTACATCTCTAGTCAATCCTTAAAGATCAGCATCTCCATTGGAATTTTTCTTGGGAAAAGCTTCTTTAGGAAGGTAAGCTTCAACAAGAATTCCACGCTTATTGCAAGAGGATGAGACTAGTTATCAAATATGCGAAGAACCGGATGACTCCAATGGGATCCCTTTAATCACTTGGTTTGTTACATCTTCCTCGGTGTATTCTTTGTTAGACTGTACCAACTTACTAGACCTGTGATGAGAAGAATAGGATTTAAATTATATACAGCAGTTTATTCAAGGCAACCATATATTTTGACATATATCCTAGATGACAGAGCTAACAAAATATAAAAAACTCGTCAGAGATCTCTACAAAAATATAAAAGCAAATGCAGTCCAAAAAAACATAAAGAGGAAATTAAGAGCAGTTAGTACAGTCAAATATCTAAACAAAAGTTCTTGAAACACTAAAAAGGATTCGATGACCAAAGCAAACTCTACAAGTTCAGTGATCAATTGTGACTTTGACAACTGTAGCCGTGAGATAATTTCAGATCTGTGCATCAACAAAATCAACATGGTTGTGAAGAAGCTGGCGATAGATCAACACCAAGAAGATCCTGAAGAAAATCTCCACCAGACGAGCCAGGTGTCGGAACATCATCTGAACTAAAATCAAGCAGATCAACAGGTGGAGTTGAAGTGGGTTTAGGAATTCCATTTGGAAAATTCAGTGGAGCTCCTTGGGAAGTTGAAACAGCTGCTGGCACAGAACCAGCCCTCCTTCCACTATAGGTTGCCTCATCAAGGACCGGCATTCTTTCAACCAATGCTGACTTGAACATATGCAATCCATCAGCTTTTTAACCTATATAAATAACATAAAAACTATGCAATTAAAAAGCTTAATGTATTTCTCCCTTTTTATACCTAATATTCTGGTGCTTCTCAATAATAGAATTAAATTCAATGGCTCTCTGTTGTAGTTCAAGTACAAGGCTTCCTTTGTAATGAATGATTATATCACAGTATGTCTTTCTTGAGGGAGGAAAGTCACAAAAAAAATTTCTAATGTAGTCTATTAGTCCATTACCTTATGAGACTCTGAGAAGTCAAAAATAATATATAGGAATGCTGAATAGTAGTAGCTGGATAAGGGTTAATCTTCCTCCCTCAAGAAAGATTTTTTTCACCCATACAACCTCCTAAACAAGTCGTCATTCAAAGACCAATCCCCTATGCAGAAAGCCAATTAACATAATCTATTTTTATGAATTCGGGCAACTAGTTGGAGAGCTCTTTGGTACATTCGAACTAGGTTGGCACCCACCGTTAAGCCTTCCAACCAGCAAATCCCTAAATTTATCAAAAAGAAAACAATCAATCCAATCATTTACAATCAAATAGACACTACAACCCAAGAAATGCGAAAAGTACAACAACCGAACATATCACTTGAAACCAAACTTGAACAGAACTGTGGTGTTATATGCCACCATGAATCAGATTGGTTGGTCGCTGCATGTGCTGCTAATTATTCTGCTACCCTATGGCCCTCCCGATATATGTGTTATACCTTGAAATTAACATGATCTTTAACCTTTAAAAAATCAATCTTTAAACACTAACCCTCCACTTCATTTTCATGTATTCATCTGCCAATTTGTTGGCAAGTAGCGCTACATCTAGATTTGTCCCCGTATGTTCCAAGACCTCTCAGCTTTGTACAAACTCAACACCAAACTGACACGAGCAAAATCATTAAAGGTGCGTTCTCTTTGTCGTTTTGGGGCCGTTTTCTGTTTTCGATTTTTTAAAACGACGAAAACGCGTTCTCTTTGTCATTTTGCAAAACGAGTTTTTCAAAACACCAAAAAAATTTACACTAAAAACCCAAAACGAGTTTTTCATTTTGGACTTTTTGTGTGCAAAACTCGTCAAAATACGAAACGCTCAAAACACACCACTGTTCACACGAAACCATCTCAGACCCACCTTTTTCCAAACCTGTCTCCTCCTTCTCTTCTCTTCTCTTAACCCGGCTGCGCTGCTCTCTTCTCTTATCTTCTCTTCCCCCATATCCATTTCCATTCCCTCTTCATTCTCAGGACTCCGCTATCCACTTGTTTCCCATGCCCCTACCTCTCTCTCCTCTCGCCCTTCTCACTACACACGACGCAGTTTCGCTGTGAGCGCTGTAAGTATCTATTTAGTATTAATTTTATGTGATGATATTTATAATGTATTCTAGTAGTAGCGGTGAATTTACCATTTTATTTTATTTTTTTGCTTCTCAATTTAAATTTCATTTGGTTTCAAAATGCGTCTAAAATTGATCTCAGTAGATAAGGGGTTTTTTTTTCACATAGTATTTATAAAATTTAGAATTAATTAAGAAATTTTCTTGTTCTCATTTTGACTCGCCGTAAAGGAATCTGTGAACTGAATTTCATTTTCACCTTGTTGTCCTTTATTAAAATTGGACCTAAATTTCGTGCTTGAATCAAGTTGAAAGACATGAAAATGAAAGGTCAATATTGCAATTACAGTTTTTGGCTAGCTGTATTAGTCTTATCAGTTCTCTCTCGCTCTCTTTTGGTTATTAAATAAGTTCACTGGTTTTGTGTTCCAGCTGACTTCTGTAACTTCTTTGACAGAGTGGACTGCCACTTGTTGGGAATCAATCTCCAGACTTCGAGGCAGAGGCTGTTTTTGACCAGGAATTTATCAAGGTAATTTGCTGAAGACACATTTTATGTATGTTTTAGTATCTTTCCCAATATCATGCATCGCCGAATGTACCTAATTCCTTAGGTGTTCATGTGTTTTGTATCTGTGGAGTTGGAGAATCACTTTTTTTAACACTTAGAATAAAGTTCTTCAGAAGAGTAGAACTCTGATTTGTTCTCATTGACACACTCTAATGCACTAATTTTTTAATTTCCTCTACGATATTCAATTGTGCATTTTCTTTGCATGAGTGTTGCTAGTTTTGGACAGCATTTTTGTAACAGATACTAGTTTTTCTGCTTGCAGGTTAAACTGTCTGATTATATAGGGAAGAAATATGTTATTCTTTTTTTCTACCCACTGGACTTCACATTTATTTGTCCCACTGGTGAGTTAACTTTTGACTACATTGTCCGGTTAATTTACTACCTGATGGTAACTGATGATATAATTTTGTTTTCAGAAATCACTGCTTTCAGTGACCATTATGAAGAATTTCAGACATTGAACATAGAAATATTGGGTGTCTCGATAGACAGTGTGGTATGTTGCTTTTTGGTTTTAGAACTGGTTGAAAATTTTTGTGTTTCCTACTCTTCAACTCTGTTTTGTGTCATTGGTCATGAATAGCTACAACGGTGGATGTTTGTATATCCTATGTTTAACTGTTATGCATAGTTCGCTTGCATATGCTCCCTTATCTTAACTTTATATGGGAATGCAATCTTTTTAAGGGTTTCCTATGATTTCCAATGAGAAGATTTTGCCATAAAAAGTAAAAATAAAGGTGGTCCTTTGCATCCCTTACTTCCATTTTTTATTTTTATTTTTCCCCTGTGATATAGTTGTGCATGCTTGATTTGCTAGCATACTTAATTTCAGTTTCCTTGGTGAGGTTATTGATGAAATTTATTGTTTAACTGCCAACATACTTTTGTTCTAGACCTATGAACGGAGATATTTTAGAAGACCTAGAGACTAGGATTGTTTTAGGGACTTTTGTATCAAGTGAAGTCGAAGTACAACCTCATGAAGAAGGAATGAAATTAGATTTCCGTTTAGAATCCGTTCAATCGCTCCTCTCTGCCCAGTTCCCACTTCAGTTATTGGAATTTCTTTCTGAAACATGCCCATTCTAAATGAAGAGCACCAAATGATAATTTTCTCTCACCCGATGTGACACGATTCGTCCCGAGTCAACCTGATGGACCCGACACGTGTCATGCGCCGGTGGTAGATTCAGGTAAATACTGGACCTACCACCAAGGCAACCAAACATTCTTTGACTATGAAATATTTTTAAAAGAATTTTGACAGAGTTTCCTTTGAAAAATGGACTAAAATCACCTGGATAAAAATCAATTTCTCAAACTTATCCATGTAATTTAAATAGTGCACATTCGTCCCTTAGAATACAAATTACTCAAAATAAAATACTGGCAATACGATATTTAATAAACTTTAAAAATCAAAATACTCAAAAAGAATATGAACTAAATAATCTGAAGAAATGAACCATACAACTAATGCAATATGTGTGTCTCAACAGCATAGATCAACAGGCTCCAAGGCAGCACAACTCTACTACTATCTGCTCAGAAAAAGATTTTAAAATATGAGCTTATAACTCAGTGAGTGGATAGTTTGAAAATAAGTATACTTTTCTGAAAAATCTTGCTCTGTTAAAAACTTTGAGAAATTATGATATTTGGGAATACTTTTAAAACTAAGCATGATTGCATCATAAAATTGCTTACTCTTTATTCTAAATAAACAACTGAATATAAATAATCTGATCTCGGTAACTATAAGTGAAAATATGGTTTCACATTACTGTAAGCTGAAATCATTATTCTGCAACTGAATAAACTGAATTCTGAAGTCTGAAATATGATAAGCTGAATAAATATCATATTATTTACTAAAGAGTCACACCAATAAGTACCCAATGAACAACCTTACACATGTACAGAGTAATCTCGATGTACAAGGCAAAGTCATTCAAGTCTGATAATCTGATAAGCTGATAACTGGTCATACGTACGCAGAGCTGCCCCAAAGGCTAAGCACCCTAGTACACGGCCCAAAGCCTATGTGTGTACAAGAGTGGGTCCCAAAGACCTCTGATAATCTGGTCATACACTGTGGAAACACATTCACATCAGTGCAAAGCGGGTAAAATCACCATATCTGGTCATACACTGTGGAAACACATTCACACAAGTGCAGAGCGGGTAAATCACCTGTGTACTTTCTGGAGGTTTTAAAATAACTATAGATATACTAAAACATGTAATACGAATATAACATGCTGATAAAATGATTTACTTGAGCTGAACTTAACTTTAAAAAAATATGATTATAAAATTTACTTTATTCTGAAAATCATGCTTCCTAAATCCATTGTATGAAATAATTAACTGCTGAATCTAATAAAAATTTGATAAATACTAATTTCTGAAAAATAAGCTTTTCCACTCACAAAGTACGAGCTACCAGTTAGACTGCCTGATAACCGTTCCCAATTTTCTCGTCATCACCTGAAATACGATATGAGTAACCAATTTAACCACCATCGAATCAAGAGACTTTAATATCTCATGCTATAATACTTAAACTAATTTTCTCGATACTTGAAGAAATTCCCCAATTTATTCATTTGAACAATCGGAATTAATTACAATTTATACTCCCTTTACTAATAATTAATTCATCGACATAACCTTCATTCCAAGCATAATGTAATGCTCACTTCAATCTCGTGGAAACTAAAAATCATGCTACAACCAATTAATGTACATTTTGTTCTCCAAATCATTCTTTCAAGTGAATATTTCATTATTACCATCAATTCCACAAGTAATCCTTATTTAGGAACCCAATTAAAAATTCTAGGGTTTGCCCAATAAAAATAAATTTTCTTACATTGATTCAAATGGAAGCTAATCAATCAAGAAGCTTGAACTAGAAGTCATAATCCTCCCCCTAAATATAAAATTTTCGAACCAAGTCAAAACCCTAGAAATTTAACATAATATAATTTCCAACTCTTAAAGAAAATAAATACCATAAAAGAACGAAATTCAAGCTTAAAATACCTCTTTACCCTTCTTCTTATTTTTCTCATCTTTTTTCTTCCTTTTTCCTTCTCTTTTTCCTTTCTTTCTCCCCATTTCTACGTATTTCTCTTCTCTGCCGGGTTCCTCACCTTCTAGTGTGTGTTGTGTGTGTTTTTCAATGAAAATGGGTCAAAGTGTCTAATTAAATGGGGCCAAAATCCAAAAATTGCAAAAGAAGCCCCTCCACTCCTATTTAAAGTTAATAATCGACCCTTTTACTTCCATTATTAGAAATGTAATTTTCTAACTTAAAATGTATCTAATTAAATCCTCAAATATTGCCAATTTATAAAATAAAGCCCAATAAAATAATTTTTCTCACTTTAGTCCTTATTTGACTTGACTTTGACTAAAAAAAAAATATGGGTTGTTACACGATGAGTCACCATGAGTCTTTACAACTTATTTCTGTTACCATGTTTTATCAATGCTTATGTCTACTAATAATGTGCTCTGTCAACTGTCATTTCCTGTAGTATTGCTTGTTGGTTTCTGTCATATTGTGTTATTAATCTCTTTTTGTTTGATTTGCTGGTCATCTTTGTTCTCATTTTTGTCATCTCTTTTATTATTGAATTTTTTGGATGGAAGGTTTTCTCCTAATTTAGCATTTAGCATCTTGAATTTCATCTCATTTTTGTCATCTCTTAAGTCAAACTATTAAGAGGGGGCAAATGATATATAAATCTTGTTTGGTATATCTATAAATCAAAATTTTGGTAGATTTTGATAAAATTTGATAAAATTCCTGGTTTGAAAAGTTGATTAAAGTTGTGAATCCCATGAAATGTGAAAAAAAAAATGAGTTTTGGAAAATGGGAAGGGTTCAAATAAGAGCAAAAATTCAAAAATGAGGTATGTCTAGAAATATAAATGAAGAAATTAACACCCCATTATTCATCTAGAATAAAATCATCTTAATAAAAATTTTCACAAATTTATATGTTATTTTAATATATGAAAAAATATTTCATGATTCAAAGATATTTCAAAATTCAAAGAAATTTCAGATTTATAATATATTTAATAATATATTAACATTAAACAATTAAAATTAATTGAATAATCAGATTTTTTGAATAAAATATTATCAAATAATATTCCAAAAAAGTGCAAAGAGAACGCGTTTTCTGTTTTCTGTTTTGAGAAACTGTTTTTCAAAATGACAAAGAGAACGCATTTTCAGTAATTTCAAAATAGACATCCAAAACACAAAACGAATTTCAAAACTCAAAACACAAAACAGAAACACGAAGAGAACGCAACCTAAGCTTTCTAGAATTTGATTTTTTTCGATTAATAGAATTTGTGACTCCTTTGATTTCCCTATTTTGAAAGAATTCCTTAATATTCTTCTTCACATCCTCTTGTAAAATGTTTTAACAATCCAGAGGGGACGCTATTTGGGCAAGCGATTTCTCTACCATAATTTTCACACTTTCAATTGTTCAACAATTGAAAACATTACTATTTCCCCCAATTTTCTTTTGCTTGAGATCTCGTTCACTGTCCTATATTTGAAGTCATCAAGTAATGTTCCATATCATGTGCTGGAAACCCTCTGCTAGGCAGCTTGAATTTATGTTGTTAATATGCACTATTTATGTAGTTTTTCTTGCTTGGTGACGATAAAATATCATTGGGTCTAAGCTTTCAACAGTAAATGAGACCTATGAGACCTAAGAAAATGCTTTTCCTGGAAGAAACTATATATTTGCTGCCATGCATAGCAAGTATAGCCATTGATTGCATATATAATAAGCTTGTGGAATATATTAGAAACGAAACTGAATTCATGCATGTGGATGTATGTGGACCGTGGAAGGTGACGAAAGACGGGAAGAGAGAACTTACAATTTCTTTAACATACTTAATCGCATGAGTTATCAAATGAAGACCTTTCTGAGGAACTAATCGAGTAATGCATACCACCAGAGGCACTTTATCGGGTGCATGACTAGCCATCTGATGTCTTTCTGAAGCCAGACCAAGCCCTCGTTGAACAAAGTGCTTACATGTCTACTTTTCTTCAATATTATGAGCTGCCAAAATTATAAATAATTGGATAAAATGAGATCCGGTGCTTCCTTTGTAATGAATGACGAACAAAATTGGGAAGTAAGACAACGCAAAGGAGAACATTCAATAGTTGGGAAGGAAAAATACTACGGAAGATCACTTCAAAAGCTTCACCTTACCTGTACCTGAAGTTGAAAGGTCTTGAGATATTCAATGGCTTCATCAAGCATTGAAGCTTTATCTGCCTGTTTGTAATGGAGGAAAGGAAAACAGTTGTAAGCGGTGTGATCTACTTTGATGTTCAGAAATTCATAGGAAGAAATCTAAAATCATGTTGGAGGGAGAACTTCAGAAGAATAAACAATTCACAAATTAACATTACTCAATTTTAGCCCTCAATTGATGCTTTAACCTGGTAGGCTTCAGCTTTTAATTAAAAAGCCCTAAAGCAGATAAAAGCCCTAAATCACATTCAGAAATCCCTAGATCCATAAATGCTAAATTCCTAAATCAAAGCCCTAAATCACATTCACAGATTTCAAACATGAGAGGTATAAGATAATATATGTTCTAATTCATTCAAAAAGTTAATACTTGGTCACAATCATATGTTAATAAGATTATCAACATACTATCACTTCCAGAAACAAAAATACTTATCACAAGACAATTTATAGCACAAAATTGGAATGACCAGAATCACAGATGACATATGCGATACTATAACTTACAGTGGAAAGTCGAAATGGGCAAAACTTCAGCTTCCCTCTTCATCCATACTTCAGCAAGTAGGATCCTTTCTTAAGAGCTGTAATGGCCTAAAGACAAACACTTTGTAAGCATATAAATTCCTACCCAAATGCCTATCCCAACATTTCAGTACTTATTTCCTCAAGAAATACAAAGAATTCGTGTGAACACAATTCTTTTAAATACAGATGCAGCATATGATTGCAATGTCTAATAAAAGACACAGTGAAACTTTAGTACAGCCATTCAATTTGTGATATAACTTGGAGCAAAAACCCAGCAATTAAACCAAACCCCATTTGAACAATCACAAAATGATGCCCTTTCTCTGAGATGGAAGGCAGGCAGCGGTGTCGTGCTTCTCAGCTTAGGGAATGAGAGCGAGTGAGTGAAAGAGAAAAGGTAAGGGATTAGGGCTTAGAGAGACATTTTTGTGGATTCTAAGACCTTGAAAGAATTTTTGTTCTCTTTCATAGCGGGTTGGGTCAGGTCGAGTTGGCGATTTTAATCGGTGAACCCAAAATTGGCCCAACCCAACTCGCTATATTTTTTGCAACGTTTTTTAGACGTTGCGAAAAGTTTGTCTTCCGCAACGTCTAAAAAACGCTGCAAAAGAAAATGAATTTTGCAGTGTTTTATAAACGCTGCGAAAGATAAACTGTAAAAGCTGCGAAAATGGTCTTTTGCAACGTCTAAAAAACACTGCAAAATAAAAAATATTTAGCAACATTTTATAAACGCTGCAAAAAATAAAAAATTTCGCAACTCGGAATAAACGTAGCGAAAGACCCTTTTAGCAACATAGATTTATAAAATGTTTTCAAAACTCAATTATGTTAACCAATAGCAACATTCACTTATTAAATTGTTGCGATAGACCCCCTTTAGCAACACTTAACTACCGAATGTTGCCATTTATGTGTTGCAAATGATCATTTTTGGTATAGTGAATGCTGGTGAAGTTCGAAGTTTTCTGGGTCTGGCCAAGTATTATCGAAGGTTTATAGAGAGATTTTCTAAGATAGCTAGACCAATGACACAATTGACAAGGAAAGGAGTAAAATTTCAATGGACGGATAAATGCGAACAAAGTTTTCACGAACTTAAACAGAAGTTGATATCAACACTTGTGTTAACAATACCTGAAGGAATGGAAGGGTTTGTTATATACAGTGACGCATCCAAGTAAGAATTGGGATGTGTGCTGATGTAGAATGGAAAAGTGATAGTCTATGCTTCAAGACAATTGAAGAAACATGAGCAGAACTACCCAACGCATAATTTGAAACTTGCGGCGATAGTACACGCCTTGAAGATATGGCGACACTACTTGTATGGAGGGAAGTGTGACATTTACACAGATCATAAGAGTCTCAAATATTTCTTCACATAGAAGGAATTAACATGAGACAGAGACAGTGGTTGGAATTGGTAAAAGATTATGATTGTACTATTTATTACCATCCGAGTAAGGCCAATGTGGTTGCCGATGCCCTAAGTAGAAAGTCGATAGGACAGTTGGCATCACTATCCACTACTCAGATAGAGTTGATCAAAGACTTAAGAAGTTTGTGAATTGAAGTAGTTACCACACCAGAGCAAGCTACTGCTCGGTTAGCAACATTGGTTGTTCGACCTACTCTTCGAGAGCGGATCATTGAAGCACAAAGTGAAGACCCATTCCTGCAAAAGATCAAGAACGAGGTTGGTACTGATAAAAGAAGAGATTTTGGAATAGTTTCGGATCAGGCACTAATGTTTAAAGGAAGGATTTGTATGCCTAAGAATGAAGTTCAAAGAAATAAAATACTAGAAGAAGCTCATTCCACCCCGTACAGTGCACATCCCGGTGGTACGATAATGTATCGAGATCTTCGGATACGTTATGGTGGAGGAATATGAAAATGAGCATAGGACTATTTGTGGAAAAGTGCATAGTTTGCCAACAATTTAAGGCGGAACATCAAAGATCGGCTGGATTGTTAAATCCACTAGACATACCCGAATGGAAGTGGGAGAACATAGCAATGGACTTCGTAGTAGGTTTTCCGAAGTCAACAAGAGGACACAATACCATATGTGTAATAGTAGATCGGTTAACAAAGTCAGCTCATTTTCTGCCAGTGAAAATGACATTCAGTCTAGACCAGTTGGCACAATTGTACATTAAGGAGGTTGCGAGATTACATGGTGTACCTGTGTCCATTGTATCTGATAGAGATCCAAGATTTACATCGAAATTTTGGAAAAATTTACAAGGAGCTATGGGAACAAAGTTGAACTTCTGTACGGCATATCACCCTCAGTTCGATGGTCAGTCTGAAAGGACCATCCAAAATTTGGAAGATATGGTAAGAGCATGTGTTTTGGATCTAGGTGGAAGCTGGGAATCATATCTACCGTTGGTAGAATTTGAATATAACAATAATTTCCAAACAACCATTGGAATGGCACCATATGAAGCTCTCTATGGTAGAAGATGTAGATCACCCGTACATTAGGATAAAGTTGGAGAAAAGAGAGTTTTGGGACCAGAAATTGTTGAAAGGACAGTCGACGCAGTTGACAAGATCCGTGCTAGGATAAAGGCAGTATAGGATAGACAGAAAAGCTATGTCGATACAAGAAGAAGGGACTTGAAATTTCAAGTAGGAGAAAAAGTTTTTCTAAAGGTGGCACCAATGAAGGGTGTGCTTAGATTTGGCAAGAAAGGCAAACTAAGACCTCGCTATATCGAACCTTTTGAAGTACTTGACAAGGTTGGAAATGTGGCTTATCGATTGGCGTTACCGTCGGAACTATCGACAGTGCACAACGTGTTCCACATATCAATGATCAAGAAGTACATACATGATCCTAAGCATATGGTAAAATATCAATCTTTGGAAGTGCAAAAAGACTTGTCTTATGAGAAGTTATCGATTCAGATACTGGATCGAAAGGTACATAAATTACGGAACAAAGAAGTTCATCTGGTCAAGGTAAAATGGAATAATCACGGAGTAGAAGAAGCCACCTAGGAAAGAGAAGAAAAAGCTAAAGTCAAGTATCCAACATTGTTTGCCCAATCACAAGGTAAATTTTGAGGACGAAATTTTATTTAAGGTATAGAGGATGTAGAAACCCGAAAATTTAATTGAAGTAAGCTTGTAATATTTTTTATGAAGAGTTTAGGCCCAGCCCACATAAGGAAAGGAAGCCCAATAAATGGTCCAATATATTTTCAAGTCATGAAGGTTCAAATTTGCATTTATTTGACAAATACCATAATTGGCACTTAACGTAGGTCCGATCAACCGGTTGGTTAGTTCAAAAGACCCTTCGTCAGCCAAAAGTTCTTGCAGCTAATTGGTTTCGAATCTGCAGAGGTTCGGTCGACCGAAGATGCGATCCGCTCGACCAAAGTTGCCTGAAAATGAAGAATTCTCGTGTTCTTTCTAGAATTTAGACTTCTAATATCTTCAATTACCCTCTTAAATGTCCAAGGAGTGGCCACCCACGTTTTGGAGAGTTAAACCCCACCAATTGGTGCATTTAACCACCTAAATTACTCCTACACACATAACTCCAAGAAAGTGAAAAGGCTTCACCTTTAAGAGTGCATTTAGTGACCCCAACCTACATTGTCCTATATAATAGGGAGGTAATTTATTGAGTTTTCAACTCATGGGTTTAATCCCTTCTCTACAGATTGAAAGGTTGATACCTTGGGCATGGATGAAGGAAAAGATGAAGAGTGATGCAACGAGCTCATAGAAACCGGTGAACAAGTTATTTAGGTTTATTTTTATGAAACGTTTCCAATGTTATGTTTTTAAAATATTTGAATAACGGTGAATGCGAGAATGTTATATCTTCTTCAAATAAACTCCATTTCGAAGTTTTAGAAAATTATTGAGCATAGATTTTAAAGCATTTCCAGTATTGTTTTTGAAATTATTATTGTAAGATTTAAACTTCCGCTAAGAAAATATGTGCACTTGTTACTGAACTACCGGTTACTGAAGTAAAGTAAGTAGCGTTCCGATCCACTAGGGGTCGGGACGTTACATCTCCTCATAGTCAATCTCATACTCCTAGGTCTTTAGCTACTAAGCGAGCTTTGTACTGATCAATGGACCCATCAGAGTGAGTTTTGATCTTGTAAACTCACTTGGATCCCATAACATGTTTGCCTTCTAGTAGGTCCACTAGATCCCAGGTGTGAGTGTTTTCGAGTGCCTGTAGTTTATCATTCATTGTTTTCTGCCAAAGAGGAACAGAACTAGCTTAAAACTGAAGTTCATAATGAGAAAGGATAGTAGAAAATACAACAAAGTCACAAAGATTAACAGAAGGAATTTTTACCCGATCACTTCGTCGAGTAGGGAGATCAGAAGCTATTAGAGCGGATCCATCGGAAGAGATAAGTTCCTAAGAAAAGGGTAAGATGGATAACTCAATCGAGGAATCTGTAGACATGTTAGTTGGTAATGACATATCTGAGAGAGAGAGAGAGAGGATATGTTGGTGGAGATGTTGACTCAGAAGAAGAGTTAGTCTCCAGAGTGTCAGGAAAAAGATCTGTGGAGAGGTCAGTGAATAGGAGAAAGGTGTTTTCATGTAACAGGTGAAACTTGGATATGGAGGCGAACATCTTGTGTTCCTAGAAAATAACATGACGAGATATTAGGAGACGTTTGGAGTAAGGACCCCAACATCTGTAGCCTTTGTGTTCAATACCGTATCCCAAGAAGCAACATAGTCGAGATCTAGATTCCAATTTGGTACGCTCATGAGGCTGAAGAAGAACAAAACAAGCACAATCAAATA
This sequence comes from Osmanthus fragrans, assembly GCA_019395295.1. NCBI lineage: Eukaryota > Viridiplantae > Streptophyta > Magnoliopsida > Lamiales > Oleaceae > Osmanthus > Osmanthus fragrans. The sequence continues at coordinate 10,306,205 of CM033348.1, read as the reverse complement.
CCTTAAGAGTAGTATAGTCATGAGGGTCACCATAAAGACGCTCAAATGGTGATTGATTCCCAATGATGGAAGAAGGCATACGATTCTTAGTATAAACAGTTGTAAGAGCAGCTTCACCCTAAAAGCGTTTAGGACAAAAAAACATATATGAGAAGAGCACAGACAGTATTGAGAATATCTCAGTGTTTACATTCGGCACGCCCATTTTATTGAGAAGTACCTGGACATAAATGATGAGGAAGAGTGCTATGTTGGCGAAGAAAGTTAAGGACTGTAGAGTATGCGTATTCAGCAACATTGTCAGCATGAAACACTTTGATATTTCAAGAAAATTGAGTTTTGACCATGGTATTAAAATCAAAGTAAACTGATGTAATTCAGATCGATTACACATAAGAAATATCAAGTGTAACGAGAGTAATCATCAACAAAAATGACAAAATATCTAGAGCCTTCCATAGTAGCAATGGGAGAAGGCCCCATATATCAGAGTGAATCAAATCAAATGAAGCAGAAGGAAATGCCGATTGTTTTGCAAGTTGACAAGGAAGACAATCAAATTGTTCTTTATTAATAAGCCCTAAATGACCACTAGATGCTAAAGATTGAAGACGACCAATGGAAGCATGACCCAGACAAGAATGCCAGAGACTCACAGATGGGGTAGATGAGATTGGGGATGCTGTCTAAACTGATGAGGAGAAACGGGATGGAAGGTGAAGATTGATGAGTTCAAATAATCGTCCAACCTTACGACCTATCCCAAGAGTTTGTCCCGTCTTTGGATCCTGCATACAACAACTAGAAGCAGAAAAGAGGACAGTTAGACTGAAGTAACACAATTGATCAACGATATAAGATTGAGAGTGAGTTGGGAAATACAGTAACTATCAGGAAGAGAAGTGTTTAATGTTGAGATTTTTTCGATATGACTCACGGTCATAGAAGAACCATCAGTGGTTTGAATAGTCGAAGTATGATTAGCAAGACGTTTGGTGGCAAATATAGTGGAATTAGGTGTCATGTGATTACAACATGTAGATTCAAAGAACCAAGATGAATTACCTGAGGTGACGGACATAGCAGTAGAGGGTGGATTACCAGAATGAGCTAGGACTTGTTTGACAATTTCCTCTATATCAGAGGCAGAAAATGTCTCACTGGAAGTAATGAATGATGAACATTCAGTAGTAGTGGCGACAGATCTAGAAGGAGCATCGCGAGACATGTATTTCTAGGTGTGTCTGTTGGGGTTTTTGAAACAATCACGTTGAAGATGACCAGAGGCTTGCTTCTGACAAAATTGGCAAACGTGAACCGGGCATTCAAACAGAATGTGTCTTGGTTTCTTGCAGTAATTGCAGAATTTTCAAGATCCAGATGGATGCCCTTTGTTGTTGGTTTAAAAAGATCCAGATAGATGTCCTTTGTTGTTAGGTTGAGGCCCTTTGGGAGTGGTAAGGACAACATCTGTAGAGGTCATCTTGCGAGGGGTAAGATGAGTTTCCTCCGAAAGAAGTTCAGCAACAGCTTGATCTAAAGTAGGTAAGGGACTGCGGTGAAGGAGAGATGCATGAACATGCTCAAACTCATTAGTGTTTGCCAAGAGAAAAAGAACCAAGTGTTGCTGATCTCGATAGTCCGAAAATTTCTTAGCATTGTCGGCATTTGTAAACTCGTTCTGAGGAAGCAAGTTGATGCCAAACATAGTGCATCTCAAATAAGAAATTATTGATGGATTGCCCAAGCTATTGTTGCATACGATGTAGAGTGCCCAGAAATTGGTATTGATGAGACAAATCTGTGGGTGGTGTAGCGTTTCCGTAGAAAATCCCATAGTGATTTGGTAGTCTTGAATCTACCAAACTAGAGACTGATGGAGTGTACATAAGTGTTGTGAATCCAAGTGATAATTTGGTGGTTTTTGCTATCCCACTCTTCGAGACAATTTATGTATTTTGTGTTGTCTTCTCCAGTGATTTTTTCTGGTTCGGTGATATCACCAGTGACATAGTGCCACAGTGTAGCGACCCGAATTTTCAAAATACAATTTCATAATTTAAATTGTGTCGCTACAACAATCCCGTTAAAGTTTAGAATTTATTTTATGTTCGTCGAATTGTCTAGCGAAAACGATTAATTTAAGAATTTCAAAACGATTTTTAATCTTAAAATTTCAATATTTACTTATCGAGTTCAATCTCGAACCAATTTTAAAAGTATCAAATTCTTATCGATTTAAATCCAATTTTAAGGTCGATATTCCAATTAAAATCCAATTCCATTAAGTCCAAATTTTATCCTTTAATTCAATTTTATTTAAATCATGTTAGCCAAAGAATTTTGTTCCAACACAAACTCTAATCCCAATTTATTGCCTCGTTTTTCGTGCCCTACTATTCATCATCCTGTTCTCTCAATCTCTCGACTCCACGACAGTTTCTCTTCAGCCCACGGCCTCCTCCCAACGCCACAGAAATTGGTAAGAATCCACATCCCATCTTTCTTCAATTTTGATCAATTAGCAACTGAAAATTGACAGATTCTTCACCATGTCACCCATGTCGAAACCCTCCATCAATTCTACCTTAATCCAATGTATAGTTCACACACAGAAACCCAGATGAATCCCCACTGTCGAGTCGCTGCCACCACCAGACTGCAAACACCGCCAACCCACAATCGAACCACCAACAAACCACCACCACACGGCCACCAACCCACATCAACCGCCACCAACCACCGCCTGCAACTACACAAAAACGGCAGCCCCGTTCTTGCCATCGACCGCCCTTCATCTCACCCAAAAGCAACCCAAAATTCAACCATCAAAGCCAAGAATAATAAAGCCCAAACACTTACCTCCACTTAATCGACCACTTTGGCCGGAGTACCCATCGGAAAACCAAGAAATCGCCGCCTCCTAGCCTCGGTTTAGCCTCGGTTCTTGACCTCAATCAACCTCCAATCGAACCCCCCACTTGCCGGCGCCCTCACGATGGTGACGCCCTGATTTTTTGGCCGGAAATCACCCTCCTTCACCTCCGTTTCCATCGCCTCCCTCGCCTTCGACTTCCCTGCCTTGATCGAGCGTGAGTGAGAGAGAGATAGAGATAGGATTGTTTGGTATATAATTGAATTTTGGGAAAATTACTCCTTAATCCCAAGTCTTTAAAAGTTTTCCAATTGAGTCCCAAAAGTTTTAAAAGGTTATTATTTTCAATTTCAAAGTTTTATAAATTGTTTAATTCAGCCCCTATATTTTAATAACTTTTAAATCAGCCCATTGAATTTCAAAAAGTTTATTTTCAGCTTTCAAACATTTAAATTTAAGTTTCAATATCTTTTCAATTAAGTCCCTAAAGTTTTAAAGTCTTAATTAAACTTAGTATCTTAAATTAAATTAATTTTGTTCTTGCTAGACGAGTTCGCGGGCAAAGTGTGAAGCACGGTAACATTTCAATTGTTCAATTTCCAAGAAAGTTTTCAAGACTTCGAGGTGGGGTTTACATTTAAGCAATTGTGGTTATTTGTCCATGTTAATTCTCGATGTGTGATTTTGATTGTGATGTAATGTTTATACATATGAAAATGTTGCCAGGGACCGTAAATAGGTCCGGGATCGAAATCGGGTCCTTGGGAATGCCCATAGTGCTAAAATTTGCTAAGCTTATGCCATGTTGTCAGGGATCGTAAATAGGTCCGGGATCGAAATTGGGTCCTTGGGAATGTCCACAGTACATAATTCTATAGTATGTTGTATTGATATTATGTTCACCACTTGATTGCATATTTGGATTTAATTTGGACTGATTGCTGTATCTCCACTGAGTATAATTCGTTATGCTCACCCCACTATTTTCCCAACCTTTCAGGTTAAGGAGCTTGGCAGGGCAAGGCAACGAGCGGGGCAAATTTTAATTTATTAATAACACTTTTGAATTATTGATTTTGAACAAGAATTTTAAGTAGTTGGTTTCCATTTGACATTTTAAATACCGAATTTGGTATCTTTGCAAAATGTTGATTTTTGCTTATTACATTTGGTATTAACTCTTGAATGTGAGAAATTACTTTAGAAATGATGTTTCCGCGTTTTGTGTTAAATTTTTATGGATTTTTAAAGTATATGTTTGCCTTCGTATTGTGGCGACTTTTGAAAATATTCATTTACAGGTTACACACAGTTTTCTGTCTTTAAGAAAGCTTGACATAGCCTGAGCCCATATGGTGTAGTTGAGTCTTTCCATGACAATGGCAATGGGTTGTGAAGTCTCAAGATGCTCCATGAAACTAGAAGGGGACAAAGAAGAGAAAATAACATGAATCGAGCTGAACTGGTCAGGAAATGACTGGTGGCTAAGATGACATCGATGGAGAATAAGACTCCGACTATAGTGACGACCCAACAAGTATGAGGAGGATATACAATAAGTTTTTCTGATGTGAAGGATCCACTAATAGTGGCAATCACAGAGCATACTCAACTCTTGATATTAAAAAGGACCACTAAGAATAGTAGCTCGATACCAAGTTGAATTTAAGAGAGAAAATAAGACAATACAAAGAGAAGAGAATTGTATTGAATAGTTTGATTTGTTTACAAGAGAGGTATCCTATTTATAGTTTAACTTGAGAGGAATCCTTCCATTTCTAGCCAATGTGGGACTAATTAACATGTACATTATACATTAACAAGAAAAAAGAAAATGTCATCAAATCGATGGTGTACGATTTCTTTAGAAATTTGGACAGAACTAACATGAGCTCCTTATAGAAGCTTGTAGCAATAGAAAGGTACTAAACACCACTCCATTTGCTTATGGGAATTTTTTTAAAATTTAGAATTCCATAGTAACCAATTCTTTATTTAGGGTCAAGGCGATGCGAACCCAAGTAACAATTGAAACTATAGAACCCACAACAAATTAGATCAAATCTAACACAGCCAAGAATCAATGTTTGGAAAAGCTCAACCCGATAAATTATTGAACCAAAGAATCAAGAAAATCGCAAGTAATATCTTGACCCAGTAATCACAAAACTTAGGAACCTTACTTGAATTGTTGAATGTCACAAGAAATTAATCATTGATAAGTTCGAAAATTAATTCAATGAAGAACGAGTAGAAAGCAAATATGTCTTACGATAATATCTCTTAAATTGTGTGTTTTTCAATGAAAAGAATGAGTTCTATTTATAGGAAACTTATAAAAACCCTAGTAGAAATGGAATTTAAGTCTAAAAATACCAAAAGACACCATTAAATAGAGTTTCAACAAAAACAGGATTCTTTCCAAAAATGAAAAAATATGCTACCGAACTTGTACTTTGCGGCTGCATAGTGTGTGCACACGTGGTCGCATATTTCACTAGAAAATCTCTCTTTGGTTCTCGATCACATGCCTTTTTTTTTTTAACTATGCGGTCGCATAGTTGAAATTCTTGTCACCTCCATCTATTGTTTGAGCCAAGTTGATCCATCTTGTTTCTTCTTCCATACCGAACATGAAACTTGTCTCTTTGCTCGTTGTGTTGATGTTTCATTCACTGTAACTTGAACAAGTAATCTCATGGCTTCTTTAACCTTGTTTGCTCGTGATCTAGTCGTTGGTCCTTCTTCCACGATTAACAGATCATTGTCCTTGCTAATTTTCGTTCCATGGATCTCATCATTTCCTCCATCCCAAAAATGATTCGCCCTCGATTCTCCACATGCATCAAGCAACGAAAGATTAGAAACATTGAAAGTAACCAAAATGTTATACTCAACTGGAAGACCCAATTTATAGCCATTGTCATTGATTTTTTCAAGCACTTTAAACGTTCTATCTCTTCTTGGTTGCAACTTTGACTTCCTTTGTGCCGGTAAGTGTTTCTTTCTCATATGCTCCCATACCCAATCTCTTTGTTCAACTATAACGCGCCTATGTCCTTTATTTACTTGAGAAACATAATGCTCATTTTTCTTCTCAATCTGGCATCGTACCTTCTCATGGAAGGATCATACCAACTAGGTCTTCTTCTTTCCATCTAAGCTACCTCTTTCATCAACAGGTAAATGAATTAAATTCAAAAGTGTTAGTGGATTAAAACCATACACAATTTCAAATGGAGTATAAGTAGTAGAATGCATGACCCTATTATACGTAAATTCTATAAATGGCAAGCAATCATCCCAACTCTTCAAGTTCTTATTGACTATAATGCGTAATAGTTGTGTCATTTTCTATTAACAACCCAGTTTGCCCATCCGTTTATGGGTGACAAGTAGTAGAGAATAATAGCTTAGTCCCTAACTTACTCCACAAAATCTTCTAAAAATGGCTAAGGAACTTAATGACTCGATCCGACACAATACTCCTATGTATCCCATGTAAACGTACTACTTCCTCAAAGATTAAATCTACAATATTAGTGGCGTCATTAGTTTTATGACATCGAATGAAGTATGTCATCTTACAAAACCTATCTACCACTACAAAAATGGAACCTCTTGCTTTCTTAGTCTTAGGTAAACCCAACACAAAGTCCATAGATACATCAACCTAAAGCTCACTAGGAACAGGCAATGGCGTGTACAAGCCTTGAGGTAAAACCTTAGTGCTAGCATTTTTTTACAAGTGATGCATCTACTACAAACCCGATCAACGTCAACTTCATCTTATGCTAATAAAAATATTCACTTAACATATTGAAGGTTTCTTAATCCAAAAGTGACCTATTAAACCTCCACTATGTGCTTCATGTACTAACAACTCTTTCGTTGAGCACCAAGGCACACATAACTTATTTTCTCGAAATAAATATCCATCTTCCCTAAAGAATCTATCTATAGTACCTTTGTCACATAATCCATATATATTAGAAAAGTCCGGATCATTAATATACAAATACTTAACATGTTCAAATCCTAGCAATTTGGCACTTAAGGAAGTTAGTAGTTCATTCCTCCTAGAGAATGCATCTGCTATCACGTTTTCCTTACCTTGTTTGTACCGAATAACATAAGAAAACGTCTTGATGAACTTCATCCACCTTACATGCCTCTTCTTTAGTTTACCTTGACCCTTCAAATGCTTCAAAGACTCATGATCGGTGTAAATCATGAACTCCTTTGGTCATAGATAGTGTTGTCATGTCTCCAAAACTCGAACAAGCGCATACAACTTCTTGTCATATGTAGGATAATTAGGAGCTGTTCCACTTAGTTTTTCACTGAAATAAGCTATTGGCTTTCGTTGCTGCATCAAGACGGCTCTAATACCTATTCTTGAGGCAAAACATTCAATTTCAAAAGTACTGTTAAATTTAGTGATAAAACTGGTGCAGTACATAACATATCCTTAATAAAATGAAAAGCATGTTCTTGTTCAACGCCTCAATGAAATCATACACTTTTCTTTATGATCTTCATGAGTGGTGTGGCAATTGTGCTCAAGTCTTTAACAAAACGCCTAGGGAAGCTAACTAAACCGTAAAAGTTCCTTACCTCATTTATGCTTTTAGGTGTCAGTCATTCCTTTATAGTTTTGATTTTCTCCTTATCCACTTCAATTCACTTAGCACTGACAACATAACCAAGAAAAATATTTTTTTCCATGTAAAATGTGCACTTCTTAAAGTCAACATAAAGTTGTTCTTATCTTAAGACCATGAGCACACATTTTAAATGTCATATATGCTCATTTAAATCCTTACTATATACCAATATGTCATCAAAGTAAATTACTACGAATTTACTCATGAGGGTACACAAGACGTAATTCATTAATCATATAAACGTGCTAGGTGTATTAGTAAGTCCAAATGACATGACTAACCACTCATAGAACCCATACTTAGTTTTGAAAATAGTTTTCCACTCATCTCCTTCTCTCATCCTAATTTGATGACATCCACTTTTAAAATCTATTTTACTAAACATGCAAGATCCATTTTATTCATCTAACATATCATCTAACATAGGTATAGGATGACAATATTTTATCGCTATGTTGTTGATCGCTTGACAGTCTACGTACATCCTCTAAGTTCCATCTTTCTTAGGCATGGTACATGGACTTATGCTTTCCCTCACGTAACATTTGCTCATCAATTCTTCCACTTGCCTTTGAAGTTCATTGGTCTCCTCGAAATTACTCCGATAAGCTGGTCTATTCGGAATGACAACTTCAGGTACGAAATCAATTTGATGCTCAATGCCTTGAATGTGTGGTAATCCACAAGGCATGTCCTTCAAAAATAAGTCTTCGAATTCCTGCAGCAAAGAAGTAGCCAAACTAGGGAGGGGTATGTTAGATTCATCAAAGTTGATGAGTGATTCCTTATAAACAAATAGGATCATGGGTCGGTTCTCAACTACTGCTCTCTTCAACTCACTCCATTTTGCAAAAAAAAAAATCACTTTCGACTTTTCTCTCCTCTCATAACTCTTTTTCTTTACTCTTTTGTAACTCTACTCATTTTTTTCTCACAATTAGCCACCTCACATTTTTCTCTCTTATTTTCTTGTTGTGAAAGATCAATCTCGCTTCCCTTTTCTCTCAATCTATTTTTTTCCTCAATTTACAGTTTGATTTAATTTTCATACACTTCTGCTAGTGTTAACGTTGCAAGCGTAATAGATTTTCCATCCTTAGTAAAGTTGTACCCATTTTTTTTTACCCATCATGAATTACTTTCTTATCATACTATCATGGTCTCCCCAATAAAATGTGTTAGGCATGCATAGGAACAACATCACACGTCACCTCATGTGATCCATGAAGTGAATGCAACGAAGACAAGTCCCGGCAATGATCCATTGATTGTCGAAGGAGGTTCGATGACTTGGTCATGGACAAAGAGGGTCAAAGAAGCGATGTGATTTCTCGTTCAAGCTGCAATGGATGAAACGACAATCTTGACGAGTAAAGTGACAAGTTTCAAGTTGGGTTTGGAGGAAGATTTAAAGTTAATCAACTTGATTCAGGCTGTAGACGGAGGAGAGTCCGGATTACACTATGCGACCACATAGCTTAAAAGTCCATACGGTCGCATAGAGATAGGCAGAAAACTGGTGGATTCCAATCTTCTACGCAGTCGTATCAAAGAAAGCTAAATGACCGCATAGTTCAATTGTAGTCTCAAATTTTCCAAATTTTGCGAGATCTTTTATTTTGGTTAGAATTCTTTTTTTTATTTTGGTATCTTTGTAATCTTTTAGACTTTAATTCCATTTATAACTAGGTTTTAGGGCTTTCCGATATATATGACTCATTATTTTACATTGTAAGCAGACACAATTCATATCAATTGAGAGATTAAATTTTGTGAGAATATTTGCTTTTAATTCCTTGTTCTTCATTGAACGAATTCCAAACTTATCAAGAATTATCTTCATTTCACATTCAAACAATTCAAGTGAGATTCTTAAATCTTGTAATTAAGAGATCAACATATTTTCGGCTATTGTGTTGTTTGTTTTGTTCAATATTTTTGGGTCAAACTTAAAACTTTAATTTATTGGCTCTCTTGGGTCTGAATCAATCTCGTGTGGGTTTCATAGTTACTATTACTACGTGAGTTTGCATAAGTTGGTATCAGAGTTTGGGCTTCAAAAATCAATATTATATCATTTTCCTTTTTGTTTAAGTCTTTTATTTTCTATTATTTTCATTCTTCGCATTTTTCGTGTTTTTTTTGTCTTTCTTGAGTCTTTAATCCATAAAAGTTTTAAAAAAACAAAAGTTGTTTTTTGTGCTAGTTTGGCACCTAAATCAGTTTTCCTTTCTTCAACGGGTATCGTAGTCAAATATCCCAAAAAAAATTGAAAAAAATTCAAATTTTAAAAAAAATATTATTTTATTTATTTCAAAAATTACCAGCACATACAATCCATCTTTTTTAGTGCTATATATATATAGTAGTAATAACAGTAACAATAACCATTGTGCCTGTGAAAGAGAAAGACAATGTCAATTATTAGAAGATGAACTAGAAATATTAGAAGATGTAGAAGAAGACATAAACTTTGGAAATATAGAACTAATAGATAATGAAAAAAATTATGATATGTTAATAACAGAACAGGATATAGAAAATTTAATATCCAAACTAGAAAAGATAGAAATATTAGGAGAAAATATATTAAAATATTGGAAAAAAATATAAAATATTATGTGAATTAAAGATCAAAAATCCAGAATATATCATCAAGACAAAAAATATAGAGGCCACAAATTTAGACATCGAAGATTTTAAAATGCACATAAAAGAACTCTTAAAATTAGGAGTAATTAGAAAATTAGAAAGTCCCCACAGATTAGCAGCCTAGTCAAAAAAAAATTCAGAAATTGTTAGAGTAAAAAGTAGAAGGTCATTAATTATAAAAGACTTAATGATAATACTATAGATTATGCTTATAATATACCAGATAAGACAGTATTAGTTAATAAGATACAAGACTATAAGATTTTTAGTAAATTTGATTTAAAGTCAGGATTTTGGCAAGTAAAAATGTACCCATACAGTATCAAATGGACAGCCTTTACCTGTCCAGAAGGACATTATGAATGGCTTGTAATGTCATTTGGACTTAAAAATGCACCAAGTATTTTCCAGAGAAAAATGAAAAATATTTTTAACAAACATAATAAGTTCGTAATAATATACATAGATGATATACTTGTATTCAGTAAAAATAGAAGAGAACACAGAGGACATTTACATATAGTATTTTCAGAATTTATTAAGCATAGTTTAATAATTAGTAAAAAGAAAATTATTTTATTTAAAGAATTTATAGATTTTTTAGGAATGAATATAGGAGAAGGAAAAATTAAGTTACAACCTCATATAGCTCAGAAAGCTTTAGAATTTTCAGATAAATTAGAAGGCCTAAAAGAAATTCAAAAAAATTTAGGATTAGTAAATTATACTAGACCATTTATAAAAGATTTAGGAAAAATAGCAGGACCATTATATGCAAAGACCTCTACCACGAGACAAAGATTTTTTTAATCAATAAGATATAAAGTTAGTACAACAAATAAAATAAAAAATTTACCAGAATTAGCCATGCCATTAGATTCAGAATATTTAATTATAGAAACAAACGGGAGTATGATAGGATGGGGAGCCATATTAGTATGTAAACCCAATAAATATACTGATAAAAGTACAAAAATGATATGTAGATATAATAGTGGAAATTACAAAGAAAAAGGAAATTTAAGTAGTATAGATGCAGAATTATTAGCTGTAAATTATGCATTAGATAGTTTTGAGTTAATCATAATTGCTAAAAAAGAAATAACCATAAGAACAAACTGTGTAGCTATAGTTTCCTTCATAAATAAAATGAAAATAGACTCAAAAAGAAGTAATAGACGAAGATGGTTAAACTTCATAGATAGAATTACAAATACAGGAATAAGTATAGAATTTGAGCATATTAAAGGTAGTGATAATAAAGCGGCAGACATACTAAGTAGAATGATATTAGATAAAAATTATTCTTAAAATTTGTTTAGCATAATATTGTTATACAGATGTCAAGACCAATGTCTTTAAGACCAGGGAATTCATTTGCATCAAGTTCACTGTCTAAGACTCCATTTAATCAGAACAGACCAATGTTACAAGACAAACTAAGGTTTGGAAACCAAGAACTTTTAGTCTTTCCAAATAGTAATATTTTTTTTAAGATTTTACCTCATATCTCTTTATCTAGAGAAGAAAAATGTATTTTAGATAATTTATGAATTTCATATAATAAGAATCCTAAAGGCCAGAAATATTTTCTTACATGCATGAATGCATCATCAGAACATTTTAGCCAAAAAAAACAAATATAAATTTTATGTTGTTGTCAAAGGTAAAAATCAGGAATTTTTCATTCTTGGATAGAAGTTGTAGATTGCATTAAAAAAATTTCAGATCCACTTTACAAAGGATTTACAAATTTTCAATAAACTTTAGATGCAGCAAGACAGCATATAGGGATTAATTTTTATTTGTCTCCTTACTTAAAAAATTATTCAGACCCTCCATTAGATTTCTCTCCAAGCAAAGACCAGAATTTTTTTGTCAGCACTGTGAGTGTATGCAGAGAAATTATAAGGTAATTAACGATGCAAACCAGAACCTTTCAATAAAGAGAGCTCAACTCTAGAAAAAAAAAATAACCCAACTAGAAAAAGAAATTATTGGATTAAAATTCCAATATCCAAAAGGTACAATGGAGCCCAAAAAATCTATAGCTAGTCCAACCCAAACGGGAGCTGGTAAAGACTTATCAAATCCGTTGAAGGTTATGGACTTACCAAAAGCCCAATAGACTCAGAGGACTGTTGATTCCTCTACTAAATCAAATAATCAAATTCAGCAGACTGATAAATCTATTACAGATAAAGGAAAAGAAATCTGGGATTTGTTAGGACAACGCAGTGGTAAATTTGATTGTTATGTTAAGTATAGTCCTCCAGATCATTTTTTTAGACAAACCTAGTTCATCATAGATCCAAGAAGTTCAATCCAAACAAGACAAGGGAAAGATGGTTGTTGAAGATAGTCTGGACCTAATACTTATCCAAGATGCACAGGACTAGAATGAAGATGTTGTACCTTTAGAAAGAATTTTTGCACAGATTGAAGAATTCCAGCAACAAACTAGAAAAGAAGAAGGAACTTCATCCAGACGAAGGAAAAAAAATTCAAATTAAGAAGAATAAAAATGATGAAGAATTGCAAAAACAGATCAAAGACGTGGTTAAAGAAGTTTCTGAAAAAGTTTTTGAAAAGAAACATGAAAAAGAAAAAGAAATTCCAGAAGTACCACAGATAGAAAATAATGCAGAAGACGAATCTCATCCAGATGGTGAAGACGAAGATCTAGACAATGTAGGATTCAATAATTCAGAAAGTGGAATGTCATTCTCTTCAGTGGCATGTCACAACCTCAATACAAACTGATTCAGACTAAAAGATACTCAATGATTAGAAGACGCCAAGATTGATAGATGAATGCGTGGAAAGAAAAATTTCCCTTTATCACTACTTTATCAAAATTATTTTGATAAAGAAAAACTGAGGAAATTTTACTTATACACGAAGAAATATTCCCTGACAGAGTACTGTAGACTTTTTGAAAATTTTAGTCCCTTTTAGAATAAGTACTGTATACTTTTTGAAAATCTCAAATTTCTTTTAGACTTATGAAAATAAATGGATATTTCTAAAAGAAGATTCTCCACTAGGGATATTTTAGACCTTTGCTCCCTAGAATTTATCTACAAAAGGATAAAGTCTCAGAAGGAGGAAGTAAGAGCATACAATTTGTGTACGTCTTACTTTCAAAAACCTTCCTGAAACCAATCCAACCTTAGAAAAATTCTCAATCCAAAGTTGTAAGTCTCTGTACAAATATCAATAAAGAGTTCTGTTCTTTTTTCAAGGTATATCTTCAGACATTTAGGGACTTCCCGAAAAGGAAATCCTTAGTTATATTTCTTTCATAATGATTATATAGATCCCTGAAAAAATAGTTTTAAATTTTTGCATAGATGTTTTAAATTTATGTTCATATGTTTTAAATCATTTCATCGTATGCATATCATAAAAGCACAACTTGATTTTTAGAAGCCATATTGTTTCTAAATTAAACCTGAGTGACCCAGATGTTTGAGAACAGAAAAGTCGGAGTGAGTCGTGATATTGTTCTCTGTGATGCTGGGGGAAGGGAATTATTTAATTTAGAAATTCTATAAGGGAGCGCCATGAGTAACCTTATAGAAAAAAATCAGGTTAAAGTTGATATGTCTCAGGTGGTAAAAAAAAGGGATTTATATAAAATTAAGAAAGAGATAAAGAAAACTAAGGAGAGTACCTGCATCTTATTTAGGCTACGTAATCACGTCATAATATTTTGATGCTTAAGGAATATTCTTTTTTATGTGCGTGTTATTAATGATGTTATTGAACCACCAGTAGACGCTGTTCCCAAATTTGGAATTATACATTTTTCTTTAGAGACTAAGAGAACAGTCAAAGAAAAATGAACCATTACACTGATCCATGCAGATTCATAGGTAAGGTATATTCTATACTTCTGTCACAATTTGTTTCAAAACTGATACGGTCATTCTTTATGCCCGAACATATACCTCGGGCCGATGACTATTTCCTCCGGTATGTTCAGTAGTGTGCTCGATACACTTTGACCGAGGATCATTTCTGTTCGACCTGATAATTGTGGGTACCATGTCCTCGGGTTGTACTCCTCGGGCAAGGGTTATAGAGACCTTTCGATTATTAGGACTTAGCATCCATTAGGACTTAGCGTCTACCTAGGACTCTTTCAACCACTAGAGTTCTACCCGATGCTAAACACTTCAATATCCTAGTACGAATCACAACTCCTAAACATAGTAAGATCCCTATGGATCCAAGTGTTTGAGTCCTACTGCAAGTGTGTTACTCCTTCCCCTATAAATACAGCATCTCATTTCATTATTCAGGTACCTAATATACATTTTTTCAGTCTACAGCCTTACGCATATATTCTCTTACTAACTTAAGCATCGGAGGGGCAACAAGGACACACCTCGACGCCTTTGTTTCAGGTGCTAAAAGATCACGTTCGTGCTCGTCATCAGTCGTCAATCTCGGAATTGCCCAGGTACGATTTTTGGTAGTATCATTGGTGCCGTCTGTGGGAATCGCTACTAAAAGTCATGGTTAGCACGCGTTCAAGTCTTCCTCTGGCAAGCTCATCCACTTCAAACCCTCCTCCCGCTACTGAAGACCCCATGGTTCATCAAGAAGAATCGTCAGAAATTCCGGCTCCACCTCCGGCAGTGATCACGACTGAAGCCTTTGAAGAACTTCGCCAGCAGGTTGTCACATTGACTCAGTTGTTAAGTCAAAGAACTCCCCCACCGGAGTCAGGACCTCGAGCCGATTTCATAGCCGATGCTTGAGCTCGCGTACCTCGACCAATTCTCGATGTGGTTGAAGCAGGAACCTCTGGCGTGCATATGGGCTCGGCTATGAAATCGGTGACATTGGACTCCGGCGACCTCGCCAAGATCATTCAAGATGGGATAATGGCAAGTTTGCTTCAGAATAACAGAGGCGCGGTAGGGTTCAGACCCAACACTCCGTTTACTCAAGTGATTTTGTCATACCCGCTCCCCGACAGGTTCAAGTATTCTCGCATAAAGGAATACGACGGGACTACCGACCCTATTAATCACCTCAATATATATACTGATGTCATGAATCTACAAATAGCCTCGGATCAGGTGATGTGTAAATTGTTCCCGCAAACTCTGACTAATGCTGCTAGGGATTGGTTCTCGACCTTGGAGCCCAATTCTATCTCCTTATTCTCATATTTAGCCGATAAGTTCTCTGCATTCTTCGTAAGTAGTAAACGTATCAAGAAGACAGAAGCGTCCCTCATTCAACTTCGACTGGGGCAGAACGAGACCTATGTGTTTTCATGACAAGGTTTAATAAAGAGAGACTTCAAATCCCCGACCTACACATTACGGTCGCGGTCTCCACGCTCACATATGCCATAAGGTGTGAGGCTTTCAAAATGTCATTGTCAAAAATCCCACCAAAGTCAGTGATCGAGCTCTTAACCCGAGGTGAGAAGTACATTAACATGGAAGAAACGTGAATCCGAAGAGGCAGGTCCGACCACTAATAGGGTCGAGCATAAGCGGCAGCATGACCAGAGCCCCAGGCAGGAGATACCTAGAAATAAGCAGAGGACTGAGGTACCCCGACCTCTTTCACCAGGCTAAATACCTAAAAAACCAATATTTTGATGGAGATTAAAGACATGAAGGAACCCAAATGGCCGACGAGGTTGAAGTCTCCACCTGGCTCCCGAGACAAAAGTAAGTACTATGACTTTCATCGCGATCACGGACATACCACAGAATACTACAAGGCCTTACAACGGGAAATTGAAGTCCTCGTCAAAAGGAGATTCTTGGGTTCCTATGTTTGTCATGATAAGCGTCCTAGGAATGATCGTGACAGTGCGAAAGGCCCAGAGGAACGAAGCGGTGGTCAACCAACGGTCGGGACGATAAATATCATCATTGGGGGTATAGCGTCAGGAGGAGATTCGAACAGTGGACGAAAGCAGTATGCCCGACAGTACACAATATCCTCTAGAGCAGCTCATAACAACTTCGAGGACATCACTTTTGGAATAAAGGATTTAGAGGGCATATCTTTTCCTCACGATGATGCCTTGGTCATTTCGGCAATAGTGGCGAACTTTGAAGTGAAGAGGATCTTGGTCGACAATGGAAGTGTCGCTAACATACTCTCTCACGAAGCCTTCACCTAGATGGGAATTTCTCCCGAGCAACTAAAGATAGTGAAAACCCCCTTCAAGGATTTGGGGGAGGTATTATCACTCCGGAAGGAGTAGTCGAACTACCTCTTACCCTAGGCTCAGGTAATAGAGACCACACCCTTTCAAGTAGTTGGGACGTCGATGGCATACAACGCCATCCTAGGAAGACCATTGCTTAATAAGGTAAAGACCATTGTGTCCACTTTCCACCTCACCATGAAATTTTCCATCGGTCTTGGCGTCGGGGTGGCTCGTGGAGATCAAACCGCTGCCAGGCAGTGCTATGTTACTAGTGTTTGGGAAATAAAAATCGTCGTCATGCAAATTATGGGGAAGGAGCTCGATCACGAGCAGCGGGGTAGATTGGCCCCAGTGGAAGAATTAATGATGGTCGAGCTCGAGCATGGGAAAAAGGTCATGGTTGGTCGGGATCTACAGCCCAAGCTCATGACCTAACTTATCAGCAGTTTATATTGAAACATTGATGTGTTTGAGTGGAAGGTCGAAGACATACAGGGGATAAACCTAGAGGTTGCAGTACACAGGCTTAACATTAGCCCGGAGCCAACCCAATCAAGCAGAGAAAAAGACAATTTGCTCCAGAACGTCAACAGGTTATACGTGAAGAAATTGAAAAACTAGTCAGAGCTCGGCCCATCAGGGAGGTTCAATACCCTGATTGGCTCACGAACGTCGTTCTTATAAAAAAGGCCAATGGAAAGTGGAGAGTTTGCATTGATTTCAAAGACCTCAATAAGCGATGCCCAAAGGACAGTTATCCCTTACCTCGAATCGATGACTTCGTCGATAGCACATCAGGACACAAGTTGTACAGCTTTCTGGATGCATTTTCGAGGTACCATCAAATCCTTATGGCCGAGGAAGACCGGGAAAAGACATCGTTCATGGCGGATTCTGCCATATATTGTTACAGGATTATGCCATTCGGGTTGAAGAATGCAGGAGCAACGTACCAAAGACTCATCAACAAAGTCTTCGCCAACATGATTGAAAAAAATGTCGAAGCCTATGTCGACGATATGGTAGTAAAGAGCAAACAGTTGGACAAACATGTGTTAGACCTCGAAGAAGTATTCAACACTTTACGCAAGTACAAGATGAAGCTCAACCCGAAAAAATGTACATTCGGCGTAGCCTCGGGAAAATTCTTGGGTTTCATGATCACACACAGAGGAATTGAAGCAAATCCGGACAAAATACAATGATTGGCATCAATGGAATCACCTAGAAATAAAAAGGAGGTTCAGAAGTTAACGGGCTGCGTCGTCGCCCTAAATAGGTTCATGTCCAGAGCAGTCGATAAGTGCTTTCCATTCTTCAAGGTGCTCAAGGGTAATCGAAATTTTAAATGGAATGAAGAGTGTGAAAGAGCTCTCCAAGAACTTAAAGAGACATTGGCAACTCCTCCTATCCTCACTAAACCCGAGCCTGGTGACACTTTGTATTTGTAAGTGCTGTATCCCAGAACGCGGTAAGTGGTGTACTGGTAAAAGAAGTTAACAAGGCCCAGCAGTCCATATATTATGTGAACAAAGTCTTGCTTGACGCGGAGACCAGGTACAGTTTAGCCGAACAGCTCGATCTTGTTTTGGTAACGACAGCACGTAAACTCCGACAATATTTCCAATCACACCCTATTGTAGTGCTCACTAATCAACCGCTCAAGCACATACTACAAAAACCCTACATCTCCGGAAGATTATTAAAATGGTCCATTATGCTAGGAGAATTTGACATCGAGTACAAATCCCGTCCAGCCATCAAAGCTCAGGCCTTAGCTAATTTCATCGCAGAACTCACCCCAAGGCCTCGGAGGCCAGGGGGTAACCCGAACAACAGTATTACTTGGGAAATATTTGCCGACGGAGCATCAAACTCCTCGGGCTCCGGCTCTAGAGTCATTATCACAAGCCCCGACAAACTCGTAGATATTCAATGCGCTCTCAAATTCGAATTTGAGGCGACCAACAACGAAGTCGAGTATGAGGCTGTCATCATTGCTTTTGAGCTCGCCATCAATCTTGAACTTGAACATATCAAAATTTTCAGCGACTCTCAACTTATGGTCGGACAGATAGATGGCACATTCGAGAGAAAAGAAGAAAAGATGAGCCTATACTATCTGAAAGTTCATGATCTCCATAGACGATTTAAGAGTTGTGAGATTACGAAGATTGCTCTTGCAGACAACAGTAAGGCCGACGCACTGTCTAGATTGGTTTTTATGGGAACCGATGGTCTCGACAGAACAGTCCATATCAAAATGCTGACAGAACCTAGCATCGCACGTTCTGTTGGGTCATGGACATTGACAATGAGCCGTCGTGGATGAACCCAATTACAAAGTTCTTAACTAATGGAAGTCTTCCGAATGATCCTCGAGCATGGAGGAGTATCCGATCTCGAGCACCTAGGTACTACATGATCAGAGGAGTCCTGTTTCGAAGAAGCCTCACACTTCCATATCTCAGATGCCTTAAGCCATCAGAATCATCCCAAGCTCTGGCTGAAGTTCATGAAGGTGTGTGTGGAAACCATCAAGGAGCTCGGGCTCTTACCTTCAAGCTGATAAGGTATGGATATTATTGGCCTACCATGAAGAAAGATGCCTCTGAATACGTAAGGAAATGCAACAAGTGCCAGAGGTTCGGCAACATCATCCACTCCCCAGTCGGAGACCTTACTACTATTACGTATTCGGCCACATTTGAGAAATAGGGGGTCGATATCCTCGGGCCATTCCCGGTTTCAAGGGGACAACTAAAATTTGTTGCTGTAGCAGTTGAATATTTTACCAAGTGGGCGGAAGCCAAACCCCTAGCAACAATTTCAGAACCCAAACTCCGGGCGTTTGTATGGAAATCGATTATTTGTAGGTTCGGGATACCTAGAGTCCTCATAACTGACAATGGAAGGCAATTTGATAAAGCTCAATTTAGAGGTTTCTGCACCAACCTTGGAATAAATCACAGACTAACCTCAGTTTCGCACCCACAGAGCAACGGTTTAGCTGAGGTCACAAATCGGATTATATTGCAAGACCTTCGGACAAGGCTCGGGAATGCTAAAGGTTCTTGGTCTGACGAGCTGCCTTCAATACTTTGGACATATAAAACTTCTCATAAAACGACAACAGGCGAAACGCCCTTCATGCTTGCATTTTGCATCGAGGCAACCATCCCTGTAGAAATCAGCATGCCCAGCCTCCGGAGACTTGAGACCAATTCCTTAGAAAGCACAATGGAACATCTCGACCTCCTAGAAGAGGTTCGAGAATAGGCCTCTTTAAAGGTTGGCTCCTACCAAAACAGAGCGGCAAGGCATTTCAACAGCAAGCTCAGATCCCGAAAGTTCAGGGTAGGAGACCTCGTTTTAAGAAAGGCTGAAGCTGTTGGCCATCACCCTGGAAAGCTCGGCCCTGTTTGGGAAGGACCATTTGAAGTGATACGAAAAATTCGAGGAGGGGCGTATAGCTTAAGAGATACCTCGGGAAAACCTCTTCCGAGATCATGGAACGCGGATAACTTGAAAATCTATTACAAGTAAATCGCCCTACCTCTACTCGGTAATTTGCTTACTCCTTTCTTTACATTATAAGGCTCGCATGCCATATCTCACTTTTTGTTTTGCCTTTAGTTTATGGTCAGGCCTGCGCGCCCATTCATTATTTCTTAGTGTCGAACCTGCGCGTCCATGCACCTTTTTTTTTATCGTCGGGCCTGCGTGCCCATTTACGTTTTCTTTTTTTTTAATGAACTACGATCGGCTTGATCCCGTTTGGGTACGTAGGCAGCTTGGATGAAAATATAAATTCAAGTCCAGTTCGAAAAATTAATAAATTCCAAGTTCGACCCTGAGAGCCCTAGAGAAGTTCACATTTATGGAATGAACACAAGCCTTGTTCCTCGAGCAAGCAAACAAAGCCTTGCTCCTCGAGTAAGCACTCAAAGCCTTGTTCCTCGAGTAATCACTCAAAGCCTTGTCCTCGAGCAAGCACACAAAGCCTTGCTCCTCGACCAAGCACTCAAAGCCTTGCTCCTCGACCAAGCACTCAAAGCCTTGTTCCTCGACCAAGCACTCAAAGCCTTGCTCCTCGACCAAGCACACAAAGTCTTGCTCCTCGACCAAGCACTCAAAACCTTGTCCTCGAGCAAGTAAACAAAGCCTTGCTCCTCGAGTAATCACTCAAAGCCTTGTCCTCAAGCAAGCACACAAAGCCTTGTTCCTCGACCAAGCACTCAAAGCCTTGGTCCTCGAGCAAGTACTCAAAGCCTTGTCCTCGAGCAAGCACTCAAAGCCTTGTCCTCGAGCAAGCACACAAAACCTTGCTCCTCGAGCAAGCACACAAAGCCTTGCTCCTCGAGCAAGCACACCAATGATTGCCTAAACTGCTCGAGATTAGTACTTGGCCTATGATTGCCTAAACTACTCGAGATTAGTACTTGGCCAATGATTGCCTAAACTGCTCGAGATTAGTACATGGCCTATGATTGACTACGTTTCTCGAGATTAGAACTTGATTGAATTACAGTTCAATCGATTAAATCGTGCTCGTAACAAACATGAGTGTGTGCGATCGTCGAGCAATTAAGTTAAAATGGAAAGACAAAAAATAACAACCAAGTCAAAAGATCGACCATTTCAATACAAGGGATTGTTCGGTTACAAGAAAAGCAAAAATATTGTTCAAGAAGCAAAAGGCAGCTAATCGAGATCTCCAGTGCTCGTTCTATCGACCTCTTCCTCAGCAGCTGAGTCATCCTCGCCCCTAATCATTGTAGCTTCTGAAGATGAGAGATCGAGACTGTCCAGAATGTTAGGGTCGGCAACGAGGTCATCAGGTGAGACGTCGGGCATCCTCAAGTGCAGGTATGGTCGAGCTTGTTTGAAGGCGTAATTGTAAGATCCCATAGCATACTCCCCCCTTATTGCTCCGAACTCCTCAGACTTCTTGAAGTCCTCCACTGCCTTCACCCGAGCATCTTCAATAGCAGTCTCGAACTCCTTGGTCTTATTCTCGAGCTCCAATTTCGCGTCCTCAGCCTCATCCATGGCCACCCAAATCTCATCCCGGGCTTGCCTAAGGTTCACCTCGAGCTCATTTTTCTTGATCTCTAGCTTTGCACGCTCGGCCTCGAGGTCCATGATCCTCTTTCCTCGAAAATTGACCTCCTCTTCCAACCCGGCGATCCTTTGGGCCTCATGGTCGCCCCTCAGGGATAGTGCCCGAGCAACATTCAGAGCCTGAATAACAAAGTGCAAAAATTAACCAAGGTGTAAGATCGAGGTACCTTCAATGTCGAGGTCTCAACAACCTTCACGCCCTCATTCATAGACACCCTCTCTCCTCGATATTTTGAAAATAGCTCGGGAAGGAGGGTGCACGTCTCAACATCGATAATCGTCGGGCCGGGAGAAGAGAAACTTCGTCGTCCAAATCGACGACCAATGGTGTACCCCGAGGTGTACGGTCTTGAGGATCCAGGATCGAGGGTGTAGGTGCACGAGTGGTCGGGGTTGTACCACCAAACCCAGAGGCTTCACCGAGCATCCTCCTCGCATGATCGAGAGTGTTTTCTCGAGGCCTTTTCTTTCCTTTTTTCTTGGATTGCTTGGTCGGTGCTGTCCTCATTTTCTGCTGGGCAGCTCGGTGCAGGTTGAAGGATCGAACGTCATCTTAACTTTTGAAAAAATAAGCAAGGCATTAGCACAACGAATATAAAAGATGTGCAATATAAAAGAGTGCTCGTTCCTACCCCCGATGCCCTTAATGTTTGCTAGGTCGAGGATGTCATCCCCGAGGAAATCCTCCATACTAAAAGCCAAAGGCTCAAGCTCGACCAGCTTCTGCCTATCATTCTCGAGCACCTCAAAGTATGCCTGTCCCTCGTTGAAGTACTCCATGCTCGGAATATTCCACCTCGGACCAAATGGATGCCCGGTATCTTGGGGATGGATGAAAAAAATTTGGACTTCCACCCCTTTAGGGAGCTCGGCATTTTAGGTACCTTGAACTCACCCCGGGAAGAAAGGTAAACGAAGCAGTTAAAGCCCGGAAGAGTCTTCAGCTCGAAGATCAACCTGAGCAAGTCTAACTTCGGGGTTATGCATAGATATCTACAAGCAAGGAAAAAATAGACGAGCAGTCTCCAACCATTTGGGACGAGCTGTCCAGGGCACATTCTTTGCTCGACTAGGAATTCTACAAAGAATGGGTGAAGCGGCCACCTAAAACCCCCCTTCAGAGCATCCCTATAAATAGCTATCTCTCCTTCCCGGGCACTACTAGCTCTATCCTCGACCCCCGGAAGTCGAACATCACATGCAGGCATGATTCCAAACTCCCGGGCAGTTCCTATAACCTTGTGCTCCTTATACCGACAACCAAGGTCGGGCACGGTAAGAGCACGATGTGGCTCTATGGGGATGGCGTAGGGAATTATGGAATGACCTAAGTCGTCGGGTGTAGAACCCGATCCTGATGAGCTACTAGTACTAGACATTTTTTGAAAAATAAAAAACTTAAAATTATCTAGAGGTCGCGAGCTCTTACCTTAAGCCTAAACCCGAGATGGTCCGAGGAGTATTTGATGAGTATAGTGTGACAAATGAGATGGGGTATGGGGGTATTTATAGGATTTTAGGGAAGGCCAGAGGTCCTTCAATCACGACCATCAAAATGTGCCACGTGGCAACCATCCAGAATTTATGCCCAAATCTCGAGGCCACGTGTCACCACACTATGGCTGATCATCCTCCTTTCAGTGGCTGATCATGCCTTTTTAACTGCTGATCGTGCCCTTTCCTTGGGCTGATCTTGCCCTTTCACATAGTTGATCATGTCGTTTTAATGGCTGATCTTGCCCTTTCATATGGCTAATCTTGCCCTTTCATATGGATGATCATGCCTTTTTAAGGGCTGATCTTACCCTTTCCTTGGGCTAATCTTGCCATTTCATTGGGCTGATCTTGCCCTTTTCACATGGCTGATCATGCCATTTTAATGGCTGATCTTACCCTTTCATATGGATGATCATGATGTTTTAATGGCTGATCATGCCGTTTTAATGGCTGATCTTGCCCTTTCATATAGATGATCTTGCCCTTTCCTTGGGCTGGTCTTGCCCTTTCATATGGATGATCATGCCTTTTTAAGGGCTGATCTTGCTCTTTCCTTGGGCTGATCTTGCCCTTTCACATGGCTGATCATGCCGTTTTAATGGCTGATCTTGCCCTTTCACATGGCTGATCTTGCCTTTTTAATGGCTGATCTTGCCCATTCACATGGTTGATCATGCCTTTTTAACGGCTAATCGTGCCATTTCCTTGGGCTGATCTTGCCCTTTCACATGGCTGATCTTACCTTTTTAATGGCTGATCTTGCCTTTTACATGGCTGATCTTTCCCCCTTTTTTTGGGCTGATCTCCCCCATTTACATTGCTGATCGTGCCCGTTTGATTAGCTGATCGTCTTTCATTCCTGCACAACGAATCATCCACGTACCTGTCTCACCCATGAACCCGAACTTGAATCGGGCCCATGGCTATATACACGAGGGCCAGTGATACGGTCATTCTTTATGCCCGAACATATACCCTGGGCCGATGACTATTTCCTCTAGTATGTTCAGTAGTGTGGTCGATACACTTTGACCGAGGATCATTTCTGTTCGACCTGATAATTGTGGGCACCATGTCCTCGGGTTGTACTCCTCGGCCAAGTGTTATAGAGCCCTTTCGATTATTAGGACTTAGCATCCATTAGGACTTGGCGTCTACCTAGGACTCTTTCAACCACTAGAGTTCTACCTGATGTTAAACACTTCAATATCCTAGTACGAATCAAACTCCTAAACATGGTAAGATCCTTATGATCCAAGTCTTTGAGTCCTACTGCAAGTGTGTTACTCCTCTCCCTATAAATATAGTATCTCAATTCATTATTCAGGTACCTAATATACATTTTTTCAGTCTACAGCCTTACGCATATATTCTCTTACTAACTTAAGCATCGAAGGGGCAACAAGGACACACATCGACGCCTTTGTTTCACGTGCTGGAAGATCACGTTCGTGCTCGTCATCAGTCGTCAAGCTCGGAATTGCCCAGGTACGATTTTTGATAGCATCAAAAACTAATCTTACTATTTGATTGTAATAATTCTGTAATAATTCAGGTTAAAGTTGATATGTCTTAGGTGGTGAAAAAAAGGATTTATATAAAACTAAGAAAGAGATAAAGAAAACTAAGGAGAGTACCGAGTAGGATAAAAGTTTATTTTGAAAACAAGTCTATTATAACTCTTTTGAGCCACATACAACTCATTTGAGGTACCCCCTCCCCCTTTTGCTATCAGAGCAAATAGGAAGTAGAAACTGGTTTATGAGATTTAAGTTAAAAAATTCAGATAGAATTTTTCATCTTATAATAATAAAACATAGAATAAAAAAAAAGGCAGACTGAGGTATCAAATAGAATATAGTTAGCAAATAGACGGATATATAACAGAAGATCAAATAGTATGAATTTATAGTAAAGATCTTACAGAAGTAAAAGAAATATTAAGAGTTACAAAAGAATTACCTGTAGAAGTAAGAGAATACATACTTAAAAAAGTATTAATAGAAGAATATAAGCATAAATATATATTAGAAGAAATTTGGGGTAAAGTAAACTTGGGCAGATACTGGAAACAAAAAGACAAATAGAATATTTAGATCTAGATATAAGAAGCCTCAGTAAAAAAGTACAAACTGTAGAAAATAATATAATAAAGTGTAATTTAGAAAACAAGCATAAATTACATAGTTTATTCTCAGAAGACCCAAGCCAGAATAGTTTAATAGACTTAATTATAAATTTATCTAGAAATTTAGAATTAGAAAACAAAACGAAGGTTAATTATTTTGAAAGAATCGTGAAGAACTTCAATGCTCTCAACATGTTTGATAAATTACCTAAGTGAAGGAATTTGTGCATTTTCGAGTTTTTGTACATTAGGGACTCATTCTACATGTCATGTGATATTTATTGTGTGTCTTGTTATGAGAAATTGGAACATTTATCACACAAACTACACTTGACACACTTAGGCACAAACATGACTAGGCACGTTGCATCTTACGTCACCAACTTCGGCCATCGGGTTTCATATCCAAACGAAGTCCAAATGCTCCAAAATTTTGATATGTGGTAGACCACATTGCATACTTTCATATACCTGGAGGATGCCTGGAAAAACTTTACTTTTCTCGACGATGCTCAAGGGTGAACATACCCAGTCGAACATGCACTATTTTTGGAAAGTTGACATCTTAGGTTCAAAACGGGTTATCTATCACATGTTACGCCTTATATGTTCACAGATATGATTTGTTGCACATTTTATTGCTAGTGGCTTGATCATGTCCATGTCACCTCATATCACACCATGCCTAGGCTCGTGTCACTCACGTCACCTATTTTGCCCCTACGTTTCTCAACCCATATGATATCCAAATTACTTGCATTTTAGATATGTGCTAGAATAGTTTGCCTACTTTCATATGCCCGGACCATACTCGGGAAAAATTCAATTTTTCTCGACTGTGCCCGTCGGTGAAAGTCCTTGGTCGATCATCGGTAAAAATTTGAGAAATGTATCAATTCCACTTCTTATGGGTTCTAAGCTAAATGTTGACATATTTTAATTATACAACCCTCATTTTTTACACATTCTCGCTCAGTATGGCATTGTAACCTCACTTTTGACACCATGTGCACTCTTTACTAGTACACGCACTTTGAAGTAAGTTTGGGGGGATTTTGTTCTTCTCATTCCATATCTATTACATTTGCATCACAAAAACTGCACTTTTGGTCTAATGTTTGCATTTTATTTTCGCAAGATGCGGCAAAAAGGACTTCAAAAGGGAAAGACAAGGTTGGCTCCACTTTCGGTACTAAGCGTACACGGGAGTCTGAGATAGGCTTCAGGAAATTTCTAAATTCGTAGACTTCGGCTCATTACTCAAATATCATAAGCCATTAAGCTATCATTCCAAAAAGACCAGTAAGACTCTCAAATTTCCTTGATATTGAGCTACCGACCTTGACTCAAAACTGCGGATGAGAAAAATTTATAGAAATGCCACACCCAATATATGAAGGCCTCGCCCGGGAGTTCTATGCAAACTTCAACAGTGATATCGATACACCGAGGTCTTAGCATCTACACCAGACATGGGTGCGGGGACAGTGGATCATGTTCTCACCAGAGGTGATTCATGACTATTATCAGCTCACCTAGGACAACATAGTCCCTATCCCAATGAATTTTTATTGGCTCGAGGTAGCGGAGATATTATTAGGGCGTACGAATGCATGGTCATTACCGACTCCTGTTTGGCATCAAATCGAGCTCACACCGTCCATAGCCCTTCTATGGCTATTCACGTGCTACAACATCAAGCCGACTTCCCACCGCACCACATTTATTGATCCCAAAGCCGGTTTCCTCTACCACCTAGTCAGGAGGAACAAGATTGATCTTGCCTCATACATATATAATTAGATGCACACGATGGGCACATGGGCAGATCGTCGCTGCTCCCTGATATTTTCCAGTCTGATTAGTAGCATCTGCAGAGCGGCCCAGCTTTACCATCCCATCAAGGAAACTCCCGAAGAAGTCGAGCCTATTCATCAAACTAACTACATGGGAGACTCGGGAGCGTGCTTGAGTGAAGCGCTAAGAGCAGTTGGTCGAGGCCCAGAGACAATAGCAACAGGCTGTCCCCAATCAGGAGCCCCCTGAGGATGTTGATATGCCTCAGGCTACAGCACCACATCTACCACCACCGACGAGGTTGACACACAGCTTATGCGACAAATGTTTGCCATGATGAAGGGATCCAGTCGGGATATACAAAGCCTCTAGCAGGTGACACGCCCAAAAGGGGGTCAAAATAAATTCCTTATTTTTCTAAAAATGTGTCGTTCAGTAGTAAATGGTAAGTAAGGGTCATTCCCGCAGATGATTGTTTTCAATTATGCCAATTGCAATAAGAAAGTAAAAATGTGCAAATAAGTAAATGGGGGGGTTTGGTAGGTTATCTAATGAAGCGGAAAACTAAAAATAAAGAAAGACAAGAATTACAAAATAAATAAAATGATCAAATGGGGAGAGTGTGATCGAGGGATATTTCTTCGCCGCTAGAATGAATTTCTAATCGATATTCGCAAATGATTTTCGCTCAAAAGATTAACAACAATTCGAGAATAATCACAAGCGCAATTACCTCAATCTCTTCTTAATTTTTAGTTGAATAAGATAAGCATCGTTACCCAACCCTATTCATTAAATAACCTAGGATAAGCTCGCTAGAATTAATTCAACGAAAGCATTACGGCGAAAGAGACGAATTGAATTAAGCGCAAACTCAAAAGCTCAGTTCACTAACTTAAGTGTTAATCCACAAACATACAATCGAAAATTCCACATAATCAATTGAAATATAGTTGCCACTAGGTTTTGAAATAAATAGCAATTACGGACTATAAATCCCAAGATAGCATAAATTGTAAACAACCCAATCATCTAGTTGGCCCGCTAAATAATCGAGAATAACAATAAATATTATAAGCACAATGAATTAACCACATTAATCTCAAGAACACAATAAAACACAAATCGATTAAATTATCATTTCTAGGGTTCCAAAATAACCCCCAGATCACATTAGGTTTAGCTACACATGAGATATTCAACAATAGCACAAATAGCCAATAAAATCATACAACCCATTGAAAGAAAATGAAGATAAAGAGAAGAGAAGCTTATTGAATAAGAGATGGAAAGATGAGATCGATGGCAATTTAGCTCCTTCTTCTTCTTCCCCAAAGTTCCTCAATGTTTGCAAGAATGGAGCTCCCAACTTTTGGCTCGGTTTTGGGCAGCTCCCCCTCTCCAATTGATGCCCTAGAAATGAGCCACAACTGATGTATTTATGTTGGGTGGAAGATAGGAGATGGGTCGGGTAGAAATGGGTCGAGAAAGAAATTAAAAATCGCGTTTTAGCGCGACCCGGGAAATCCTCCAGATTTTGCCTATGCGTACGCATAGGCCTGGATGTGCGTACGCATAGTGTAAAAATTTAAGTTTCAGTAGTTGAATTTGGCAAGTGTGCGTACGCACACCCTGCGTACGCATAGGGCAAATTCTGAACCAACTTCATTTTCTGGTTTTTCACTCCAATTTATCTCCCTTCAAACCATACATCTTCATCCCAGTTGTGATAAACTTGGTTGCCAAATCTTGGAGTATTTTCTCTTCAATCGTTTTGGCTCAATTCACGCTCAAAATACCACATCAACAACCAACAACTCGAGAATTCACCTAAGGAACAAAAGTAACAAAAATAATCAAAAACTAATAAATGAAAACTAACAACTATCTAAGTTTAACGGTCTAAATGAGTACGAAAACCGCACTTATCAGCAGGCCTTTGGTGCTATGAGTACAGAGATGCGGCGAGTGAGCGAGCACATGGATATCGCCCATGCTTACGCGGCGAGCTCACATAGAGAGACCCTCGCATCGAGGAAGGCTGTCGAGGGGCTGAGTGACTGACTCAGCTTGTACTCAGGCCAGATGGATAGTCTCCAACTGCGCGCTGACACGATAGAGATTGAGGTGCAGAGGCAGTCCGCTCTACTTTAAGAGATTCTGGCCCGACTACCTTCACCACCAGCAGATGATGTAGCTGGACCGAGCTTCTTTCCGCCGTCTTCACCACCACCTCAGTACTGATCAGGTGAGTCTTTATTAACCTCCCATATGTTGTTTTGTATAAATTTTTCCTTTCAAATTCTGTATTCAATCTTACTCTCTACACATTGAGAGTAATGTTTTGTATAAGTTTGGGGGTGGTCGAATTTGTAGAATAAATTTAGGGATTCAGTACTTGTATTGAATTATACATTACTTATTCGTTATTCATCGATATTTGCCTGTTTAATTTTCGCTGCTTCCTTTTTATGTGTGTTTATTTATTTACTACTTTTGTGTGTTTGTAAAAAAAAAAAAAAAAGTTTTTGTCATTTTTATTTCAGGATTTGCTTAGTTATTTCAATTGGTATGCTTGTGTGGGTTCAATAGCCTTACCGACAATGGAATAGGTATGAACTATGGATAATGGAAATGGTGCATGTCTAGATTAGCCAATACTTATCTATGTGATACTTGACATTTCTTGCGCACTTCACTCATGTTTGACATGTTAAGTTGGTTATCGGGTTCATAATTAAAGGAGATTTGAACATGATAGATTACACCTGAAACACCTCTATTGTGCTTAAAGATATTCCATGTTTTTAGTAATTTGGAGGTGGATTAGTTATTGCAAGGGAGCATTGAGATGAGTAGGGATTCCATGCATGAAAACTATGTTGTGTGGATTGGTTAGACCAATGAGACGAAGATGAGGTGAAAGTTTTAAGTTAGAGGTTGATTTTGAAACTAAGTGTCGAGAAAAATAGGGGTATGACATAAATTTATGTAAGAAAAACCCTTTTTTTAAACCTTTATGATTCGAGCAATTAAGCCTGTAAGGGTGAATAAAGACCTGGTGCCCTAAAATCAACTGATTTGGGAGTCATCGGTCTAAAGCTTGCTACAGGGGTCATATAGAAAGCAAGAGAAAAAGAGTCAAAAGAAAAGAGAGAAAACACATTTCTCGAGCCTTTATAACTTGAGCAAGTAAGCCTGAAAGGGTGAATACAAACCTGGTGCCCTAAAATCAGCTGATTTGGGAGTCATCAACCTAAAACTTGATACATGGGTTATATAGAAAGCAAATGAGAATGTGTTGAAACAAAGAAAGAGAATAGAGTGAGAAAACCGCCCCATGACATTTAGTTGATGGAATCACACCTTTGATGCAAAGCAAGTAACTTAGTTTAGTCTTAAAGGTTGAAACAATCAAAGAAACAGGATAATCTCTGCTTGTTGAAGGTAAACTTGTGATCGCGACATATTTCAAAATTGATATGCTTACATAATGGAACGGCAACAAAGAATCCTTTTTTTTCTCTCTAATCACTTGGGCACCCATACACGAGATATATTTCCTATACTTTTGAGATTACAATAAGAATTGTCAAGAATTGTCAACATACAAATCACCGTAACATGACTTTAGATTGTCAGGAAAAAATGGGTGATTTGTGTATAGATATTTATCATAATAAACATAACATTAATAAATATAATTCAACAGTCACTACTAAAAATCAGCTTTTCACTTGTGATTAATTATCAATGAATACAATTCGTTGGTAACTAGAAACGGATTATCCATTGGTGAAGGTATTAGACTTTTAACTACGAAAATCACAAACAAAAGTTTCGTTAGTAAAAGTGGTAGCTCTTCACCAACAGATATTTCGTGCCTAATGTTGTTGTTTAATATACGTACCATTTACCAACAGCATTCCCGTAGGTGATGTAATTCAACTTTTTTTTCTAAAAATTGTATCAACATTTCACTTACAAATTTTTCATGTGTAAAGAATAGTTCATATTATCAACGGAATTGTAGTTACTAATAACCAATTTTAATAATTAAAAATTCAATCATTCACCTGCTGAATATACATAGTTGAAGGGTAACAAAATATACATAATTATTTACACAATAGTACAATACACTACAGTCAAACTAAAGATACAATAAACTACAGCCCAACTAAAGAAATTCTTATTCTACATCGAAAGTTCACAACAAAGTCTTTGGAGTTTCCCTCTATAAATTTGTGGTCCAATAAGTGGTTATACAACTTTTTGAGCCTTTCAATTCAATTGCCTAAAAGTTAAAAAATTGTAATTATTAAATAAATAATAATAACAATAATAAATAAATAAATAAATATTTTTTTTGTCACGCCTTGCACATACATTGATTTTACCAATTGTAATGATAGATATTTACCAAGGGAAAATCAGTTGCTAATGGTTAAAATTTTTACCAACGGAAAAAATGTTCACACTTTACCAACGGAAATTCGTTGGCAAAATGTTTTCTCTTTATCTACAACGCGGTTCGTCAATAACCATCAGCGACCCTAAAATTAACAACGAATTTGTGATTGCTAATATTTTATTGGTAAAGAATAATAGCAACGGAGATCGTGGTTTAAAAAAAAAAAAAAAAAATTCGTGTCTGAAGCCATTTTTTTGGTAGTGAATTGTATAAACATAATAAGAGAAAAGTTACAAATTTGTACCTTAGGGAGTCACGTTAATGACACTATCATAAAACCATGTTGCCTTCTTTTCGTGCGAGTACTTTTAACACTACACTGCTCCAAGATAATACTCATGTGGTTCATAGTCAGTTCTCCTTCTATGGATACGATCATAATAAGATAAAGAACGAGGCTTTAGAGTTGTCAAACAATAAAAATATAGTATAAAATATTGAGGGAGTATTTTATTTTATTTTATTTTATTGATGATGGGGGAACCCGTAATCACTAGCTACCCTTCAGGTGCGCACCAAGTAATAACTTGCAAACCACGTCAACCAAGTTAATCACACTACGCAAGCACAGTGCGACAGGCTAGACCGAGAAAGTGTTGGTAAAGGGAATCAAACTCGTGATCAAAGGCTTCCACGCTCACCTACTCCACCAATTTGGCCATCCCATGAGAGGTATAGAGGGAATATTTTAATTGTATTTCAAGTTGTATATTCATGTTGTATATTTAACAATGAAAATTCTCATACCTTTAAGAGTAAAACAACCCCCACAATAGTGAGAATTAATTCAATTTAATTGTAAGTTACACCCTAATATTATTGGTTTTAACTGCAAAATTAAAATTGGATTAACAATGAATATTTTATTTTATTTTATTTTATTGATGATGGGGGAACCCGTAATCACTAGCTACCCTTCAGGTGCGCACCAAGTAATAACTTGCAAACCACGTCAACCAAGTTAATCACACTACGCAAGCACAGTGCGACAGGCTAGACCGAGAAAGTGTTGGTAAAGGGAATCAAACTCGTGATCAAAGGCTTCCACGCTCACCTACTCCACCAATTTGGCCATCCCATGAGAGGTATAGAGGGAATATTTTAATTGTATTTCAAGTTGTATATTCATGTTGTATATTTAACAATGAAAATTCTCATACCTTTAAGAGTAAAACAACCCCCACAATAGTGAGAATTAATTCAATTTAATTGTAAGTTACACCCTAATATTATTGGTTTTAACTGCAAAATTAAAATTGGATTAAATTTTGAAAGTTAAAACTTATTTATGTTACAACAAAATATAATAATTATGAGATGGTAGTAACTTTGATCTTTTTTAGTAGAACAGTATCTTTGGACTTGTGCATAATTTAGGGTTTAGTTTTTGTTAGGGCTATTTAGTTGATAATTTTAAAAGACTTCAATTTTTTTATGATTTCACACCATCACTATTACATTACATTATGGTGGGAATAGATTAACTATTTTGTCATCCCACTTCTCATATTAATAATTACTTTTCTTCTTTAAAGTGAAAAGTGATTAAATATAGTTAATATAGTTAAAACAATTAATTTTATTTACATTCTTTCTTATACACTCCTATATTAAATAATGATGTTGATAAATAAATAAATAAAATCACATTAAATAAGGACATATTAGAAACTTAAGAAATCAATTATTATACTTTCAATAAAGAAAATGGCATACAATTTGAGACAAATGAGAAAATAAAGCAAGTGTGTATTTATGGGACGGATGGAGTAATATTTGTGAAGTTGTTGATGCAAGAAAACAATTGTTGAGCAACATTCAATTATTTCTACCAAAAAGCTTGGTGGATAGAATAGTTGTATTTGCATATCTAAAATTAAGCAATGGGTAAAGGCATGAGACAAAATTAAGAGTATTCAACCACACATTACATGAAATTCATAATTTTTTTCCTATTTTTTATATACATAAATGGTTGTGACATACATATGATATGATAAGATATGATTGGATAATAATTTCTTTAATTAAATAATATATATATATATATATATATATATATATATATATATATATCTCTTTTTTTGACACATCATCTGTATCTAAACCATTTATATAACTCCTTATGTAACACTATTCTACTTGAAAAATCTCTTCCAAACAAACAGTTAAAAGGACAGCCCGAATATAAAAATGGAAATTCAGATTAGTGATTCACAGGCCCAGAAATTGAAAGTTTAGTGCAATTTTGTAAGAAACAAAAATAGGACACAACCATAAATTCAATGCCTAGATAGATTTTTAACACTGCATTATTTAATTATATACCATTACTAAAGATGTCGTAAAAAGTAAAATCCGATCATATTAATTATCAAAAGTCAGGGAGTAGAAAATTACATTCATTGTGTGCCAGCATATAACAAGAAAGTTTGTTAAGTAAAATAGGCGTGTTGTGTCAATTAAGTAGCTCTTCTCCTTTCTTCTTCATCTTTATGCTAATAATGTCAAAGCTTAGACATGTGAGGTCGGGCAATGATAAGTTTAGTAGTCCATTTTTTTTCCTTTTTAAAATGAAATTTGTCTTCAATACAAAATTTTATTACTATAGTGACCTTTATTTTATTATTATCTAGAAGATTGGGGAACATTTGATGACAAATATTAGAGTGCAAACGTTTCTCAACTTTGTATCGTTTGGCAAGAATGCTTAGATGGTTCAAAATTTGTGGAAAAATGATAGACTACAAATTTTCGTCATCCTAGGATTTTTTACGAGAAAGCTTATATAATTGAAATTTCTTGAAAAAAAAAAAAAAAAAAAAAAAAAGGGAAGAACTTGATAATACTTTTAAAGACGGGAAAATTTGTCAAATTTAAAACAAAATGCCTACTCAAAATTAGGGAATTGGAGTGTCTTGTGGAGAAATATCCAGTAAAAATGCTTGTGACTTCATTGATTAATCGAATGAACACTATAAAGAGGAAGAATAAATTAAAATTTTATCTAAATTTTGTGGGGAAAAAGTGAAGAACGAAGAATTATAATACTCATAAAGAGGGAGATTTGTCAAATTTAAAGCAAAATGTCTACTTAAAAGTCGTGAATTGAAGTGTCTTGTGGAGAAATTTCCAGTAAAAATATTGGGCATGGGACCCGACCCCCCTGTGAGAGGGCGGGTGGGACCGAATAAATCAAAGTGTCAAATTAAGGGTACAAATAGCAAGACCTAAAAATATACGTGTTTTCAAAATAAATAAAAGTCACTCTATTATTGCAATGAGTAGTGAAAATAATGCTGGTCGACATGCTTAGTTTAGAAGATTTTTACTATGAATAAGCTAATCCTTTAAAATGATGGCCATATTCCTTTGCAATCTAATTGTTGTAAAAAAGAGGACGTTCCAATCAACTATTATTTTATTCAGCCATTGTTTGGTTTCTATAAAAATTAAAATTTTAGTAGATTTTGCTAAAAGTTAATGAAATGTACAATTGAAAAATTTATATAAATTACGGATTCCATAAAATGTATAATTAAAACTAAATTTAAAGAAAAATGAAAAAGAATTGCTAGTAAAATAATCCAAAGGTATGGTTTGTAATAAATTAGCTGGGGGAAAACGCTACTTGTCCAAATCCCATGTGGCCTTGGACGTATAGCCTCTCTCTTAGCTGGGCTTGGTTTGCAGATGAAGAACAGATGAGATATGTGTGCATGAATATGAACCACAAGCCACACCAGATTATTTAACCAAGACGCCCAGCTGAGCTCTAAGCTAGACCATTTGTATTTTTGTTTGAATAAAACTCTTCGAACAGGGCCACGTCGGCCCTGTCCGAACAGGGGGGCGATGGACGCCCATGTCTGTCTAGCACGATTCTTTTTGTTTAGATATAATGTACTACAGGTGTCACAAATCTACACATTCTGGGGGAGATTGTCATTTTAATTCCCCATTTATTCACTTGTCCGCAAATGATTATTTACTGGAGTTTCCTGCTCGTACATATGATTTTAGAACTTTTCTTGTATTAACAAATACATTGGATAATTGATTTGCAATTCGTTGCACATGAATAATTTTTTAAGTGTCTTGATCACATTATTTGATGTGGAGATCAAAGTGTCATAAAATTGTTTCATTTCAAGAAATTTTATATAGTTCTTGATGATGTAATTTTGTCCCACTCAGAGTTGGAAAAGTTATTTTATCAAAATGACAATGTGCAAAACCTTACAGTAAATAAAAATCACTCATTAAAGTCAAGATCTTGTCTTCTAGTTTTGATAGGCCATGAACAAAATGATACCATTTTTTTTTCATTGAATCTAGATAGAGACCAAAGCTTCTGAGTGATCAATCGCAAAGATTGGATCTTTCTTTCAGTTGTTGAATCTATATTTGATTAATCAATGTGTAATATTCTGATCCTCATTGTTAATAGAATTCAAAATGATCTCTTGACTAATCAGAAGTCCTTTAAGTTGGTTAGAATTCATTACTTAGAACGAAATGAAAGGCCATTGTCTCAACCATGATCTAGTAGATCTACTCGATAAAAACCTTAATTCTTGGACCAAGTAAAGGCATAAAACCCAATCCCTATCAAGAGGCCAAAGCGACCTTGGCCTATAAACCAAGAAAAATAGTGAAAGTTGAATTGATCAAAACTGCCAAGACAAAACCGACGAGGGACACTCTGATTGAGCACGATGAGCTTTGACTTTGGGTTAAGCTCAACCTTGTATGCCTTGATTTCAATCAAGTGTCAACACTGTGACTCAGGAAGGGCATATGAGCCCCAGTCCCGATTGAGCAGATAAACGTTTATCAAGAATCAAGCAACATTGGCTTAACAACAGTTGAGCATCATGGTCCAGATTCAGCCTTGTAAGGAGATGTAACCACTAAAACCTATTGTTCAAAGATGTTAGTGTGACTCGATTGATCGATGGAAAAGTTATATATTAAAATGGCTGTGTTTGCCACATTAGCTAGCTTAATCAACGTCTACTTGATTGATGTGATCCAAGATGCCAATACAACAAGAACAAGTCAGTGGAAGGATCCGTTGATTGTTGAAGGTGGACCAATGACACGATTGAGGGCAAATCGAATAAAACAAGCTATGGGATTACTTGCACAAGCAACGGTGGACGATACCATGAGCTACACGCAAAAAGAGGCAAGTTCCATGTTGGGGTCGAAGTCCGAATCAACGTGGATCAACGTGTTGGAAGCAGCCGAAAACGAAGGTGGAAATTTCTTCTATGCGGCCGCATAGAAGAAACCATGGTGCGGCCGCATCCAATGGTCAGAACCTCTGAAGAATTGGCCGCATGAACCATGCGGCCGCATATAATACAACTATGCGACCGCATGGTTGTTTTGGAAACAATTTCGAGATTTTTCCATAGTTTAACTAGAATTTATTTTCTTTCCATATTTTGGCAAGTTTTTTAGGGTTTGCACGTTTTTGGCTAGGTTTTTGGGATAAGTATAAATACTTATCATTATTGACATTATTCTTTAACACATTATTATTGAGAGAATTAATTGGCTTCAATTCCTTTGTTCTTAATTGGGCAAACTCTGAACTTATCAAGAATCGATCTTGTGGCGTTCAATCCATTGGGTGAAGTTCTTAATATTGGATTCAAAAGGGTTAGCGTTTCTTTCGGATCGTTGGTTATTTTCGATTCATATCTTGAATCAAATCTACAAACCAAGGTTTAATTGGGTTTTCTTGCGTTCTTCAACAAACGACGTGGGTTTGGTAGTTCTAATCTATCCGGATTCTCATCATTTGGTATCAGAGCACAGGCTCCAACGAATCAAGGTTATATCCTTTCTAATTTTTGTTTGAGTCTTGTTTTCATTAATTTCAGCGTTCTTCGTGTTCTTGCGTCCAGTAAAATTAAGGAGTCTTTGATCCGTTTTTCTTCTGCCAAAATTTCAAAAGTTGTTTTTGGGTTGAATTTTCATCCAAAACAGTTTTCGTTTGTTTTGCCGGACTCGTAGTCGAATTCTCGAGTTAAAAAAAAAAAAAAAAAAATTCCGTACTGTTCACGTCAAATATTAAAAAAAAAAAAAAAAAAAAAAAAATTTGTTAACTCAAAACAATTCCCGGCAAATTCCTTGTTTCTTGTATCAAAATTCAAGAACCACCTTCTTGGATTTAAAAAAGAAAACCTTTTCACATATCCAATTCAATTCTTGTGTCTTGAATCTTTCAAACTTCAAAAAGGATTCACTCAATTTTCGGTTGAATTATACTAGATTAATTCCTTGATTGAGTTCTATTTTGCCCTTTTAAGCACTTGGGTGGAAGCTTTGAGTGGAAAAAGGCAGAGTGGTGAGATTAATAGAGGGAAAAAGCCTAAATTGAGTGATACACAAGAGATAAATTTGTGAGGCACAAAATTAGATTTTTTTTTTAGGATGTCTGACAAGGAAGCAGCAACGCCAGCACGAAACAACAACAATCAAATCAACATGTCTGAAGAGATGATTCGTAGGTTTGAACGTTTGTTTGAGGATGTACGTGATAGGTTGGATAGGCAGGATACAGAACTTGCTGATTTACGTAGGGGAGTTCCAAATGCGAGGAGGCAGGGTCGACGAGAACATAGACAGGATGTTAGGGGAGAAATGGCATATGAGAGTGAGGTGGATGAGGAGGCGATTATGGATGCTGAAATTGGTAGGTTGAGGAATAGAGGAGCTAGGCTTGACAGAAGGGGTAGAAACTTGGTTGGAGACGGGTTAGATGGTGACATGGGCAACATCAAAATGTCCATCCCACCATTTAAGGGAAGGAGTGATCCGGAAGCTTATTTGGAGTGGGAGAAAAAGGTTGAGATGATCTTTGATTGTCAAAATTATTCGGAGGCGAAGAAGGTGAAGATAACCGTCCTTGAATTTACTGACTATGCTATCAATTGGTGGGATCAAGTGGTGACATCTAGAAGGAGAAATAGGGAGAGACCAATTGGGACATGGGAAGATTTGAAGGCCATCATGAGGAAACGGTTTGTGCCTAGTCACTATTACCGAGAGCTTTATCAAAAACTACAAAGCCTCTACCAAGGGTCGAAGAGTGTGGAGGATTATCATAAGGAGATGGAGTTGTTGATGATTAGGGCGGACGTACATGAGGATAGGGAGGCCACTATGGCCCGATTTTTGAATGGTTTAAAACAGGGAGATAACTAATGTGGTTGAGCTACAACATTATGTGGAGTTGGAGGACATGTTACACATGGCTATGAAGGTAGAGAGGCAATTGAAGAGAAAGGGGACAGCAAGGTACTCATCGGGTACTTCAGGTTCTAACACTACTTTGAAACCGAGGTGGGACGACAACAAAGTGGATGGGGCTGCTCTTAAGGTTAAAACGGAGTTGCCGCGGGGGAAAGAAGAAAGTGCTAGCAAGAAGGTGGAGTTACAACCATCTAGGAACCGAGACATCAAATGTTTTAGGTGTTTGGGAACTGGACACATTGCTTCTCAGTGTCCAAACAAAAGAACCATGATTTTGCGGGATAGTGGAGAAGTGGAGAGTGCAAGCGAAAGTGATTATGAAGGCATGCCAGAATTGGAAGACATTAGCGATGAAGACCAAGTGGAATATGCTGTGGGCGAGTTGTTAGTCACGAGACGAGCTCTCAACACTCAAATCAAGGCTGATGCCTTGGAATTGCAAAGAGAAAATATCTTCCACACGCGGTGTCACGTCAATAATACGGTATGTAGCTTAATCATTGACGGGGGAAGTTGTACTAATGTAGCTAGCACCAGTTTGGTTAAAAAATTAGGGTTAATAATGCTTAGACACCCTAAACCCTATAAATTGCAATGGTTAAATGAATGTGGGGAAATTAAGGTGAATAAGAGGGTGATGTTAAATTTTTCAATTGGGAGTTATAGTGATGAAGTGATGTGTGATGTAGTACCCATGCATGCGGGTCATATTTTATTGGGAAGGCCATGGCAATATGATAGGAAGGTAATACACGATGGGTATAAAAATAGGTACAGCTTGATCAAGGGAGGAAAACCTATTACATTAGCACCATTGACACCTGCACAGGTGTATGAGGATCAGCTTAAATTGAAAACTGAGGAGGAGAAAAGAAAGAGAGTGCTAGGAGAGAAGAGAGAAAAGATGAGACACGAGAGCATGAGAGAAAATAGTGAGGTGGCTAGAAGTGAGAGAAAAAGAGAGGGGCCACATGAGAGAAAAGAAGAGGGGTCTGAGAGGAGAGAAAAGTCGAAAGTGAATTTCTTTGCGAGAGGGAGTGAATTGAAAAAGACAATTGTGGAAAAGAAATAAGTAATCCTCTTAGTTTACAAAGAGTCATTCCTCAACTTTGAGGAAATTAACACATCCCTCCCTAGTTTGGCTATTTCTTTATTGCAGGAATTCGACGATGTCTTTCCCGAGGACGCACCTAGTGGGTTGCCAATCATTCGAGGCATTGAGCATCAGATTGACTTTGTACCCGGCGCAGTCATTCCAAACCGACCGGCTTATCGGAGTAACCTCGAGGAAACGAAGGAGCTTCAGAGGCAAGTTGAGGAGTTGTTGAGCAAGGGACACGTGAGGGAAAGCATGAGTCCATGTGCCGTGCCAGTACTACTTGTACCTAAGAAAGATGGATCGTGGCGGATGTGCGTGGATTGTAGGGCCATCAATAATATAACGGTAAAGTATCGTCATCCTATTCCTAGGTTAGATGATATGTTAGATGAACTATTTGGTGCATGCATATTTAGTAAGATAGATCTTAGGAGTGGTTATCATCAAATTCGCATGAGAGAAGGAGATGAGTGGAAAACTGCATTTAAAACTAAGTATGGCTTGTATGAGTGGTTAGTTATGCCGTTTGGACTCACGAATGCACCAAGCACGTTTATGCGTTTAATGAATCATGTTTTACGTGCTTTTATTGGTAAGTTTGTTGTGGTATACTTTGATGATATCCTAATCTATAGTAAAGACCTCAATGAACATATGGAACATTTGAGATGTGTGCTTGTGGTGTTAAGAAAAGAACAACTTTATGCTAACTTAAAGAAGTGTTCATTTTGCATGGATAGAGTTGTGTTCTTAGGATTTGTTGTTAGTGCTAACGGGGTGGAAGTAGATGAAGAAAAGGTAAAAGCTATTAAAGAATGGCCAACACCTACTTCTATAACCGAAGTGAGGAGTTTTCATGGATTGGCTAGCTTTTATAGGCGGTTTGTTAAGGATTTTAGCACTATTACCACACCACTCACGGAAATTGTTAAGAAAAGTGTTGGTTTTAAATGGGGACATGAACAAGAGCATGCATTCAATACTATTAAAGATAGGTTATGTGAAGCACCAGTTTTAGCATTACCTAACTTTGACAAAGCTTTCGAGATTGAGTGTGATGCTTCAGGTATAGGCATTGGAGCAGTCTTGATGCAGGATAAAAGGCCGATTGCATA
Organism: Osmanthus fragrans; assembly: GCA_019395295.1. Classification (NCBI taxonomy): domain Eukaryota; kingdom Viridiplantae; phylum Streptophyta; class Magnoliopsida; order Lamiales; family Oleaceae; genus Osmanthus; species Osmanthus fragrans. The sequence continues at coordinate 10,265,318 of CM033348.1, read as the reverse complement.
TTTCAGTGAAAAGCTTAGTGGAGCGGCGCTTAACTACCCTACATATGACAAAGAGCTCTATTCATTGGTTCGAGCATTGGAAACATGGCAGCACTATCTATGGCCAAGGGAGTTCGTGATTCACACCGATCATGAATCATTGAAGCATTTGAGAGGTCAAGGTAAGTTGAACAAGAGGCATGCTCGATGGGTGGAATTCATAGAGACATTTTCCTACGTCATCCAGTACAAACAAGGTAAAGAAAATGTGGTTGCGGATGCGTTGTCTCGCAGGTATGTGCTTCTAACTTCCTTAAGCGCGAAGTTGCTTGGTTTTGAGTTTATTAAGGGCATGTATGAGAATGATTTAGATTTTTCCAGCATATATGCATCATGTGATAAGGGAGCGGTGGATAAATTCTTTAAACATGACGGGTATTTGTTTAGGGAAAATAAATTATGTGTGCCTAATTGTTCTATGCGTGATTTGCTAGTTAAGGAAGCACATAGTGGGGGATTAATGGGACACTTTGGGGTTGCTAAGACTTTAGGGATGCTAAGTGAACATTTTTATTGGCCTAAAATGAAAGTTGATGTTGGAAAAACTTGTGAAAGATGCTTAACTTGTAAACAGGCTAAGTCTAAGGTCTTACCTCATGGGTTGTATACACCTTTACCCGTTCCTAGTGAACCTTGGGTCGACATATCTATGGATTTTGTGTTAGGTTTGCCTAGGACTAAAAAAGGGCGCGATTCTATCTTTGTAGTGGTAGATAGGTTTTCTAAAATGGCACACTTCATTCCATGTCACAAAACCGATGATGCCACTAACATTGCTGATCTGTTTTTCAAAGAGGTAGTGCGTTTACACGGGGTACCTAAGAGTATAGTGTCGGATAGGGACGTTAAGTTTCTTAGTCATTTTTGGCGTGTTTTGTGGGGAAAGTTGGGCACGAAACTGTTGTTTTCTACTACTTGTCATCCACAGACCGATGGGCAGACCGAAGTAGTTAATAGGACCATGACACATTTGTTGCGCACTGTTATTAATAAGAACTTAAAAAGTTGGGAAGAGTGTTTACCTTTCATCGAATTTGCATATAATAGAGCTGTCCACTCCACTACTTCACATTCACCATTTGAGATTGTTTATGGTTTTAATCCACTAACCCCACTGGATTTAATTCATTTACCTGTGAATGAACGAGGTAGTTTAGATGGGAAAAAGAAGGCTGACTTGATAAAGGCACTCCACGAGAAGGTAAAACTGCAAATAGAAAGCAAAAACAGACATTATGCAGCACAGGCAAACAAAGGCCGGAAGAGTGTTACGTTTGAACCCGGCGATTGGGTTTGGGTACATTTGCGAAAGGAGCGATTCCCAGAGTTGAGGAAATCAAAGTTGCAACCACGGGGCGATGGGCCGTTTCAAGTGGTTGAAAAGATCCATGACAATGCATATAAGCTCGATCTACCTGGTGAGTTTAAAGTTTCAGCCACATTTAATGTTTCTGATCTATCTCCATTTGATGCAGGTTCAGATTCGAGGACGAATCCTTTTGAAGAGGGAGGGGATGATGTGATCCAAGATGCCAATACAACAAGAACAAGTCAGTGGAAGGATCCGTTGATTGTTGAAGGTGGACCAATGACACGATTGAGGGCAAATCGAATAAAACAAGCTATGGGATTACTTGCACAAGCAACGGTGGACGATACCATGAGCTACACGCAAAAAGAGGCAAGTTCCATGTTGGGGTCGAAGTCTGAATCAACGTGGATCAACGTGTTGGAAGCAGCCGAAAACGAAGGTGGAAATTTCTTCTATGCGGCCGCATAGAAGAAACCATGGTGCGGCCGCATCCAATGGTCAGAACCTCTGAAGAATTGGCCGCATGAACCATGCGGCCGCATATAATACAACTATGCGACCGCATGGTTGTTTTGGAAACAATTTCGAGATTTTTCCATAGTTTAACTAGAATTTATTTTCTTTCCATATTTTGGCAAGTTTTTTAGGGTTTGCACGTTTTTGGCTAGGTTTTTGGGATAAGTATAAATACTTATCGTTATTGACATTATTCTTTAACACATTATTATTGAGAGAATTAATTGGCTTCAATTCCTTTGTTCTTAATTGGGCAAACTCTGAACTTATCAAGAATCGATCTTGTGGCGTTCAATCCATTGGGTGAAGTTCTTAATATTGGATTCAAAAGGGTCAGCGTTTCTTTCGGATCATTGGTTATTTTCGATTCATATTTTGAATCAAATCTACAAACCAAGGTTTAATTGGGTTTTCTTGCGTTCTTCAACAAACGACGTGGATTTGGTAGTTCTAATCTATCCGGATTCTCATCATTGATTATCTATAAATACACATTTCTCTATGGGATGAGGAGACGACAACATCACCCAATGGGGATCTTTCTCTCCCTAACAGGAGCTCTCTAAATAAGTCGTTGCCTTTGAAAACCATCATGTTTACCAAAACTTTAGCAACATCAGGCCAAACAATTTAATTCGTTTATAATATTTGGTATAAAAATAACTATCTCAAAAATAGAAAATAACATTTGAGTGAAATCACCTTAAATACACGGAGCTATTGTTATTAACAGCTCGTTTGATTCCCATTTTTATGAAAATACATTTTTTCTCTTTTCTTTTCAACAACACATTCTTCATTAAAATAATATTTTACGTAAATTAAAAAAATATATTCTTATTTTTCAATCACACATTCTCCATCAATATATTATTCTAAAATACATTTTTCCATAAAAATGAGAATCAAACGGGCTCTAATATGGATTTTTGCATTTGACTAACATTACTTTGGAAATACGAGACTCCTAGGTATGTAAATCCCACCCATCACTATTCCCTTACTCTAACGTGGCTACAAATAAAGTGAATTAAAAATTTCAAACACGAAAAATACTTGGAAAGATGTGATTTGTACCTTGTAAATCCTTTAAATGCCTTGCACGCACGCTAGTATTTGGGCCTCTACTATCTGGGATGTATCTATTACCCCGAAACATGGTTTTATTCTTTGGCTGGGGGCTCTGTCCAGATTACTCACCAAGGATAAAATTCTGCATATTGATTTGGACAGTAATTGTGCTTTTTGTGAGCGAACGGAAGAGACTACACTTCATCTATTTTTTGGCTACCCTTTCACCAAGTCCGTTTGGGGAAAAATCCTCAATTGGCTTGGCATCACTCGAGCAATGACAACATTATCTAGCGCCTTCAAATGGTTGAAGAAAGAGGCACGAGGGATGACTTGGAAGAGTAAAGTGAAGAAAATTACACTTGTTTCGACCGTCTATTTCATATGGATGGCTGAATAGACTTCTTTTTGAGCATGTTGTTCAACAAGTGAATAGTATCGTTTGTAGGATTAAAGCATACGTATACAAAGTCGTATTTACTTTGTATATGCATATTTTAATTCATTACACGTCTCTTGTTTTGGGTACCTAACTACCTTCTCTTGTATTATTTTCTTTTGATTTGCCCGGGTTTGTCGGGCATAATTGTTATTTTCTCTTGATTTCTGTCTACCTGGTTATGCCCAGCGTATTTTGTACATGATTTTGATCTATTGATACACATTTACCGATAAAAAAATATTGATGTTTCTTACTAGTAAAAAAGGAATTTAGTAAAAAATGTTCATATCTTTCAATTTTTGGTATTTTTATTCCTACTTTCACCTTTCAATATTAGTCCTTTTTGTCCAATTTTTCAATAAAAAATGTAAAATGATAAATATATCCTTATATTCAAATTTTAAAGAACAAATTCGAATTATACTCCTAAACTTTTAAAAAAACTGCATATAACTCCAAATAAATTATTAAAAGAGTAATTAGCACAAAGTCTCTACTTTTTAATATTATTATGCAAAACGTTTATACCTTTCATTTTTTATTTTTTATTTTGACTTTTCACCATTATTTTAACATTTCATTACCGAAATAATCATTTTCATACATTTTCTCAATTAAAAGTTGTACTATGACGAATATACTATCCTATTTAAATAAAAGAAAAATATAAAGAAAAGAAAAATAAAGAACAAATTGTAATTATATTCCCAAATTATTCAAAATAGTACAATTTTTTTAAATAAATAATTAAAAATAAAAAATAAAAAAATCACTTTCTTTTTAATTATTAATTTGAAATTTATTTGTATTTTCTTATAAATTTTGGGAGTGTTGTTGCAATTTATTCTTTATTTTTTTTTATTTAAATAGGAATGTGTATTCGTCATTTTACAGTTTTTAACTGATAAAATGGATAAAAAAAATTATTTTCGCAATATAATGTGAAAATAATGGTGAAAATGTTAAAAAATGAAATGAATGGACGTTTTGCACAATAATATGAAAATGTAGGGACGTTTTGTGCTAATTAAGAAATTGAATGAAAATGATATTTTTCGCAATGATATGTGAAAATTTGGATGAAAATATCACAAAATTAAAGGTAATGACGTTTTGTACAATAACATTGATAGACATAAACGTTTTGAGCTAATTACCCTAATAAAATTTTATAATGTAAGTTATAGTAGGCATTTCTATCGATAGTGCAAGTTTTGGTACAATACTGAATTAAATTAAACAACTAGAAAGGTGTATGTAGTCCACAACAAGTAATTTGTCATAAGTCCATAACTAGTCAGAATTGAGAATTAATTAATAAAAAGATAATGAAAGAAAAAGACAGGTAATAGCATTCATGTCTTCTTACCTGGGAAAAAAGAAAGAAAACAGTCCCATTGTGGGATCAACGGAAACTCTCAATGAAACCTAGCCTTGAATATAACATAACATACCAACACATATTTATCACATGAAGAACACATGTTTAAACCCACAGGCAACGAGATGCACCAAGTCCAATTATTTCGTTACTGTCACAATAACCGAGCCCCTTGTTTGACTTTAATTTTAATGAGTTTTTTATTTTATTTTTTCTTCTTCTTTTAGAGTGAGTTTTGGAGTAGTGATTTTTTGAAAAATGTGTGATTAAAAAGTATAAAAAAAAAAAAAAAAATTAGATTTATATATGAATGTATAATTGAAAATGAGTTTTTAAAAAAATTAATTTAATGAATATCGATCAGGGGCTAAATAGACCATCACACATTATTAAACTATCGATGCAATTAATACTTTCATCATTCATTTGAAAATACAAAATGCACGCAAGTAAACATGGTAAATGAAAAGAGAGTTCAAGATTTTAATTCCTTGTACTTAGCCCTTGTTTAGGCTACATTAATTTTAAAATTTATTTTTCTTTTTTTTTTAATTAAAATGATATTACACGTAAATTGAATAATTTTCATTCTTTTTTAACCACATATTCTTCAAAATCTCACTATTTCAAAATACATTCTTTCCAAAAACTTAATTATAATGGAGCTCAAAATTAATCTCATATTAACTTCATTTTTTCAAATTTTATTAAATTTTATAAGTTTTCAAAATAATTTATTCACTCTATCTTTTTCTTTTTTAATTAATTTCAAGATTTTACGGTACAACATCACATGCAGGCAAGCTGTATATTCTAATGCGTTTGTTGACCATACGATTTCACATCTAGGACCCGCTCCACTGAAACAATCACAGACAATGGTTGGTAGGTCTTCACTATCTGTTTAATTTTAATTGAGTCACTGAACTATCAATAAATTATAATTTAATTTAATTAGGTTATTAAATTTCAAATTTAAAGATCAATAAACTTTAATTAGAATTCAATTAGGCAATTAAACTTCAAATTTAATTGTAATTTCACCAATCGATCACTTAAAAAATTGCTATACTATAACGAAATTTCTATATAATTGTTGTTTTTATCGTCAACTTATCACCACACCAGGTAGTTTAGCTCGGTCCAACCAACTTTAGTTAGAAAAAAGAATATAGTATGGTTTATGGCCCCGTTTGATTCTCATTATTTGTAGAATGAAAATAAAAAATACAGTCATTATGGCCCCACATAAGAGATGTAATGTAAAAAATGGTGACTGAATGTAATGAATAACGGTCATATTTTTCATTTCTACGGATGAATAATGGGAAACAAAAAGCCTTTAAACTTATTTTCAAAAAATAATAAAATTGGAAATAAAAAGAGAAAGAGTTGGTCCATTCTAATTTCCTACTATATTAAAAGAGGCAGTTTTTGAAGCGACAGGTGTTGGTAATTTGTATCGTCAATTAACACGACGTCGTTTCTTAAGTAAAGTGAAAATTTAAAAACTCTCTACGAGAGTGACACTCTCATTTCACGTCGTTATATATATATATATATATATATATATATATATCTTATCCTAATCATAATCCTAAAAATATCTAATATATAATAAATATACAATTCGACAAAAAAAATATCAAATATTTCCTAAATATTCAATTATAACAACACCGAAAACTAAATTAAGATGATTTTAAAAAATTTAAAATCTTCACGCTAATAAAAATATCTAATATATAATAAATTATACAATTCGGCAAAAAAAAGTATCAAATTTTTTTTAAATATTTAATTATAGAAACACCAAAAACTAAATTAAGAAAATTTTTAAAAAATTAAAATCTTATTAAGTAAAGTGAAAAATAAAATTTTAAAACTCTCAAAGACTTTCAGAGAGTAACACTCTCATTTCACGTCTTTTTTTTTTTTACGTGTCAGAATTACTGTTAAACCTACTATATATATATATATATATATATATATATATATATATATATATATATATATATATATATATATATATCTTATCCTAATCCTAAAAATATCTAATATATAATAAATATACAATTCGGCAAAAAAAAAATATCGGTTGTGTTGTATATATATAATAGTTTACATATATATATAATGTGATGCGATATGATTGGGTAAAAAAAATTTCAATCAAATAAAAAAATCACTTTAATTTTAAACCTCATTTTTTTTATGTAAATTATTATATAACTCTTTGTATACATACAAGTAGCATTATTTTACCCATATCACACAATCAAGACATTAGTTTGTTGTCATTTTTGAAAGGGAAAATTTCATTTCTAAGAGGTTAAGTATCACATTTCAAAACTAAGAAAAAAGGTTTCAAATTTCAAAAATTTATTTATGATTAAATTAATTAATTCTATATTTTAGTGATTAAATATATTAAGGTCACGTATCTGTGTAATTTAGTCACAAATTAACGATTTAGTTGGTCACATATTATTTTTCAGTCACTAATAAAAATTTTATATATCACAACTTATTTTATGGTCACAATTCAAAAAATTTATGTCACAATTTGTTCATTGGTCACAAGTCAAAAATTTATAAGTCATGATTTATTTTTCGGTCACAAATCACAAATGTAATAAGTCACAACTTATCAAATTATCGGTCACAAATTAACAAATTTTTAAGTCACAAATTATTTATTGTCACGATTTATCTTTTTTATTGGTTAAGTATAATTTATTGGTCACAGATTAACCAATTTAAGAATCACAATCAACAAAGTAATTTGTGACCACTAACAACAGTACCACCACCACCATTGTTAGTAGAACCACCACCACTACCCCGATAGATTCATCGCCACCAACATCTCCCCATCACCACTGCAATCGCTACCACTACCACGACCACAGTCACCACCATTGTCGCCCTGCCACAGCCAAAATATGGAATCATTCCAACACCATCGCACATGCACACCCACCAGAGCCACCATCATTGCAAATCACCACCGCACTGCACACCAACCACCCATCGTACACCACCACTGCACATCAACCATCGATTGCAGACCTCCACCGCACCGCATTTCACACCAACCCCTGATCTGTATTGCCCATTGAGAAACATTGTCGGGTGCCTTGTTGCGTACACCGCCGTCAAACACCACCGCTCGGTGCCTCGCTGCGTGCACCGCATCACCATATACCACCAACAACACCTCTTCGTCGTACCGTCATTAAACACCACCACCACCTCACCACCATACCGCAACACACCATCGTCGCTGCCACAACAACAATTGTGAACCACACCAAAACCTCTGCCATTGACCACACAAATCACAACTCCACATATCTATGCGAAGAAATCAAATTAAGAAAAAAAATGATCGCGAACCACACTAAAACCTCCACTATCGACCACCACAAATCTCAACTCTATAGATCTATGCGAAGAAAATCAAACTAAGAAAAAAAACTGATTCTTTGTGCCTCTGCCTCACACCAGCACCACCACCTCTTATCTTTTACTACTCGATATGCAGCGCCAGTGACAATAGGGCTTGTAGTGTGGTGTCGGCTGAAGTAGCTCCTTCATCACCGGTCGTCGGAAGTCGAATGGGTAGCCGACATTTGACGAGAGAGAAGGGCTCTATGTATAGAGAAGAGGGAAATAAAAATAATTAGGGTCAAATGAAATTTGTATTATAATATTTAATAATTAAATATGAAACATCTTATTTTTTAACAATGAAACATCCAATCTGATTTTAGAATTTTGAATTTTTAAAGTAGAGTGTGGTGTAATTTTCACTTTTTGAAATAGGGATCCAACCTCCATTTTTCTTATGGCAACTTGTTTTGTGTTTTGCCATTTTTCAATACAAACCATGATATATGTACATTATGAATTACATTAAAGTTTACACTCTTTCATGTGGCTAAATATATACTATTGATTTTGCTCACAACCATCACATCACTTCCCAGATTTTTACCATATAGGGGGGAATGTCAAATATATCGTTGACCAACAATGTACATATAGTTTTATTCTTTTCAATAATATTAATATGGTCCAATGGGTTGCCAAGCTAGATTCCAACTCGTTGGTCGATCGTCAACTAGGTCAGTGATCATGGTTTGGATTTTAACGAGTTGGATCGACATGATCCATTTTTGAAGCCTCTACGTGTAATGAGAATGAGAATTTAAATGTATGGACATAAACTCACTTTATTGATGACAGCATAACGTTATTTTAGGATGATTGTTGCTTTGTACATATAGAGTGTGTTTGGTGAAAATTTAAATTGAAAAATTAGCCATTAGTGGGTCCCATGCGTGAGATGAAAGTCAAACATAACAGCTACATTTTCAATTAAAATTGGATTTTAATATTTTACCGAACAAGTCCATAGTACTATGGAGCATGCTAAACTTATAGAAAGAATTCTCACAGAATTCTTATAGAATACACACAATTGGGTGGGGTCCAATTTTTTTTACAATATTTAATTCATATGGGGTCACGCCCCTTGTGAGGATCCGTACACATTTTGTGGAATTTTCTCTTGTACATATGGAATTACCCATAGTACTATACTACTATTCTTAAAAATGATATCTTTTAACATTTCAATCTGATTATATTGACATAACCACCATTTTACAATTTTCGTTTTGAGCGTTCCACGTAATAATTATGTGAAAGATTATTTATGATATGATTGTGAACTAACCCTATGTTTGAGCACCATTCTTTAAAAATTCATTTATTTTCTAACTATATTTTTCAAGATAATTTTAGTTGCAGTACAAAATCCATTTTTTTTTTCAAACTTTATTTAAAACATTTTGTTTGTGCTACCAAAGGTCTAAACCTTTTATTTCGTTGCTTGACAAAGATAGTGGATGGAATACCGTTAGTTAACCTAAAAATTTGACTTTGACCAATTTTAAAAAGGTAACTTTGCATTTTATACATAAAATAAGTTAAAATTAAATTAGCAAAATAAAAAAAATGAAAATAATAATCCATCTTCTATCCCACCCCACACCTCCAACCAAAAAAACATCGGATCGAGCCCCCCGGGGCACATCCAAGTTGGCAAAGGATGGGCATTGCGAGGCTTGCAACCTCAGCGTGAGGAGTTCGATTCCTGGTTGAAGCAGCTAAGTGATGTAATAACCATTTATTGGTTGGAGCAGCTTGGTGATGTAATAATCATGGAGGAGGCTCCTTTGGGGCCAGGAGTATAAAGGGTGCACAGACCCTGGTCAACTTGGGCATAACCCGCGGTTTACTTCCATCAGTTACTGAGGGGCCGGTGACTGGTGGTCCAGGATATAGTCTGGCGTAAGCTGGGAACCTGGGTATCAAAAAAAAAAAAAACATCGGATCACCGTTGACCACCGTCATTTCACATCGTAAATTTTTTCTCTATTTTTCAATCACATTCTCCAAAAAAATTATCATTAAGAATTTGTTTTCTAAAATGGGACTGAGTGTGTTTGATAATTGATGTTGATTTTAATGAGAATAGAATTTTTGAAATAGTGATTGATAGAAGAATGTGTGATGAAAAAATGATGAAATGTTTTAGATTTGTGTGTAATATTATTTTATTTGAAAAATGTATGATTAAAATAAAGAAAGAAAAAAAATAAAAATGAAAATGAAATGAGGGATAAACGGACCCTTAAATAGAGCCTAAGTAAATTTTGTCAATTTAGAAAAGAAACAAATAAAAATCTAATAACCCAATGAAATTTATTTGAAAAATTAGTGACGGATTGACCCACCGCCAAAGATTACCCTTAATTTTTCAAATTCCATTGAAGTTGACAAAAAAGGGCCCACTAATCTAATCAATTAAAGACTAACACTTTTTTTTTTTTTGAGATTACGTCCCGTTATTGGCGCTCTCACCTCGTTATCCTGAGTTTTGATGGAGGGATAAATCGTAAGTTATGCCTCTAAAAATACAGATTGAAAGACTGTTCTTTAACTCTCACTTACCAAAGATCTCATTCATATTTCAGAATTTGAACTTTCATTCGAAAATTACAAATGAGTTTAAATTTTTTTCACTTTTATTTTTTATTATTTGAAAATGTGCCCTGGGTAGACTAACATTATTATTATTATTATATCCCGCAATTTCTTTCAAATCCATTCCATTCCACCAATTAAGCACACTTTTTTTATTCTTCCGTCTTCCTCTACTTTTTTCTTGGTACAATTTTGTCTTGGCTCTCACTTTCTGCACATCTTTCATTCTGCCATACCCATTTATTAATAAAAAATCTATTTCCATATTTCTTAGTCTCTCGTGATTCGGGAGTTTCATAGATCTTTAAAAAAAAAAAATAACAGTAATACAATGTAATCTCATTGAAGATGCAATCTCAATTTAAATAATGCTATGTAACCCATTGATTTCCAGTCTAGGCAATGCTCAGTAGCTCCATCGAGATTACCATTACTAAAAAATTAATGTAAATTTACTTTTTATTTTATATTTTCTGTCGAAAAATATACTTTGCACTACCTTTGAATTATTTTTTTTTTACCCATAGGAGAGATTTTCAATCACTTTAAATATCTAAATCACAATTTAGATCTAATTGAAAGTATTATTGGAGATGCCATTATCATGGGTTGTTTGATAAATTTTTAGATAAAAGTTGATTAAATATCTTGCTATAAAATTGATAAAAATTATGAATTTCATAAAATGTGCTTAAAATTCAAGTTAGATCAGTTAAATTTTTTTTAAAATTTAACGAGACTTTATCAATGAAGCGCTATATAAACTCGAATTACTAAAAATAGCAATATTGTCACTTTATAGTAAAGTCAAGTTTAGTGTACAACATGATATTTTGCAATTTGTTGTTTCGAACAAAAGAGACTATCAAATGGAACAATAGATTCAAATTTTAATCACACTTCACAAAATGAGGAGTAGTTATATGATTTGGCTCAAGTGTCCTCCATTCAAATTTTAATACTCAATGCATTCAGCTCGAAATAGTAATTAGCGATACATCATTTTAAAGTGACGTCACTTGTTAAATATATAGTCCTTGTTTGAACTCTATTTTTAGTAAAATGCAATTTTTTCAAAATTCATTTTAAGCTATATAAGTTTCAATGAAATAATATTATACGTAAACTCAATACTTTTATTTATTTTTTAATCAAATATTCTCCAAAAAAAATTCATTTTAATGAAGTCCAAACAGAGGCATTGAATACTGTGTGCATGTTTCGAAAAAATTATAAATTCTTAATAATTTAAAATAAAAATAAAATATTATACATTTACAACTGTTACCATTTATTATCCAGGTCCATTACTATTTACCATACTTTCTTCAATGGCACAGTTTACAGGGTCTTCCTATTTACTTTGAGTAAAGGACAACTAAAGGGTGCGTCTCACTCCAAAACAACCCATCAAATTCCCCACCCACTCCGACCCCTCTCCACCACCACACACACACACACAGAGAACCATTCACCCAGTTTTATTATTGAAATTCCGTCAATACCCCAACAGTATTTGTTAGTTTGCTCATACACAACTCACACGTTGTCTGCACGGCGGCGCCACCATGTCTGCGATGGTTGCAGATAAGTCGACAATAGCAGAACACATTAGATACAGAAAACCCAGAACTAGTAACCACTCTTTGACCGCCTCAGAAACAGATCCAAATACCACTCGCTCCAAATTCACCATTTCTTCTCTCCTCTCCTCCTCCTCCTCCTCCTCCTCCTCCTCCACCTATACCACCACCAATGACAACCTCATCAGCACCACCACCGCCATCACTACTTCTAAGAAAAAGAACTTCACATCTTCAACATTCAGAGGGCTGGGCTGCGCTGCCTCCTCACAGGTATCTGTGCCTGCAGTCATTAGGACCTCGGCCAACTGGGATTCCGAGAAACTGAAAAAGAAAAAGATGAAAACCAAGAAAACCAAGCTACCTAGTAATAACAACTCTGCTGCTGTTACTGTTACGAATAACAGCATCAATATCGCTAACCCATTAACCCAATCGTCACTGTCGTCGGCACTATCATCAAGTTGTGTTGGTGTGCCTGATGTTTGGTGTGGCCCTGGAATTGGGGTCACCACTGATGCTGCATCTGTGGATTGTGTCGTTTCAAGAAGGCCTCCTGTCTCTACCAGAGGCAAAGTCGACGGGGTTGACAAGATTAACCATAATCAAAGGGAGGTAATCTTAATATTTCTTCTATATCTTTTTCTGTTATTTGTTAATTGGCAGTGTAACTAGTGTTAATCCTACCGCATTTAGCCCTTGTTTGAGCCCCTTTTATTATTATTATTATTATTTTTTCTTTTGGGATAAACAGATTTAAAAAGTATAAAAAAATTTGGGTTTATAAAATATTTTACGGAAGAATGTGATTGAAAAAGAGTTTGAGTGAAAATGAATTTTTAAAAAATGGGGGTTCAAACAGGGCTTAGTTTTGAACTTTTCGATTTTTATTTTTGTTTTTATGTGGATGACTTGGTGTTTCCTGTAATTTGAATTTATATGCATTTATTCTTTTTCTTGCATACTGATCTTGGTTTAGCGCTGATGTTTTTAAGGTATTTTTAGTCGGATTGGACTAGTATTTTGTTTAGGGCATGCCCTTGTTTTCTTTGCTGAAGACTTATGGTTCTATCTGAAATCTAAATTTAGGAATGAATTCGACTTGCTACTGCAGTGAACTTGATTGTGTTGCGTATCTTTTATCACATTTTGCAATATGGTCCCATGTCTTCCGTGATTGATTTTGGTGGGGGAATCGAATGATTCTCAATGGGTTAGCCACATTTGGCCTAGTTAGTTTCAAACAATCGAGGCCCTCTGATGCATGCCCGAGAAGCAAGAGCCCATCTTGTTCTCTAGAACGTTGAATCATCTTTCCCATGTAACTTGGTCTTGAAAAACAGTGGGGTGAAAAAAATGTTATGCAACACTTTAATTCTTTAGTGATCCGATGAAATAGATAAATGATCGATTAAAATTTTAGGCATGTGTAATATAGATTTCAATTTGAGAAAAGGTGAAAGAGTTGTGGTATCTTGCCCTGTGACAGAAGTAGAAGTGCCACCAGCAACTTTGACTATCTGATCCGGGCTGTAGTACGTCGTAAATTGGGTGGATGACTCATGAGTGCATCAAATGATCATATGATTGGTGGTACTAGAGTCGATGATCCATGATTTCGAAATACAGTTGTTTCGGACACTAAAATAGCGAGATATAGGATTCTTATCTGACAGTGCCATTGAACAACAGGCACTTGGTTTATTTAGTGAAGCGATTCAGCCAGTTCAATCTCTTCTTTGTTAAGATAACCAGTGTTTGAATTACAAGAATTCAGATTGTCATTGTCGTCAAAATGAGCCATTTAAGCTTGTTCTCCATCTTTTCCACTACGATTTTTATTGTCCCTGCCAAAGGATATGGATTTTCCATTAAATTTCCAGCTTGTCTCTTTAGTGGTGCAATGTGTCTTCTTGCGGTAATTGCGCCACAAGCCTCATTTTTGTTGGGTTGATGACGCCTTTCACTTCTCTTAGGATGAAATCATTGCTATTGCTTTAAGTTGCCACACTATTAAAAGGCATGATTGGAGCAAGGGCCGAACATTCTGACTTGGTTGCCAAGCATCTCAGTCCTATTTCCTTCTTCAGCCCATATAAGTGGTTAAACCTCATTCACAGATGATAGAGATTCCTTCCCAAGGACTTGGACATGCACTTGATCAAATTCAACATTTAGAGCAGTCAAGAAATTCAAAACTCTTTTACATACTTAACAAATATTGGCCAGGGGCGAATCCAGCACCTGGCGAGCTAGAGCGGCCGCTCGTGCTAGATTCGCCGGAGTCTTCAGGAAGTTAGGACTCCGTCGAGAAGAAACGAGCCAGACTGCCAGAGGAAAGCTGGAGAAGACGACGCTACAGTGGCTGAAACAGAGTTGATGTTTGGGCCTTTTTTTTTTTTTTTTTTTTCCTTACCTTTAAATTGAGCCTTATTTAAAAGAGGCCCAAATAGAATGGCCCAAGAGATGGACGTATTTTCGGTAAAATTGGTCTCTGTGTGTTGTGTGTTACTCTAGGTTACCATTTACGAATTGGGGGAGATTGGAGAGGGACTGGAGAGGAGGAGACGACTTACGATCGACCACGAGGGGGAGAAATTGTTGGCCGGCGACTCATGTGTGCGAGTCGTGCGACAGTGGTAGTGGAGTCGTTCGTGGACTGGACTGGGCAGGTGGTAGTGGAGTCGTTCGTGGACGGTGTCACGGTGGACTGGAGATGGGAGACCTGCGATTGGAGTTTGGAAGTTGGAGAGGAGATTGGAGTTGGATGCCGTGACTGTGAGCCTGTGGGTGTGGCCTGTGGGACTTCGACTTCGAGCCATTGGGACTGTCGTCTGCCGATAAACTGGTAATGTGTTGCTAACCTAATTGCCTACCTTGCTGTGCAGCTGTGCCTGTGTAACTGTGTTGCTGTGCCTGTGGCTCAGGCTGAGTGTGTTGATGTGTTGCTGTGCCTGTTTCTTTGGATTATTGTTTATGATTTATGAATTTCTCTTGATGCATTATGAATTATGGATTTACTGTTTATGATTATGAATTAAGGTTTATGGTTTAGGGATTTAGGAATTAAGGTTTATGAATTAGGGATTTGGGAATTAGGGTTTATGGTTTAGGGATTTAGGAATTAGTGATTTGGGAATTTGGTTTAGGGAATTTAGGTTTACGAAATTAGGGATTTCGGAATTCGGTCAACGGTCAAAGTCCCGCCCTAGCTAGATTTGGAAGCTGGATTCGCCCGTGATATTGGCTATGTATCATCCTCATCACACTTCAAATTAATATTGTGACAATAGTCAAATGCAAGCCACAAAGCTTTAATAATATTATGTTCTCTACTACAAAGAGATTACCTTATCTACTAGTTACAATCTTGGTCTATATTTTATACATTTGAGCTTTGCACACATTAGAGTATGATTGGGAAATAGTCTCCATATCTCTTGCTACAGCAAGGAGCAAATAGGGCCTACTTATTTCTGGCTGCTTGGAGTTCCAAAGCCAATACATATCATGGAATTTCCCTTATCCCACACATCAAACTTAAAATCATGTTGGTGCTGGGTCTAGCAAACGTCTCAATTTCCCTGTCCTTTTTAAAATGTTTCACCAATTGTAAGAGATCAAATAGTGATGAGATTCCGGGTAGGGGAATCGCAAGGAACTCGCGGAATGATTTCAAAAACGTCGGGAAAACTCAAATTCAGGTTTTAGACGATAGAATCTCGACCCGAGTCTCACGAATTAAGAATCTAAGGTATATTAAACTTTAAACCCGTTGATGTGCGAAAACACGAACCTCGATTTGCGAATACTACAAAGGGTGTCTAATCCTTTGATAAGTTGTAAGGTTGAACGCCACAAATATAACAATATATTTGATAAGATCGAAAAAATGTTCATTCCAGAACAAGAGAGAAAATTCTCAATTCATAATGTCAAATAACTTAATGTTACAATGAAATAAAATCCCTATTTATACTAAACTTTAGGAATATAATAAAAATGGAATTTAAAACTCTAAAAATAATAAAAGTTACCAAATATGAAAAATCTACCTAAAATATAAGTTCCGCGAAAATGAGAAAAATATGTTCTATGCGACCGCATTAGTTCACGACCTGTCGGCCCTCCAATTCCTTGAACGTGTCCATGCGTTCGCATAGACTTTGCTCTATGCTACCGCAAGGTTATGCGGTCGCCCTTCCATCTTCGGCTGCTTCTAACACATTGATCTAAGTTGTTTTAGCTCTCGACCTCAACATGAAACTTGGTCTTTGGTGTGTCAGCTTCAACGTGTTATGCTCCATAGCTCAAACAAGTAATTGTGCGACTTTTACTGATTCCTTGAAAACTCGAATCCGGCTTAGAACTCTTCCAATCATTCACCAAATTCATGATAAGTTGTGGCGCATCCCGGATCATATCAAATAGTTTCGGCCATTGAGTTACAATGATGGTTCAAGGTTATGGTACTTTTTAGTTGACGGATTTGGGTGTTGATATTCGAAGTTGGGTTGTAGGGTTTTTTTCACATGTTCCGGACATAATTATTATGGGAAAATGGAATAGCGAGCAAAGTTATTGAGATGAACGAAAAATATAACAATGGAATAACCCGACAAAAAGAAAGCTGTGCAATCCCAAACTAGTCTGTAATAGTGAAGGTTGAGAGACACATGAAATGTTGAGTCTTGAGAAAACACCTTGAGGTTCTGATTGTATAATGTTGGAAATTGATTGTATTTTTTGAATACTTGCATACAGGATATGGCGAACCACTTTCTAATCAAAGACTGACACATGCACAATTTCATTATATTGGTGACATTGAAACTTGATCCTAGAACCTTTGCGTGCTTTGGTACAATCTTGAACCACTTGATCTAAAAGGTTGTTAGATAAAGTTACATGGTTAACAATTATAAATTTTCTTCAAGAGTATGCATGAATCCTCTATGCTAAGAAAGGAAAAAAAAATACCAAACTGTACATGCCTAATAATTAGGGATTACAGTAATTAATGATTATAATAAAAAGTATATTTATAATACCATAAAAATATGATTGCCAACTACATTTAGCTCCTATCATCACTTAAATATGGTACCCAAAATTTCTTTTTCTTTAGGAGTATTTTAGCACATATAAAGGTTTAGAGTTTCCCCTTTGGATGCTGGAGTATCAATGGGTTTGCATTCTCCATTTTAAAATGATCTAGAATTTTCTATATATAAGGCTTGATAGGGTAAGAAGTTTTTAAGGATATCAATTTCTTAATGGTCACAATTCTTTCATTTAACTTTTTTGGTCTATAGGATATCATCTGCTTAAAAGAGAGATAAAATGACGAAGTTTTGATAGGACCTCTTACATAATGCAGTAATCTTCTTTCAGCATGACGAAGTATAACTGACTTGTCAAATCAAGTACCACTATGTAGGAAATCACTTTAGGCTGTAAAGCTGGTCCATGCTTGGCCCCCATTTTCTAAAACTTATTTTTCTTCAAATTTATTTTCAACCACTCACTTCTTCGGATCCACAACTTTTCAACAACACAATTCATTAACTTCTGTCAAAATTTACTAAAAATCTGATATATATCTAAGCCAGACCAGTTTAATCTTCATGGTTTGCCTATTTAGTTCTTTTGGCTTTCTCAGTGAAACTTACAGATTGCTTTATGTGGATTTCTTCATCTAGATATCTGTTTGAAACACAAATCTTTATGCTTATTTAATGTAATTCTAAAACTAATTCTGTGACTGGCTAATTGTAGGCATTTAAAATATTTTTTTATTAAAAACTTTCAAAAAGTTTCTTCATAACCTATACCCTTTTTGATGTGGACATCTATTCTATTTATTTTAGTTGGACCTTATTTATACTTTGGACTATTATTTAAGTAATTGGGCTTTTATAATAGGGTTTGGCCCAAGCCCGTTCTCGTTAGGGTTTTATTTTACTATTTAAACTTGTTTTGTCGTGAAATTAAACAGTTGGTGATTGAATAAATTATTGGTGGCTTATTGCGAGCTTTCTCCCCTCTCCATCTCTTCTACTTCTATTAATTATTCTTCTATCGTTCTTTATTTAATCTTCTGTTTTCTAGATCTGTCTCGTTATTTGTTAGTTGCTCTAGTTCATCCTGCATCAAATTTGGTATCAGAGCGAAACTTGGGTAAGATTTCTCCTACACAACCAATCCATACACACAAACCAATCTGTTATCCAAAATTCTTCTTGCCTTTCTACCCAAAATTTATTGGAACAGCACAAATGGAAGGGATTTAACATAAGCGCATCAGTTTTCTTTCTTAGTTGACCCAAAAAAAAAAAAAAAAAGTTACTGTTCACCCGGGGAGAAAAAAAAAAAGTATTACTGTTTTTGCCAATTTAAAAAAAAAAAAAAAAAAAAAAAAAAAAAATTTACAAATTTATTTAGCCCTTCCAGCTACTGTTCCAAACCCTAAACCTAACCTATTTCATACAAATTGTCCAGCCCAAAACCTAACTTACCAAATTTTTTTTTTTCCAATAAATTCCCAAGGCCCACTTATAATTCAACCCATACGGCCCAACACGTTACAAACCCATTCACTTTAATCCCAACCCACTTATTTCCAACCCAACCGGCCCACTCCCTCATACAGTTCTGCAAATCATACTCCAGCTGTCTCTCCTCCATCAACACAACCATCATCGAAGCGCCTAGCCACGCATCTCTCCATTCACCGATAACCCCAAAATCACTGCCCGTTGATTGTATCTCCACCGCCCCACTCCCCTTTCCATCAACTCATCGCACCCATCCCCATCCTATATAATCAGTACCCATTACGTATCTTGCAACTCCAACACCTGGTCCAGTCGCCGCCTTCGCCGCCGCCTGCTGCTTCAGCCACCGGTAATTCCTTTCCCCAGTTCGCCACTGCTGCCAGAGAAACCACCACGTCCTTCCAAAATCGCCAGCCACCCGAAACACCCGGAACTTCCACCCCCAACTACAACCCCTTCACTCGCTGCAACCGCCGACCTCCGCTACTCAAGCTGCCACCAGCCACTCACATTCTCAAATAGCAGACATTTCCATTTTGACAGAGTTCATCAGAAGCTTCTCAAAGCATCAAGAGCATCTCCTTCTGTGTAATCAGCCTGGGGCAAAGCAAGGGTTTCGTTCACCACGCCGAAAACAATTGGAGTGATTTCTAAAGTGGAGAACATCTGCAACGAAGGATAGAGCACAAGTCAGGCCATCTGGACTAGAGGAACCACAACTGAACAACAGGGAGTCTTTGATCTCTACTTATCATTGGTTTATGCTACTGCTTCATGTTAAAATAGCATCAATTATTTTCTCTGTGTTGCTGATAGCTTTATAATTTTAGCCTTACACCCAACTTGAGCGGAATTATCGAACAAATTGACTCCTTTTTGCTTCCTACTTTCCCCTCGCGATTGGAGACCTTTGATTAGTCATTTGTATCGTTGCTTTTATTTTATTTGCATCAGCACTACTAACTTGTCACAATCGACTTCACGTAATCCCCTGCAGTTTACTTCAACAAAAAAAAAAAAAAAAAAAAAAAACAAATAAATAAAATAAAAGTCAATTGCTAATTTCGGTGACTCGTTTATTGATTTCTCTATTGCACTTCATCAAGCTAGTGTTGTGTATGCATTTGCGTAGTGGTCGCGTTACTACCCCTAGTTCCAGTACCCTTCACAAATTGAGGCGCTCACCCGACAATTAGCACAACTTGCCACCGGGCAACAACAACTACAGGCCCAGCTAGCAACTGTCCAAACTGAGATGGCTGCTACCCGTGAAGAGAATAGAACCCTCGCTGCTCGGTTGAACACATTTGAGCACAATCCATACTCGACCGAAGCTAAAAACTCCGAAGCGCCCCCTAATAGACCTCGTCATCGTCCACAAGGTGGTCGGCACCATGTTTGACATGATCGTGGGAATGGAAATCCGGTTCATGAACGAGAGTGGGAACGTCGACGTCATGACACTCAGTCTCACCCTTGCCACGAGGAGCGTTTCTTTAGAAATATCAAGTTGGATGCCCCTACATTTGATGGTTGCCTGGACCCTAGCGTATTTACTCAATGGACTCGGGATATAGATCGTTTTTTCGCCTGGTATGAGGTTCCGGAAGATCGGAGAGTTCAATTTGCCAGTCTGAAATTAATTGGGACTGTGCAGCTATTTTGGGAAAGTGTCGAGGATCTCCTTGAGAGATGTGCTCCTCCTGTTGGGAGCTGGGAGGAGATGAAGCGTCGCCTTCAAGATAAGTACTTGCCCCAATCTTACAGGGGGAACTTGTTGGATCAATGGAATACACTTACGCAAGGCAGCCGACCTGTGACCGAGTACGTCGCTCAGTTTGACGAGTTTCGAATGAGATGTCAGGTCGTTGAGGATGAGGTCATGACCTTGAGTAGGTTTAGGCAAGGCCTAAGAGATGATCTTAGGCGCGAGCTTGTCCTTCGGCGTCACAACCCTTGACCACGCCTACTCTTTCGTTCGAGATTACGAGTTAGTGACTAGGATGCCGTATAGGACTCGTAGTGATACCCGCATCGCAGCCTCTTCTGCGTCCACTCCGTCCCCTAAGTCTATTCTAGGGCCTCCCCCTTCTACTGCTACCCCTGTATCGGATAGTAAAGGTAAAGGTCCTGAAGTTTCACGGGCTTCCTCACGTTTGCAATGCTTCAATTGTAAAGGTTTTGGCACATTTCTTCTAGGTGTCCTAGTCGAGCCCTAGTTATCGAAGAACGTGAAGATATTGTAGACGAGCCATTAGAGGACCAAGTTTATGAACCTAAGATGGAAGAATTTGATGACTTAGTTGACAGTGAAGATACCTTCTTAGGTTGTATTCAGACTAGTTCCCTTCCCTCACACATGCCTAGAGTCGGTGTCGTGCGTTGTACTCTTACCCAACCTAAGGATGTAGATTGGCGTCGTCATGCCATCTTTCATACTTTCATCAAGATCAATAATAAGGGCTGTAAGGTTATTGTGGATAGTGGTAGCTGCATTAATGCGGTCTCAGTGGCTACCGTATCCCGTCTTGGATTGAAGCCGATTCCTCACCCTCAGCCTTAACGTTATTTCTATGGATGTTGGGTACATCATCCTGGGGCGACCGTGGTTGTTCGACCTGGACGTAACCATCTATGGTCGATCCAATTCTTGCACCTTCGTGTTTAATGGTAAGAAGATCCATCTTAACCCGCTACCCTCGAAGCCCGTTAGCCCACTGGACACGAAGAAAAGTGTAGAGCGAAAGGGATTGCATATCATTAGTCCCACAGAGTTCGAGCACGCGCTTGCAGGCGACTCTATTGTATTTGCCGTGGTTGTCATGGAGGTTCCAGTGATCCCCCCAGCAGCAGCCCCCGTTGAAGTCCAGTCGTTGCTTCAGGAGTTTCGGGATGTCTTCCCGGAGGACTTGCCTGACCAATTACCACCTCTACGGGACATTCAACATGCCATCGATTTGGTCTCGGGAGCTGTTCTCCCAAACTTACCTCATTATAGAATGAATCCTACGGAGCATGCTGAACTTCAGAGGCAGGTCGGTGAGCTCCTTCACAAGGGTTTCATCCGTGAGAGTTTAAGTCCTTGTGCAGTTTTTGCCCTATTGACGCCTAAGAAAGACGGCTCGTGGAGGATGTGTGTAGATAGTCGTGCCATCAATAGGATCACGGTGAAGTATCGCTTTTCCATTCCCAGGCTTGATGACTTGTTAGATATGATGGTTGGTGCTACAATATTTTCTAAGATTGATTTGAAGAGTGGATATCACCAGATTCGGATCCGCCAGGGTGATGAGTGGAAGACTGCGTTCAAGATGAAAGATGGTCTTTATGAATGGCTGGTCATGCCTTTTGGGCTAACTAACGCCCCGAGTACTTTTATGCGGGCAATGACACAAACTCTTCGACCTTTCATGGGCAAGTTTCTCGTTGTCTACTTTGATGACATTCTCATCTATAGTAAGACTAAGGAACAACATCGAGACCATCTCACGCAAGTTTGTTCTACCCTTCGTGCAACAAAATTGTTTGCTAATGTCAAGAAATGCTCTTTCTTCACCGATAGAGTCATTTTCTTAAGATTTATTGTATCCTCGACAGGGGTATCTGCTGATCCTGATAAGATTCAGGCGATTATTGATTGGCCTGAACCTAAGACTATACACGACATCAGGAGCTTTCACGGCCTCGATATGTTTTACCGTCGCTTTATCAAAGGGTTTAGCACTATCATGGCTCCTATAATGGAATGTATGAAACGAGGAGAGTTTCATTGGACACAAGAGGCGACTAAAGCTTTTAAATTAGTCAAGAAGCGAATGACAGAGGCTCCTGTCATGCGTCTTCCCGATTTTTCCAAGGTTTTTGAGGTAGAGTGTGATGCCTCAGGAGTAGGAATAGGAGTGTTGACTCAAGATCGTCACCCTGTTGCCTATTTCAGCGAGAAGTTAAATGATGCGAAACAACGCTACTTAACTTACGATAAGGAACTGTATGCGGTTGTCTAGGCATTGCGCTATTGGCGCCATTATTTGCTACCCCACGAGTTTGTTCTCTATTCGGACCACGAGGCCCTTCGTTACCTCAACTCCCAGAAAAGGTTGAGCTCTAGGCATGGTCGTTGGGTTGAGTTCTTCCAGGCCTATTCTTTTGTTTTGAAACACAAGAAGGGCACGGAGAACAAAGCAGCTGATGCTTTAAGTCGTTGTGTCTCCCTTTTGTCGATCATGAGCGTCAAGATTATAGGTTTTGAGAAGCTTAAGGAGGATTACGAAACATGTTCTGATTTTAAGGATATCTTCCTTGATTTGCAAGGTGGACGATTAGATACAGCGGATGGCTTCTGACTTGAGGAGGTTACCGTTTTCGAGTCAATAGGTTGTGCATTCCTCGATCTTCGGTGCGGGACTTCATAGTGTGGGAAATTCACGCGGGAGGGCTAGCCGGTCACTTTGGGCGTGATAAGACCATTGAAGAGGTTGAACGTCAATTCTATTGGCCTAGCTTGAAGAAAGATGCGGCTAAGATTGTTAGTACATGTAACACTTGTCAGTTGGCCAAACAGAAGAGGCAAAACATGGGCCTTTACACACCTCTTCCCGTCCCTAATTGTCCTTGGCAGGATGTTAGTATGGATTTTGTGTTGGGACTTCCACGCACCCCGAAGAAACATGATTCTATTTTCGTGGTAGTTGATCGTTTCTCAAAAATGGCTCATTTTATCCCTTGTAGCAAGACCTTAGATGCGTCCAAGGTTGCCACGTTGTACTTTAATGAAATTGTTAAATTGTATGGACTTCCTAAAACCGTTGTGTCCGATAGGGATGTTCGTTTCACTAGCCATTTTTGGAGAACCTTGTGGCATAAGGTTGGTACTAAACTAAAATTTTCTACGGCTTACCACCCTCAAACGGATGGTCAAACGGAAGTGGTTAACCGAAGTCTTGGGAATTTGCTACGATGTCTGGTCAAGGAAAATCTTAGAAATTGGGATTTGATTCTTCCTACAGCTCAAATAACATATAACAGTTCCGTGAATCGATCATTAGGTATGAGTCCATTTGAAGTTGTCCATGGGTATAAGCCTAGGAAGCCTTTAGATCTCATTCCAATGTCCCCACACGCTAGAGTCTCTGTGTCAGCCGAGTCCTTTGCACAACATCTTCATGATTTGCATATTGAGATCAATAAACAACTTGAAGCCAGTAATGCATCATATAAACTCTGAGTTGATTTGCATAAACGACATATTGAGTTTAAAATTGGGGATTACGTTATGGTCCGAATTAGGCCAGAGCGGCGTCTATCTGGACCCGCCTCCAAATTGCAAGCCCGTAGTGTTGGTCCTTTTAAAATTTTAAAGCAAATTGGTCCAAATGCATATGTTGTTGACCTTCCACCACACCTTGGACTCTACTTTCAATGTTGTGGACCTTGACCCTGCTTCTGTCGCCACTCATACCCCAATACCTTCCCTTACAGCACACAAAGATAAAATTGATGTCATTTTGGATGAACAGATTGTATTGACTAATGATGGCGATGTTCAGAGCTTCCTTGTGCGTTGGATTGATCGACCTGATACTGACTGTACATGGATCTCCAGAGAGACACTACAGCTACTTGACCCAGATTTGTTGGAGCTTTATCGGAGTCAGCAGGATCTCTCATGGCCCAGGTCACCTCCCATCCACTCAGGGGGAGTTGGTGAGAACACCAGGTTCAGGCCTCCATTGACACATTTCTATAGACGCCGAAAGAAGCTTGCCCAACCACTCAGCTTATGGTTGGGAGAATGACTACAGCTTCCCCTGATCTATCCACTCGACAGGGTCGAGTTTTCCTCCCACCCCGGGAGAGTTGATGCGGACATCTATTCTATTTATTTTAGTTGGACCTTATTTATACTTTGGACTATTATTTATGTAATTGGGCTTTTATAATAGGGTTTGGCCCAAGCCCGTTTTCGTTAGGGTTTTATTTTACTATTTAAACTTGTTTTGTCGTGAAATTAAACAGTTGATGATTGAATAAATTATTGGTGGCTTATTGCGAGCTTTCTCCCCTCTCCATCTCTCTTCTACTTTTTCTATTAATTATTCTTTTTCTATCGTTCTTTATTTAATCTTCTGTTTTCTAGATCCGTCTCGTTATTTGTTAGTTGCTCCAGTTCATCCTGCATCACTTTTACTAGGTATAACCATTTGACACAAAGCAAGTCTTATTCGTCCCTATAGACCTATCTCTCCTTCGCTTAATGTTGGGAACATATTTGTTCCTAACTAGGAAAAATGGTCAATTAAATCCAATCCAAGACTTGATTGGATATCATAGATTTTATTTATCCTTTTCTTCCATTGCTTTTATCCATGTTTTCTTTGAAAGGCGGCCTGATAGAGATTTATGTACAATTTTAGGCTTTTCATCTACTGAAGATACTAGAAAATTCTTAATGACTATTTGGTATACTTCTTTTTGTACTGATACGAAGTTGAAGTTTAGTTATTTGTCACATCGAAACAGATTGTTCCCACTTTGATCTGAAGGGAGGTTGATTTAGCGACAATCTCTTCCTCTGCACATGAGTAAGTTTAAGGGAGGTTGAAGGTTTTATATTTAGCATGAGAGATGTTAAGGAGGTTCGGGGTGTTTTTTTAAGGTAAGTAATAAACTATTACCGCCAACTCTTTACTAAAGACTGCGTGTTGGATCCCAAGTGGACTAGACCCATTATCCCACGTGTTCAAATGTGTCTCAGCACTCATCTTAGTCGTTCCCCTACTATAATTTAAATGGTTCTTTCGACTCTGAGACATTCATTTACATTTCTCACTGTTTCTGTCTGTGCTTTATGTTTTCTGTTGCTTTTCACCTCTTTTGCAATGCTTCAAGATGTTAAGAATTGAAGTTCACTTTGTTACTTAGAGTGAATGCATTATACGTAATGTGGTTCTTTTTTTAGGCATACACACTAGCTTGATTTGCTTTTGTCTGTTGCCAGCGTTCATTTACTGTGAGGAGGATGGTAAACCGTGAAGATCTCTTTTTCCTTGATCCTGAAGCAGCCTTAGGAGTGCCACGCTCTCGAGTAGATGACTCTGGATCTAGACGTCATGTTAGACATGGTTTTCCTGAAGGACTTGCAGAGGTTTGACTTTATCTTTTGTAGTTGGCATTATCCAGTTTCTTGTGATCCTATCTAATTATTCTTTTTATTTTATTGAACTAATTGAATATTGCACAATTTTCCACACTATTTTGTGAAATCTTTTCAAGGTTGTTTTATTGTGAGTCTCCCGGTAAAATGTTGGAATTCTCTAGATTTCGTTGGTGTTAGATTGAGTGAATCGTCATTGGAAAGAATGCCAAGCGTAGACTTAGATATAATGGATAAACACGGGTCACGTACTGTAAGAACTACTCACATTTATCCTAAAAATTAGCACAAACGATATCTTCCTTAGTTCTGTATGCTACTTGCTTGCCTCGGTGTGACACCATGTGTACAAGACAATGATATGTAATCTGGAAGGAATTGGGTATCACTAACCCAGTGGAGACCAAAATATGAATGAAACAAGTTCTTACTAAAACACAATATGACTGTTGGTTCCTGATCTTAGAACATCAATTGAACTGTAGCAATCTTAGAACTATGGATAAGAATGGTTTTGATGCAAATACGAGGAAGTGTTTATAACACTGACATTAAGCCCTGTTTGAGCCCCATTCTCTAAAATTTCAATTTCTCCCAAACTCATTTTCAATCATACATTCTTCAAATAAAATAATTTTGTAGGTAAACCCAAAACATTTCTACTTTTTAATTACACTTTCTCCAAAAAAAAAATCACTGTTACAAAATTAATTTTCCTATAAATGGGGCTCTAACATAGCCTAAAAGTAAATTTGATTTAAAATGCCAATAAGGTCAATTTTAACCGTCTAAATGTTTATTTTTGTAGAATAAAATTAACTCTAAGGAACATTGAATGTTAGGTTGCTAACAACTGGAGAGGTTAATTGACTTTTCTATAGACAAAAATGGCTATCTAAACGGTTATGAAGGAACATTTATATTTCGGGATTTCTCTAGTGCCTCTGGGTTAAATGTTTCCAGTGTTTATAGCATTGTTTAGTCAAGAATGGAGTCATCATTGACTGATTGTAATTGGGTAGGTTCTCTAAAACCTTTTTATCTCTCATGTTTAAAAAATTTATAATGCCCCAGAAAAATTATGCTTTTGAGGAGAAATGTCTATCAATGGTATTCCTTACACTTATATTGCTGAAAACACCTTTTTTATAGATTGTCATGCTTCAAAGTAGTCTGCTGATGGGAGGAAGATCAGATGCACTTGATCATTATGGGGATTGGAGACTTGATGTCGATAGCATGTCATATGAGGTATGCACATGGCTCCATGAACGCCTTTGTTTTACTTAGTTTGGATTTAAATTGTTCTAATGGACACATAATTGAATCTTAATGTCATCACTTTGTGTGATAAACAGGAATTACTTGAACTTGGTGAGAGAATTGGGTATGTGAGCACAGGACTGAGAGAGGAAGAGATAACTCGCTGTTTGAGGAGGACAAAGCTGGGAATATTAGATAATTTTTCATCACATTTCCCAACCGAACTGGAAAAGAAATGCAGTATATGCCAGGTTGGTCATACAAAATTTATTTCAAGCATCTTGACATTTTTTCTTTTCAGGTTTAGGATCATATTATTTCATCATATTGAAAATCTTTGCCATTCTTCTGTCCAGGAGGATTACGAAGCTGATGATGAGATGGGAAAGCTGAACTGTGGACACTTCTATCACGCAAACTGCATAAAGGAGTGGCTTGTGCAGAAAAATGTTTGCCCCATCTGTAAAACAGCAGCCGTCTCGCAAACCTAGAACCTAAAAACTCCCGGCAGCTCAAGTAATTCATGCTGTTTCTTTGTTTGCTAAATAGATTTCTTCATCTTCATCAAATTCAAGATCCTTTTTCGATGTGGCGAAGTTATACATTCATGTTGGCACCTTCTCTTGTTGTTTGAATGTTGGAAATTAAATTATCATTGAGATCATTGTAAGTAATTTTCGTATTTATCAAAACGGTTCTCCAGCTTGTCGAAAATCCAGAGAATTTACGATGTGTAAATGAATTCTTGTATCACTGTTTCTTTGCATGTGCAATGTGCAACCGGGTTTCTTTGGTTTCTTATTTTTTTTGTTTAAGAAAGATGTATGGGTCATGGCTCTTTAGATACACTACCAATCTTGACCTGAGTCTTGAGGTCTAAGAATTTGTGTTAGTCAGATAAACCTCACGTGATAAGTTAGACGAAGATGGAATTTTCTACATGGAGCTTAGTCCCCGTTTGGACCCCCATTTTTAGGAAATGAAAATGGGTGGAATAGTGTTTTTCTGAAAAATGAGTTATTGAAAAAGAAGAATTTTTTTTCGATTTACGTGTAATATTATTTTATGGAAGATTGTGGTTAAAAATAGGAGAGAAATTGAATGTAATGTAATAATTTAATGAGATTCAAATTTTGATACCAAGTCCAGTTCAAACAAAACTTTATGACACGAGATTTGATATGATCAAGGATGCGGGAGTCATGAATGCAAGATCAAATCGAGATCCGTTGATTATTGAAGAAAGTGCAATGATGCGATCGAGAGCAAAATGAGCCAAAGATGCATTGAGGATGTTTGTCAAAGTCACTATTGATGAAATCATGTTCGGGACGCAAAATGGAGCAAGTTTCATGTTAGAGTCGAAGGACGAAAAGACTTGGATTAACGTGATAAAACTGGTCGAAGAAAGTTCTGGCCAACCGGACGCGACTATCGGACGTCCGGTATCCTTAGTTCTGAAATCTCTACCAATTCGAATGCATTCTACCGGACGTCCGGTAAAAACTTCTGTCCATCCGGACGTACTTACCGGACGTCCGGTACGATTGATTTTATGCGATTTTGTTTCCTTTTTACTAGAATTCTATTTTTTTTTTCTTCATATTTTGACATTATTTATTGTCTTATGCACATTTTTTTACTAGGTTTTGGGTTCTAGTATAAATACTTAACGTTTTTGTTACTTCAAGAACTTTGACATTGAATTAATTGAAAGACTATTGCTTTCTCTCTTGTTCTTCTATTGAACAACAAATCGAACTTTCAAGATCTAATTCTTGTGTGTTTAAATATCGGATCGTGGGTTCTTCATTGTGTAATCAAGGGGTTCAGCATATCTTTGTTATCGTTGAGTTTTTTGGTTCACTTCGTTTGGTTCAAATCCAAAATCGGGTTTTCATTGACGTTTTTGAGTTTCGCATCAATCTAGTTGTGGGTTTGGTAGTCATTGTTGCTACGGGGTTCGCATCAAGATTGGTGTGGTGCAACATACATTGAAGCTTCAAAACTACACGAGTACTAGGCTTAATTTGCTTTACTAGATAGGGATAAAACAAAACAAGAAGCTGGGTTTGATTCTTAGAGTTTGATCGAAGGATTGTGAAGGAATGGAAGGGATAATTTGGATGAAATGTGCCTATGTACTATTCCTATTTTGAGCTCATTCATTGTTAGTTGTAATCTCATATGGTGTTAGAAAATAATATTATACCATTGTTTTAAACTCTACTAGTATAGCTATTCAAAGAAGATAATGAGTAATGCTATTTAATATTGTTCTAAAATGCAGCCTAGGCGTGAAACTTGTCCTAGTCACCTAGTCACATTTTACATATTTTTTGCCTAGGCAAGCTCGTAAAAGTTTGAAACTTGGCTTTGCTATCAAGTCACACTTCACACATTTTAGAATAATGGTATTAGCACCATTATTGCTTAATATTAGTCTAGATGTACTTGAGACCATTAGTTCAATTAAAAGAAAGGATTTAACGTTGGAACTAGTCCGTAATAATTAGGAAAACAAAAGTTTTCATAAACAAGGTTTAATGAACTGAATCTTAACAAGATTATTACGTGATGTACCGTATAGGTGTTCAAGAGATTACACCTACTCTAAGCAACTAATTCTTGATCTAGGTCAAATTACCAGTTTGGACTTATTCCATTTAAGGCCCACGATCTCAAAGTATGTAAAAAAAAAAAAAAAAAAGGAAATACTATTTCAATTTCTTGTAATTATATCCCAATGACTTGCTATCCTTATGTCCTATCCCCACTGAACATCGAAAAATTAGCGTAGGGCCGAAGTGATTGTTTCACCATTTCTAGTTATTTTCTCACTTAAGCTCTCATTTTTCTCCAAGATTTTTTTCGTGAACAGTGTGGAATTTATCCGGGCATTCCCAAATATTGAACTGTGATTTACACTGCTAAGAAGAAAATACTAAAGTGGATTCATTAGCCCATTCACACTGGCGGCGAATTCGAATACATCTTCACTACTTCGTTTGCTTTTGACTCCCAACTTACCGAGATATTTGACCATATAATTAGATCTCACTTATTGGTACATCAAAGATTCTAGAGTTCACGAATAATAATCACCGTTTCGATATAGTTCATGTAATACAACTACTCAAACAATACCAAGTGAAAATGTATTTATATACTTATCCAGGTCGAAAAATATGAACATTTAATAGTTCTTTTGATTAATTATAGCCTAATTTATATTTCATTTATTAGGTGAAATTTGATAATTGGAAGTGAAATTGGAAGAAAGAGGCGAAAAACAGCGAAATCCAAAGTTTGGGGGACCTAATTACAACTTTTTAATAGTTTATTCAAACCAAAAAATAAAGATTGAAGATGTCACGAGTTCAATTAGATGTAATTACAAGTTAAAGGACCAAAATTACAAGAGAAAATGGCTTTAAAAACTTAAGAATCGAATTTAGGGTCCAAATTGCACATTTGCAAAACTTACAACCCAGCTTTTGAGAATCTTTATAGAGAACGGGCGCCCAGGCGCCACATTGCTGAAAATTTCAACTGAAATCGAGTGCCTATGCACCTCTAAAACTCATTTTTGATAGAATTCATCTCCAATTGATATATATATATATATATATATACAAACCTCACATATTCCTAAAATCATCAATTAACGTCATCAAAGAGAGGCCAAACCGTTGAGAGTTAAGGGGCAATTGCAAGATTTCAACCAATTGCAGATCAAGAAACTATTGAAGAGATTCAAGATTTCAAAATTTATCTTCTTCTCATTCATCAATCCATAATTCGGGCTTTGTTTTTCCAATTAATTATGATTTTTTGTGATTTTGTAATGTTAGGCTAATGTTTTAATTACTAAGACATTGATGAACTCTTATTATGATGTTTTAATATAATTTTGGTAACTTGACATCCAATATGTGTTTATTTTTGAATGATTATTATATGATTTAATGATTTTTCAATTACCTAATCACTAATTGGATTGATTGTGAATTTTATTAATTTTGAGAGAAACAATATGATGGAAAAGCGCTTTATAACAATAATTGTTAAAGTCTCATAGGGGATCGAGATATACTGCTATACTTTGTATGATTTCTATGTAAGTTCTAACATTTTTAATGCATGCTTTTATGTTTACGTCTTTAATAGAGATATAGAAAAGTCACATGAGAAGATAGATTTAATTGACATCGAAAGATGCGTTTGATTAACTTAAGAATATTTATCAATAAGAATGTGCACATGTTGTCGTGTTATTGAATTGCATTGAAATAGATTAATATGGGGGAATCGAGGTCGTAGTAACCATCCAATCTAAATTTACGAAAGCTTCATAATTTGCTCACTTGAATAATTAGTTAATTAGTATAAACTCTTCAAACAAATTTGCTATTCGATTAGAGTTCGAGTTGATTGATCCTAGATAAAATTCATAGTCTTTGTGGGAATAATATCCTACTTATCACTTTATTATTTGTTTAGGATACTGTACACTTACAGTATATCAAACGATCAAAATGCAAGAGGAAGCTGATAAGAAGCCATAAAACATAAGTCATGTAAAAATTGCAAGCAAAGACATACTATTACAAGAGCTTCTACAATTTATATGATAAAAATGCTACAACTAGCAAAATGAATTTAACTTAAATAAGCTATAAAATATCAACATCATTCTACTACTTCTCATTTTACATGAATGATCAATGGGGCACCCACATATCCTCCTCTTTTTTTAAAAATGGTACACTGTTCAAACTGAACTGATAACAACTTATCAATTGAGCATCAAAAGAACAAGAAATTGATCATGCATACGAGTAAGTCTACACTCATTTGGAATATAAGGTATAATAGACCAAAGTGTAATGTGACACTTGTACTTTCTGAACGTGGTTTATGACCTTAATTTTGGAAGAAGGAACATGCAATAAGAAATCACTAGTGTGAATGAATATTTTCTTCAAGGAATGAAAGGTAAACCCAGTACCATTAGGACCTATTTAAACAAGATAGCCCGTCTTCCCTATCTATAAGCACATTTTGAAGCTCATGAACACAACTTATATTCTTAGTTGTTTTCTTCATTTCAGATTTGCAATTTGATTTCACATTTTATTTTTTCTTATGTGTTTTTCTTGACACTTGGGGAACTCTTGGAAAATATACAATAGCTAAGGTTAGCTAGTTAAAGGTTAGTTCACATTCAAGATCACTCCATTACACCTATGACCACCATCCCGAATTTCAAAGGTGCTGTCAAGACTCACTCAATAAAATAATTAGCGTGTACTGAAAGGGATATAAAGTAAACTATATCAAGTACTCTAAGTAAGTTCTAGAACACGTTAATGAGAACTTTTGCTACATTTCATTCAACTTGCAAGTACATAATTCACAAGATAACAAGGTCAATGAAATCACTTCGAAGTTTTTTACAATCAAAAATATTTTTATTTTACATTTTAACTTCTTTAATCAAAATAAAAAAGTTTTAAAAGTAAATCAACAAAAAACAAAAGCTAAACAAATTAAAGTGCATGCAAGAAGAAGTGAAGAGTATGACCTAACTAAAGTCTTTAACTTGATCAGTGTGTTCATTCTTTTTAAGTATGTCATTATTTTGAGTCTAAAAATTTACTTGTTTAGTTAAGATTTTAACCTGATTAGTGAAATCCTCTTTCGCGTTCCTAACAAAGAGTTTACTACACTCAGGTCGAGTTTGTCCTATCGGTCCACATCTGAAATAAGTGGAAATAAACCTAGGAGCAATGCTCGGATAAGATTTTTCAACTTTAGGCTAATGAATCCTATGATGCACTAAAGATTTCTACTCTTAGGCATTGACTTCTACCTTCTTAATGTTAATAGATGCATATATAGAATGATTTTATAAGAGGTAGTGACAGGAGAACCGACTTCATTATAGCTCAAACCTCAACTATTTTTGGCAGGCTTATTTATTCCTAACATTTTGTCAAGTTTCTTAGATGAGTACGAAGTTGTGCATTGAATTTATCAAGTCCAGTCAATAGTGTCTTGACATTATTCTCTAAGGACTACTTCTTAACCTTCAACTTATTTCACACTACAGGTTGACTCCTCAAGCTTAGATAAAAATCTTTCCTTTAACTCAAGAACATGTAGCTTTTAAAGGCATGCCTATTTAGCTTCTTCAATTTAAGACTCTTCTCAAATAACTTATAATAAGCCTCTTGGATCTTCTTCATTATCATACTCTTCCTACGAAAAATCTATCTGCTCTAAGTTCTCAATTTTACTATTCTTCTTCTTAGTTTCACATTCCATAATGGAAGCAAGAACCATGTAGTTTCCAACTATCCTCAAAAGAGGAAGTTTCACTTTGATTCCCGGAACTAGACTCATCATTAGTTTAGAGTGATCGTCATATCATTTCCTCAAGTCTTCTTATAACTTGGACATTTAGCTTTAATATGTCCAAATCCCTTGACACTCATGATATTTGATATTTTACGACTTCGGCCTTAGTATCTCTAGTATTTTTCTTTATTTACTAGAAATAGCATTGAAATCTCCAGAGGTTTATTATTCGCAAAAATAAAAATAAAAATAAAAAAAGTCTTGAAATTCATAAAAAAATATGCTACCCCTTCATATGTAAGAGCCTCATTATTAGTCTTGTCATAATTTTCTTTCTTGATGGTGTTGAGGAAAATGGATTTGTTTTTCTTAGAATGAGGTAGGATAAGCTTGTATGTTTTGAGTTACACCACGAGTTCTTCTATCTTAACCTTGTCTAAGTTTTTGCTTTCTTCAATTGTTGTGACCCTTGGTCACATAGGTTGAAGAACTATATCATTCGATTTGGTTTAGAATTCATTATCCTTCATTCTAAATTCATCAAAACTATTTGTCAACCTTTGTAGCTTGAGTTTTTCATAATTTTAATTCCTTCATGTGTGGTTTCAAGAATGTCCATAGCTTCTTTGAAAGTATCGCATACGGACGCACATTTGAACTCCTCTGGTGATATAGCCATGAAGAGGGCATGCACACCTTTACTATTCTTATTACACTTAGGCCCTGTTTGATTGGACATATTTTTCATGGAACTTGAAAAATAAATTCCAACTTCAATTTTTTTACTTGTTTGATTGATCAATTTTTCCATGGAATTGATTTTCTAGATTTACTTGATGTGACAAGATTTTCAAGGGTTTTGTGGAAAATGATTTCTCACCATTCTGGTGGGAAATGAAGTTCCAGCTTTTTTTATTTTCGTTATTTTTTTTAGGCCCTATTTGATAACCAAAAATTTTCCCGGGAACTAGGAATCGTTTTCCATATTCCTACTTTTGCGCTGTTTGATAGCCTTTATTTTCCATGAAATCGGTTTCCAACATTTTCCAAGGTACAACCACTTGAAGCGTGATTCTGTGGAAATTATCCATTTAATTGACAAATTCCATGCAAAACAGAGCCAAACGTAAAAATAAAAAATAATTTTTTTATTTTTTTATTATTTTATATATATATTTTTGGCAATCTAAACATATTTTGTCCCTAATGGTAAAAATATTTATTCATTTAATTGACATTTTGCATGAAAAACAAAGCCAAACGTATTATAATAGAAAGGTGGAAAATTATACTAATCAAACACCTTTAATTCAATTCCCGGTAAAACAATTCCAGGCAATTCAATTCCCTGAAATCCAATTTATTTTCCACCCATTTTCCACCATTGCAATCAAACGGACCCTTAGGCAATTGGAAAAAATTTCAGAATCAATAGTAAAATTTTTTATCACTTTTATTGACAATTTTCATGTAAAACAAAGTCAAATGAACACCTTTTTTTTTGTTTTTTTGTTTTTTACTTTTGGGCTATCCAACCAAATTTATCCCCAATTGTAAAAAAAAAAAAAAATTATCCCAAAAATAAACTATTTGCATGAAAAACAAAGTCAAACAGATTAGGTGAAAAATTATACTAATCAAACACAATTAAGTTTGATTACAACTGTGAAATTTGGGTGGAAAGAAAATGAATGACAGGGAATTGAATTGCTTAGAATTTGTTTTAGAGAGAATTGTAATTAATGGTGTTTGATTGGTATACTTTTTCACCTAATTCGTTTGACTTTGTTTTTCATGCAAATTGTTACTTTTTGTGATAAATATTTTTATATTCCGCGTTAAAATTTGTTTGGATTGCCAAAAAGTTAAAAAAAAAAAATTTCGAATTTTTTTGTCTTCGTTTTCATGCAAATTGTCAATTAAATGAATAGTTATTTTTACCATTGGGAATATAATTTGTTTTTATTGAAATAAAAAAAAAGATGGAAAACCAATTTCCACCAAAACCAAAGGAATTGGAATTCTTCAAAATCAAGGAAAATGTAAGTGTGTGGGAAAAAGGTGGAAAACTAATTCCATAGCAAATTTGGCAATCAAACAAGGGAAACGATGGAAAATGAATTCATTTTCCATTTTTCATGGAAAATCTCACCCTATCAAATACAGGCTTAATTACAATTCACTCTAAAATAAAATTTTGGCAATTCAATTCTCTATAATTCGTTTTCTTTCCACCCAAATTTCACCTTTACAATCAAACGGACCCTTAGTTTAGTCATCCTTATTGCAAGTGAATATATCTCTAGGTGCATCAATACCCTTGAATATTAAGGAAAAGATTGTCGAACCCTTCTCTGCATACTTACCTAAACTCGTTTATCCATGGATTTCAAAAGGTTCTCATCAGAACCTTCTAGAACGGATAATTTCTCCATCCAAGTATGAGTGAATAATATACATCTAGACTCTTCTGGTCAAGAACAAAAATTAGGCTCTAATACTAATTGAAAAACGATGTTTCGACCTACTTGAACCAAGAAGGGAGGTGAATAGGTATTCCACACGGAATTTAATTTACTAAAAATAATCTACAACATGTCACCAATTAATTATTGTAGATATACAAAAAAAAAAAAAAAAAAAAAATTCACGAGCACCATCATCGTTAAAGACAATAAATAACTCTATTGAAATTTAAATAATATCGATAATTGTTTAAGAAAGACTCTTTAAGGAAAAAGACCATCAGGCACCCTGTGCCACCAAATGATCCACTAGAAAATATTGAACTTATACAATAAATCTTAGTAGACTCTGACAACCAATTCGTAATGCACCAAAAAACTATTGGATTGTACTCTCCAATGCCTTCTCCAGAACATTTGAACTTCTTTTTGTTAGATTTATAAATTAAACCATCCATATTGAATCAATGAGAATAATATATGAGCGGAAGCGTACATTAATCCATCATTTGATTTCTTGAATGTGTTATGATCTCCCACAGTCAAATGTCCTTAGTGTCCGATTGATTTCTCTCTGAGATGGATGCAGTAGTGAATACTAGATCAATTGATTATTTGGCTTGGGGACTATAACCACATAAATATTTCTTTAAGTACTAGTCGATTAGGTTTCTATCAACCCTAATGGACTAAAGCCCGGTCTCTACACATTGTAAAGTCCATACCATTTAGATGTTTCTGGGGCCCAATAATTAGATCTCTTGATGCGGCCCGGGAATTTAAGATAGCACAATACAATTGTATTTAACCATGTAGCCCACATAAGAAATTAAATCCAACAATCTCCCACTTGGGCTACATGAGTAATCCAAAGCAATTATATTGTATAACCTTAAGTGCGCGCCAAATGCTATATTGCCTTGAAACATTCCCTTAGTTACAATCTGGTTTATCTACAATGTCAACATGAGATCAAAGCGACATTCGTTACACTTATATTGGTAACTAAACTCATCAATGGTCACCACACCAACATATTCGACAACATAGATCAAGTATGGATGTGTAATATGAAAATTACATGTAATGTGATCTTAACATGCTTATTTCCAACTGGTCCAACTTTATTCTTTAGTGAGATCAATACTGAACTTAACAATAGAGTGAAATGAACTGAATACTTTATTTCTGTACAGAAAAATATCTAAATACACAAATGTGTCCAATACATAAAGCAATAAAAATACAAACTCCCACTAAAATATGATATCCTCATGATATACAACACCCATATGAGTAGTGTGCTCATGAAAGACCTTAGGTGTCAATCTCTTAGTAAGCGGATCCGCAATCATGGAGTTTGTCCCAATGTGCTCTATGAAAATCTGTCCACTCTGTACTCTTTACTTCACAACTAGGAACTTAATGTCAATGTGTTTTGACTTAGATGAGCTCCTATTGTTATTGGAATATAGAACTGCTGAGTTATTGCCACAATATAACTTTAGTGGTCTTTCTACGCCATTTAGAACGCGCAGTCTAGTGACAAAATTTCGTAGCCATATTCCATGATTAGATGCCTCATAACACACTACAAACTCTGCTGCCATGGTAGAAGAAGCTATGAGTGTCTGCTTGGCACTCTTCCAGAAAATAGCTCCTCTAGCTAGAAGATAGATATAGCCTGATGTGGATCTCCTACTGTCTTGACATCCAGCAAAATCAGAATCGGAGTACCCTATGATCTGTAACTAATCCGATCTAATGTATGTGAGCATGTATTCCTTTGTTCACTTTAAATACCTTATAACCCTTTTGTGGGCATTGTGTGAGACTAAATTTGTCTCCCTTAGAGACAGGGGTGTCATCGATTTACAGTCTTGCATGTCAAATCTCTTAAGTACTTTATCGATATAGCTCTTTTGTGACAATCCAAGAATACCTCGAGAGCGATCCGATATATCTGAATTCCTAATACAAAAGAGGTGTCACCAAGATCTTGCATGCTAAACCTCTTAAGTACTTTATCGATATAGCTCTTTTGTGACAATCCAAGAATACCTCGAGAGCGATCCTAATGTATCTGAATTCCTAATACAAAAGAGGCGTCACCAAGATCTTTCATCTTAAAATTCCTTGATAAAAATCTCTTGGTTTCGTGCAACATGCCTATATTATTAGTGGCAAGCAGTATGTCATCAACATAAAAAATCAGAAAAATATGGTTATTCCCATCGAACTTTTGATATACACAATCATCAACAGCATTCATCTGAAAACCAAATAAGATAATAACTTGATGAAATTTGTAGTACCATTGACGATAAACTTGCTTGAGCCCATAGATGGATTTCTTTAATTTGCAAACCATATTTTTTGAGTCTTTTGACACAGTTTTCTGGTTGCACCATATAGATCATTTCATTAATGTCACCATTAAGGAACACTGTCTTAACATCCATCGAATGTAGCTCAAGGTCAAAGTGCGCAATAAGTGCCATAATTGTCCTGAAATAATCTTTCATTGAAACTGGAGAGAAAGTCTCTTTGAAGTCGATGTCTTCCTTTTGGATAAAACCTTTAGCCACAAGACGAGCCTTATATCTTTCCACATTATCTTTCAAATCCCTCTTAGTTTTAAAAATCCATTTGCAACCAATGAGTTTCGCACATTCTGGTAATGAGACAAGATGCCAAACTTTTATTGTCTTGCATAGACTTATACTCCTCATTCATGGCATCAATCCACTTTTGAGAGTTAGAACCCTGCATGACCTGATGGAAGTTGATTGGATCATCTTTCATCACTCCATTATTTTTCTCATGTTCTTGGAGAAATACTATAAAATCATCTGAAATAGCATTTTTCTTTCTCTCGTGGATCTCCTTAAATGTATTGGTTCTTGAGATTGTTGAGTTTGTACATCTGGAATAATTACTTCATTTTTGATGGGAGGTTCTTCAACATTATCTTGTTGAGGTTCTGAAAATGCTTCTTGATCAATAACAGATATAGGAACCTAAACATTGTCAAAAGTAATAGTAGGAATCGAAACCGATCCTTTCTCAACTTTTTGTTCGAAGACAATGTCTCTAACCTTATTTCTTCCCCCAAACTCAACATCCTCAAAAAATGTTGCAGTTCTCGTTTCAAAATTTGACTTAAGTGTGGGATCATAAAATTTATAGCCATTTGATCGCTCAGAGTAACCAATAAAGTAGTTGCTCACTGTTTTGTAGTCCAATTTCTTTTCTATAAGGTCTAGCCTCAGCTGGACATCCCCAAATGTGAAAATACTTTAGACTAGGCTTTTTGCCTGTCCAAAGCTCATAAGGTGTTTTTGCAGCAGCTTAGTTGGTACTCTATTCAGAATATAAGCTGTAGCCTTTAATGCTTCTCCCTAGAGTGATTTTGGTAAGGTATAAAATGACTAATCATACTCCTTACCATATCCTTATGAGTTCTATTTTGTCTTTCAACTGCACCATTCATGCTAGGAGATCCTGACATGGTGTACTGTAGGACGATTCCACATTTCTCTAGGTATTTAGCAAATGGTCCTGGATGTTTTTCACCTGAACCGTCATATCTGTCGTAGTACTCACCACCATGGTCAGACCTAACGCTCTTTATCCTTTTGTTGAGTTGATTCTCAACTTCAGTTTTAAAAGTTTTGAACATGTCCAATGACTCAGATTTATCATGAATGAAATATAGGTACCTATAACGTGCGTAATCGTCTATGAATAATATAAAATATTGTTGACTATTTCAAGAAGCCGTAGGGAATGGTCCACAAATATATTTGTGTGTCAATTCTAAGACATCCGAAGTTCTGTTAGCACCTAATCTCCTTGTTTTAGTCTGTTTTCCCTTGATACAATCAATACAGATATCAAAATCTATGAAGTCAAGGGAATCTAAAATACCATCTAACACAAGTCGTTCAACTCTAGCTTTTGAGATGTGACCTAAGCGCTTGTGCCATAATTTTGCTGAATTTTCTTTATTTAATTTGCGTTTAGTACCACGTGATGCCACATGCAGGATTTCATTATATGATGCAACTATTTCGAGCAAATATAGGTTATCATATGCAGATAATAAACCAGTACGAATCACATTGGAATTTAATGAAAGACTAAACTGATTGTTTCCAAATGAACAAGAATATCCTGATTTGTCCAATAAGGAAACATAAATCAAATTTCATCTAAAAGACGGTACGACGAAAGTGTCTTTCAAATTCAAATAATGACCAGTTTCCAATAATAACCTAAAAGTCCCTATTACATCAACTTCTACCGATTTGTCATCACCCACATAGATGTATCTTTCACCATCATTTGGTTTTCGATAGTTCAGATATCCCTACATAGAAACACTTATGTGAGTAGTAGCACCAGAATCTAACCACCAAGTGTTTCTAGGTACTGAAGCTAAATTAATCTCAGAACAGACCAAAGTGCGATTTGAGCGATCCTACTTCTCAAAGTTCCTCTTTTCATTAGAAGAATTTTCTTCCGTAAGAGGACTGTGTTGTTCAATCCGGAGCGCAAGATCTAGATCCATGTAGCCAAGAACAATTAATACGTTCTCTTTCAAATCCTTGAAGTTTGTCCCATTGAGCATGGGAACAGAATTGATATTTGCAGATATTGTAGTAGCAGATGAACTAACTGTATAGAGGAAAGGAAAAAAATATGCTCACATTAATATTAATATTCAGTAATCAATAAATTCAAATAATGGTATGCCCTTCCCTAAAAAAAATAAAATAATGGTATGCCCCATCTAAAGATACCTAGCACATCATTAATATCAAGTCTTTGGACAATAATATTAATTGTAAGTGGTACTCTTGGTGTAATGATCAAACATTCACAATAACTCCTGTCAAATAATAAATCCATCTTTGGATTGATTTATTATTCACATGGAAACCTTATAATTGTTACACGTTTACCACCACAAGTGTGCAAGTAATTCGGCCAAATATTAACCTTTCTTTGGGCCGGCTAATATCCGCATGAACAAGTATACACACAAATTCCTTCTAATATTCTAAGTTAATTAATTTTCACAAGAGAGGTGTGACGCCCCGAACTTAAGTTTCGAGTGTCACGTACTAAACATAATAACTTCTGCCTTTGGTACATGTAAATACTCTTAAATAGAAGTATTACATGTTAGAAACTTATTTTCAATTTGGTAAAATATCTCTCAAAAAAATTTAATGGCCAGCAGAAGTGCATGTCGACATGAAATTATACTTTACATATACGGACTTGGCACTGCCACGGTTAGTTGGGTGGCAGCCAGCTCAACTATTTTTATAAAATTCATCCCAACTCCGTTTTCTATGAAATTTGCGGCATTAGGAAGATAATTTCAAGCAGTTTTCTAGGATAAAATATGAAAATTTTCCAAGATCATGTGATATGGACGTTTTACTGAAAATAGTGAAGTATTGCACAGAAAATCCAGATTGACCCCCTCGACGTTGAAAAATTTATATCTCAGGCCATGGATATCCAAATTGAGTGATTCATGCTCCCATATTTAGAGAATTCAAAGAGGAAGTAGAAATATTTTTAGAGTCTCAATTGGATGTTTATAGAGTTGGAAATATCATTTTGAAGTTGACCCAAAAATTGTTCCGTTTCTGCCTTTTGTCACTTGCAAGGAGAAGTTTTTTTTTTAAAAAGAAAATAAATGTCTCTTAACACAACATGGAAGATATAATTACATAATTTACTTCCGGTACTATATTGCATTATGTCTTATACATGTTTTTATACAATTCCATAAGAAAAAAAAAATGGAAAGCAGTCGAACAAAACATTCAAAAACAAAACTTCGATGCAAAACAACTTTGTCCCTAACCCATCATCGATTATGCCGACTGACTTCCACCAACTCCACAATTATGGATCTGAAAATTTAGTATAGAATACTATGAGTATAAAGAATACTCAGTAAGATACCATGCTTGGATTTAACATGTTAATACTATACAAAAGAATGCAATCAAACACATACTTGCATATTTCGGCTTACCGGTGCCCTTCAGACTTGTCCTAAGACGTAAATAGATATCTAACTTTGTGGACTTGTCCACCACATTCATGTTATGGTTTTCATGCATAGTTTAAGCATAAATATTACCATGAAATCATACCACTTAAGCATAGAAAGTATCTTACAATAAAACTTGAAGAAATTTCGGTTGAGAGATGAATTGAGAGTGCTAGGCTTTGCTTCCCTTTCCTTTTTCTTCCTGTCGATTTTCACTGCCTATCCTTCAATTTTTTATGATATATTCTCTGGTTGTAAGGGATTGAAGGTAGGGAATTTCTTAATTATATAGAGGCAAGGCAAAACCATGGATTTAATGAAGGATGACTGTTGAAAACTTGGTGCCATCCGCGTGTGTTTGTAAAATCCTCATTCTTGCATGCATTCAACACCTCCAACTTGCTTGTATAATTATCACCACCTCTTGCATGCCTAGCATTAAACACCTCAAGCTTGTTTATATAATTATCACCACCTCTTGCATGCCATTAAATACCTCAAGGTTGCTTACAATAAATACTTCTTGCATTAACCCCTACAAAGATACATTATACTCTCGGCCAAAAGAAAATGCTTATCTAAAGTAATTAGGTGTAAATTTTGACATTAATCCCAAAAAAAAACTAATTAACTAATCTTGGTAAACTTTTAATAAATCGACCAATGTAAATTTGGCAACCATTAATAATTTTGGTCATACTAAATTTTGAAA
The DNA here is from genome assembly GCA_019395295.1 of Osmanthus fragrans. Classification (NCBI taxonomy): domain Eukaryota; kingdom Viridiplantae; phylum Streptophyta; class Magnoliopsida; order Lamiales; family Oleaceae; genus Osmanthus; species Osmanthus fragrans. The sequence continues at coordinate 10,222,325 of CM033348.1, read as the reverse complement.
AGTTAAATTGCCATCCTAAAAATTTAAACGAGCAAAATAAACGAGCACAAAATTTTGGGGTATTACAGGTTGGTTTGGCAACATATTGCTTCAATCAATTGACTTTGGAATATATCCAAATGAGTCATTTATACCAAAATTTGAAAAGTAAAATACTTAATTTTATTTATCTTGAAACTTTAGGGACCTTAGGGTTAATAATTCAGAACTTTGGGGATTGAAAATTAAGTATCCAGAACTTTAGGGGTTAATAATTAATTATTGAAAACTTTAGGAGTCAAAAATTGATTATTAGAAACTTTAGGGATCCAAAAATTTATTATTAGGAACTTTAGGGGCCAATTTAAATCAATTATGAACTTTCAGGGGCTTCATTAAAAAATTCAGAACTTTAATGACCCAAATTAATTAATTTTCAAACTTTAGGGATTGAATTATAAAATCCTAAACTTTAAAAGATCCAATTAGATGAATATTTACCTTAGGGGGCTGAATAACCAAAGTTTAAAATTTAAGGGACTGAATCTATAAAATTAGAAAACCTAACCCTAATTTTAAATTGCAAGAAAGTCCCTAAAATCACCTAATTTTTAGCTGAGGCCCTCGCCCCCAAAAATATACTCAAATCGTAAATTCATCCAAACCATAGGCCCGTGCCGCCCTAATTGCCGGCGACACCAGCACCAGCGATGCCAGCGCTGCTGCCGACAGCGACGCCAAACCCAGATTTTTTTTTAAAATTGAAATTCGTAATCTAAAATTATCTCAACATAATAATCGGAATTTTGGAATGAAAAACATGATTATACACCAAAAGAACCATATAATAATATGCCAAAATCGATATAATAACATGCTTGAAGATCAATATCCCAAAATTCATAATTAATAAAACCCTTCTTTCTCAAAGATTCAACAATGGATTGACTCTGATACCACTAGTTAGATTTATAAATTAAACCATCCATGTTGAATCGATGAGAATAATATATGAGCGGAAGCGTACTTTGATCCATAGTTTGATTTATTGAATGTGTTATGATCTTCTAGAGCCAAATGTCCTTAGTGTCCGATTGATTTCTATCTGAGATGGATGCAGTAGAGAAATATAAGATAGCCCAATACAATTGTATTTAACCATGTAGCAATTAAGAGGAAATTATATAGAACAGGTGTTTCAAGTTATCAGTGCAAAAATCAAGCCCAACAGTTTTTTATGCAAAAATCAGGTGTGAAATTAATAATTAATGAATTATATATATTCCACAAACCCTAATCCAATTCAAATCATTTCTCTCTCTCTCTCTCTCTCTCTCTCTCTCTCCAACCCACCACCGCCTCCATCCCCTCTCTACAATCAACACCAACGTCCCCTCCGACAAACTCGAACTCGTCGCCAACCGTCGTCGCCTCCCAGCCCCAGCGATCTTTGTGGCGAGAACTCTTCATCTCTTCTTCCACACCAGTCACCACCGTATCGACGCAATCTCTCTCTCTCTCTCTCTCTCTCTCTCTCTCGTTGTCTTCTCCATCTGTTTATCCATTGGTGCAATCTGGTGGTGGTGGTGGTGGTGGTGTGGTGTGATGGTGGTGGTGATTTCTGTGGTGCTGTTGTTGGCAATGACGGTGGTAGGGTTGGAGACAGTGGCTGTGGCGAGTTTGGGGTTTTTTTTTCTTCTGGGTTTTGATAGTCTCGATCTGTGGAAATGTGTTTTGTGTTTGGTGGGATTTTTCAACTCACACGAGAACTCGGCCATAAGTCTGATAGTGGTGGTGATAGTGTGTTTGGATGCGGTGGTGGTGGGTGGTTATTGGAGGTGGTGTTGCAGATCGAGGTGGTGGTGTCGGTAGTGGAACTGCTGGTGTTGTTAGTGGCGGTGGTTGTGGGTGCGGTGGTGGCGATAGTGTGGTCGATGGCGGAGTTTTACTGTGTTGTGGTAGTTTTGGGAGAGGGGGTGGATTTTGGCAGCGCGACGGTGTGAGTATGTGACTAAAAATAATATGTGATCAATAAACTGTGACTTATGTGACTCATAGATAAAATGTGACATATAAATCGAATGATATGTTACGTCGAAATAATGTGTCCTATAAAATTTTTGATCTGTGACCACGAAATAATATGTGACCAATTAATTTGACGATATGTGACCAGTAAATAAATCTGTAACCTATAATTATGAATCTGTGACCATTAATCACAATGACTTTATTATTTTTATTTAATAAGTATTTTTAATTAATTAAATTCATACCTGATTTTTGAATTTTCAAACTATTTACCTTACTTTTGAATTGAGGTAAAGAATACACCTTAGTTATGAACTTTTCCCAGCAATTAAATCCAACACTTTTCCCTTGTGGATCTCCAGGAACAAACTCATTTATCTTAATCGAAATTTCCGTCAGCTCTCATATCTATCATAACTCTAAAAGCTATATGGTGAGGATTTTTAGTTATTTTGGTTTTTGAATGTGGAAGCGAGTTTTGATTACAATAGGTTTTTTCAAATTTCAGATGTTCTTTCCTTTTTTCTTTTCTCTCAACACAAAATTAAAAGAAAGGGTTTCTGCTTTATATAAACTGTGTTTCACAGTTTTTAGGTTGTTTAGGAGTGTTTAGAGTTTGACGTAGGATACATTTTTTTTGCCTACAAGATCACTCGAGTGATTACCAGGTGTAGGATGAATGGTCATCTGTATATTACAAGCGCTCAAGCACCTTTTGGATGCCCATCGAGCATACATATTTTGGGAATTGTGCTAGAACATCTTTTGGATGACCTTTGAGCATTTATGTTCTAAAATTTACACTCAAGCACCTTTTGGACGCCCATCGAGTATTCGTGTTTAAATCATGCTCGAGCACCATCCTTAGCATGTTCTTGAGCAGTAGACAAGGTGATTTTTTTCCGCTTCCATGATTTTTGATGACATACTAAACCAACTATTGACACCCATCAACACAACCCCAATTAAAACTCGATTTAATGAGTTTGGCTTAAGACTTAATTAGAAATAACATATACCCTTAATTAGTGCCTCACTGTGTAACAATTTTATTATTTTCCTCTTCCAAAGTAATACACTATAAATCACAGTAAAAAAAAAAAAAAAAAAAAAACACAAATCAGATTCAATAATTGGAAAATAGATATTTTACAATAAATCACAAATCACAATATAATAAACGGTACCAACTATGCCTTAGTTGCTTTTTGTGTTACTATCACAGTTCATCACAAATTAAGCGACGCGGGAACGTAACATTTTGACAACGAACAATTGAAAACTAGGAGAGAAAGAGGATCCAATTTAAGATGAAAAAAAAATTAATTCACATCTTCGAGGGTGTGTCTAAACTAAAACCTACGTACCCTAATATAGAGGACTTTTAATTAGTTCGAGGGTGTCTCTAAACTAAAACCTACGTACCCTTATATAGAGGACTTTCAATCTAATTAAATTTTCAATATCAACAAACTTCCAACAAAAATTAACATTGATAAAATCAAACTCATAACATAAAAAATCTACTAAAAAAATCTAGAAAAACTCAAATTCTACTTATTTTTATCTCCATCATTGAGCGGGAAGAATTTTTGTAAAGATTTGCTACTTAGAATGGCAATTTCAATCATATTCATGATGGTCTTGTTCTCCCTTTCTCGAAATCTTTTGGTGATGTTGAATATGTGAAGGATGAAAATAATTGTAGAAAGATTGAGAAGAATATTGAGAATTTTTTGGTTTTGTTTTAAGGAATAAACATGAGTTTTTGCAAATGGATAGAGTAATTCTACTGTAAATATCATTTTTTTCCTTTGCTTATTCATTTGGTATTGTTTTTCGAGGGTCTATATTCGATGGGTTCAACAAAAGTCCATTTTTTCCTCTCTAAGTTTTTTGCCTTCAACTTATGAAAAGAAATCATTCTAAGATGTTATTAAAATATCAGTACATAATTATATAACATGGTGTCATGTGCGATCGCACCTCTTGCATGGCCTCAAGGCCACCCTGAATGACTTGTCCGATGATATAGAATAAATATAATTTGGACATGCCACCTAGTGTCTTCAACATGTATCAGTGTTGTGTTGGTGTTCTATACGATTCATCTACTTGACATGTTGACAATGTGTTGTGATATGCCCAACTATGCAGAACTGAATAATTTGTGCCCGCCATCCAACATTTCAGAAATGGGTCAGCGATATTTCGATGATCTACACGTGTCAGTCATTGACTCGCCAACATGGGACAGTGTCGGTATATCCAAAAATATTATGCATGTATGCCATCGTCGTGTTTTGTGTCTATGTTCATTATTGTGTGACTGAATTTAAACTTTCTGAAATACACATTTAGAATCTAGTTTTGAAAAGTTAGTGTTGGAAAACAATATATTAAAGCAATACATTAAAATAATACATTTGTGTTAAATACAAATTTAATTAAGAATTTGAATCCTCCCTCATCCTAGTACTATATAAGGAGGTGTTCTCCTCCTTATTTATCACACCAAAAAAATTTGAGAAGTTCTTTCTTCAATCTAAGTTTCTCGCTTCTCTTTGATTCAAGAGTTTGGTTCTTAGTAATTTAAACAGTTTAGTTATAACTTGGTGAAAGAATTGTGAGCATTTTTAGTTCGTCTAAAGTAGCGACGATGTGCTAATAAGCTACTTTCAACCGTTGTATCTTAGGAGACAGACGTCATTAGTCCTCGTGCACCACAATGAGGATGAATCTGTTTTAAGAAAATTGTGTACGACACAGGTCTCGGTTCCTTTTAATACAACTACTACCTTAACAACCATTTCCTCTAATTTTATTTTTACTTTGTTTATTATAATGTTTCCTTCAATTATTTTATTTATACAATTCCAATAGTATTTTTAATTTCCTTTTATATTTTACCTAACATCTTAAAACATATTCAATTTTAAAGGATGAAGCATGATGTATTATAAAGAAATATTATTCTGAAAATAATATTCTCCACAAAATTTATAAAATCTTGGAAACTGGAAGTTACGATATAGTGAAGTTCTGTCTAGGAGGCTGGGTTTTAAGTGGGACCATTTGTAACCTCTCCAGCCAACCTGAAAATTGAATATTTTCTAAGGAGGCTAGACTTGTTGAGGTTGGGCTTAGAGTCTTTTTTGAAAATTATCGATAGAGTGATATTCGGTAATCGGGGGAAAAAATCTTTTTTGAATTTTATTAGAAGATCAACATATTTTCAGTATTGAGAAAATTACATATTTTTCTAGTGAAAAATTAGTATATTTTTGTAATCGTAAAAATAACATAATTTTAAAGTTATTTGAGAAATATCATTACTTTGAAATTATCGGAAGTGAAAAATTAGCATATTTTCGTAATTGTGAAAATAACATAATTTAAAAGTTATTTGAAAAAAATCATAATTTTGAAATTAACGCAACTTACATGATATTTCAGAAATGGCAACCGAATTAGCTAATTGTGGCTATTGGAAATCAGACTGTGGGCTCGACAGTGGCGGAAGAGCCAAGTTCTATTGTGACTTATACTGTAACTAAATTGCCAAGTCATGCTGTGAGTCAAATTGTGGCTTTGACAACTAGCCATATTGTAGATTTTTGTTTAATCATGGGGAAATATCCTAGAAATTTAGTAGCTTGAATTTCAAAAGGTGCCAATAGAAGATGTTGTTCTATCTGACTACCATGAATCTTGCAAGGTTCTTGACTGAGACAACTCCGAAACTCGATGAGGGTGAGGGGGAAGTTGAAGCTATTAGCGCACTTGATGCTTGAAACACTTTGATTTTCCGTCTTGCAATTATGTCATGAATGGCTTGGTATATTCTTTCTTTATACAACGTGTATAGTATGATGAAAACTGCTAAGGAGTTGTGGAAGTCTTTGGATCGAAAATATAAGACTGAGAATGTTGGGGCTAAGAAATTTATCGTAGACAGATTCTTAGATTATAAGATGGTAGACCTCTAAATAGTAATTAGTTAAGTGCAGGAACTCCAAGTGATTTTACGTGAAATTCACATCGAGAGGATGAATTTGAGTAAAACGTTTTGAGTGACTGCAATCATTGAAAAGTTACCTCCAGCTTGGATAGATTTAAAAAATTACCTAAAGTACAAGCGAAAGAAATAAACATTAAAGAACTGATAGTTAGGCTTCGAATCAAAGAAGATAATTGAAGTTCAGATAGGAAGGGGTCAATCATGGTGTGAAAAAAGCCAATGTTGTGGAATATTGTCAAAGTTCTATGACCTATAAATACAAGCCTAAGCCATCTGATGGCAAATGGACTAAGTTGGGACCAAAATGTCGCATTTTCATGAAGAAGTTTTAAGGAATGCTTCAACTATGACAAAGTAGGCTATAAATCTTCGGAATGCAAATTGTCGAAAAAGAATAATAAGAAAGAAGCCAATGTAGTTGACTATATGGCACATAACACGTTTAAAATGAATCTTGCAGCAGCCATTTTTGAAGTGAATATGGTACGTTCAAACCCAAAAAGAGAGGTGGATTGACACCGGGCTATGAGGCACGTGTGGTATGATAAAGAGCTATTTAATACGTTCGAAACAATTGAGAATAGAGAGAAGTTGTTCATAAAAAATTCAACAACTTTTGAGCTAACTCTCAACAATGTGATGTATGTACTAGAAATTTGCAAAAAACCTAGTGTTCGGGTCGCTTTTGAATAAGCATGATTTCTGTACTGTGTTTGAGACAGACAGAATCATTTTATCTAAGAGTGAAATATTTGTCGGAAAGGGTTATACTTTTGATGGTATGTTTAAATTCAATGTAATGGTTGTGAAGCCAAAAATTAATAAAGTTAATTCTTCTACTTACTTGGTTGAGTCTTCCAATTTGAGGCATGACAGACTAGAACATGATACTTTATGTAGATTAGTTAACTTGAATTGCATACTTGCGTTCTATATTGATTCAAAATATAAGTGCGAAACTTCTGTTAAGGCAAAATTGACAAGGTAATCTTTTAAATCAATTGAACGAAATACAGAATCACTTAATTTAATTCACAGTGACATGTGATTTAAAATTTGTACAAACAAGAGGTGGCAACAAGTACTTCATTATTTTTGTCAAAGATAGTACAAAATACTATTGTGTGCATTTGCTTAAAAGTAAAGATGAAATTATATAGAAATTTATTTTCTTAAGACTGAAATTGAAAATCAACTTAATAAGAAAATTAAGGTGTTGCAAAATAATCGAGGTGGTGAGTATGAAGTGCCATTTGTTAAATTTTGTGCACAAAACGAAATTATATGTGAAACCACATCACCTTATTCACTGCAGCAAAATGGTGTTGCTGAACGAAAAAATTTCACCTTAAAAGAAATGGTGAATGCAATATTAATAAGTTTTGGGTTACCTCAAAACATGTGGGAGGGAGCCGTATTATCGGTAAATTACATTTTAAATAAGGTGCCCCGAAAGAAAACGAAAAAACCCCTTATGATTATTAAAATGAAGAAAATCTTCCTATAAATACTTACAAGCATGATGGTGTCTTGCTAAAGTGGCTGTTCCACCACCAAAGAACGTAAAAATAGGCCCAAAAATTGTACATTGTAATTTCATTGGCTATGTACATAATAGTAGCGCTTATCATTTTTTTGTGCATAAGTCTAAAATTCCAGACATACACAAACATACGATAATGGAATCGAGAAATACTTTATTATTTGAACATGTATTTTCATATAGATCGAAAGAGGAAGCAAGCTCTTCTGAAAGGACACACAAGACTACGATTGGGAATAGTCAATATCAAGAACTAGAAGAGGAGGTTGAGGTTGAGGCTGAACCAAGACGGAGTAAAAGAGAAAGGACAGAAAAATCTCTTGGTCCTAATTTTCTAACTTATGTGTTAGAAATTATCTCAAAACTTTTAAGAAGTTGCGAACTCTTTAAAAGGACCTCAATAGAAAGAGGGCATTGAAAGTCAAATAGATTCCATTTTACAAAATCATAATATGGGAGCTAGTAGACTTTCCTTCAGGAAGTAAATCACTATGCTACAACTGAATTTTCAAAAGAAAAATGAAGCAGATGGAACTATCGAGAAGTAGAAGACCAGTTTAGTAGTAAAAGGTTACAGACAACGAGAAGCCATTAATTATTTTGATACATATTCTCTAGTGACAAGAATAACATCCATTAGGACGATTCTTGCAATTGTAACTCTGCGAAATCTTGAAGGACACTAAATGGATATTAAAACTGCCTCTTTAGATGGAGATTTAGAGGAAGAAATTTACATGGAAAACCTAAGCTTTTTTTTTTTTTTTTTAATCTCTAGGACAAGAAAAGAAAGTTTGTAAATGGGTAAAGGCTTTATATGGCTTGAAACAAGCATCCAAACAATGGTATGAAAAATTTAATAATGTCATGATAGAATGTTGATCTAAAATCAACGAGCATGACAAATGTGTTTACATCAAAGACACCAAAAATGGTTATGTCATTTTATGTCTTTACGTTGACGACATGCTCATTGTTGGTAGCAACGATAAGATTATCAAATCTACTAAAAACATGTTGAATTCGAGGTTTGACATGAAAGATATGGGTTTAGCTCATGTGATACTTAGAGTTAAAATTACAAGAACATCAGATGGACTCATTCTAAACTAGTCACTTTACGTGGACAAAATTCTTGAAAAGTTTAGTAAGGATGATACTGACATGGCTAAAACAACGATAGATACAAGTCAGTATCTATCTAAAATCAAAGGTGAGAGTGTCACTCAATTGGAATACTCTAGAATTATTGAAAATCTGATATACTTGATGAGTTGTACAAGACCAGACATAGCATGCACAATTAGTAAACCGAGTAGATTTACGAGCAATCCAGGAGCTGGCCACTAGAAAGGAATAGTAAGGGTACTAAGGATATACTCGTATCTATGGACTGCACCATACCAGTTATCCAAAAGTCATTGAAGGGTATAGTGATGCTGATTGGATATTCGATATAAAAGACTCAAAGTCCACTAGTGGATTTGTGTTCACATTGGGAGGATCATGGAAATCCTCTAAACAAACAGTATTAACTAGATCTACTATGAATGCTGAGTTTATAGCTCTAGATAAATGTTATGAAAAAGGTTGAGTGGTTACTTCTTAGAGTATATTCCGAGATGGTCTAAACCCGTGTCGGCAATTTACATACACTATGATAATCAATCAGCGATTGGAAATGCACAAAATAACATGTATAATGGTAAGTCTAGACATATACATCTTAGACATAATACGATAAGACAACTACTATCAATTGAAGTTATCTATATTGACTAGGTAAGGTCAAATGATAACATTGCGGATCCGCTAATCAAATGGTTAAATAGAGAATTAGCTGGAAAAGTATCGAAAAGAATGTGACTTAAGTCCTTGAATGAATGAGTTAATACAAGGAAAACTCAACCTAATCGACTGGCGATCCCAAGATCTAGGTTCAAAGGGAAAACCTAATTCTAAAGACTTAATTGAACCACTATGTAGGATATAATCTCCTGTCCATTCCTATGATGTAACAGTGATGCCCGTAAGGATGAAAAATAAGCAATAAGCTTTTAAGGATTCTTATGCGTCGAATATCGAGCGAAGTAATGCGGGTTACTTGTAATAATAAATCACATATGTAAGAGAGAAGTGAGACCACTTCTAAAGAAATTGTGAGGGGCTCAATTTTTAGAAAATCTCAAAGAACTAGGAAAATGTTCGTGGCCAAAATAAACATAACTATGGGAATTGAGTTGTGTTAGGAAGAAGCCCATGTGGAATAATTAGTAAAGTAAACATACTTACATAAGGAAAGGTTCAAAGGGTAACACCTACCTATCATATGCAAGTTTCGACTATTGAATTATATCACCATGTGTGTCTATCATTGTTGTTAATTTCATTCACTTGGGAGATTGTTGGAGAATAATACTTTAAATTAATTTATTAAAGTTAATATATTAAAACAATATATTCAAGTTGAATGAAATTGTAACAACATTTCATAAGTTTCAAGTCTAGTCAATTCTATTCTTAATTTGTATTTGAATTGGTTCAATTCCATAATCAACTTGTGGTTACAAATTCATTCATAGCTATTGTAACATTATTTGTGTTAAATACAAAATTAACTAAGAATTTGAAACCTAGCTCATCTTAAGACTATATAATCATCTCTTCTTTATTCTTCACACCAAAAAAATTTGAGAAGTTCTTTCTTGACTCTAAGGTTCCGTTTGATTGCAAGGGTAAAATTTGGGTGGAAAAAAAACGAATTGCAGGGAATTGAATTGCTTAAAATTTGTTTTAGAATGAATTGTAATTAATGATATTTGATTAATATAATTTTCCACCTAATCCGTTTGACTTTGTTTTTCATGCAAATTGTTACTTTTTGGGATAAATGTTTTTACAATCTGCATTAAAATTTGTTTGGATTACCAAAAAATAAAAATAAAAAGTAAAATTCGAAATTTTTGTGTTTTTGTTTGACTTCGTTTTTCATGCAAATTGTCAATTAAATGGATAATTTTTTTTTTTTTACCATTGGGGATAGAATTTGTTTTCATTACAAAAAAAAAAAAAAAAAAAGAGCTGGAAAAGATTTTCCCACCAAAAAGGTAGGAAAACATTTTCACCCAAAAGCTGGAACACTCATGCTGGGGGAGGGGGAATTTTTTTTTCCAGTCAACTTTTGTCCAATCAAACAATAATTTTTGCATAGAATTGGAAAACATTTTTTTTCCTGCCATTTTCCAGACTATCAAACATAGCCTAAGTTTCTCACTTCTCTTAGATTCAAGAGTTTAGATCTTAGTAACTTAGATAGTTTAGTTCTTTGTTCTAGTTTGGTGATAGAATTGTGAGTATTCTTAGTTCGCCTAAAGTAGTGATGAGGTGTGAGTCAGCTACTTACAACTGTTGTATCTTGGGAGACGTACACCGTGAGTCCTCTTGTACTACAGTGGAGGAGAATCTGTTTTAAGAAATTGTGTATGGCATAGGTCTCGGTTCCTTTCAATACCGCTACTAACTCAACAATCATTTCCTCTAATTTTATTGGTTACTTTGTTTATTATAATGTTTCCTTCAATTATTTTATTTATACAATTTCAACAGTATTTCTAATTTTCTTTTTGTATTTTCCTAACGGTTAGCAATTGGTTGCCAAAAAGAAGCAGATGTAAGGCATAAGATGTGTAGTTCTTAATCATTTCTACAAGTTTAGAAATTCTGAAATTGTTAGGAGATTTTTCATTCTGTTACGACTTGATAAACTATTTAGCCTATGTTTAGGCTCCATTTTTTAAAAACTCATTTTCAACTACATATTCTGTCATAAAATAATTTTACACGTAAATCCAAAATGTTTATTTTTTATTTTTTAACCATACATTTTTCAAAAAAACACAATTCCAAAATATGTTTTTCTCCAATAATGGGACTCACAGAGGGCCTTAAGACAACGTTTCTTGGTTCTTCTTATAAACCTTAATAATAGTGTCTATTTTTTGAATTGTATTGGTACTAATACTTTCGGCATACGTAGAGTTTGTTTGAGCCCTATTTTATTGTAAGAATGCTTTTGAAATAGCATATTGATGGAGAATGTATGGTTAAAAATTAAGATTTTTTTTTGAATTTGTGTGTAATATTATTTTATTGAAAATGTGTGGTTGAAATGAAGAGGTAGAAAAATGTATTTTGAAAATAGTGGGATATCAAACAAGGGCATTGTATAGTTAAGGGTTTGTTTAAGCCTAATTTTTTTTTAATAAAATAGATTTTGTAATAATAATTTTTTTAAGAATGCGTGACTAAAAAGTAAGAATTTTTGTTGGGTTGAATTGTAAAATTATTGAGAAAATTGTTAAAAAAAAAAAAAAACAATCCACTTTCACATTGTCATTTGCAAAAGTGTCTCAAATTTGTTTCATTTTCAAATTTATCCATTTTGCTAAAATTTAGACCAAAATGCCCTTAATAAAATTTAAAAATCCACCAAAAATATCTTTTTTTTTTAATAAAATTAAAAATTATGTTAGAAATAGAATATTGATGCACAAGCAATAAACTTGACACCTAACCTATAATAGATATTTAAAGTACCCTACATAAAAAAACACTCTTTGCCCCATCGAACCTAAACTGTCTTTGTCTCATTTTCTCACAATGCCACCTACCATGACACCAAAAGCAGGGTACATCTCCAAGTGGTGAAAGAGGAGGATGGAGAAAATCTTGCCTCGCTTGCAACTGCCGGGGTGAGGGTTCGAATCCTGAAATATGGATGAGGCCCTTCGTAAGTGGGAGTTAAAGGGCAGCCTTCCACCCTACACCCTTGGAGGCATAACCTGCGATTTACCCCTCCACCAAAGCCCAGGGCAGGGTAGGTGGGGGGCGCCAGTAATGGGATGTAATCCAAAAAAAAGCTACCACCTCCATGCTAGTTGCTACCCAATACCACGTCAGTCGTCGGCCAATCCAAAACTTATATCCATCTGAATCTCTCTCGCCTCTCAACTAATGTACTCTCTTACTCCCTGCAACCTACCACCACATCAGTCTCCACCATCTATCAATTGTTTGTTCCTTTTAAATTTCATGATTCAACCTGTGAACTTGGTTGATAGTCAGTGAAGCTTCTAACCACGTGGAGTAATAGAAACATTAAATGGTTCACACCAACTTATCGAACATTTCCTTTATCCAGACTGGCGACATGTTGTTAATGCACTTGGGCTAAAAAATAAAATATGATATTAATAAGAGAATCGGTATTAAGACAACCAATATGGATCTGCCACTTGTTACTTTCCCTAAATGACCGAATTCCTCAAAACTTGGAGGAAAATTTATGATATCCCTATTTTTGAATAGTAAAGCATGCAATTCAAATAAGTGTAGCTACACAAGAAATGCATTTGTGAAAGGGAAAACTATTAGTAGTTGTTTCGATGAGTGCTTATTCTTGCATAATACAGTTTTATATGACATATGTTTTACTAGTTACTTCATGAAATCGTTTACATACATTTATGTAAAATATGGTTAACGATTAGCATAAACAAAGCTCAAAAAAGAATGACAACACACAATATTTAATAAAGAGACCAAAAAGCAAATGCGAAAAAAAGTAAGAAATGAAGCTCAATATTAAGGGAAGAGATGTTTGAAGCATTGGAGGCTAACGGAGAAACTTCGGAAGACTAGGTATCACTGACATCCTTGTCACGAACCTCTAAGAAATCCATATTCCATTCGTGATGAAAGCTTCTAATAATATCAAGAACTTTGTTTCCTTCTTCTTGCATTGATTTTTCAAGAGTCTGGATTTATAAGCCTTTTTCTTAGCAACCACAGGCTCTATAGTAAAACGTTTAGCCTTCTGCTTTCTAACTTGTTATGGATTATAACCGGTTCATTCTGTGATTCTTTAAGATAATAAATTTTCGTTTGGTTGTTTCACATTTTTTTTGTTCAGAACATTATCCTCATTGGTTTGCATTAAATCTTTAGAAAGCCTAGTAGTATCAGATAACAAAACATCTTTCATATTAGCATAACCCTCAGCGCTTTTGCATATATTTTTATATTGTATTTTTTCCCTCCAACAATATCCATTTTCTCCAATGATTGGACTTTCTATCCAAATTATTTAGATGACTAATACGAAGATCATACTCCGCTTGTTAGTCTTGGAGTAATACCGTTGCTCGAAATAAATGAGCATCAATTATCTCTTCACTCTACATGGGAGTAGATTCCTTAGCTTATTTCTCTCAGAATTGATTAAAATAAGCATAGCATTTTCAAATGTAGTACTAAATAGGATATTGACTGAACTTCCATTGTCCACTAACAAGCGTTTCAGCCTATTGTAGGCTATCACAGTTCTTGCCACTAGGGCATCACACTGGGGGTAGTGTAGAATTGCTACATTCTCTTGAGTGAAGGTGATAGGTGGCATATTCCCTGTCCCATGAGGGTTGTTGTTGACTATGTAGCTAGCCATTGGAGGGTCCTTGACCTCTCTAGTATAGTTCATTTGTACATTCTGGAATTTACCTCCCACATATGGACCTCCAATGATTATGTCTATCTATCTAACATGTGCATTGTCTACTTTAGCTGGGAGTATCTCCTTTGCCTTTGCCCGTTTCTAGACCTTTCTCTATCTTCATTCCTTTTATGGCAAGATGAATGACATCTAGGAGGCCGCTCACCTAATCTTCCTAGGTTGTTGAACTTGCTTAGGTGAGCATAAATTTCCTTGTGGAGGCGATTCTCCCTCCTATGCTCATGAGAATTGCTCTGCTCCGTGGATTGAGGTATGCTTCTGCATCCACTGGTATCATGATCGTGAAATCTATGGAAAGTGCAGTAGGGTCACACATCATTGTAGGGCCTATTTTAGGTATGTTACCTCTTATTATATCCCTTTGGTGAGAAGGTCTTCTTGGGATAGCTCTTGGCTCTACATAGGTGTGTGACCTCTTGTAGTTCAAAATGGGTACTAATGAGTGTGTTTTACTCATCATAGTAATGCTATTTACTCTTAATATTTCATTTGATTCTTAGATTTTTAGAAAATTTTGATTTGTAATTTCATATTGTTTTACAGGTAAAGTGAATTGGTATGAATGATGCAAAACTTGAAAAAAATAGTGATTTTGGCATGAATCAAGGAGAAGTTGATGTTGATTTGGTGAAACTTGATGATTGGAGGCCAAATTGAAAGAGGAAAATGAATAACAACAAAAAATGGTGAAATTCAAAGTTTGAGACCCAATTGCAACTTTTCAATAGTCTATTCTGACCATAAAATGATAATTAAAGAGTGTTAGGAGTCAGCGTGATACAATTAAAAGTAAAAAAAGGAGTGAGATATTATCAAAATATTTCACAAATCAATTTTCAACTGCACAGGTACGTTTCAGATTTTTAGTCGGAGATTGAGATCCATTTTTGACATAGTAAACGTTAATTTTGGAAAAGTTATATGAAGTAAAGTTGTAGCCATTTGAGTTATCTTTTCAATGCATTTTGAATAATCTCAGTTGGATATTGAGAAAAAAAGGTTATGATAAAAATATTGATGGATGCATAATGCTAATTTTTCACCCAAAAGTGGGTCCACAGCGCCATGATTGTGGTGATGCTGAGGTGCCGTCGGGCGAGAAAAAGATTTTTTGATTTTTTGGACTCTTTTGCTTGGCCCAATCCGACCCCAACTCTTCCAAGACTTGAAGATACTATAAACACAAACATAAAGACCACTTTTGAAGGAGAATTCAACCGAGCAAGAAAGAATTGAAAGGGACAAGATTCAAGAAATCAAGAAGGAGGCAAAGGCAACTTGACGAAGAAGATTGATTCAACAATAAAAAAAAAAATAGTTTTATCTTTCTTCTCTTATGCTATTCTTTATAAATTGTATGTATTTCATGTTTCATAACTTGAACTAAATAATTCTTCCAGGGTTTGATTAGCCAAAACTTGAGGATATGATTTGATTTTTTTAGTTATTTCTATGAAATTTTCCAATTCCGTTTATTTGTGTTGTTGATTTAATGCTTTCAATTAATTGGTCACTAATTGATTGATTAAATGCTAGTCAATTCTGGTACTCGAGAGAGAAAAATTTAGGCGCGATCAGAACAATAACACAACCTAGATTTTATGGGTTTCGAGAGAAAGTGTTTGAATCTATGACGCTTGTTCCATCTAAGAACCATGTTCTTGATAAATCTTGATTTTAATTCGAAATAGAGATATTGAAATTAATTTCTAGGATTAATTTTTACCCGACACTCGAGAGAGGGGGTAGAATTATATTAGGGTTCTTGCTTATAAACATGGAAAATTGATTAGATATACTAGGTTTTTGAAAATTATATTTAATAGTTGGGTGAAATCATACCATAGGCTCTTTGATATTGATTAATTTGTATAACTTGCATTTATTCATTGAATTCGTTACAATTGTCAGTAGTTTAGATAAAACATTGATTCAAAAACTCATTCGTCTACACAATTATAGTACTTAATATAAAATTAAATTACAGTCCCTGTGGGTTCCACGCTTTAACTCCATCCATGTATTACAAAACTTGACACCGTACACTTGTAGTATAATTTACGTTGTAGAAAATGAGTAACATGTATGATGTTCAAGGTGCCTGTAGCTATGGCTTGACTTGAGGTGGAGAAGATTATATGCCCAGCTTGGGTCTATTGCTAGTTCACTAAGTAAGAAGTGTCACCTCTTTCTATTTGCCTTTGAGAAAGTGAAAGTCCTTGTGCTGCCCTACTACGATGATCAATCATCTCCTTGCTGATGACTTCAACCCTCATCATCTCAACCAGTTCATCATAGCTGGTAGGGTTCTTGTTTCAAACATCCCTTTAGAATAAGGTGTTCATGCTGAGGCCTTCCTTGAGGGTAGAGAGGGCTTTGCTATCAGTGACATTTTTACAGTAGGTAATCCCATCGATGATATGGGTCAAGTTGCT
Organism: Osmanthus fragrans; assembly: GCA_019395295.1. Classification (NCBI taxonomy): domain Eukaryota; kingdom Viridiplantae; phylum Streptophyta; class Magnoliopsida; order Lamiales; family Oleaceae; genus Osmanthus; species Osmanthus fragrans. Next base: position 10,205,748 of record CM033348.1, on the reverse strand, counting down.
CTTCAATGTTTCAACAACTATTTGCCTAATATCTTGGGAGCGTTGAATGAGAGTTTCTATATCCTTTTTGGCTAAATATTGGTTCAAGATAGACTTTTTGAGGCCAGACCAACTCCTAATGACCCCTACTAGTATTCTACTCTTCCAAATTTTAGTTGTTCCATTCAGAGTTAGGTGGAAAGCTCTGTACTTTAATGTTGGTAAGGCACTATTAAGAGTTTGTTGTTCCATTCAGAGTTTTTGTAGTTGTTGAGGTGCTTTTCTAGATCACTATACATAGGGATCTTTGGGGACATGAAGTGACGTGGCATACGTGCACTTCAACGTTTCTGGGAGAATGAGAGGTTATCATTATCATCATCAAGCTCATAGGACCTTATGGTTCATCAGAATTCTCCTCATCAGCTTGGTACCAAGGTGGTTGGGAAGTTCCTTTGATCTTTTACAAGCCTTTGCTGGCCTTTTTTCTTGTCTATTCCTAGGTGAGGGAGGGGGTCATCTGTTCACGAGGCCTAACCATGAGAGGTGATTCCTGGGGCTTATTTCTAGGCATATTGGGATCAATCATATCAAAGATAATGGCAGACCTCTGAGATCTGGGCTGTCACTCATATTCTGGAATAAAGTTGCCTTTTTCCAGCGAACGGGTCACTTGTGGGTCCGTCGGATGCATAATTTGATGATACATCCACTCCTACCTCCCTTTCTACAGGGTTATTACCTCTCCTATGCCTGCTAGAGCTCATTCTTTAGCTCTGCACTTCCTTCTTTTCTTATTTTTTGAAAAGGCCTTTTGGGGCGTGTTTTGAGGCATTTGATAGCCTTATTGCCCATGAATTTGCATGAGAAACTATTGTAAGACTGTATATTTTGTCGTGATGCTCCTCATATTGGCAACCATTTCTGCCACCTTCCTAGCGAGGCATGCTATGACCACTTCACCTCGACAATAATGGTGGTGAGGTCGATGATGCTAGCATTGGTGCTGTGAGCCTCTTCTTTAGAGACCCCTACTGTCCTCCTTGAATTTTATCTTCATTGCTAGAACTTATAATGGGTGGATGCGTATTTTCTTTAAAGCGGGGGTTTCTTAAATAGGTTTTTATCTCAAAATACTCTTTTTTCAAGAAATACGTATACCAAATCAACAGAATACTTTGAGATTACTTATTTCTTAGGGCTTCTACTGGTTCTTTATTCAAGAACAAAACATTTTTCAAGGACAAAGCAAAGTACTTTTCCAATAAACTTTTCCCATAGGGTTTGCTCATGGTTAATATTGTGATTTTCATAGACGACGTCAATTTGTTTAGCTTGATTTTTGTACCTGCAATGTGGCCAACAGATCCCGGGCCTACTTGCACACATGTAAGATCTTTTCTTACACACTTAGACAAACCGTTAGTCACTTGTGCCTTCTCCAGTGGTGGGGACTGGTCGTGAGCAATCCAATGATCAAGTTAGTCAATAGAAACAAATATAACAAGTGCACGACGAGCTTAAAGCACAAGACACCAAAGTGTTAAAGAGCATGAGAATATGTAAAATGAGAGAGAAATAGAGAATGAGTAAGAGAGAACTAGTTTACTATTTTTGTGTGTAACGTTACATTACCTTCAAATGACGCAATATGTGGGCTTTTATAGTAGTGGAGGAGAAATACTGACTGTTACATAAGAAGCATGTGGCTTCTTCTGGTGACGAGATGTTTCTTCCTAGGTATCAACCCATCAATTATAGGTTGACGGCTATTTAATGTTGTAATTAATGTTTTCTGAAAAGTAGACTTAGGACTTGACCTTTAGGCATCTGTTGTAGTGACGTCACATCAATCAATTATTAAGATTTATTCAAAAGATTCCCTTGGAAGAAGCAACACCAGAAGATGCTTTCTATAAGTTAAGAAGCTTATCATTTTGGACATCTTCAAACGATAGACGTGGTATCTGAATTTCGACCTTGGAGGGTCGGCCCCTGAGGCACATAAGATAAAGTGATCCATCACCTCAGCATGGTCCCATCTCAGCCAGGTGGATGGTGATATAAAGTTTAGGCCTGGTGACTTGCTAATCGCTTGCCACGTGGAAGTGATCTGGAGTCTTAGTGGAAGATGTGTAACATTGATAGTGATAATAATTGTAATGTTAGGAAATGTTTAACCCTTAATAATTTTCACGAGGTGCAGCATACACACATTCTCGGAGTACTTACCTATGCAAGAGTTACTATGAGTTCGTGGGAATGAGATCGAACTATTTTCTAGAGACTCTTACTAGAATTAAAATAGGAGCGCGTGACCATTAACAACCATATTTGCAATGAGCTGAGCCTAAATCGATGTTCAGTGTATCTGGCAATTGAGGTTTGACTAAAAGGATCTAATTCTTGGTTTAGTCCATTATAACTCTCTCAAATGAAAATTGTTCTCACTAAGTTAGATTGAAGTCTAAAAGAAACCTACATATATTGCAGTGTAATGTTGCCACTATATATATTTATTTATTTGAAAGTTTAAAACTTGAGAGGAATTGTTGTAGCATAAAATAAGTTTCAACCTTTCAAAATTAAAACTTTTAATTTTCAGTTTTCCATTAATTAAATTTTCAGTTTTAATTTTTAATTTTCAATTTTAATACAAAATTAAAAACCTTAATGTTAAAATGTGACTTATCTTTTAAAGGATAAATAGTGCAAGTTAAATTCTCCACTATAAAATACAGATATTTCATTGTTGGATGCAACGTGAAGAACACAACTTGAAAAACATATGTTAAAGGATTATTCTCCATATGCATTTCATATTATATTCTTATACTTTTAGCAACTCTATAAAGGCTCATTTTTATCTCCCTTTGATCATGTTTATTGGATTTTATCTAAGAGTGCGAAGGGAAAACAACACGACTTTACGATAGCGTTATTGACGTGACTCACTAAAGTTTGCTTTATAACTCTCTTATTATGTTTATGTTATATTAATTTCTTATGTTTTGTTGTTGTTTAATCATATTTTTATGTTATTAAATTTGTTATATTAATTGATAATGTATCCACATACAAATCACCAATTTTTCCCAACAACCATTATCACAGTTACACGTGTATGAAGTTGGCTAGTTTCCACGTCTTTAGCTTATTTTCGCTTATGATGTCAATAACAGAAAATTATTTTATTATAAAATTCACTTTGACAAAATTCCACTGAATTAGCCATCTTGGATGAACATGTGTAATGATCTAAGGGCTTGTTTGATAGACCATATTTTTCATTGTCCATTTTCCAACTTTTGGTGTGTTTGGTAGACAAATTTTTTCATGGAAAATATTTTCCACTTTTGCCTTATACATGCATAATTTCCACATTTTTTATGAATTCCATTTCCCACCATTTTTGTGGTTTTTTGTTTTCCATTTTTTTTATTTTTTGACAATCCAAACAAATTATATTTCTTTAATATACAATTTCTATGAAAAATAAAGTCAAATGAACACCAAAAGATCCAAGATTTCAAAAAATTTCGAATACAAAATTATACCAATAAAACACAATCAATTGATAATTTTCGATAAAACAATTTCTAGACAATTCAATTCTCTGTAATTAGTTTTCTTTCCACCCAAATTCCATCTTGCAATCAAACGGACCCTAATTGTATGTTATCCGAGTGCCTCGTGAATTTATAAGAACCATGCTATGAGCACAGCATGCTTCACAACATGGCTCACTGCGCCCTCTCAACAGTGGGGGTCGCGTCTTTTTTATTGGCATGGGCACCCCTGTTGAGAGGGGGCTGTAAGTGTACAATTCTACTGTACACTTGGCAAAATCCAATTTACAAAGCACTTTCTTCCGCAAAGCAAAACCAAGCAAACTACTTGCAAGCTATAACAATGCAAGATTTAATCATCTAGTGCAAGAAAAACTGGTTCAATGATTTTCCTTAAATACTTTTTAAAATGAATGTTTTCTTTCCTCCCAATTGACAACCCTCAAAATCCACCGGACGTAGTAAAAAACTCACCGACTATTACAATCGGAAAAATTACGGATAACGTCTTTCAACTTTGATTGTAATTATGTTCTTTTGTATTATTATTATTATTATTATTGCGTGAATTATAAAATGGATAAAATGGAAGATCCTTGGAATACTAAACCTAGGACATCGAAGGAATTATATAATTTATTTCCAAATAACATTGTTATTTAATAATTGATAAGTGGAAAAGCTAAAAAAATAATCTGAAAAGCTACGAGAACGTTTGATTTTCTGTATTCAATTTTATAAAACAATATTTAGTTTGATATTTTTGAAAGTACATTTTTAGGTATTTTTGAAAACATTCAAAACTTATTTGTTTATATTTTATTTTTTATAGAAGCATTTAAAAAATAAAAAATAAAAAATAAAAAAATTCACCAACTTCAATCACCTTTTTAAAAGTTGGTGCCACATGGCTAGTAATGACAATGGATCGAGTCGAGTCGGCTCAGCTCATGAACACCGAAGTTGGGCCCTAGTTAATCACGACTTGAGCTTGTGACTCGTTGGTAACAAGCCGAGCTCGGCTCGGCTCGGCCTACGAGTTTTTTTAAAATATATTTTTTGTAGATTTTCAGACTTTTTGTTAAAAAAAATTTCAATTTTTGATGAGTCCCCTAGCCTTGCTAACTCGATGAGCCGAGCTGAGCTCGGCTCGTTGGGCACAACATGTTCTCGCCTTGGGCTCGTCATTTTACGAGCCCAGCGGCTCACGAGCCGATGAACGACGAGCTGGCTCGGCCCAATTTTCATCCCTACACATGGCACATATTCTTCTATAATCACTTTTTTAAAAAAAAAAACTTCCAATAGTCTAAAATAAGAATCAAAAGTTGGTCCCTAAAATTAATCCCGGACAAGGCCTTGATGGTCGAGAAGACTAATGCTTAACATCTATGATGTTAAATAGCATTACTCGTCCAAGATAGAAACAACAATTTTTAATCTAATTTCGTTATCAAGATTAGTCTATAGAATAGAAGTCGAAAGATCGAATTTTTGGCATGGGTATCTTGTAAATAGAGTCCAAAACCGCCCCTACAAGATTTTGTACAACAAGAATAATCCTTCTTTTATTGTGGAATTTGGACGGTTTTGTCTGGAAAAACTTTCACAGAACACTCTCTCATTGACAGGAATCGATATGGGAAAATATGTAACGATCTACCAAACAAAATAATGATAAGAATTCATATATTCTAGCATTAAATTACCTATTTGGACACGCAAGTTTCATGGTTGCCCCATTTTTGCTGCACATTCAATAATCATTTTTTTTTTTTAACCATTAGTAACGTTTGTCAAATTCATTAACAAAAACTAAACGGATTTTATTGTGCTGGCAACAATGATTTAAAAAATGACAAATTCAATTCCAAACCCGAATACCCACAGTCCGATTCCTAATTTTGTTTCAGGAACCGGATCAAAACTTCTGATTTCGATTAAAATGTCCACCTCTAAATTTACCAGTCCAATCGACTGGATCGGGCTGACTTTGATAATATTGGTCGTTAGTTATACTATAATTGAGTTTCACGATAATTACTACATGACATTGTAGAAATGCAAATAGTAAAATGAGAGATATGACAATGTTTTTTGATACAAGATTAAAATAGTATTTTTAATTTTTTTTTTTTCATTTCAACATTTTTATGACATGGCATAATGATAAGTGGACATTACAGCATTTACGTGGAAAATCCATTGCACTGCGGCTACCAATTAAGAAATCTTGAGCAATTTGGGAGATGACAAGTGACGTAGTGAAATTGTTTTGAAATTCAGCGATCCAATTAAAGTAAATTAAAGTTTGTGACTGGATTAAGATTTTTTTGAAAATTTAATGACCTCATGAAATTAATTCCATTAAAAGGGGAAATTAGTGATGGTACCCCAACTTTTCACATTGTGTGGTTACGGTCCCTAACCTTCAAAAATGAGATTCTAGGTTCTCAACTTATTTAAAATTTTAAAATTTGGATTTTTCTATGATGTAAAACCTTCGATGCGAACGTTAAAATTTCATGTGATTCAAAGCTTGAGGGTAAAATCCATCGAATTACCGAAAATTATGCCGTTGCTTTAAATCACGTGAAAATTGCATTAAATCTCAAGGTTCACATTGACAATTTTTGGTGTGTGGAGATCTAAAATAATCAATTTAAGTACAAATTGGGGACCTAGATTCTTTTATAAAGTTTATTTTTATTTTTTCTCCAAATTTAATTTTCATTCTTAACCTCCCTTCTGAGTTCTCTACTTGACTTTTTCTTCAAGGTCCAAACTATCGATTACTTTTCATTTCTCCATTTACCTGGGATTCTACCATTTTCTAACTTTTCCCCACTGGTCAATGATGTAATCGTGTAATAATATAACTTTTTTAAACTATAAGAATTCATAGACAATGATTGTAATAACGTGTTGAAATATTTTATTTAGCATCTATTTGAGCCAAATTTTTGAACAATGAAAATGAATTTCTTGACCGTTGGAGCACATCTTTCAAAACCAAATGTGAGAGAGAAGCCAACAATATCATGCTATGTGGCCCCCCTCAACAGCTTTATTTCTTCTAAAATTGGTGGGAAAATATGGCCCAAACAAGGGCTTAATGTTAAGTTGTTTCACAACTTAATTTTTGCCCTCAAACTAAAAAGGAAATGCTTTTTGTACACCATACTATATAACTCCCTCAAATGAGGGGGCTCCACCATGAATAAAAATTCGTGGGCTCCCCTCATGTGAGGGGATGTACATCATATTGTATAACATGATGTATACTTGTAGCATTTCCTAACTGAAAAATGGCTGACTTAGAATTTCACTTTAGAGGATTGGAGATGCATAACCATAATATGTGATGATTTTTATCAATTGATTGAATGATGTGGTACTAGAGCGTGATCTTCATGCCGACCACAAGAAAGCTGATCGCATGAGCATTGATTAAGTGATGTGATGGCAGTCAACATTATGGATTAAGATACGAATTTGAAGAGCGAATTGTTTCAAAAATCACTCAACTTATACTATAATCATAGACTGCTCATTGAACTTCGAACTGTTTCAACTTACTCATTGAATTTTTTTTTTTTTGCACTCCATCCATCACTCAATTGGTACCAGGATTCTCCTTAAGTCTTCCATATGATGGAGGTCTTGAGTTCGAATATTGGGGAACGCGATAGAAAGTCGTGAGGGGCCAAGTGTGCTCTGCCCACCCAAAGCGGACAGTATGTATGTTATAGCGGCTTGGACGCAAGGTTTGGGTCGTTACAATAGGTAGTACTTGGCAAAAATCTCCTTCGAATACACATACATCTCCATCAAATGGTTCTGAATTGTACAACATATCTCTTAAAATTCTATCAACTAATTCTATTGTATTTTTGTTGGCCATTGGTGCTTCATCCTATATTATGAGCTTTTTCTATAGAATCAATTTTGTTGTAGTACTTTACTTTGATATACTACACGTTCTTAATTCATTAGTTTGGAGTGAAATGTTGAATATTGAACGGCCAGTTTTGCCTCCTTAAATTATTAATAATGCTACACTTGAAATTGCTCTTCCAAGTGCTATCATCTTCAAAGATTGACTTGCTACTAAAGTAGGGTATAAAAAGGTATTCCTGTATCGCCAGGTCCATCGACAAAAAATAGACCTTCGTTTCAAGTTTATTCTTTGAGTATAACATCTAAAGCATGTTTTTTGTTTTTTTGTTTTTAGATATAATACTACTTGGATATCAATATTTAGAATTTCGATAGACCGTTCATCTAAAAATTCTATTGCATTGGGTTTATTGTTACCATGGAAGGTATCAATAAGTTGAGGCAAGTCATACATTAATAATTGTTTCCAAGGAAGAAAAAATGTATATCTCGCGAACTGCATTGCATGTAATATTCTAATGATTCTTTGATATTTTTTCTATAATTATTTGTCAAGTCTTCAAAATATATGTGCCGCAATTTTCTTACATCAGTAGGTTCATAGTAGACCAATAACATGGCGAAAAGTCTTTGAAATACGAAATGCATTTGAAATGCATCTGCTTCGTCCAAACATTCAATAATGCTATGATCATATTCCAAAACCTTTTTTTGTGTTGCCTTTTTAAATGATGAATACTTCATTAACTGTTAGCAAGAACTCAAAAGAGTAGGTCCTTCCACATAGTTCAATAGTAATCCAAGTAATATCTTTCTCCTTCACTAGGATATGCGGCTGCAATGAGAGAGATAACATGTCCTTTTTTGTTTTGCCAACTTTTGACATCTTCTATCTCGCACATAACGTTCAAAAAATTCTCTATACAAAAAAAATTCTTGGTACGATATATTTTTTACACATTTCAAAATACTTCTTCAACATTGTTCTTGTGACATGATTTGAATTAACAACCCAGGCTAAGTTTGTTGATTTGAATATGAAACAGATTGTTGGTTAGGAAAGTGAAGTTATAGGTTTATTACTGGGGGAGGGCATTTTGTTGAATTGAAATTCATATATTCTCCATGAAGCTTCTTGTGCATAAACCTATTTTGCATCATGAAACTCTTATATTTCATTTATAATATTAGCATCATCATCACATAAAATATGAAAAACTACTCTACCATGACCTTTGTAGATATATTTATACAAATACTTAACAGGCTTCAGTCCATAGCATATTTCAATGTTAATATGATAGTTAGTTGAACTACAGATATGGATTGTAAGGAACCACCTACTGGTTATCAAAAATGAAATTTCTTACTTACACCTATAATTTTAAATGTTAATGAGAAAGGAAATTTAATGTGATTGTAGTTGTAAGGTTGATATATGAACATAACACAAATATGATTGAATATCACCTTATTTCCATCGTTCTTTCTTTTGTATATTGGATATGTATCTTCTAGTCCATGTAGCAAATGTTTCACAACTACTTCATGAAGAGCCGGATCTGTATGTTTATTAGGAATTTGTAAATGAACATACTTGTCATAGTGGTTAGCACATGTGATCTTTTTACTACTTTGCAATATTATCAACATGTGGATAAACGGCAGACCACTTTTTAAAAACTCAATGACATATACATAACCAAGAACCTTGCCAAATATTCCTTTTATTAAAATCTAGTCTTTCAAGTCCATTAGTTTACCTTTAAAGTTCTTGATGTTAAATCTTGCTAGTCTTGAGGATGTTGTCCTTCTTTAAGTTCCCTTTTTGTTTCATTCCATTCTGCATTGCATGTCACTATTATAAAAAGATCAGGTTTACCAAATCTTTACACCAATGTCATAGCATCTAGAAAATGACAACGCATATCCCTAGGTCCTCCAATGAATGAAGACAGTAGAATTACTCTTTTCTCAACTTTATCTCCTGATATGATCCAGGAGTCGAGTCCGACAAAGACAAGCCCAGGACGAGACCCGTTGATTATCGAAGGAGGACCAATGATGCGATCGAGGGTAAAATGAGTAAATCAAGCGATGAGATTATTTGTACAATCAACAATGGACGATACCATGATCTACACAAGAAAAGAAGCAAGTTTCATGTTGGAGTCGAGAACCGAAACCATTTGAATCAACGCGATACAAATAGCCGAAGAAAGAGCCGAGGCATAAAGCCATGCGGTCGCATAGCATTGCGACCCATGCGGTCACACAGGGTAAATATCGAGAGTTGAATGGGGGCAAGCAGGTGTTCTATGCGGTCGCATGGTTATAACTCGGACTAGATTTGTTTCCTTTTTTGCGATTTTCCTATTTTGACTAGAATTATATTTCTACCATAACTTGTAATATTCTAGTTAGATTATGCACGTTTTTTACTAGTTTTAGGTCTAATATAAATACTTTTTATATTTCATTGTATTAAAACTTTTGGAAATTTGATAATTAATTTGAGAGACAATTGTGCTTTATTTTTCGTTCTTCATTGAACATCGTGAACTTATCAAGATTTTCTCGTGGCGTTCAACATCAGGTGTGGATCACGGGTTGTGAATCAAGAGGTCATTCAAACTTCATTTTTGTTTGGTTGCTTGGTTCATTGTTCTTAGTTCAAACCCTAAACTGGATTATCTTTTGGGCTTTCTTGGGATCATCAATTTTTTGCGGGGTTGCGTTGTGATCGTTCCTACGTGGTTTTCATCAGTTGGTATCAGAGCACGGCTCTAAAATAATCAAGGTTATATTTTTTATTTGTTTTGAGTTTTGTTTCTTTTTCTTCTATTGTTCTTCGCTTTTTTCGATACAGTTTTTAATTTTTGAGTTTTGATAAAAAAAAAAAAAATACAAAAAGGGTCAGTTATTTTTTGGACTATTTAAAAGTTCGAATTAATTCTCGTCTATTTCATTGGACCTGTAGTTAAATTTCTGAGTAAAAAAAATTTATTATATATTCTTGGAATTTCCAGCAGTTTTCTATTTCCAGTTTTTGAGTAAAAAAAAAGAATAAGTGGAAAAAGGCAGAGTGGTGAGATTAATAGAGGAAAAAACTATTAACTGAGTGATATACGAGTGATCATTTTGTGAAGTAGAAATTCTATAGAATTAAGATGTCAGACAAAGAGGGTTCCAATTCAATCAGGTAGTCGAACCAAAACAGGCAAGGCGGTTTGAGAGGGTGCTTGGGGATGTGACTGAAAGGCTTCATAGGTTAGATACATCGATGGGAAATTTTCTTAGGGGACAACATAGTGCAAGGATACCGGGTAGGAGAGAGCCTAAGATGGAAATGCATGATGACTATGAGTATGGTAGTGACTTGGATGATGATACATCGATGGCGGGTGAAATGGGTAGGATGAGAAATAGAGAAGGTAGGTTTCAAAGAAGGGGTATGAACAATTATGGAGATGAAGTAGATGGGAATATGGACAATATTAAAATGTCAATTCCATCGTTTAAGGTAATGAGCGATCCAGAGACTTATCTAGAGTGGAAGAAGAAGGTAGAGTTGATATTTGAGTGCCATAACTATTCGGAGGAAAATAAGTTAAAATAACAGTTCTTGAGTATGTTGACTACGCTATAACTTGGTGGGATCAGGTGGTTACATTAAGGAGAAGGAATCGGGAGCGAGCAGTTAGTACTTGTGATGAGTTGAAAACTATCATGTGGAAGCGGTTCGTGCCTAGTCATTATTATAGGAAATTGCATCAAAAATTGCAAGGTTTGTATCAGGATTCGAAGAGTGTGGAAGATTACCATAAAAAATGGAAAGTTTGATGATCAGGGCGAATGTGGAAGAGGATCGGGAAGCCACCATGGCTCGTTTCTTAAATGGGTTGAACAAAGACATTGCTAATATCGTGGAGTTGCAACATTATGTGGAGATTGAACATATGTTGCATGTGGTCATGAAGTTGGAGAAATAGTTGAAGAGGAAGGGGACAACTAGACAACCATTGGATACTTCGGGTTCTAATTTCACTTGGAAATCGAGGTAAGATAACAAAGGAGATGGAGCTGTTTCGAAAGGAAGGACTGAAATGCCAAGGGGAAAAGATGAGAGTGATAGTAGAACAACATCTAAAACAAAGCTACAGCCAGCCAGAAATCGGGATATCAAGTACTTCAGGTGTTTGGGGTCAGAACACATCGCTTCCCAATGTCCAAACAAAAGGACAATGATTTTCGGCAATGAAGAGGTGATAACTGACTGTGAAGAAGATTATAAAGGCATGCCAGCGTTGGAAGAGGTTAGTGACAGGGACAAATTGGAGTTTGCTTTTGGAGAGTTACTGGTCATGAGGGGAGCTCTCAATACTCAAATCAAGATAGATGACTTGGAGTAGCAAAGAGAAAACATATTTTATATAAGATGCCACGTTAACAATCAAGTATGTAGCATGATCATTGATGGTGGGAGTTGTACTAATATGGCTAGCACAAATCTTGTAGAAAAATTGAGATTAACTATATTAAGACACCCTAGACCCTATAGGTTACAATAGTTAAATGAAGGTGGTGAAGTTAAGGTGAATATGAGGGTGTTGATTAATTTTTCTATTGGTAGTTATCGAGCTGAGATCATGTGTGATGTGGTATCTATGCATGTGGGATATATTTTATTAGGTAGACTATGACAATATGATAGGAAGGTTGTTCATGATGGGTACAAGAATCGATATAAAGTTAAGGATGGGATGTCCATTACCCTTGCACCATTAACACCAGCACAAGTGTATGAAGATCAAATTAAATTGAAAAATGAGGAAGAAATGAAAGTGAAAGAGTTAGGAAAAATGAGAGAAAACAATGAGATGAGGAGTATAAGAGAAAATGTTGAGGTGGCTAGTAAAGAGTAAAAGAGAGTGGAGCCACATGAGAGAAAAAGAAAGATAGTCGTCCAAGAGGAGAGAAAAGTTGAAAGTAAATTTCTTTGCAAAAGGGAGTGAGTTGAAAAAAGCGATAGTTGAGAGGCAACAAGTGATATCGTTAGTCTATAAGGAGTCATTCCTCAATCTTGAGGAGCCTAACCCACTCATCCCTGGTTTGTATATCTCTTTATTGTAGGAATCTGATGATATTTTCCCGAAGGACATGATTAGTGGGTGCCACCCATTCTAGGCATTGAACACCAAATTCACTTCATTCCTGGAGCTGTCATTCCAAACAGACCAGCTTATTGAAGTAACCCCGAGGAGACAAAGGAACTTCAAAGGCAAGTGGATGAATTGATGAGCAAGGGATATGTGAGGGACAACATGAGTCCATGTGCTATTCTAGTGCTACTTGTGCCAAAGAAAAATAGGATTTGGAGGATGTACGTGGAATGCAGAGCCATCAACAATATAACAGTAAAGTATCGTCATCATATTCCTAAGTTAGATGATATGTTGGATGAATTGTATGGTGCTTGCACATTTAGTAAAATTTGACCTTAAAAGTGGATACCACCAAATTCGAATGAGGTAAGATGATGAGTGAAAAACTGCTTTTAAAACTAAATATAGCTTGTATGAATGGTTAGTAATGCCGTTTGGACTCACGAATGCACCGAGCACTTTTATGCTATTGATGAATCATGTTTTGCGTGCTTTTATAGGTAATTTTTTTGTGGTTTATTTTGATGACATTTTAGTTTATAGCAAGAACTTTAATGAGCATGTAGAACATCTTAGGTGTGTGCTTGTGGTATTGAGAAATGAACAACTGTATGCTAATTTGAAGATATGTACGTTTTTCATGGAGAAAGTTGTTTTCCTAGGATTTGTAGTGGGTGCTAATGGGGTAAAAGTAGATGAAGAGAAAAATAAAGGCCATTAAAGAATGGCCAACACCTAAAAGCATAACTGAAGTTAAGAATTTTCATGGTTTGACTAGTTTTTATAGGCGTTTTGCGAAAGACTTTAGCGCAATCACTATACTCACAAAGATTGTTAAGAAGAGTGTAGGATTTCATTGGAGTGATAAACAAAAACATGCATTCAATACAATTAAGGATAGGTTGCGTAAGACACAGATTTTAGCACTTCCTAACTTTGATAAAACTTTTGAGATTGAGTGTGATGTATTAGGAATAGGGATTGGAGCAGTTTTAATGCAGGACAAAATACCAATAACCTATTTTAGTGAAAAGCTAAGTGGAGCAGTGCTCAATTATCCCACCTATGACAAAGTGTTGTATTCGCTTGTTAGAGCCTTGGAGACTTGGCAACATTACATGTGGCCTAAGGAGTTCGTCATTCACACGGACCGTGAATCATTGAAGCATTTGCGAGGTCAACGCAAGTTAAACAAAAGGCATGCAAGATGAATGGAGTTCGTATAGACATTCTCATATGTCATCCGGTACAAACAAGGTAAGGAAAATGTGGTGGCGAATGCATTGTCTCGAAGGTATGCACTATTGACTTTTCTTAGTTCTAAATTGCTTGATTTTGAATATATTAAGGACATGTATGATAGTGATCTAGATTTTTCTGATATTTATTCATCATGTAACAAAGGGGCTATAGATAAATTCTTTAAGCAGGATGAATATTTGTTTAAAGAAAATAGGTTGTGTGTTCCTAATTGTTCAACTTGAGAGTTGTTAGTAAGGGAAGCACATAGTAGTAGATTGATGAGACATTTTGGGGGTTAAAAACACTTTAGATATGTTGGTGGAGCATTTTATTTTCCTAGGATGAAAAGTGATGTTGAGAGCTCATGTAGTCGATGCATAAATCGTAAAAGGGCTAAGTATAAGGTTTGCATAAATTGTAAAAGGGCTAAGTATAAGGTTTTACCTCAAGATTTGTATACATCGTTATCTATACCTATTGAACCATGGGTTAATATTTCTATGGATTTTGTTTTGGGTTTACCTAGGACTAAGAAGGGAAGAGATTCAATATTTGTAGTGGTAGATAGGTTTAGCAAGATGACACATTTTATAGCATGTCATAAGATCGATGATGCCACTAACATTGTGGAGTTGTTCTTTAAGTAAATAGTGTGTTTACACGGGGTACCTAAGAGCATAGTTTCTGATCGGGATGTGAAATTTTTGAGTCATTTAGGGTGGATTTTGTGGGGGTAAGTTTGACACTAAACTTTTATTTTCAACAACTTGTCATCCACAGACCGATGGTCAGATTGAGGTAGTGAATAGGACTACGACACAACTATTGCAGACTGTAGTTAACAAGAATTTGAAAAGTTGAGAGGAGTGTTTACCTTTTATAGAGTTTGCATATAATAGGGCTATGCATTCTACTGCTTCTTTTTCACCATTTGAAATTGTTTATGATTTTAATCCACTAACACCTTTGGATTTAATACCTTCACCTATGAATGAATGAGGTAGCTTAGATGGTAAAAGAAAGACCGAGTTGGTGAAGTCACTCCATGAAAATGTAAGGTTGCAAATTGAGAATAAAAATAAACACTTTGCATCACAAAGCAAACAAGGGTCGGAGAAGCGTAACATTTGAACCGGGAGATTAGGTCTAGGTACATTTAAGAAAGGAGCACTTTCCAGAGCAGAGGAAATCAAATTTGCAACCACGAGGGGATGATCCATTTTAAGTTGTGGAGAAGATCAATGATAATGCATACAAATTGGATCTTCCAGGTGAGTATAATGTTTTAGCAACTTTTAATGTTTCTGATCTCTCTCTATTTGACGCAGGTACAGATTCAAGGTTGAATCCTTTTGAAGAGTGAGAGGATGATATGATCCAGGAGTCGATCCCGACAAAGACAAGCCCATGACGAGACCCGTTGATTATTGAAGGAGGATTGACGACTCGATCAAGGGCAAAATGGATAAATCAAGCGATGAGATTATTTGTGCAATAAAAAATGGACGACACCATGATCTACACAAGAAAAGAAACAAGTTTTATTTTGGAGTCGAGAACCGAAACCATTTGGATCAACGCTATACAAGCAGCCGAAAAAGGAGCCTAGCCGCAAAGCCATGTGGTTGCATAGCATTGTGACCTATGAGGTCGCACAGGGTAATACTGAGAGTTGAATGGGGCAAGCGGGTGTTCTATGCGGTCGCATGGTTATAACTCGAATCAGATTTGTTTCCTTTTTCGCGATTTTTCTATTTTGACTAGAATTATATTCCTACCATAACTTGTAATATTCTAGTTAGATTACGCATGTTTTTTTTACTAGTTTTAGGTCTAGTATAAATACTTTTCATATTTCATTGTATTAGAACTTTTGACAATTTGATAATTAATTTGAGAGACAATTGTGCTTTATTCTTTGTTATTCATTGAGCATCGTGAACTTATCAAAATTTTCATGTGGCGTTCAACATCGGGTGTGAATCACAGGTTGTGTAATCAAGAGGTTATTCAAACTTAATTTTTGTTTGGTTGCTTGGTTCATTGTTCTTGGTTTAAATTCTAAACCGGATTATCTTTTGGGCTTTCTTGGGATTTTTAATCTTTTGTGGGGTTGCGTAGTGATCGTTGGTACGTGGTTCTCATCATCTCACATTGTCTCTCTTGCATTTATTGTGTCGATAATTCCTCTATATCTGATCTAATTTAGGATCGATGTTTTCTATAAAAATTAAGCTTTGTTGTTTCAATCTTTATATGCAGATCAATAACATATTGTTTTAGTAATCATCCAGCTAAGAGACTTGTTGATTTGACATTGGGCCTTATCTGTAATTTGTAGCAGTAGTATTCATAGTAAGATAACTGTAAGAAGTCATTTTTTGAAATTGTTGTGTCAATTAAAACATGTTTAATATTTTTGTAATTGCAATAGTGATTGAATTATACTTATAATGAAATATGAAAAATTGTAATTAAATAGATAGTACCTAAACATTCATTTGTAATGATGTCATCTACAGAATAAAAAATTGTTAGACAATCTACATTATTGGATGAACTTTCAACATTAGTTTCATTATTTTTCCTTTTCATTCTCCTCTTTATAGATATGCCATCCAACGTTTTGTCGTGAGAAAAGCAAAGGCTATTGTAGTGAATCATAACAACTGAAATAATGTTATAATCCATATCGACTTCTTGAATGTGCGTGCACAACTATGTCCCTCTCGAATGGTTTATTAAAATTATTTTCTTCTATCTAAATAGCTTCGACTTGATCTACCGCAGGAGCATTGTACACACATTGGTCTATAGCCACCTTGCTATGGAGATATGTGCATTTTCAATCGATGAAAAATCTCTTAAATTGTAAAAGAGTTTACCGTATGCATTGCTTCTTAAAATTTCTATCAACATTACAATGATAGAGTCACTAAGACCAGCATCTTCTAGCATTCCAATTTTGTTTCTTAATTCATTATCTATATCATTAAAATATAGTTAGAAAAATTTAATTCAATCTCGAGGTGGAAGTGCTGCAAGATCATGATAAATTTTCCATTGTGCTCTAAATGTGTGGACGCCTTTATTTGAAGATGCGAGTATCTTATCTAAATATATCCCAAATGAAGTGGATGGAAAGATATTGACATTGGCCCTGGTGGCTTTTTTTTTTTTTTTTTTTTTTTTTTTTTTAAAGAAACACATTCTTTGGATTGTGAATAAAACAAACTACACAAATCTTCAGTTACAACATACTCAACAATTTCGATCTGGCCATGAAAGTGGACATATAGTTGTCATATTATGAAATAAGTAAAAAAAAATTAGGTTCTCTGATATTTTATGTTGTGTAATACATATCTGACCATTGAAGCAACATAATTTTGGTGGTTCATGTTTAAATTTCTTGCATTGCAAAATACATATGATGGAACTTTCAATCCTGTGATGGAGAACAAAGTAGCTCGTAAAGGTTTTGTCCTATGAAATTTGTTGTTTCGATATTTAATTTATTATGGTAAAATTGGTAGTGTAGATTTTTTGTACTAAGAAATAATTCAATAAATTAGTTCATACTTTCAACTTTATATGAATTATGTCAGCCTGACATAAATGTATTCCTCTTTATACTTGTACTGTTGTTATACTGTTTGCAAAATCGTTTTCATTTTTACTCACTAGACTGTTTGATTTTATTTTTTTATCTCCAATTCTCTTACCAAAGTGTAGCATACATTTTCTTCTTATTTTGATTTTTTTTTCATGTCTTCAATGAAAGGTAACTCTTTAAACATGAGTATTGAGCTGTGTATTAAAAAATAAAATTTATTGAACAAACTTCTTTAATAGATGCAAACGCTAATTCTTTCATAACTTAAAGAAACTACCGTGGACAAGAGTCTTGACCTGATATAGACATAAATATAAATTTTGGAGGGCAATAATAATTTTGGAGGCATTATAATTCAAAAATTCTAATACAAAAAGAGAAATAAATTTTCTTATGCAGGTAGATAAGAAGAAAATAAAATAAGCTTAAAGAGTATGTAATTCCCACTTGAATTATTTTTAAAAAATCTCACCAAGATAGAAAAGGATAATCAAATGTGAAATGAAATTATGAAAAAAAAAATATATTTTGAGGATGAAGAACTAAAAATATCAAGTTATCAAACATTGATTTGAATTGACAATAAGCAAGTGTTTTAAAATATTACTAAATTGTACCACTTCTACAAATGCATTGCATGTGAAAAACAAATTGCATACTTAAATCTATCAAATTGAATTTTTACCATTTTTGCTTTATTGTGAATGGCAATTTCAAAATACATTATAAAATTCTTACTTTAACGTAACAAAATTCCTATCCGATCTATTTAAATATAAATATACCAAATCAAATTTAAAAAGTAAAGTACGTACACATGAATATTAGAACGTAAAAATCGATGCATAATTTATATTCATTGAATATATCCAAAATCACAAAATACAAAAATATCTCATTTAATTTGTCGAAAATGGTGACACATTTAGTCTCTTACTTTGGTTTACCTAAAATCCAAGTAAACATATTTGATTCTTTTCAATTCAATTTGATCTGATTAGATTTTGTATCATTAGAGATATGCACATCTCTTCTAATAATCCTATGAAAATCAAAAGAAGTTGATGAGCTAGATTAAGAAGATTGACGAGCTAGATTAAGAAGATTGACTAAGGGCATTGTTGAAAAATGACCAAAAAGGTAAAAACTTGTGCACATAATTTTGATTAATAAACCAATAATTACTCAATATATTACACACCAAAAATTACTTAGAAAGCAATATGGGAAAGAAAATAATTTATAAATACATAATCAACATGTGTTCATTAAGTGATGGATTACGGATAGCAAATTCATAATTGAGACTCGAGAGTAAGAGAGTTTTAAATAGTTTTCTCACTTATTTTATTCTTTTGGTCTAAAACCCTCATTGGAAAATAGCAATTCCAAGCAAATATTTATATTATGGACAACAAAATGTTTTGTAATTATTTATTTAATTAATAAAATATTTAAAGATGCAATTATTGATTGAATTTATGGAGTTACAACTCTTACCATTCCTTTAACCCTTAATAAAAAAGTTTCAAAATTAAAAACAGTGATCAAATCAATAAGTTTCAAATGTTAAATAAGTTTAGTTCCTGCAATGACTCGTAGACCTTCTATTTATTGATTCAAGGTTCCTGAAAACTAAGCTTACCCAATTCCTTATTATCGGTATAGTCAAAGGCCTATTCTCTTTACTCTCTCCCAATATTGTAAGGCGTAGAATTGTTGTTCATAAATTGTTCCACCAAAAAAAGTCTACATGTTATATTCCGAAAACATAAACACGTGATTTAGTAAATTATAACGATTTTAAAGATGAATATTGTAAGATAAATTACAATAATAACTTAATACATGAATTAGTGTTTTTAATGTTGTTTTTTTTCTCCTCAACCATTCCTTTTTTAAATATTGCAGATTATATTATATTATGTTATATATCATATAAATATTAAGTGGGTATCATGTGAGGGTACATCGTGTTTATAGCTAAATATATAAGGGTAAAAGTAGTATTCAAAAGTTTCTTCTCAATTCTTTCTTATTAATTATTGTAGAAGATTTATACATTAAGAATAATGTTATTCAGTCATTCACTGCAATTGTCGGCCCTACGTGAAATACACATGACAAATAATTATTTGATGCATAAGTCAATAAAAAAAAAACACTATAATAATGCATCGAATAACAACCTGCTATATGTATACTATGTAGGACAACTATTGTAGTGAGCGACTATGAATAGTATTACTCAAATCGAATTGTTTATTAGTTCTTTCTAAACAGAAGCCAAGTATCTTGCTTGATAAAAAGTAACAACTTATTTTATAACTTTCTTTAGCACATACAAATAACTTTATAAGCTTACCCAAACATGCTCTTTGTTAATTTGATTTAAATATTAATTCAAGCTAGATATATCTATTTATCTTATTAGTGGTTGAACAAAAATTGAAACGGAAAAACGAAACGTGAAGTGCCGACATGTGCTACAGTTCCCTAAAAGTTTCTAAATTTCATTTAAAAATACATTTCTGAAACAGTTACTAACTTTTTGAAAGTTTACAAACTAAAGAAATAATTAAATTAGAATAAGATGGTTGAGTTGTAAAGAGCGTGAAATTTATGTGGGAGGTTGGCGGTTGAATCACATACCATGTGAATATTAAAAACTCTATGATTTGATCTTGGGGCTTTTGGGTTTCTTTGATTGAAATAATTTTTTTATTTATTTTAACCATTTTTTTTGGTCAAATTAACTAGTATAAAATTAACAGTTGAGGCAATATGGCGATTTATTCAAATCATAGAAAAATCTCATAAAAATCACGGTTATTTCATTAAATTAATGATTGGAAGTTATGATTCTTCGACTATATAAACCCCTCTTTTTCTTAGAAAAAATTACATTGAAAATCAATCTTCAACTTCAGTAATTTCTAAAAAAAAATCGTTTCTATTATTATTTTGGTTTTTGAGATATTGTTTAAGCATAATATTAAGGTTCTGAAAATCACTTGTCATTCGTGCACACGTGATTCGATTGTTATATCCTAGGACTAAGTATCCAAAGAGTTCATAATAGTTGACGGTGGACAATTTTATTTTAGGATATCGTGCTACCACGAGTCTCAATCAATAAGGTTTTTTTTAACTGATCTGCAATAGTATCCGCAACTAATTTTTGTCCAACAATCAATAGTGAAATTCATAAAGTTAGTTTCTATATCTGCTATGAATTCTCTAATTCCTAAATATTCTGAAAAATCTAAATTGTTTGATGAGAAAAATTTAAGAGGTGATGATGAATTTACAATTTTATTTGACAACTCTTAAAATGGTTGATGTTGTTGAATGTGAAAAACTTGTTGCTATTACTGCTGATAAATCTATTGATAAGGGCTTAGCTAGTTGGGAACATAAGGGTTATTATTTATGTAGAAACTATATCTTGAATTATTTGTCCTTAGATTTATAAGATGTTTATTGGTCTTATATATCTGCTAAGTAATTCTGAAACTTGTTAGAAAAGATGTTATCAACGATGTTGAAACTAAGAAATTTGTTTTGGATAAATTTAGTGTTTTAAAAATGGATGATATAAGGACTATAATTAGTCAAGTTGAAGAATTACATATTATAATTCATGAAATTATTGTTGAGGGTTATAAAATCTGTAAGGGTTTTTAAGTGTTTGCTATTATTAAAAAAATACACCAGCAGGGAAAGAGTATAAAAAGGTTTGGATCATAGGAGAAAAGAGATGTCTTTAGAGGACCTGATCATCCCGATTAGAATTGTGGAAGACATTAAGATGGCAAACATATGGAGAGACCTGATTAGGGGTATTAAGGCTAATCTTATTTGATGTGATCCAAGGAATGCAACAAACTTACAAAGATCCAGCTCAACTTAAAGAAGAACCAAAGATATGATCAAGAGTTACAGAGGATCAAGGTGGCCACAAAATGAGTTGTCCGAGATACGGAAGCCAAGAGCTCGAGTGCAACAAGCCAAATAATAACTTATACGTTGGACATGAAGGTGGGATCAAGTTTGATGTGTTAGATTCAAGTTTTGGAAGATATATGAAAAAACGAGCAGCGTGGATGAAAACGTACATAACTTTTAGCTCAGTTGTCGGATTTTCTCCCATAAGTACAATTTGGAATCGGGGTGAAATTCTACACATGAAAAAAGAAGTGTCAGATTTAAAGTTATGCGACCGCATATCATACAAGTCATGCGACCGCATAGACTATTACCGAACCAAATTTGAGGCTGAACTTTTGTTCTATACGACCTCAAGCCATATAACTATGCGACCACATAGAGTAATTTCGAGGCATGATTTTTCCAATTTCACGAGATTTCCTATTTATGTTAAAACTCTAGTTTATGGTAACTTTTGTATTCTTTAGTCATTAATTCCGTTTAGACTAGGTTTTTTTATGGTTTTCTATAAATTGGAAACATTCTTTTCATTGTAAAGAAAACCATGATATTGATGACTTAATTGAGAGGCATATTGCTTTCAACATTTTTGTTCTTCGTTGAACAATTTATCGAATTTATCAAGAATCAACTTCTTATGGCGTTCAAATCGAACTTATCAAGATTATTATCTTGTGACGTTCACAAATCTAGGTGTAATTCATAAATTGTGTAATCAAGAGGTCGGCAAATCCATCGTTTGTTGGTTGCTTGCTTCATCGTTTTTGGGTTAAATCTAAAACCTTGTTCATTAGCTTTCTTGGGGTTTGATTTCAATCTTGTTTTGAGTTTCATAGCCACCATTGCTACGTGGTTCTCATCAGTTTGTATCAGAGCACGGGCTCCAAAATAATCAAGTTTATACCCCTTTATTTTTATTTTTATTTTTGAGTCTTTGATTCAAAAAATTCCAAAAAAAGAGTCAATTTTTTTGGGCTAATCTAGCATCCAAATCAACTTTCGTCTATTTCACTGATATTCCAGTCAAATTTCCGAGTAAAAAAATTATTATTGTTTTGATTTATTTGAAAACTACCAGCATACTACAATTCTTTTTAAGTAAAAAAAGTGGGTCTGATTCCAATTCAAAAACCACCTTCTTGAATTAAATTATCTCTCATCTAAATTATCTAATTCTTTTCTTAGGTCTTTAAGGTCACAAATCTCACTCAATTCCTGATTTGAATTCTACGAGAATAATTTTTGGGTGAGTTCTAAATTGTTCTTTGAAGTACTTAAGTGAATGCATTGAGTGGAAAAATGCAGAGTGGTGAGATCAATAGAGAGTAAAAGCCAAAAATTGAATGATACATGCACGAACATTTATGAGTCAGAAAATATTTATATTTAGGATGTCGAATGAGGTGTTACAGCAGTTTGACCGATTGTTGGAGGGTATGAGAGACAGATTGGACAGGCTCGACCCAAAGGTTACTAATATTCATAAGGGGCAACGTGCAGAGATACCAAATGCAAGGAGACAGGATAGATGGGAGCCTAGAGTGGAAATTCGTGATATGTATGGTGATGGTAGTGACATAGATGAGGCTGCGTTAGTTGAGGCTGAAATATGGAGAATGAAAGATAGAAGAGTTAGGCATGAAAGGCGATGTAGAGATCTTGTTGGAGATGGTGTTGATAGGAGAGATAGGCATGAAAGGGATTGTAGAGAAAATCCTAGAAAATGTGACGGAGTTGAGTACCCGACCATTGAAGAAACACTTGTTGTGATGCATGCTCTCAATAACCAATCAACGTGGATGATGTAGAGCAACCACGGGAAAAGATCTTTCAAACTAGGTACCATGTAAAAAATAAGGTATGTAGTTTCATTATTGATGGAGGTTGTTACACTAACATTGTTAGCACCACCATTGTCGAGAAATTAGGATTGCCACAACAAAACATCTTAAATCTTATAAATTGCAGTGGTCAGATGAATGTGGAGAGGTTAGGGTGTGTAGGCAAGTGTCAATAAGTTTCTCAATGGGGAGGTAGCACGATGAAGTGTTATGTGATGTAGTTCCTATGCACACTTGGCACATTTGTTTAGGGAGGCCGTGACAGTATGATAGGAAGGTAATTTTCATGATGAATTCAAAAATAGGTACAGCTTTACTAAGGATGGGGAACCTATTATTCTTGCGTCGTTGACACCACAACAAGCGTATGAAGATCAATTCAAAGTAAAAAGTGAGAAAGAAAAGAGAATGAGAGAAAAGAGCGAGATGGATCTTCCACAACAAGTGAGCAAGAGAGAAAATAGTGAGGTGACTATTTTTTGGAAAAAAGAGTAAAGCCACAAAAGAATGAAGAAGAAAATAGAGAGGTGGTTAAGAAAATAGTAGAGCCACAAGAGAGAAAAGAAATAAAAAGTGAAAAAGAGAATGAGAATGGAAAGGTGGCTAAAAGAAAAATGGAAACACAAGAGGGAAAAGAAAGAGAGTCCTCAGAGAGAAAAGAAAAGTAAAAAAAGAGCATACATGAAAAAGAATGTGAAATTGAGAGGGCCTTAGTAAAAACTAACAATTCCCTCCCTCGTTTGGCTATTTCTGTTTTACAAGATTTCGAAGACTTGGTCCATGAGAACAAGCCTATTGGGATACCATCCAATCTGGGCATTGAGTATCAACTTGTGGATGAAACTAACCAACTCCACCTTAGTTTAGATATTTCTTTATTATGGGAGGTTAAATTCCCTAAGGAGACAATGGAGTTTCAAAGCAATGGAATAAGTTCATATCCGAGGGGTTGAAGGACCAGGGTGACATGAGGATATGCGATGACTCACCAATGGTAAGGTATCATCATTTCATACATAGTTTAGATGAAGGTCTGACATGTAGGGTTAGTTTTCCACATATGGACTCATTAATCTATATAATGTTTCCATGAGTTTGAGTAATCGATTATTGCATCCATCTACTGGAAAGTTCTTACTAGTTTATGATAATCGAATGTATGGCAAGATTTTAAGTATGCATGTTAAATTGAGGGATTACATGTCATATTACAATATTCTAGTTTGTTTCAAGAAATCGATCGAGCATGATTGGCAATTGGGGTGCCTTGTTGGTGAGTTAAAACACGAGAGTCTATTTCAATCCTGAAGTCCTTGAATGTTTTGGCTTAACTGTAGATATGCATGACAAGTATTTGGGATACAATGGTATTAATTTACAAAATTACTTGTAGAATGTTGGATGGGATATGTTAGAAACTAACTCAAAATATTATACTATTTTGACTATTTGTTACTTATGTTATGATATGGTGATTGGTTTTAATCCGTCAACTTTGTTGGGTTTAATTCATTTAACTATTGGTTTAAGTGGTAGCTTAGGTGAGAAACATGATACTTTCTTTAGTACATCTCAAACTTGCAAAATGGCGAGGTCAAGGCGTATATTCTTTGATCTATGCGATGGTGATTTGGTATACATATGGAAGAGGTAGATACGAATTCAAATAAGGTCTAAACTACACCCTAGAGGAGATGGACCATTCCATATCATTGTCATAAATGAAAACAATGGCTACAACTTGGGTCTTCAAGTAAGTATATTATAATTCATATCATCAACGTCTCTAATATTGCTTCGTTTGATGCAAGTACGGATTCGAGATCGAATCCTTTTCGAAGAGGGAGAGGATGATGTGATCCAAGGAAGGCAACAAATTTACAGAGATCTAGCTTAACTTCAAGAAGAACCAAAGACACGATCAAGAGCTACGGAGAATCAAGGTGGCCACAGAATGAGTTGTCCAAGATGCGGAAGCCAAGAGCTCGAGTACAACAATCCAAATAACAACTTACATGTTGGTAAGAAAGTGGGATCAAGTTTGGTGCATTAGATTCAAGCTTTGGAAGATATATGAAAAAATGAGCAGCGTGAATGAAAACGTGCATAATATTCAGCCCGGGTGTCTGATTTTCGCCCATAAGTACAATTCGAAATCGGGACGAAATTCTACACATGAAAAAAGAGGTGTCAGATTTAAAGCTATGCGACCGCATAGACTAATACTGAACCAAATTCGAGGCAAAACTTTTGTTCTATGCAACCGCATAGAGTAATTTCGAGGCATGATTTTTCCAATTTCGCGAGATTTCCTATTTATGTTAAAACTCTAGTTTATGGTAACTTTTGTATTCTTTAGTCATTAATTCCATTTAGACTATGTTTTTTTATGGTTTCCTATAAATAGGAAACATTCTTTTCATTGTAAAGAAAACCATGACATTGATGAATTAATTGAGAGGCATATTTCTTTCAACCTTTTTGTTCTTCGTTGAACAATTTATCAAACTTATCAAGAATCAACTTCTTGTGGTATTCAAATCGAACTTATCAAGATTATTATCTTGTGGCGTTCACAAATCTAGGTGAGATTGATATATTGTGTAATCAAGAGGTTGACAAATCCATCGTTTATTGGTTGGTCACTTAATCGTTTTTGGGTTAAATCCAAAACCTTGTTCATTAGCTTTCTTGGGGTTTGATTTCATTCTCGTTGTAGGTTTCGTAGCCACCATTGCTACGTGGTTCTCATCATTATGGAAGAGAATTTTATTGATAAGAATGTTGTTGAGAATTTTAGCAAGAGTCAGAACTTCAAGGACATTAATAAGGGAAAAAAAATTTGCAGGGAAGAAAAATATATCTAAACCCCATTTCAAAAATAAAACTGCTGGTGATTGTTCTTGTGTGGAAACTAGGTCACTTTTCAAAGGATTGCACAAATAGAAAAGAAAAAACTGCGAAGAATTGGGCATATGCAGAAAAGGATAGAAATTTCTATGATTTTGACAATCTAATAAGCAACATGAATTAGGTAGATTCTAGAGCTACCAAGCCTATTGCTACACAAGAGGTTCATTTTCTCCATTCACTCCTATTAGTGATGGAGAATGACTCATGGGAAATGCTTATTCCTCCAAGGTTGAGAAAAACAGAAAGGATGGTGAAACTTATATTTACTTCTGAAAATGTCCTTAGTTTGAAGGATGTTCTCGGATATTAGGAAAAATCTAGTATTTAATTTAATCTTAGTCAGAAAGGTGTTTAAGAATTTATTTGTAAATGATAAAGTTGTACACTTAAAATGTAGTTTCTTTTTTTGGGAACTGGTGTATGTAGATGAGAGTTTGTTTAAACTTAATGTTTTAGTAATTAATGATAAAGCATCTATCTCTTCTGTTTATTGGGTTAATTCTTAAGATATATAGACAATAGTAGACTTAGACATGTTAATATAATTTATATTATGAAATTAATGAGCTTGAGAAATATTAGTAAGACTAATATTTTTTTTCCAAATACAAAATATGAAACATGTATTGAATCTAAGTATGCTAGAATATTATTTTTTGAAGTTAATAAAACAAGTTTAGTATTAAATTTGATACGCTCTAGATGTATGTGATTTAAGAGAATATGTTATACGTGGTGAAAATAAATATTTTATTACTTTCATTGATAATTATTCTAAATATTATTATATTTATCTTCTTAAGAGCAAAGGTGAAAGACTCTATTAGTTCAGATGTGTCCGTTATCTATACACACTTTTTGCAGAACAATTAGATGTCTTTATCTACAGATCAATCGAATTTAGAGGATTTTTCTCATATTGAAGTTCATCAACAGGGTCCCTATCGTAGATCTTCTTTTGATGACTTGACAGGTACGGTTTGTAGGACAGAGGAGGAGGCTTTGTCCCAGTTGGTCAAAAGAGAAATTCAAGAGTCACTAACACTTCACTTCTTAGGATGGTGACTAGAAGCCGGTTACAAGATACCTCTCCACGCATATCTCGATGAGTGTCATTATTTGGAATGTGAGAGGTGTAGCTAGTATAGCTATTCGGAGATGTCTGAAGAAACTTATCAAACTTCATCAAGTCTATATTTTGGTAATTTTAGAGCCTATGATTTTGGAGAAGAGTTTTGATTTTGTTCGTCGATATCTAAACTTCGACTCTGGGGTTCATAATGAATTGAAAAATATTTGGGCCTTCTGGAATGTGGGTACTACCATTACTGTTATTGATGATTAGATAAAGTTCCTATACGTTAGAGTTTTAGTTCTTAGATTAGCACGACCAATTTATCTAACACCTATATATGCAGCTTGTGGGGCCTTGGTTAGAAGGTACTTGTGGGCTGGTCTTCACCACATTTCTCTCTCCATGTATGATCTTTGACTAGTCGGGGAAGACTTCAACGTTATTGCACATGAGAATGAACGAACTGGTCACAGTAGACGAGATCGTGGGTCTAAAGCATTCTTTGATATGATGATGGACTGTAGTTTAGAGGATGTTGGTTTTTCTGGGTCTCATTCATTTGGACTAGTGGCAGGGTCAATAAGAGATTGGATAGAATTTCGATAAACTCTATAGCTGCAGATTTTTGTAAACAGCTTACTGTGACGCATCTCAATCGGACTTCATCTGATCATTCACCGCTACTTTTACATTGGATTTCTGATGAGGATTTTGGCCCTAGACCATTTCGATTCCTTAATGTTTGGACCAAGCATCATGATTTCTCAGCCTTCGTATCTCATAAGTGGTCGGTCCCTACCTATCTTACGGGGAGGGCTGCTCTCTGGGAGAAGTTCGTTAGGCTGAAACATGGGCTACGATGGTGGAATCGATGAGTATTCGGTGATGTATTTCAGCAGGTGAGAGAGGCTGAGGTGAGGATAGACCAAGCAAAGATTGATTTTGAGAGAGAGCCTACACGAGAACACCATGATTTACTTTATCATGCACAGACGGATTTGAACTTGTCATTAGCTATTGATGAGGGTTTTTGGAAGCAAAATGTCAGATCTCGTTGGGTATGTGAGGGAGACCACAATACCCGATATTTTTATGCAAAAGTACATGGACGACGGATTAGATCTCGGATTAGGACTATCACGACTCAGGGAGTAGAAGATCTTTCTATTCCAGCAGATATACAGGGCTCGACAATCTTTTTTTTTTTTTAGGAATTATGATCTGCTCCTTCACAATCGCTAGAGACCATCCGACTTGATATCAAACCCAGGATACTGACAGAGGCAGATAATATGGCACTAAACCGTCTCCTTTTGATTGATAAGGTACGGGAGGTGATTTTTAGCATTGATACTGATAGTGTTGCAGGATTTGATGGATTTTCATTCCTATTCTACCAGAATTGTTGGGATATTATACAGGATGATGTGTATAATGCAGTCGTTGACTTCTTTGAAGGTAGCCATTTACCGCGGAATTTTGCCGCTACGTCTATTGTTTTGCTCCTGAAGAGGGATAATAATAGAGATGGATGGATTACCGACCTATTAGCCTGTGCACGGTCTTCAACAAGCTTATCACAAAGTTGTTGAACACCAGATTGAGCTCTATATTACCTCGTATTATTTTTCCTCAGTAGAGTGGTTTTGTCCCTAGTCGTCTTGTTGGGGATAATGTATTGTTGACTCAGGAGCTACTACACATATTGGATCATAGAGTGCATATGCTAAAGCTTGATATGGCTAAAGCATATGATTTTATGGATTGGAGATTCATTTACTCTATTTTGGAAGCAAATATGGTTTTGACTGGTTATGGATTGGCAGGATCAGATAGTGTATCTTGGAGTGTCATTTTTCATGCTTATGAATGGTTGGCCATGTGGTTTCTTCCCATCTTCACATGGTCTTAGACAGGGAGACCATGTTCCCCTTCCTTATTTATTATTGTTGTGGATTACTTCTCTCGACTGCTAACTCAAAGGCTCCATATATACCCTAGTATGCAGTATCGACATGGAGGTCTTAAAATTGTTTCTCATCTTGCTTTTGCTGACAATATAATTATATTCATCAATGGTCAAAAGAAGTATATAAGAATGGTCATCCACTGTTTGGAGTACTACAAATGTGTCTCTGTCCAATTGGTGAATAAAGACAAGAGTGGTCTTATACAGCCCAGGCGGGCATCAGAAATTCTGATATAGAAGCTAGTGATTTTGACTAGGTTTTCTCATCGGCAACAGTCGTTCACTTACCTAGGAGTCCCTTTATTTAAGGGGGCTGAGATGAGCATTATTTTTTACGACCTCATTATGAAGATTAGGAGTAGGATTTCTAGATGGGCTTCAAGACTTCTTTCTACTGGTGGTACGATCACTCTGTTGAGGTCAGTTCTCTCTTCCTTACCAATATACCCTTTTCAGATTCTACGACCTCCCAAGGTCGTACTGAAAAAGTTGGAGAGTATATTTGCGAGATTCCTATGGGACTCTAAAGATCATGCGCAGCGCTTACATTGGCAGAGCTAGAAAGAGATTTGTCTCCCTATTGATCATGGTGGATTGGACTTCAGAAGACTACATGATACGGTAGACACATTCTCCCTGAAGCTTTGGTGGTTATTCAGATCTCAGAGTTCTCTTTGGGCTTAAGTTTTACAAGGAAAATATTGTAAAGTGACACATCTTTCACTTGTAGTTGTCCCTAATTCAGCCTCTCCTATATGGAAGAGATTGAAGAGATTTGAAAAAATGTGTTGAGTCGTACATTATGTGGTAACTTGGGGCAGGTGAGATTTTCTTTTGGCATGACTGTTGGATGGGTGATATTACTCTAGCGTCCATCTTCCCACACAGGCAACATACATCTGAGAGGGTGCAAGATTTATTTGAGGTGACTGGATGGAACTTTGAACGATTACTACAAGCTCTTCCACCAGTTATGGCAGAGTAGATTGCGGACATGCCGCTATGTGTTGACACCTCAGATCGAATTTTTTGGACACCTACATCTGTAATACTCCGAAATTTTGTGTTCATTTAATTTTTAGGATAACAATTTAACTTTTCAAAATTTTGGTATGGCCAAAGTTATTAATGGTTGTCAAATTTGCATTAGTCGATTTATTTAAAGTCTATCAAGATTAGTTAATCAGGGGTTTGAGATAATTGTTAAATTCTACATCTATCTTCTTAGTATTATAGATAAACATTTTCTTTGTTTCATCCACTTTGGCCGTCACTTTGTAATGAATTAATGCATGAGGTATGTTAATGTTAAGCATACATGAGGTGTTTATTATTTTAAACAAAGCAAGTAGAAGGTGTTTTAATAATAACATAAGCTGTCTTTAAATGCATGAATACACACATGGAGTGAGGCTAATGCAAACCCACGTGGAGGCACAAGTTGGAATAGTCATCCTTTGCTTAAGTCTTCCTTACCTTTAAATAATTGAGAAGTTCCCTGCATTTTGTTCCTTCCAAAGGCAGCAAATTCTTTGAAATAAAATTGGAGGGTAGAGAGAAAATCGGCAGGAAGAGAAAAGAAAGAGAAAGGAAGCAAAAGTCTAGCATATTTTCAACCGAAATTTCTTCAAGTTTATAGTAAGATATTTTCTATGCTTAAGTGGTAGGATTTCATGGTAATATTTATGCTTAAACTATGCATGAAAAAACCATAATGAGAACAAGGTGGATAAGTCCACAAAGTTAGATATCTATTTATTCCTTAGGACAAGTCCGAAGGGCACCGGCAAGCCGAAATGTGTAAGTATGTGTTTGAATATTTTCTTTTGCGTAGTATTAACATGTTAAATCCACGCATAGTATCTTACTAAGTATTCTTTATACTCATAGTATTTTATACTAAATTTTCAGATCCATAATCGTTGGGTTGATGGAAGTCAGTTGGCATAATCGATGATGGGTTAAGGACAAAGTTATTTTGCATCAAAGTTTCCTTTTGTATATTTTTGTTCAACAACTGCCTTTCATATGTTTTTCTTATGGTATTATATAAATACATGTTGATGATGTAGTGTGGTACTAAAGGTGGATTTTGTAATCATATCTTTCATGTTATGTTAAGAGACGTTTTTTTTAGACCATCCCTTGCAAGTGATAAAAAGGCAGAAACGGGACAGTTTTTGGGTCAACTTCAGAACATTATTTCTAATTCCATAAAGGTCTATTTGAGACTCCAAAAATATTTCTATGTTCCTCTTTGAGTGTCTTACTATGGGCGTAAGAATCACTCAATTTGGATATCCGTGGCCTGAGATATGAATTTGTAACCGTTAAAGGGTCAATCTGCATTTTCTGTGCAATACCTCACTGTTTTCAGTAAAACGCCCATATCATATGATCTTGAAAATTTTTCATATTTTAACATAGAAAACTACTTGAAAATATCTTTCTAGTGCCATAGATTTCATAGAAAACGGAGTTAAGATGAATTTTATAAAAATAGTTGAACGTTTTGTCTCAACTAACCATGGCAGTGCCAAGTCCGTATATGTAAAATATAATTTCATGTCGACAAACACTTCTGCTGACCATTAAATTTTATAAGAGATATTTTACCAAATTGAAAATAAGTTTCTAACATGTAATACCTTTAATTAAGAGTTTTTACATGTAGCAAATGTAGAAGTTATTATGTTTAGTACGTGACACTCGAAACTTAAGTTTGGGGCGTCACAACATCGGATGGTAGATTTACCATCCGTTCTAGTAGACCAATGCAGGATTCATTTCGCTTACTTTGGAGCCCTATCATACCTACCAAAGTCTCATTCTTCTGTTGGAGATTATGGCAGGATTTGATTCCAGTGGATGTTATTATTCAGAGAGGGATTGGCAGTCAGTTGGCTTATCGATGTCAGTGTTGTTATGAGATTGAGACCATCTCTCATATTTTTACTGGTAGCAGTATATCAGAGCAGGTTCGGCAGTATTTCGGGGGTTTATTTCAGATTACTATGATTTCACGTGAGAGCGTCAAACAGAGATTTCTAAGATGACAATATTCAGGACAGTCTACTTAGAGTGGGCACATTCGCATCATTATCCCTCTACTGATTTTCTGATTTCTATGGACCGAGAGGAATGATGCAAAGCATAGGGATATCAGCATGAGATCAAGGCGAATCATTTGGAGAGTATATCATATTATCTCATTCCTTTACATTGGAAGATTATTTTGACCACTACATTGTCTTAATGACTTGCAGCTTGCTCTACTTTTTGGGATTATTATGACCCTCCCTCCATATCCTCCTCCTATTATGGTCTAGTGGCGCACTCCACCAGTCAGATCTGTCATGATCAATACTGATGGATGTGTCAAAAATAGCTTTGCGAGCGGAGGAGGCATCATCGGGGACCGCACAGGAAAATGTATAAGGGAATTCTCAACATCATATGGACAATACAAGACACTGGAAGTAGAGCTCAGGGCTATCTTGATGAAATACTATTGGCTAGAGGTCTTGGATATTTGGGTTGAGACAGATTCCAGTGCAGCTATTCACTGCATTGTCAAAGGTGAAGGTCCATGGGCTATCCAGGGTATACTTGAAAAGATCGTAGACATCATCTCGTTCGATAGCCACAATTTTCCACATCTACAGAAAAGTGAACTAGGTTGCAGATGCTCTTGCCGCACAGGGCTAGGATCATCGACTATACCAGATATATGGACCGACTGATATACCATGACATGTTAGGGATCTCATACAAATAGATAGACATGGACTACCCAACATTAGATTATGAATTGTAATCTTATTTATTTTCATTTTTTTTTGTTTTTGTCTTTAATTACATCAAATCTTTTTGTAAAGGAAGTAGTACTTTCTCTTTTATTGCTCTATATTTGCTCTTTAGCACTTACTTTTATTGTTAGGAAAGTAGTCTTCCTCATTTACTACTTTCATTATTTCCTCTTGTAACCACGGTATTCCTCTGCCACAAATGATGGTAAATTAACAAAATTTCGGAGGTACCGCCCTCCTTCAACTAAAAAAAATAAAGATGAAAGTTTTACAAAATTTATTTCATATAAAACTGAAGTTAAAAATCAGCTACAGAACACTATTGAAATTTTAAAAATCTGATAAGAGAGGAGAATATACTGGTGATTTTGACAAATTTTGAATTAATAATTATACTATTCATGGGGTTACTCTTCCTATTCTCCACAATCAAATGGTGTAGCTCAACTGAGAAATATAAATCTCAAGGACATGATTTTTCAGTTCTAAGCTATTTTGGATTACCTTTTAACATATGGGGGAAGTACTTCTTACTTTGTTATATTCTTAAAAGAATTTCTAGTAAAAAAATAATAAGTTCCCTTATGAAATATTTAAGGTAGAACACCTTATAAATATCTTAAAGTATTTGGTGTTTAGCTAAAGCTTTAATTCTAGTACCTAAGAGAACAAAATTTGGTCCTAAAGCTTTAGTTTGTGTTTTTATAGGGTATTTTCTTCATAGATTGCCTACAGATTTTTAGTCATTGACTTCAAAAATAACTTTTTTGATAAGAATGCTATTTTTGAAATTAGAAATGATGAAATTTTTGAAACAGATTTCATTTTAAAGAAAAAACTAAAAGACCAAACAGTTTCAGTAGTGTACCTCCTAAAGTTAGAAAAGAGCCTAATGAATTAGAAGAAATTGAAATTAGGAGAAGCAAATAACTTACAACCAACATGAATTTTTGACCTATGAAGTAGAGAATGATCCTAGTATTTTTAGTGAAGGTCTTCATCGAATTCTTTCTTTTGGAAGAAAGCTATAAATAGATAATATGATCCAATAATACTTGGGAGTTATTAGACCTATCTTTGGGATGTAATACTGTCACGAGTTTTCTACAACATGAAATTGCCGCAAGTGTACGATGTCAAGTTTTGTAATATAATATTGGAAGCTCGCATCTAACAAAATGTCCTAATTTTATAGGCAAGAACCTTGGATTAATTCTATTCTATCTCTCAAGTGCTGAATAGATCATATCTCTATATTTTAATTCAAATATCTCTATTCCGAATCAAACATATAGAAATTATCAAGTACGCAGTTCTTAAGTGGAATAAGCCTCAAAGATTTCATATTTTCTCTTGAAACATACAAAATCTAGGTTGTGTTATTCTTAGATCACGTCTAAATCTCTCTCTCTCGAGTGCCAAAATTTAGATCATCAAATCATTCAATTATTAATCAGGTAATTGAAAGCAGTGCACAAGAACTAACACAAATAAATTAATGGAAAGATCAAAAGAAATAACTATATTAAAATCCAAACATGTCCCAAGTTAAGTTACACAATCCTAGATTTAGAATTTAGCTCATAATTGAGAGAAACAATGTAATCAAATCCAAAATAAAGAACATGGAGAAGAAAAGAGTAAGAAAAATTGATTTGCCACTTGAATTCTCCTTCAATTTGTAGTTGTTCTTCCTCTCAATCAATTTTTTTTCCCTCGAGTTGTTTTGCTCCCCTGTTATTAGGTCTTTAAGTTGGTATTTATACTCCCCTAATGTTTCAAGACGAGTTGGCGTTGGACCGAGTGAAAAAAGATTTTTAAAAAACTGATTTTTTTTCCTTTCTTGCTAGGTGGTGTCGCGGTGCCCAGGACTGGCTCCGCAGTACCCAGCGCCAAGACTTTTGCTTTCTTCTTCTGGGCACCCAAATGTGGCATCGTGGCAGCCCATGTACTTCTTTCGCCTCATTTGCTTATTCTCTAATCTCTTTTTCACTTTATTTTTCTCTCATTTCATCTCCATTCCATGATCAAGACTTTAGATTCATTCCAAGCTCTAAAATATGCCATTTTTTCATGTTGTCTAAACTACAAAATAACACAAACACACACATCAAAACACTCAAAAGTGCTCAAGAACAAACTGAAAACCATGATTACAGGTGCTAATTCAATGAGTGGATTTCACTCATCAAACACCCATAAACTTTGTTCATTGCTTGTCCTCGAGCAAACGCAAAACAACACACCAATATAGTTAAATAAGACACATATAAGACTTAAATACGCAATTCAGCTGGATAACTTTTTTTATGGCTTAGCATTGAATATGTGATATCTAGTTTATGAACTACTACAAAGTTATAGTGCAAAAGACAAATACTTACTTTCCAATGCAAAACGGGTGTGTGTGTGTGTGTGTGTGAATAATCAAATATAGCATTGTACAATCATAAGTTGATTCAATTCCCGACCTTAAAAGTCAATTATTTATTTTCTCTTATCGTGTGATTCACACATTCCCAAACTTAGTTTTTTTCTTCATTCTTTTCCCAATGGTGCAATCTAAGGTTGGTTTACAAACCATACTCATTTTCCTCTCCAGTTTGGCTAGATGTTACTAATTGCAGTTCAACATACAACAAATGAGGATTCTCCTTATTTTTTTAAGATTGGTTCAAGCTCCAAGAATCACCTAAGTTATTAACCTCTCATCAAATGTTTAATTCTCTAAAACAACCGTGTGGGGCTTAGTCAAGGCATGGTGCGTCTTCTGTTTCATGCACCTGTTCTTTTTTTTTCAAACGTATCTATTCTTTAATCAACCTTTTGTGCGGATGTCTCTCTATTAAGCATTCTAAATGACCCCTGTCACGTTTTAGGCTAATAAATCCCAACTCAGATGACTTTAGGGTATCAAATATTAAACTCTTACAGGCTTCATTACTCAAGTTATAAAGGCTACGAAGAAACACTTCACATTGAGACTCTTATAGTTGTCTTCATTGGGATCTTTTAGGATAGTTTCACAGTGAGGTAGGATTTCTCTTTTATGTAGTGATTAGTGTAATGCCCCTTATTAAACACTCATTCTCGAAAATTGACTTCTAATTTAAGGTTTTCACCCAAATTTCATCCTATTGTTCTCAGACAATCTACACAAATTGTACCATACACGAAATCCACATCTAGACCCTTGTCTCTCCTCAACAGTTCAACTATCCAAACTATCCTAAGGTTGGTTAGAGGATACAAATTTTTTATTAGTGGTTGTTTGGATTCAGCTTCTAGGGCCACTAATTCAACCTATATCATTTATGAATCAACCTATTCTTGTCTAACGTTATACTCAATTCACGTGCATTTAAGTCACAATTTTCTGCAATGATAAATCAGATTTCAGCTCAAGTACATAACTTTATCATAATTCACAGCTGACTTATGTTTCCAAATATATGTATCATTGACAACAATGCTATCCAACACACACAAGCTTGCATTTTTTTTACACACTAATCATACCAAAAATATATATAAAACACACAAAAGTAGTTAAACCATTAGACAACAAACTAAGTTAAAGTAACAGACCTCAAACTTAAATAACACATTGTTCCCAATGTGAAAATGAAATAAAGGAATGATAAATACCTCAATGAGGACATTAACTGTCCTCATTGCCATTCGGTGGAGATGGATGGTGGGAAAGAAATGGGAATAGCGGTGATGGAGAAAATGTATGTTCGGGATGTACAAAGACCAATACTTCAATGTAAGCATTTTGATACTAAAATTGGTCATAAATGGAGGTTTGTAGTTGATCCATTTGTACCTGTATTCCATCCTGCCAACGGGTCATGCGCAAGTCCATTGCTTTAAGTTACCTAAGTATGTCCCCTATAGCATCACCAGTCTGTGGAGGTAGGGGAAGAGATAGAGTTGGATGAGAGGATTGAGAAGAAGTACGCCTGTCTCGATACCCGGCAAGCCTATCCCAGAGGTCCAACATGAGAGACGACTTTAGATGTAAAACTTCATCAGATTTTTGGATGGAAAGGCCCCCTTGTATGTAGAGATCATGGATTAGAAAAGGATGTCCGTGTGCCTGACCCTACTAGGATGCATAAAATACTGTTCTGGATGACCTTTCCAATGTTAATAGAGAGACCTCGCTAAATGACATAATTCAAGAGAGCCCGTTTCTTTGTGACCTCATTGATGTTGCTGCTGGGAAATATTTTGTAGATATAAAGTGATGCCAAACCTTACAATTAATTTTCAAACCAGAGACGGGAAAGCTGGTCACATCACTGGCAGATCGTTTCCATTCAAAGCCTTCGTGAGTTAGTGTGGGAAGCAAAACGATGGGGTCAACAACCCCTTCATCACAGAATCTGGAGTAGTCATCATCGGGTATATCCTGCGTGTTGTAGAATATGTTGATGGAAATGCTATCAAGCCTGATCCAATGACCCCGGCCAAACACTTTGAAGTCCTCGTGTTCTTTGGCATTCGCATAAAACTCTTTCACTAAACGAATGGAACAGCTGCAGGTTGTAAAGCAAATTTTGTCCTTCCCAAATTTGTATTTTTCTAGCAATAGTTTCTCAAAACCCTTCTTTGGAATGCAGTTTTGATATATCACCATCTGTTTATATCTCTCATCCACCTCGAGATTGATAAAATGTCTCTAATCATATGCAGTAGTAGATCTCGATGCCATGCCTTTAGATATCTTATGAAAAATGCATGTTGTAATAGCCCAACCCAATCTCACAGTAACGCCAAAGGTATGCGAAATTCAACCACCCAATTCAAGCCTACAATTGCTACCACTATATAGGGTGTCAACTAACGATACCCAAACTCACACCATAAATGCAAACAATTCGAGGAAAGCGCCAATGTTGACCAAAAGAGCCCACAAGAGTTCACCTAAGCAATTTCTCAAACACTTTGTAGACATTAAATCCAATCAAGCACTAAGCAACTTCTAAGACGCATAATACACACCAACGCATCCATGATTCGACATTCCAAACACCATCCAATTAACTAGCTAAAACCACTACCAAAAGCCAAATGCATTCCATAGAAGAGAGACTTGTACCTAAAGAAAACTCTTACCTTATGCGGAGTGCAACTTTAACGTCCCATCAAATCTTGTGAACAATATGGAATATAGGAAAGAAACAGATATGTGGATGTATATGATGTGGAGAGTGCAATGTCTTATAGGGAAAGCGGATGATTTGAGATTAAAGCCCAGAGTTTCTAAATTGTGGAAGGGTATTATAAAAGAAATGTGGTGTGGAGTGGGAGAAAAATGGGAAGAAAAAATGTGTTTGAAAGTTATAAGGGATTAGGGGAAGAGGTATGGATGAAAATTAAAAGAAAGAGTGAAAGGTGAGGAGAGAAGTCGGGTGGTGGTGTAGGAGAGAATGAGCAAAATGGGGAGAAAAAATAAAGGAGAAAAGTTTTTTCTACAAAACGAGAGAATTTCCTTTTTTTTTTTTTTTTTTTTTACCTCAATCCTCCAATGTGGTCCTTCCCCATTGCCCCTTTACACTTGATGCTCCCATACTTGAGAATGTACTTATAAAAAATAACAAGCAATGTTACTAATGTAGCTAAAATATGGAGAATTCTTATAAATGAAAATTAAAGGATAAAACTCGGGTTGTCTCCCAAGAAGTGTTTCTTTAACATCATTAGCTAGAAGTTGGTGTGGATTTATGTTGATTCTCCGAGAACAATTTCTTCCACATCTCGATCTTTCTCTCTGTAATAGTGTTTGAGGCATTGTCCATTTACCTGGAAAATAGATCCATCTTTGCTCACGAGCTCCATCGAGCTATAGGGAAACACTTTATAGTGCTTCATGAAGCTTTTGAGCCCAATTATTGCTGTTGGTGCTTATTGTCTTCTCAATATCTGTTTAATCTCTCTGTTGGAGATCTCTGCTTGCCCATCTGATTAGGGATGATAACAAATGCTAGTTTGTGCATGGTATCATATTTAGCAAAAAGGGAATTAAAACGTTTATTAAAGAAATGCATACCTTCATAAGTTACTATTGCCATAGGTGTACCAAATCAAGTAGAGTATTTTTCTACAGAAACTTCAAAACTACCTTTACATCATTTATTGGTGTAGCAATGGTCTCAACCCATTTGGAGACTACCGCGAAAAGGATATATACATGCCCAATGGATGGTGGGAAAGGACCCATGAAGTCTAAACTCCACACATCAAATAATTCCACCACTAGCATATTAGTCAATGGAAGCTCGTGGCGCCGTGAAATATTTTCAGTGTGTTGACAACGGTCATATGTCTTCACGAAAGGGTGGTAGTCTTTGAAAAGAGTTGGCCAACAAAATCTTGACTGTAATACCTTAGAAGTAGTACGAGTAGGACTAAAAAGACCTCCATAAGATGATGAGTGACAATGCTCCATAATTGATTGTGTTTCCTCCATAGGGACACCTCCTGATTATCATATCCCCGCAACTCTTGAAGATTAGTGGATCATCCCATAAATATGATTTGTCATCATACAAGAATTTCTTCTTTTAATGAGAAGTCAAGTAGGTGGCATCTTTCCACAGGCCAAATAGTTAACAAAATTAGCATACTATGGGATTTTTTATAAAACTACTAAAAAAAGATCGTCGGGAAAAGTTTCTTGAATCTGACTATTATCTATTACTGTTTCATTTTCTAACCGCGAGAGATAATCAGCAACTACATTCTCACTACCTTTTTTATCCCAAATCTCTACATCGAACTCTTATAACAAGAAGATCCACCAAATTAAGCAAGGCTTGGCATCTTTCTTTTCAAACAAATATCGGATTGCAGCATGATCCATTTAAATACAAAGATTACTGCTAACATTTCCTTCTCTATTGTGTGTTGTAATTCAATTGGGCTCCATTCAAAGTTTTGCTAGCATAGTGAATTGTCCGGAATATCTTTTCAAATATTTGTCCTAGAACTACCCATAACGCGTAGTCACTGGCATCGCACATGACTTCAAATGGCTGACCCCAATCTGGAGTTGTGACTAATTTATCTTTTACTGTTTCAAATGCTTTGAGGCAATCTTCATCAAACACAAATGTAGTATCATTCTCCAAAAGATTGCATAGAGGTTTAGCTACCTTTGAGAAGTCTTTCATAAATCTCCTATAAAACCCAACGTGTCTCATGACACTCCGAATTTCTTTAACATTAGTAGGAGGTGGTAGCCTTGCTATTGTATCAATCTTAGCCATGTCAACTTCAAGTCCCTTTGCTAAAACATGGTGGCCTAGCACAATTCCTTCTTGTACCATGAAGTAGCATTTCTCTCAATTAAGAACTTGGTTCTTTTCTTCACAGCGTTGTAACACTAAAGAGAGATTATGAAGGCAATTATCAAAAGAAGTACCAAAAATAGAAAAACCATCCATAAATAGCTCTATGATCTTCTCTACCATGCTTGTGAAGATAGCCATCATGCATCTATGAAAAGTCATTGGTGCATTACATAATCCAAATAGCATCCGTCTATAGGCAAAAATCCCATAGAGATAGTTGAATGTCATCTTCTCTTTATCCTCTAGTGCTATTGCAATCTGATGGTAGCCGGAATAGGCATCAAGAAAACATTAGCAAGAGTAGCCTGCTGATCTATCTAACATTTTATTAATGAATGGAAGTCGAAAGTGATCTTTTCTAGTTGCTTTATTCAGCTTCTTGTAATCAATGTAGACCCTCCAACCAGACACTATTCTTGTAGGAATAAGCTCGTTGTTGTCGTTCTCCACTACTTTGGAACCACCAGTATGGACTAACCCATCCACAATCTAAAATATCAAATATAACCTTTGCTTTCAGTAGATTTAGTATCTCTACTTGTACCACTTCTTTCTTAGATGGGTTTAATCTCATTTGATGCTCAATCAATGGTTTTGTAAGAGTCTTCCATGATGATTTCATGCATTCAAATTGTTGAATTTATCCCCTTGATATAAGCTATAGACCAACCCAAAGTAACCTTGTGTTTTTTCAACACTTTCAATAGTTTTTCATCTTCATCCTTGGAGAGTGAGGAATAAATAATCACTGGAAATGTAGAATTTTTCCCTAAGAATGCATATCAAAGGTGATCTAGAAGTTGCTTCAATTCAGATTTACTGCTTTCATTACCCTTGTTGTAATCCGATCCCACTAACTGTTGAATCTCTTCACTTTGTGATGGATTATCTTTATAAGGCGATGATTCAAGGGCCAATATGTAATCAACTAAGTCCTTACTTCCTGTGTAATTCTCTATGGCATTAATGTCTTCCCGTGTTCCATTAATAATTATACATGCTTCAGGAGGTTCTGATAAATATATTTTCCTCATTTACTACAGATTAAATGAAGTCAATTCTATGGTAAGCTTTGGTGTCCTCTGAAAATTTCATTGCCTAGTAAATATTGAACATCACTTCTTCATTTACCCCCAGGGTCAACTGTTCTCCTTAAACTTCAATCAAAGCTCTGCCTGTTGCTAAGAATTTCCTACCCAAAATCAATGGATTTTCCTGATGTTTTTCCTTGTCCCATACCACGAAATCAACTGAGAAGATGAATTTATCAACATTTACTAAAGCGTCTTCAATAATTCCCCGTGGATATATAAGGGACCTATCAGCTAATTGCAAAGTAACCATCGTTGGTTTTACCTCTCCCAAGCCTAACTTCTTGAAAGCTGATAAGGGCATCAGATTGATGTTTGCGCCAAGATCACAAAGTGCTTTATCAAATGAGGAGCCTCCAACTGTGTAAGGAATAGTGAAGCTACCCATATCTCTTCTCTTTTGATGGAGTTTCTTTTGAAGAATAGCACTGCATTCTTTTCTCAACTTCACTGTCACGTATTCTTCTAACTTTCTCTTCTTTGACATCACCTCTTTCATGAATTTCACGTGATTTGGCATTTGTTCTAAGGCATTTGCAAATGGAATACTGATGTCAATTTTTTTTTAAAATATCCAAGAATTTGGTAAATGTGCATCAAACTTCCTCTTCTTCTGTTGGAATCTCTATGGAAAATGAAGTGTCAG
Organism: Osmanthus fragrans; assembly: GCA_019395295.1. Taxonomy (NCBI): domain Eukaryota; kingdom Viridiplantae; phylum Streptophyta; class Magnoliopsida; order Lamiales; family Oleaceae; genus Osmanthus; species Osmanthus fragrans. The sequence goes on along the minus strand of CM033348.1, from coordinate 10,163,621 downwards.
TTTTATGACCGGTGAATTATCAGAGAATGATATAGAATTAAGCTTGTAAGCCTTCTTCGTTTCATTAGCTTGATTTTCTTATTCTACTAATACCTATTTTCCTCCTAATTAGGTATGTAAGTTGGTGACTCTACAAGTATGTTCTCTCCAACTTCTTTGCCAATCCTCAAGATAATAGCTTTGCAATGCTCCATCGGATTCACTTCTATATCACTTGGAAACTTTCCCTGTTGTTGAGATTTCATCAATGTAGCTAGTTGACCAATTTGAACCTCAAGATTCTTTATTGTAGCCCCCATGTTGGTCACATGAGTCTCAATATTATCTAGACGTGATTCATCTTTGTTGAAACATGATCTTTTGTTTGAGATAAAAGTTCCCAGAATGTCTTCTAAGGATGGTTTCCATTCAAAATTTTGATTATTGAATCCAAGAGGCGGTTGGAGTACATTCATGTTGTTGCCATATGATAGATTCTCGTGATTTTTAAGGCCGAGGTGATAGTGATTGGAAGAGTAGTTTTCTCTATGATTGAAGTTCCTATTGTTGACATATTGAGCCTGCTCATTCGCTATTCCTGTCTCTTGATGTGCTGAAGAAATGGCCATAACTAAATATACCTTCTGTTGATTACTCTGTGTAGTAAGTATGGCTATCTGATTAGTGAGTGATGAAACCTCAGCTGCTAGTACGGTGATAGGATCCACTTCATGTAGACCTACTACTCTATTTACACTTGAGCTCTCACTCGGACATTGGTAGCTATTAGTAACTATCTGATCCAACAAGTAATATGCAACAACTGTTATTTTAGCTATTAGAGTCCCTCCTACAGCTGCATCCACTATGATTCTTGTTTGCCCATTTACCCCATTGTAAAAGATCTCAATTTGCATCCAACTTTGAAAGCCATGTTGAGGACATCTTCTAAGTCGATCTTTAAATCTCTCATCAACTTCATAAAATGGTTCGAAGTCAGATTGTCTGAATTGACCAATCTTGCTCTGACTTGGTAGGTAGAAAGTACTTTGTGAGGAATTTCTAAACTAAGTCATCCCAAGTAGCAATAGAACCATATGGTAGTGACTGGAACCAAGCCTTGGCTATATCCCTCAAGGAGAAAAAAAATAAGCAAAGTCTAATTGCATCATAAGTAATTCCATTCATCTTCACTATATCGCAAGTCTCTAAAAAAGAGTCCAGATGAGCATTTGGGTCTTCTGTCGGAGCTTTCCTAAACTGATTCTGTTGTACCATATGTATGAGCCCTGGCTTCAGTTCGAAATTATTTGCAGCAATAGCTGGGCATGCGATACCGAAATAGTTGTCATTTACAATAAGTCTAACATAGTCCCAAATAGCTTGTTATTGAATATTTTCATTAGCTGTTATTGCTTCATGTTCTGCCATTGCTTCACATTCGTTGCTATGTATACCCCTTAGAAAGCGGAATGTGCTTTCTGGTTCAGGATCAGCAGGTAATAGGTTCCTAGTTCTTCGCATACACAGCTGAAAATAGAAATAATGGAACTCTTAGAGATAGAAATAAAATAAATCAAATCTAAATTAAAATAAAAGGTAATTGATAATAATATCAGTAGAAGTCAAATAAAACAATCCCCGATAATAGCGCCAAAAACTTGTTACAAGTTTTCTACAACATAAAATTGCCACAAGTATACGGTGTCAAGTTTTGTAATATAATATGGGAAGTAGAGTGTCGAACCCACATAGATTGATATTTGATTCCTACGAATTGCAATAATTATTTTACCTTTTACTTTATCTAGAAAATCAAATTTTGAATTGATATTTTTATACTAATCAAACATGAATGTGATGACAGTTCAAGCAATTTAAAGCAAATTATAAAATATTTATCAACGTGAGAAAGCCTAGGGAAATATTTCACCACCCTATCAACAATGGTGTTCAACTTCTTTAGTTACTTCTAACAATTTTTCCTAATTTTATAGGTAAGAACCTTGGACTAATTCTATTTTCGAGTGCCGAATAGAACCTATCTCTATATTTTAATTCCAATATCTCTATTCCGAATCAAACATATAGAAATTATCAAGTACGTGATTCTTAAGTTGAATAAGCCTCAAAGATTTCATATTTTCTCTCGAAACCTACCAAATTTAGGTTGTGTTATTCTTGAATCACGCCTAGATCTCCCTATCTTGAGTGCCAAAATTTAGAACTCGAAAATATCTTGAATCACGCCATGATTTAGAGGTGCTAATTCAATGAGTGAATTGCACTTATCAAATACCATTGGGTGTAAATGATTATTTAAGAAAAAAATTAATCTTGATGTTTCAATTGATGTGTTTAAGGCTAGACTTGACAAAAAGACGGAGTTGACTTCTTTGATACTTATTCATCTATGACTAAAATTAATGCTAGCTATTAGGATGTTAATTACGATTGCTTCTTTATGTGATCTTACCATTCATCAAAAGGATGCCAAAAATTCATTTCCAATTGGAAACTAAGAAAAGGAAATTTACCTAGACCAACCTGAGGGATTTGTCATAGAAAGTTTTGATCATAAAGTATACATACTTTAAAAAAAAAAAAACTCTGCATGGCTTTAAACAAGCTCCTAAGCAATGACAAGAAAAATTTGATATAAATTTGACATCTAGTGGTTTTGCAATAAATGAAGCTATAAATGCATATGTAGCAAATTTGAAAAAAATTATGGTGTGATTATTTGCTTATATGTTGTGATATATTGATTATGAAAACTAGATTAGATGTGATTAATAAGACTAAATATTTCTGATAAAGCTATTTCGAAATGAAAGATTTGGATCTTATGGATGTTATTTTAGGAATTAAAAAAAGTAACATTTTGAATGAACTACCTTAACCCAATCTCATTATGTGGAGAAAATGTTTAACAAGTTTAATCAATATATCTGTGTTCATAATAAAACACCTTATGATCCAAGCTGTTATTTGAGAAAATGTTTGGGTCTTAGTGTTTCTACTTTAGAATATGCTAGAGTGATTAGTAGTCTTATATATCTCATGAATTGTACAAGACCTTTTATAGTGTATGCAGTTGGTAGACTCGGACGGTACACTAGTAATCCTAATAGTGAACATGAGGATACACTTTTTCGTGTGTTGAGGTATTTAAGATACACTCTAAATTGGGGAATACATTATATCAAATTTTATGATGTACTCAAAGGAAAATAGTGATAATATTTGGATTTTAGATACTAATGAAAGTAAATATATGAGTGGATACATGTTTACTTTAGTAGTTGATGTCGTAACTTTGTGGTCTAAACCACTTCCAACTATTTTTTTATATTGTGACGGTCAAAATTCATCCTACAATGATAAGTCTAAACATATTCATAAGAGTCACAATATAGTGCATTAGCTGCTTGAGGATGGGTTCATAGCTATTGATTATGTGAAGTCAAGTGATAATATTGACAATCCATTAACTAAAGGTTTAGCTAGAGAGCTAGTTCTAGAAAACATTGAATTGGATGAGCTAAAGCCTATTTTAGATCACCTATAATTGAAACTCAACCTTGCAACCAGAGACTCCACAAACAAGGTTCAATGAGATAACAAAAGCTATTGGAGTGGTCTATGGGGTACAAGATTGGATTTATTCCAAAATGTAGTAGTACCAACTTTATTGATTGGAGGACGAGCAAGTGCTTTTAACACTCTCTATAAATTTTTTTAGTGGGATATTATAGTACACTCTTTATAGAGTACTTATTTGAGTATGAAAGTGGCTGCTTCCTATGAGAACTGAGTTTATTTCTCTAAATCACCCAAAGAAACAAGGAAATTTCATGTCCAAAATGAATATAACTACAAGAACTCAATTATTGTCTTAGAAGTCATGTATGTGTTCTATAGTCTCAGCTTGCAATTATAATTATAGAGTTTAATACATAGTTCACTCTACATTCGACAAACTCAATATAATATACAAAGCCAAAGTTCAAGTCGAAAGACACTTAATTCCTTTGAGCACCCAAAGAAACTGGAAAATTTCATGGTCGAAATGAACACGACCGAGAGAACTCATTAATTGTCTTAAAAGTCATGTGTGTTTTCTATTGTTTTGGTTTGTGACTATAATTATAGAATTCAAGACATAGTTCACTTTATTGTTGACTGATAAGTGCATTTTACACTTATTTAGGCCACAAAACATGGCTAATTGTAAACGTATATGTTGAATTATGACTTAATTCAGTACAATTTGTGTTTGTAGGGCTATATTGATGGATGAAACGAAAAATATTCGAAAACAAGCGAAATGGACTAAAATGGAAGAAAACGAAAATTCAGGGACTCAATTGTAATTTTCTAAAAGTTGTCCCGAAGATCGAATCGAGCATGGAGATGGACTAAGTGCAAATTGGTGAAGTCATGGGATAATAGAAGAAGGAAAAAGAAGAAGTGAAGTCAAGATAGAAGAGAATGAAACTTGGGGACCAAAACGAAGAAATGTGGAAGTTATTTCTTCCAAGTGGTCGCCCAAGCTGCTCCAGAGAATTCAGTGGGGGAATTTGGCTAACCAAGTGGTCGCTTAGTTCATTTCTGATGCGAAAAATACAGTTTTCTTATTTGATTCAACCACCTATGGAAACGCGTCTTGAACCCCTTTTTAACCCTAAGTACGACCAGAAAAAGGGGCTACGTATTTATTCTACATATTTTGACATATTAGATAGCAAGAAGAAGGTGAAGAACAAGAAGATTACTTCAAAATTCAAGATTGACCTCTAAAATTGAAAGGGTGATGTCTTCTTCAATTGAATTTCTTTGTTTTCTTAGTTTTATCATGTTAGGCTAAATTTTATTGTGTTAAGTAAATGATGAACTATGTAATGTAATATTTCAATTTCTAATTTTATATTTTTGAAGTTAAAACGCGTTTTGAATTGATGAATGATTTATATACATTGACTTGAGTCCATAATTATTATGCATATGATTATGTGACTTGTGGTGGTTTATTTCATCCATTCGAAAGAGGAGGAATAGAGTAGATAAGGTATAAATTATCGTAGGGTCTAATAGGAGATAGAAATATACCACTATACTTTACGTAAATCTCTAAATGTTCATAAATATTCATACATTTTTGCATTTTTGCTCTAGTCATAGAGATATAGTCGGTGTCGTATATGAAAATAGGCTCAAGTTTAATCGAAAGAGAGTCTTGAATAAAATAGGAACATTGATTCATCATAATTCAAACGTGTTGTCAATTTGTAGAACTAGGGTTAAAATAGATCGTTGCATGAGGATTCGAAAACCTAGTACACCTTTTATTTGATTATTATAACACCTTGCATTTAGTTATATCATTGCAGGTAGTGGAATTTGCATTTACTTCGTTAATTCATTCACTTTTGCATAAATAGCTTACTTAGTTTAGTTGCAATTTAGTTACAAAAACTCAAATCACGTTTTTTGTTTCGGTTAAGATCGAATTAAGTACTGTCAAACTATTAAATCTCGGTGGGAACTATACTTGGACCTTTATTACTTGAAACGAACTATATACTTGTTGTATTATAAGTTGAACATATTTTCGCGTGTCAACATAATTGATAGAATATACAAATTCAAGTTTCAAGTCAAAAGACACAAACGTGTATGATTTCTTCTGTACTTCATAATACTATTTTTTTATTATTATTTTTTATTTTTTCTTCATGTGGGCATTATTAAATATATGTCAAATATACTATTTGAAAGAAACAACTAAATTGGATAAGATGATAGATTGTTAAAAAAATGTAAAATTTATATGGGAGGTCGGAAATTTGAATCACATACCACACGAATATTATAAAGTCTATGAATCACTGGGCTTCTTTAATTAACTAGTGAACGCACGTGCGATGCACGTGCAAGTGTATTTTTCTTTGTACATATTAGCGTTGGATTGTATATGTATATTACAATAAAATATTAGCGTTGGATTGCATTTGTATACTATAATAAATATATGGAAATGAAGTTGACATGTAAGTGAAGAAAAATTCTATGTTATAAAAAGAAAAAGAATACTATAACTACTTAAAATTGAAATGTTTGTAAATAGATGACAGGCGAAATAGGAAACTGCTGGTAAAAATAAAAAAATTACTTAATAAAACATAAAAAAAATATACTTGTGACAAATGAGTATTTTCTGTCAATCATTTACTTACTTGAGGAGTTAACATACGTATGAAGCATAGGGTTTGGACTTTAAAAGAAAATACAACTTCTCAATTTTAAATTCTCGGTGTAACATAGTAAGTACTTCATCAGTTGATCAAGATCATCTTCATTGCGCAATGTTTAGGTCTAGAATTTCACGGAGGACAGTGGAAGGGAAAAATGCAATCAGTGAAAACTAATTTCATCCCCGTCTCCTATATAAAAGCAAATGCCAATTACAAAAATATTTTGAACATGATGAAAAATGTAAAGAAAAGAATTAAATGGATGAATTTACAAATGTCTATTGCAGTTGTGTTTGTGCGTGCATTTACTCACTGTTGTATTCATGAGCTAAATGTAGCCTAAATAATCAATGAACAGAATTCATTATAATAATTAAAGACAGTGCCATCTTGTAGCTTTCCATCCAATTTAACTAACAGGTCTAAATAATAAGATATTATTAAACAGACATGTATTACAAGATAAAGGGAACAAAACTCACTAAGATGTAATAAGATGCTTACATTTTATAACGACTCCTTCATTTGGGTTTTCACATCTTTCCTCTTTTTTCAATGTCTTCTTAACAGCTTTCTAGTCATCTGTGACATTGGATTGGAAACTGTCTTCCACACTCCATAGTGATGTTCAATGTTGCATTTGGTGGGACAACTCCAGCACCATCAGAGGCTAGTTTACCTTTCTCGCCAAATTCATCTATAACACAAAAAGAATGTATAGACTTGAACCTCTGCTGAGTTATTTAATATCCAATTTAGAGTTTAACAAATTACAGAATTGGTTCTTTTAAACCTCTACTTGAGTCATGTGATTTCCAATTTAAAGTTTAACAAATTACAAATTTGGCTATTACAATGTGGCTTGATTGTGAGAGGAGCCTTTTCACCCTTCTTCATTGTCTCCATAGGCTTGCCGAGAGCAGAACAAAAGTGACCTGAATAAATGGTTATTTTTAGAAACAAAGAGATACAACAGAACTGTTATATGACCAAATAGATTCGTGTTTGCATTACGTGGGCAAACTTGAATTTATTTGGCTAAATTTTAGATCTCGCACAATTGTATGATACCTTTGATGCAATGCATACATAATCTCGAATAGCAACTCTTCCACCTAAAGTGACACGGTCTCCTATCCTGTAAGTAAGACAATGAAAAAGAAGTTGCAGATAGTGATGGCAAATCAAACTGTAACATGAGGTCAAATCACATACCTACAAAAGTTAAATGAAAATTTTGGGAAATAAAAATGAGTAACGTACGTCATTGAACCAGCAATTCCAACTTGTCCACAAAACATGCAGTTATTCGCAATCACAGCATTGTGAACTACAAAGTGAAGTATATCAAATGCCTTGAACCCATGAGTGAAAAATAAGCCAGCAAATGAAATCACACCTAAACTAATTATCTTTCTTAGAGTAATCCCCAATTATAGTATCTCACCAATTGTATGGCCCAAAATGATTAGCGACAGCGTATATTGCTATATTTTGAAAAAGTAAGAAGGTGATAATAGCATTACGAAAGAATTCAAAGTACTAAAAAATATTACCTTTCCCTGTCAATGCATGTTTTTGCACCTATTTTGACATGGTTTCCTATCCTTGCTATAATGTTCTGAAAATAGAAAATGGAAGGTTATACTGTAAACCCCTATAATGAATCATACATGTTACAATAAATTAGCCATCTATTTATAGAGCAACTAATCTAAAATCAAAAGAGATTCTACTAAATTATAACTTTATCAAAATATTAAAATTAATCTAATCATCTAAACATTCACATTTCAAATTAGACTCTATTTTAAAATCCATTCTAACTATATTTCTATCCTTGTCTTTATTCCCATCATATAAATTAGTTCCAGTTCCCTACAATAAAGGACTTTTAACAGAATGATAGCCTCACCATCTTGACCCATGCAAACGCCATTGTGAATGATATAAAAATCCCAATTATGCAATTTGTCAGTACAACATTATTCCTGTAGCAAATAAATCCCAAGGTTAGTATAGGAAAGTAGATAATTATCTATTGAAATATATAAAAAATAATGTAAATAAAATTACTATAACCAAAATATTGGAAGAAAATGTAAACCAAGACGATCATATTACTGCATAGTGGTTGTTATCTATAGACTGATGAAGCCCTATCCCACTGTTACTTCATTACTAACTTCTCAATGGAAAACAGGTTCTATGAGTCATAATTTAATCTACACGTTTCAGCTGAGATAACATTGTTGAAATTTGATGTCTATAAAATTAGGTTGTCTCCATAAGTAATTATCATCCAGCTATCACTCAAAATAATCTAGAGTCCAAGAATTAACTTTAAAAATCAAAATAAAAAACCAAAGCATTCAAATAAAATAAACATATAAAATCAATAAATTACACACGACCAGGCGAGATAATTCCAAAGAGTCGAATGCATTGAGCTTCCCTTTTCTTAATCACGACCAGGCGAGATAATTCCAAAGACTCGAATGCATTGAGCTTCCCTTTTCTTAGAAGGGTTCCAAACAAGTGCAGCAATGGTGGCGTTTGCCAGCCTGAACACGATACTCTGCAAACATCACATCATGTTAATTAAGCTTATTATTCTTTACGTTATTATAGGAAAAAAAAAACTTAGTACAAGGAGGTCAAGACGAGGTGCATCAAGATTTGGAACCACAGTTGCCAACTCCTGCAAATTAGAGCATTCACCAATTTATTGCACATGAGGAATAAAAATTTAAAAGAATAATCATACAACTCTAATTACCTTGGGAGTCATTTCAGAAATGCAAATTTAAAATCCGGCAAAGATGTCACTCCAGGCATGTATCTTCATTCGGAGTCCCATGATACTTCATTACAAATGGCAAAAAAAAAATAACATGAAATAAATATAAATAACAATTAAGAATTTCATACGAGATTGTTATATAATTATGATGGCTTAAATATGTATGGGGAATGGTATGGGGAATAGGATGTTGGGGCAATGAAGAGGTCGTTTAACTGTACCAGTTAAATTGACAATAGCCATTCGATAAAGCTTCCAGCCAAAGAGAAGAGTTGTTATTTTTCACTCAGAAGTAGATAGTAGTAACCACTACTTCCTCCAAGAAAGCATAGATAATTGATACTCTCGTTTAACAAAGGCTATTGTTTTACCTATAATTTTATGCTTCAAGAAAAATAAAAGAATTTCAACTTATAGACTTTCAGCAAAACTCAAAGATGATATAATATTTGAAAATTTAGTCAATTCCCAAGAAAATGTCTTGTACTTACGTGAATAGTAATTTGTGACATGTGTAAAACTTTCGTAAATATATAGCAACAAACTGCTTGTTACCATAAAGAAATACTTCTATATAAACTTTATAAACTTTTTTCTTCAACGGTGAGTTCTTTGAAATCACACAATAATTACCAATGTAATACAAATAATTTAGACCATAGTCAAGACGTAGAGAATTTTCGCAAAAATATAACATATACGCGATTTTTTTAAATGGGTAAAAGACAAGCTCGCACACAGACTCAAGTTATTTACCCAATTTGATATTATATTGAACTAAATACATTATTATTTGTCGAATTTAGTCTCCAGGAAATGCTACATAACAATGAGAAAATGGATAAATAAAATTAAGAAGAGAAAAGGGTAAACCAACATAATCACCTGGCCAAATGGTGGCAGAGGAAACTCCCAATCCTTCCCTCTTAGAACTGCACTTGTAAATCTACTAACCATTTTCTGTTTTCCATCAGAAACAAATCTCAGACTACAAGAGCATGAAGAGCCAGGATTGACGTACTAAATTTTCTGCATCTGGAAGGTTCCCTCTTTTGGCAAGATTGATAGCAAGCTCCAGATTGTTCAACTGATAAATAATCAGCAACGCTTAATATTTGTAGGCAAACAATGTTTCAAATGGATATACAATAAATGTAAAGACTGTATACATACTTCGTCGCTGATAAAAGACATAAAGTAAAAAGTAAAAAAACTAACACAAGAAAGAGCTTATGGCACTATCTATCAGTAAGAAAAAAAACTAAGAAATCTTTAGGGAAATACCTATAAAAACTGCACAACAAAAACATATCCAATTAAACAACTAATTTCTATACCACACCTACACGAAAGTATAAAAAATATAAATTTGTTAAGTATGTCAAACATACATCACAAAAATACTACCAACTTAAAGCAACGATAACTGGATGAAGCAGAGAACACATTTATTCTCTGTATTTCAACACAAACGTATTACCAGAATACCAACAGCAAGTTAATGTAAAAATTACCTAGCAAATGGATGAAGAGGAAGTTAAAACGACAAATAATCATAACAAAATATTGTAGAGTAAATTGATCATGCTAATAAAATCTGGGGTGTAACTTCAATTTAACATTTTTATAAAACTTCATTTTTAGTTAAAAAATGAAAAGTTAACATAGAATAAATATAAAATATTTGAATGAATAATATATACGAACCTGGATGGATGGAGAAAATATTCATTCTGACAAATATCCACAGCAATTTTCCTTCTATATATAGTCATTCTATCCGATTGAATTGTTTGTAGTGGATAATTTAGAATGAAGCATTCTATGTATTTTAGGATGAAAACTGCACAATTTGGCCTGAAACAGTCAACGTTAGACTAAATTAGTATACACAATTAAAAAAAAAAAATTATTGGTGGAGGAAATTAAATTTTATTGAAGAAATTAATTAAGTAGTATAATAACATGGAAGTAAATTCTTGCGCATTATTTGCAGAAAGTTGGTATGGTACAATGTCTATTTCGATTTCCTTCTTTTTATGTTTGTTGAAATCTTCTCTAACTAAAAAATCTGGTTGCTTCAATAGTTTCTGGAGTGCTATCCATGTTGGTCTTGCATAGGCGATGACTTCTTCCATTGTTTGAAGGTTGTTGCTACAATTATATATTTGTAATTTCCATTCACGCAAATCAACTAAGAAGAGATACCAAACAGCTCTTGGATAGGCGCATGGAATTAGTAGATAGTTGCAACTTGTCCATTGAAGACCAAAACGTGGCAAACGACCAAATATATAATCTTGTAAGAAAATTGGGTAGTGAAGTGTTTCGAGGTCTTTGGCTTTTGGTTTTTCCTGTAGATCTACTCCAGTGTTCACATATCTAAGACATTCATCTTCAAATCGAAAGTCCATAATAGCATATTCTTTAGAACAACGGGTGCAACCTTTAAGGATTCGCCGTCTCAAAAGACTTAACTCTAAATTAATAGCCTAACAAAATGATAGACAGGAATTAGATATGTTACTATTGTATGAAACTGATTATGATGATTCAATATAATGACTAAATATGACTTACTGTTATAGTCATCTCTTCATTTACATCCATTGTATCTTGTAACTGTGTGCTTTTATAGAGATTGCCATTTTTATCATCCCAATATCTACATAGAATATGGATTAGATTTAACATTAGATAAATTAAATGACAATTGTAATATTCAAGGATGAAACATTACCCAGATGGATTCATGACGATCCAATCTCTAATAATTTCGTACTTCTCCATACTATAGTCTTCTAAAGGATATCGATCAGATTGTTTCTTTTTTTCTTCATCTGTCTTTTGTGTTTTTGGCCCTTCAATTTGTTCTAATGCTTCAACATGTTTGTGAGATGTTGAGGGTTCTGCAAGGTGAGATGTTAGCTGGTTACTTTGGACTGGATAAACATTACCAAGATCTTGTCGCCTCTTTTCATTTTCTTTAGATAGCTGTCTTTGCTGGTATTGCATCTCCTGATAGTAAGCATGAATTCTTTTTTCATGTTCTTCAAATAACTGTCTTTGATAAGACATCTCCTCCCGTCTTCTTTTTTCATCTTCTTCAAAGAGTAGTCTTTGCTTTTCTAGATAGTCAGTTTGTTGTTTTTTTGATTCTTCAAACATGTTATTATACAAAGTAGACATATCTGATACTATATGTTGCCTATACATGTTGAACATTTCATCCATCTGCTGTCTAGTTACATAGTTGGAGCTTCCAGAAGAAGAAGTCGATTGAACTCCAATATCACTTGGAATATCTGACTGAGGTATTTCCCTTGGTGTATGCTCACTTGGAATATCCGTATCAGCTATTTCCTCTGGTAGGTGTGGTAGGTTATGTAATTGGCGATTAACTATGGCATCTAACAGGGTATGTTGGTTGTCAACTGGCAGTGAAAGACTTGTGTACCATGGTGTTTGTAATTCTTCTTCTGATGGTTGTAACACTGCAAGTATTTCTATCTGAAAAAAAAATTTCAAATATTTTTGTTCAAAAGGATAAACAAACATGATACATTTGTTAAATGTTTGATAAAAGAAGACATACCTCTTTGGTGGCTAAGAAGTGTCTAATATTATTCTCCGATAATTTTTTATTTAGTTTCCACTTATGCATTCTTGGAGTTTGTAAAGTTTTATATCGACGTCGTCCAAAATTTTCTCCAACTTCAGGAAATGCTTCGTAAATCCAGAACTTCAATATTAAGAAATACAAATATTAGATATTATATAAATACTATCCCTGAAATTATAAAAAATCAAAAAAATATACCTGAAATGCAAGTGGATATCCATGCAATGTATATTTACAATCAGTTTGTTGATTGTCTTGCATCTTCTGAACCCGTTGTTGCAATGAGTGTAACAAAACAAAATAAGCTTTTCGACCCCAAGGATATGCAAGAAAACCATCAATATTCTCAACCATGCTAAGACTTTTGTAATCAATAATCCTTCTTGTTGGTTTCAACACACACTCCACTAACATAACTAATCCTAGTTTAAATTTATCATATGGATGTTCGCAGAGGTGGAATACTTCAAAAAGCCTCCTCATACTAATCACTTTTGTACCTTCAAAATATTCATTTCTAAGCCTATCATTATTTAATTGAAGATTGACGTTGGATTCGTGACAAGGCAATCCAGTAATCAAACAAAATTCTCGCATACCAAATCGGGCAAACTGATTATTTAATTTTACCCACACCTCATTCTTCTTACCACAGTTTACAAACCTCATTATAAATTCGTGCACTAATTTTCCATTAAACTGTTGTTCATCTCCTCTGTAAATAAATCCATAAAGAAATCCATAGAAATTACTACTCAGTAAAGAGGCTTGGTATTCTGTAGTTAGTACTTCCAGCAAATCTTTAATGAATTGATGATGTGGATACTGCGTGATGGTAGCAGAACACCAGTGGTCTGGAGAGAGTATATATTCCAAAGCCATCTGCACAAATAATTACAACTATCATCCATCGAATTTAGCTATGAAATTAACTATTGGCAAGACATTCATTTACTTTGATTTTCTTCTAACATAAGAAGAAATCATAAGTTAGCTAAAGAAAGAAAATATCAATGCCAAGTCATACGAAATTACATGTGTGTTCCTTCGCTTAACCAAATTCAACTTGCTGAAACAAGTTTTGATATTGTAATGAAACACAGAGTTGAAGAAACAGATAATGTTGTGTAATTGGAGACACGGTATTCATGTCATGAGTAAGCACATACAACAAAGTGTTGAAAACCAAATCTAACAGTTGAAGCAACGTAGGCGAAGTTCTTGAAATTAAGTGTTGGCATCACCTATATGTAAAACTGTGTAAGAGAGAGAACAAATTTGGCCAGTTATTACTAAGAGTTAGTGGTAACTGTTAATCTAAATAATAAAATGTTCCATCTTCAACCGCTGCTGAAGGCAGAATCAGGATATACAATTCCCTTATGATATTAAAGACTAAATTTAAATAAAATTGGCCACTCAAAGACTTTGAAATTAGTAATTGCTATCATCTGTATGTGAAAATTGTTTTAAGTGTCGAACACAATGTCTGATTTGGCTAAGTTACCTCATCCTAGAACAAGCAAGCAAATGGAGGAGAAAAATAGTTAGAGCTATAGGCAATCATAATTTTGATCTCCAACTCAATTGAATTAAGTATTAGAAGGTGAATTTTCTGTTTTCCTTTTAATGCAATAAGCTTTAACATACTCTGAACATTTGTAATTAGAGACTAAATTTTTCAGTCATCTCAACTTGGTTCCAGATGAGTAAGAGTGAAAAGCTAAGAATTAGAACAAATTTTAATGTTGACTAACTGAATTGCATAGTTCTCTCTACTGAAGGATATCCAGTGGGCACACGCATTTCGCATCGAGAGGCACCGTGCGCACACGCATCTCACACGGTGCGAGATCCGCACGCACGGTGCCTCGCGAGAGGCACCGTGCACACACGAATCTCGCACTGTACGAGATCCGAACGGGCGGATCTCTCACCGTGCGAGATCCATGTGTGCGCATACGTATCTCGCACTGTGCGAGATCCACATGGGTAGATCTCGCACCGTGCGAGATCCGTGTGCACGGTGTCCCTCGAGGCACCGTGCGAGATCTGCACGAACGGTGCCTCTCGAGAGGCACCGTGGATCTCGCACGGTAAGAGATCTGCCCGTGCAGATCTCGCACCAGCCGAGATTTGTACGCACGGTGCCTCTCGAGAGGCACCGTGGATCTCGCACGGTGCTTCTCGAGAGGCACCGTGCGTGCAAATTCCCTCTCATCTCGCACCATGCTAGACGCACGATGCTTCTCCCACAGTACCTTGAATTTGTCTAGTTTGCACTGGTTTGCACAGTAGCTGCAAATTTGTTTGGAGGAGATAACTTTGTTTTAGAGAGAATGAAGAATAATGGTGTAATAACTAATAATATTTTTTTAATAAATAGTTTTTTTGTTATATTTTTGAATAGATAGAATTTATTTTTTAATAGAATTTTTAATTTAATATAAAAGAAGATAATCTTTAGAAAAGTTTTATTGTGCAAAAAATTCATTAGTTAAAATAAACTTATAGAAACTCATAAAAATTATTTATAAGTGAATTTAGAAAAGTTTTATTGTGCAAAAAATTTATTAGTTAAAATAAACTTATAAAAACTCATAAAATTCATTTATAAGTGAATAGTGAAGATAGCGTGAAAAACAAATGGAAGAAATAGAAAATTCAACAGGTTTGCTGAAGAACTGCCTATTTTATCTAAGCTTTAATTTTTCATATTAATTAATTTATGTTGGAGATATATGTAGGATGAGAAAATATTCATGAACATATTTGGCCTCAAATAAGTTCATTGGTAAATAATAAACAGACATATCAATGAGACTGAATTGTGAATTCATTTGTTGCATAGTAATATATATATATGTAACTAACAATGGATAAAAACCAAAAGAGAACGATATTGTAATATTTAAGTCCATAAGCTGGTGATGGATAACATATGAAATTTACAAACATTACAGCTTGTTCGTACATGTTTGTGCAATACCACAAAAAGACTACAAATTGTCATCTACTCCAACTTTCAAAAAACTACTACCATCACTTGCACAACAAAAAGGCTACAAATTGACATCTACCGCAGCCTTCAAATTACTACTATCACCAGTGGTTCTTTGATCCAAAATTATCCCATGTAATTAACCATTTCATTGGAGAAAAGATAATTTCAAACAAAAGAACAACGAAATGCCTACTGCATTTTTTTTATGGATGTCTGGTTATCTTCATTGTTGGTGCATTTGTCAAATTTTTTGTTGGCATGAGTTGGGTCAACAGACTTATGAAAAAGTGACCTCTTCACACGAGGAGACACACAAGGAGATGAGGTTGGAAGAAGCGATGTTGAATATGCATTTTTCATTTCAATTAGTGGACTTGAATTTTTTCTGTTGTCTGAGTCTTCAACAACGGTTTCACAAAAGTCTTCAATAGCTGGTTCTTTTCCAGTTAAGTTGAGCATGAAGACGATTGCATACTTATGGTCTGCTAAGTTTGACTGTTTCTGTACGGTAGCACTGAATTCAGTAGAATTTGGTACCAACAACATTGCCTTGACGTAGAATGCATGGTTTGTATCAATTTTTGCACGAATAATCTCGCTAAGATTTGGTGCACTTTCCTGGAGATGTTAGAGATGTGTTAGTAGTGATTAAAGTTAATTTTTCAGTGATTTCAAAAAAAAGATCATTGATGCTTACAGATGTTGTTTTGTCCATTAAAATTTCAGCACGACATTGCAGAATATTTTCAGCTGTTTCGCCCATAGCTGATGCACTAAGATATCCAGTTGAATCATGTAGTCGAACATCTACTCGTGCCCTAAAAGAATTATGGGATAACACCATTAGTATAATGAAGGAGTTGTAAATATTCTATTACTATGAAACAAATGTGCAAGGTGCATAAATTTTACAGTGACTTTTTTTTACCTTGGCACTGCAGTCGAACTTTGACATTTACAAAACCTGCAGTAGTATGTCTCACTGGCCTTAGTAGCATTTGAAACTCTATTGCAGTTATTACAGGATAGGTACCAGAAGGAGGTTTCTTTCATTTCGATATCTGCTGTTGCTTTTATCCAGAAATATTTTTGCTGTAAATGAAGGAAATGAAGCAATGCAGATTAAATAATTTAAAAGTGTTTGCAAATATATAATATAAACTAAATAAATGTATTGTAATAAATTTGTAGAAAAACTAATTCAAATGGAGCCTAAAATGATTTACCAGATTTAACAGAGTTTGGATATCTCTAATATCAGTGTACTTATCCTCAGACGGAAGCGATAACTTTGATGGTGTAAGTGCCAGATACGGTTTCATCAACGCGATGTCATTCAATTCCTCCAAGTTGTCAGCAATCCTTGTAGATTAGTTTTATTGGTTTAAATACAAAATTAGTTCATTGAAAATAAAAATTATGGAAGAATATTACAATGGAAGGCTAAATTTAAATAGTTGAAAACATCCATTGAAACCAGTTTAATTCTGAAAGAAATGAGTAAAAAAATACAACATGTCAGGGATTATGGAGTGAAAGTAGGCTAATTATGGAATGCTTAATTTGGAAATTTAAATACTTATAATCAGCAGTCTATATGTATTGAAAGATACAATCATAATCAGATGACCATATGTTATACAGTAAATGATAGTAAAAAAATTAAAAGTTTAGTATAAGGTGGCTTTTTTTCTAATAGATCATAGTAAACTGGAATGCTACAAGAGGTTTCAGAAAAGCGTACTAACATTCAATTAAATGTTAAAGTGCAATGCTCGATCAAGAAAGGGACATTTCAGGAGAGTTTTATTTATATACCGAAGTGATTTCAAGTGAAAACTATAATAGAAGATATAAACTGTAATAGAAGATAGGTATTACCATGACTTGAACTCTGTAACTTCATGAAATGGATAGTCAATGAAAAAGCAACTATTGATCTTTGTAGATAGAGACAGGCCTACATAGATCAAGGAAAGTATGAATGATTTTTTAGGTTTTTTACTGTAAGAACTAAGTTGTAAGAAAGAACAAAAAATTTCAGCAAACAAACCATTAAAAGATGAAATTTTCAAATGATTTCCCACAAGGACTGGTTTTTTAATTATATTGTTTGCAATAAGAACACATTCTCGCTCCACGAAAGCATCCCACATCGTTAGAACTATTGTTTCAAACCTAGCATACACTTAAAAAAATGAATGATATCATCATAGCATGAATAGGCTACATTTAAAGTATAACAAAATAAACATTAACCTTTTGTCCATAAGAACAATGTCTTGAACATATACTTGTCCGCCAGCTCGTGTATGTTTGAGCCTCTTGGGTCGTATGTCAATAGCAATTGCAAGTACAGCTAAAGTAGAATTATATGTTTTAGTATGAAACAGTGATGAAAAGAATAAGAAAATGGAAGTAAAAAAATGTCAAACAAACAATGACAAAGATGACTATACCTATGTCAGTATCCTTGTCCATATATTTTTCAAAGTCTTCAAATGGAGTGATGTGGAACGTTGAAAATAATAGTGCATCATTGTTTTCCTGTATTTCCTCAATCCTAGTTGTTCCAGAAATAGTCCATTGTATATCTCCAATATACGGTTTATAATCACTTTTTGGATGTCTTACATATGCATTTGAGATCAAGTATGTTTTTCCAAGAGTGAGTTCATTTTCAAAAGCTGAAATATTACTGTCCCAAATTGTGGCATGAACTTTATTTCCCTGTTGAAATTTGAAGTTTATTTGTGGTAAGTCAGTCGACTATTTAAAGAGTATTGATGATTACATGGCAAAAAATATCTCTGTAAATTAAATTGGCATAACAAGAAAGCAAATAAAGTTTATGTTAACTAAGTTATACCTTTTCATCCATAAGTATGAAGTTCTGGTGTTTTGAAGGGCTATGTTGAGCTGTCCTTGCTGGTCCTTTTTCAGCAACGAATATTTTTGCTGTCCAATTTCTTTGACCAGGAGAGATATCTGTTATCAAACTGTATTCTTTTGCCATTGATCGTGTGTGATAGCAACTGCAAAAAAAGAAGACAGAGATAATAAATGTAAATACAATTGTGTTTTGATATTGAAAAAACATAGAGAAATCTGAAATAAATGGCAATAAATGGCTACAGAAAGATAACCTGAAATAAATACAACTGGGAAGATGTTGAAGAAACTGGCAGAAAATGAAGTTTTTGATGTCTTAGTATTTTGTTTTTTGATTTGAAGAGATGTAGTGCTCGATATATATAAGCAGGAAGATGATGAGAAAATAAGGAGTATGTGTTACCGTGTTCTTTTTTTTTCATTAAAATTAGCACCATACTCTGATTGAAATAAACAGTGACAACCACATCAGATAAGAATGGGCAATGGCTGAACCACAGACTTACTTTATGTCTTTTAAATCTAGCACCATACTCTGATTGAAATAAACAGTGGTAAATGATGACAACCACATCAGATAACAATGGGCAATGGCAATGGTAATGGTAATGGTAAGGTGAACCACAGAGTTACTTTATGTCTTTCAAATCTGACATAAGTGGTAAAGGTGAGGTGTACTGACAAAAAGTAATGCTGCAAGTAAAATGTAGCTAATAAACTTTGTTTTTATTTTATTTATATTTATATTTATTTTATTATAATACGTAACAAAAAAAAATCTAAACAGCATACAATAACATATATATAATAATACTTTTTTTTTTATTGGCACGTGTTATTTTAAAAACAAAAATAAAGCCAGGGAGCCAAGAAAATTCAAATACTTTTTTGGCTTTAGAAATTTCGCACTGTGCGAAATCTGCAGGGTGCAGATCTCGCACAGTGCGAGATCTGCACGTTGCCTCTCGAGAGTTACCGTGCACTCTGCACGGTGCCTCTCGAGAGGCACCGTGTGAGATTGCACGGTGCCTCTCGTGAGGCACCGTGCAAGCACCATGCGATTTCTGCACGGTGCTTGCACGGTGCCTCTCAAGAGGCACCGTGCGAGATTGAACGATGCCTCATGCACGGTGCTTGTATGGTGCCTCTTGACCACAAATACCTAGCGAAGAAGTCTAGTTAAATTTTTTAAAATGCAACTCGCAACTGGAAAAAAATTCAATTATCAATCTTGTTTAAATAAAAAAAAGGCAACTACACAAATTTGCAAATCTACAAAAATATCATATATAACCACGCACAAAGCAATTAATAAATGTAAAAAATAACAAAATAAAGAAGTATTCATCTTTTACCAGTTATCCACTTATCCTACACCCCCTCTTAACATTTAATAAAATTATGAAGAAGCAAAATAAAGCTTTTTTTACTGTCAATAAAAAAAAAGAAACAATATGATGAAGAAAGTGACTTATGTGAAGGATTCGATTTTACAAATTTGGAACTATGATTGAACTGCTTCTTGAAGAAACTTGAAAACTGATTTTAACAACGAGATTTATTTGGTGCTGTAACCTGAACATCAGAGAAAAAATAGAAGACAGATGCCAGCAACCATACATATACCTATATAAACTGCCTTTCCTTCAAGGCCGTTAAAATCAGCTGGTATTTGAACTTTTATTGCTAGTTGAATCCTAGATATTCCATTACATCTTAGACAGAAGATGCAAAGTATAAATGAACTAAAAACACTTAGTTTGAGACACCACTTACCCCGGTTGTGTGTTACCAATACCTGGCATTCCACCTAATTAAATCAGAAATATACACACCTTGAGAATAAACAAAAAAAAAATTTTGAATCCAGTATGAAGCCACATTCATTGTTTTTTGAATGGTAAGTATCTGAATCCAGTGTCAAGCCACATTCATTCTTTCTTATAGCATTCTAGCACAAGCATTGAAAGGTAAAATGGAAAAGAGAAATAGTATTAAACATGAATGAAAAATACATTTTTCTCCTCACATGAAACAGTGATACGTGAGAGGAAATTCATTAATGAATAGGAAATGATAATCCTAACATAAGTGCAACATGAGAGTTAAAAAACATATGGAGCTCATATTTGTTCAACAGTAAAAGGAGTATACCTGACAGATAGACTTCCTTTACAAGCTTAATAGCATTTTATTGTCCAATATGTTTGGCAGTTGGAGATATTGCCATTATACTGTAGTTGGACTGAAGTACAATTACAAAACACATGCAATATTAAATTCAACATAGATAAATTGTTTAACTACCACACTTATATTAATGATGACATAAACATTAGCTTCTTTGTATAAAGTATTAAATAAATTGATTAGTTTTCGATACAATTGGTGTGTAATGTATTTGTACACCCCTGAATAATAAGTCGAATATTTAAACAGTCGAATGAAGTTTATCATATCATCCAACATAAACATGCAGTATGGTACATTAATGAATAGGAAAACATATTAATAGTGCTTCACATGCTGACTCTAGGAAATTCAGGATTCGTTGATAGTGATTGAATGAGTGCATCTGTGTCAAAGATGTGTCAAAGAGATAACATTAATTTCTTTTATTCAAGGAATAAGGATAACATAAAAATTTAAAATAAAAATTCTTCAGAATACTTGTCTTCCAATCTTATAAGTTTTTGTTATATTAATAATGGATTATTTGAAAATTAATTCACCATTGAAATAGCAGGTAAATGAACCAGACATAGTGAAGCTGTTCCAAGCTGTTCACATCATATATCAACTATCACTTGTTAATGCATGGGAATACATCACAAGAGAATGAGGGTAAGCTTTGTAATTTAGATTACTTTTAACATCATAACATGCTTAAAGAAGATCCAGTATAACTTGATTAGCAAGTCAATATAATTTATTAGTTAGCAACAATCTAATTCTTACCAAGGGGAAAAAGTTCTTGTGAAGTCACAGTAACTACAAAATTGTTCAATTGAAATAAAGAAGTTGTAACAGAATTCTTCAACTGTGAAGTATGAAGAAAAATATAAGATAAATAAAAAATTGAAGGAAAAAAATTAAGCCTTTTGCTGAAGTGTG
Organism: Osmanthus fragrans; assembly: GCA_019395295.1. Classification (NCBI taxonomy): domain Eukaryota; kingdom Viridiplantae; phylum Streptophyta; class Magnoliopsida; order Lamiales; family Oleaceae; genus Osmanthus; species Osmanthus fragrans. The sequence goes on along the minus strand of CM033348.1, from coordinate 10,141,950 downwards.
CAAACAAATAAAAAAAATATTTGAGTGAGATTTTGCCCTGTTTTTGTTTTTGTGGTAAAACAAGCATTTAGCACCACACACATACGCACACTTCAGAAAAAAAAAAAATAAGAAAACAAATTAATCCAATCAGACAGAAGTATTTATGGAGAAATAAAACTTTAGAAACAGTTACAATATGTATATCTATCAAGAACCAACAAAGTAGAATTCTATATAGAATTTATCAAAGAGTCCCAAAAATCTAAAACATTGATGAATGAATTGGTGACTCTATATGAATATCTACAATTTTAGAATGGAGAAATACGGTGTTAATAGTAATTCTGGATGAAAATACTCTAATGACAAAGATAAAAAAACTGGGAAGAGGGTATAATAAGAAAGTAATTACCTTTTATAACATTCTTTTGATAAGTTCCAATTTTCACTCCAACTTAAGCATCTCTGGAAACGTGAATAGCTTTGCTCTCGAGTGAAAGAAGATCAGCCATCTCCTTGATTGGAATTAGCATTTTTTTTACTGGGATACATATTACCCATTAAGTTGACAGTGTGAAGCAAAATAAATGGAGATAATTCATCACATTTTTTTAAATCACTTATTAACCTTAATCTTCTACATATTACTACATTAGCATTCAAAGAATCTAGGCATCCATTGACGAATAATTTAAGCTTTTGATTTCTATTTCCAAATCTTATATTAAAGAAATGATGTGTCCATCTTGAACTAAAGGAGCACAAACAAACTACTGAAAAGCAACATCCCCATAGTTTTGACTGGATAACTAAAGCTGAATACAGTTAAATATCCAAATCTATACCGAATGGATACAAGTAAAAAATACAGTCTGGAGGAGAATAAGTATTGTATAGAATATTTTAATTATGTTTTTGCATAAAAAAAGGGAAGTACATGGGTATCATAATCAGTATGCAATTGAATTTACAATCAATGAGCAGTCATCTGTAACTAACCTGTAGGAGCTAACCAAACTGAGTTGGGCAGAGGCTTCTCATTCAAAGCCAAATTTCACCACATCTTGCCAATATATGTCCACACCACCCCAAATTCGCAAAACGCAATTGGAATATAATAAATTACAGTTGTTAAAAACAAGCCAAACATTTAAGTTTATGTTTTTAACAAAGTTATTTATAGACGAAAACAGGCTTCTAAACTTAGGGAAGGAAAACAGACACAAAATACACTTAAATTTTGCGACCTTATTTTATCTCTAACATCCTTTAGAAATTTTTTTCTTGACAACAGTATTAAACATTTCAAAAATGCATATGAAATTAAATTTACCAAGTCCAAATTATATACACAAATATTTTATTCAAAATGGTATTCTCTTCATCTATTATTTCACATTATCAACAGTGCCTAAAATTGGTTGAATTCATTTGCACAAAATGATACTATCCTAAGACTACTTATGAACATGGCAAATTTAAATTGTTAATTGACTTAGAATTGACCGAATTAGTTACATGGAATTAATGATATTCTAAGAATGCTTATGAATACAGGAAAAGATTAAAAATTATTAGTATTGACAAGTATGCAATAAATCAAATCAATTTGTATTGACAAGCATTCATGATGGCTAAGAAAAGCATATAATAAATACAGTTGGCTGAAAAAAAAGATTTTTTTAGACAAAGAAAATAGACAGTAATAAATTTAATTATAAATATATGCTATAAAGGATGGAAAGAGTATCTAGGTTGGTCAGAGAAGGAAATAACTGGCATCAAGACAACAGTAATAACAATGATAGAAATTTGCATGTAATTAAAACAATCAACGTGCCCTACTATTGATTAAATAATAAAGAAAAATAACATAAGTTTCATTCACAAAATAAAAACATTACGATAAATTGACTAATTGAAGGATTTCACTGTAAACAACATTCTTTGTACATTTGTTATGTAATAACGAATGTATATTTGTTGGTTTAACCAGGATTTTGATACTATCACTTGTTTTCGCTCTTGATAATGCAACGTATAACTGACCATGTGAAAATACTGGTTCAGGAAGATAAAGTCCAACAAAATCTAAAGTTTGACCTTGAGCTTTGTTAATAGTCATTGCAAAGCATGGATGTATTGGAAATTGAGTTCGTTTGAATGGGACTGAACCTCTTTCACTTTCTAATGGAATGAATGGAATTCTAGGTAAAAAAACATGTTTTCCACGATATTCTCCAACAGCAATTTCAGCATCAATAACATTTTTTTCAAATTTTCTACAAATTAATCTTGTACCATTGCATAGACCTTCTGAAAGATTTATATTTCGAAGTAATATAATAGGACAATTTTCTTTCAATATAAGTTCATGTGGTGGTATACCATTTGGAGCTAATGTGTTTAAAAAAATCTTCTTGAATACCCTGTTCAGTTTTATCAATTGTTTCATCAAAACTGTAATATGTAAAGTTTGTACCAGGAATTTGTTTTAGTAACATATTGTTAATTTCATCAACTGATTCATTTTTTGGAGTTAAGATAACTCTATTAATCATGGTATCTAAAGTGGCACTATATGTTTGTAAATTTGGGAATACAATGTCAATTAATGATTTCAAGGAAAGTAATTCATCATTGTAAGTTAATGTTAAATTAGATGGAAGCTCAATCATACCACAAAAATGCGCATCTTCAAGTCCATTACCTATGGAAAGTAAATATTTACAATACATTGGATCTAACTGGGCTCTCATATTTTGAATCAAATGTAAATGAATAAATGAAGGCCATAGATAAGAGAACACTAAACTTGCTTGCATTATATCTGTCTTATTTCCATTGGGGACAACTGGTAATATTTGACGAAAATCTCCACCTAGAACTATTACCTTTCCACCAAAAGGTGTATCACATTCATGAATATCTTTAAGCATTCTATCCAAAGCTTCTATAGCATAACGATGTGTCATAGGAGCTTCATCCCATATAATCAATTTTGTCATTCGTAAAAAATTCCCTAAAGCTGATTGTTTACTAACAGAACAACTTATACTTGTATTTAATTCTAATGGGATTTTAAAACGTGAATGTGCAGTGCGACCACCTGGTAATAATGATGCTGCTACACCTGAAGAAGCCGTAGCCAATGCAATTAAATTTCTTGATCTAACATCTCTTAATAATGCTTTGTACAAGAATGTTTTTCATGTTCCTCCTGGGCCATCCAAAAAAAACAACCCTATTCCATTAGTGAAAACTCTGTGTAAAATTGTATCATATGCATCTTGCTGTTCTTTGTTTAATACAACTGACGAAGAAGTTTCAATGTCAACGAAACTATCCCTCATTTCTTCAGCAATCATATTTACTAACCTTTCATTTTCATCTATGTTTATTTCAAATGGAACTAATTTATATTCATTTATGTTTTTTCCAATTGGTTCAAGAACACTATTGATACATTGTAATGCTTTTAATTCAGCATTTTCACAAGAAATGCCTTTTTGAACATAATCTTCAAACATGTATGTTTTAAATTTAGACCAAAGAGTTGATGGATTTTTTGGGGCACATAAAGTTAATATAGTGGAAAACAATCTCCGTAAAGAACTTGGCATTTGATAAACTATTGCTTCAGCTAAACAAAGCTCACAATTATTATCTGCATTCAACAAGCCATGTAAAAGAGCTGATTCTCGAAAAGATGATACGTTAACATCATTAACTGTTTTTAAGCTTTCAAAGGACGTTGAACCTCTAATATGATTTAGTAAAAGTCGTAAGTAATATCTTTCACCTTCACATGGATTCGCAGTAATGATTCGACCAATTACATCTCTGCTTTTCCTTGGACTCCAAATTTTAGATTGAGCATCCCAAATAAAATGAATAGGAAAATCTCTATACAATAATGTTTTAGCTTTTTCATTTGTAGAATTCATACGAAAATATTCAGTTAACATTGTACGTTGTGTATAATCTCTAGAAACAATTTTAGTTACATCATCAAAATTGTTAAACGTAACGAATTGACCATTTTCGAGGTGTAATTGTTGAGGAATAACAGATGGAGAATTCTCGGATAAAATAAATCCGTAAATTCTCCAAGTTGCTTCTGGTGGAGATATTCACCTAGCTGTTTGATATTGTGAGATTTCATCAATATCATTATCAACTTCATTACTTTGCAAAGAAAAACTTATTCGATCATGACCTTTGTAAACGTATTTGTATAAATATTTAACAACTTTTATGGTGGAACAAATTTCTACATTAATATGACAATCATACTTAGCTATCAAATAAGGATTATAAGGCACTACCCATCTATTATCTAAATACTGTCCTCTAACCTTAACTTGTTCACAGTTATCACGTCGTCTATATAAAGGGTAAGAATTATTGCCTAAAGTGGTAATTGTTGAATATTCTTTAGGGTATTTATTTTTACACAAGTGGTTCTTTTCCATACAAACATTTTTTGGATTTAAAATTCCACACGGACCATGCATCATATGTTTGATAACACGAGAACGTAAATAAGGGTAATTATTTTGGCTAGGAATTTCGCATGAAACAATACTATCAATCACATTGGTAGAAGTAATTTTTGATCCGTGTTTTAAAATTAACAAGAAATGAGCATGTGGAAGACCTCTTTTTTGAAATTCAATCACATATATGTAAGCTGCAATAGGACCAAATATTTTTTCTTTAAATAAGTCATGCTTCAAAGTTTCTAATTTAGATCTAAATACACGGGATATTAAATCAGGTCTATTTTGTACTTCATCATTGTGTTGTAATTCTTGCTTTATTTCAGGCCAATTAGGATTACAAGTTATTGTCAAAAAAATATCAGGTTTTCCAAATCTTTGAACTAAAGCCATTGCATACATATATCTTTTTTTCTTATCTCTAGGACCACCAGTGAAGGATGATGGTAAAACAATTTTCTTACCAATTTTATGCCCTCTAGTTTCCCCTGTTCTAATAGTATCAACAATCCCTTGGTATAATTCAGCACGTATATGTTTTTGGTTACTTCTAAAGTAATCTAATCTAGACGTTTCAATTTTCGCATACATGTCAACTACGTATTGTTGAAAAAGTCTACCAGTATGAAGCAAGATTGAGCTACCCAAAGTCCTAATTTGTAATTTATAACAATAGTACTCTCGGCAAGAAACTTGCGATTTTTTCTTCGGTTTTCTATGTCCTAAAAGAAAGAAAGCAGACAATATTTTAAATGGCATAGCAAATTAACTGTAAATTACATTATTACAAATGGATAAAAGAGAAGAAAAAGTTTGTATTGACATACCTGCATTCTCTTTCTCAATTAGTTCCTCTGCACAGTTGATATTTCTAATATCAATTACATCTTCAGCTTCAAGAGAACAAGAATGGTGTGTTTTAGTAATTCTTTTAATACCCTCGTGCCATCCAGGTTCACCATAAGGAAACAATAAAGGGTATTGAAGAGGATCATAACAACCAAAGTAATAATGTACTCTATAAGATGATCCAAAATGACCAAAAATTGTTATGTGGCGAACTCTAATTTCTGCAGTGGGGTCCTCATCAACCCAAACTGCAGCTATTTACGATGTTGTTGGAAGATTGTACACCCTTTGATCGAGTTCAGAATTACATCTTATTTGTATTTTATACGTGTCTAAAGCTCCAATACTATCTAGAGAGCGGAAAAATTTTGAGTAAGGATTGATCTTCAAAATATCTATCAATTTTTGTAACATTAATTCTGAAAAACGATTAGAATTATTCATACGATTTTGAATTTCATTTCCAGTATCATAAAAATATAATTGTAAATAACTTGGTTTGCCATCATGTGGTAACAACGGGTTTATGTAGTGATACATTTGACCTTGAACTCTAAAAGTATAAATTCCTTTATTCATCCTACATAAATCAGTGTCATATTTTACACCGAAGGATGTGAAAGCAAAATGGTTATTGTAACTTCGACAAATAGTCCTAAATTGTAAAGCTTGAGGCGATGATGATGTGAACAAATCATACAAATCAGATGGTACTGTATCTAGGCATAATTTAATTTTCCCATCAGAACAACAAAAAGTTTTAGATTCCTTGTAGAATTTCTTTGCATTACAGTAACCACAAATCGTAGGCGATGGTAAAATGTAAGGTTCAATTGGAATTGCAGGTAACCTTAACGTTGAAATACATTTACTCTGTTCTTCAAGTTGAATTTCGTTGTTAAATATACATGTAGTGTTAGTACAAGATTCAGGATCTACAACCATTGAGGAAGAAACAAGTGTTTCACTACCAACATTGTCACCAAAGTGTGAATCTACAATACATAGATTTTAATTAGCTTCATTTACAAGCACACATACAAAAACACACTATAAAGATCAATGTGTATTTTAAAAAAACGTAGCTTCCAAGAAGACACAATTTGGGAATAATAAAGTTCATTTAAAAGGTAGAAATGAGATGAATGATTGAAGCTAATATTCTCATGATGGATACCTTATTTTTTTTTTTTTAAAAAATGGAAATGCATGGAGTGCTAAAAATTATTCATTATTACATATTTTTAAGTGGCCACATTCATAAAAATGAAAACTAAAAATTGAAATAACACATTTTTTATGAAAATATCTAATACATCATACTATATAGTGAAAAAATAAATTCTACATTGAATTTAAATAATATGTACAATAACTCTAATTCTATAAACTAATAAAAATAACTTTTTCCAGCATAGAACAAATTTTAGAAAACTAAGAATTTGAATACAATATAAATACTTTAAGCCATAGAAATAATGAAAACAAATTAGATATATGAGATTTTTTTTGTTTTAATAACAGAGTTTTATTTTTTTTTTGGGCAAAAAAAAAATATTACAAATTTGTAGACCAATAGAATCTATCTGCAAAAAATAAAGAGTAATTAACCTTGTAATTGTGATGCACGTGAAGGACGACCAATACGTCTTTCCTTGTTTCCTTTGAATTCTTTTCTCTTTGCATATAATTCTCGTCTTCTCTTATTTTGTATTTCTTTTTTGTTTGGCAAAAAAACTTTCTCAGTTCCACCACCATCGCAGTCATTACCAGAATTAGACATTATCTACAAATATAATAATAAGAAAAATGACAAATGTTTTGAAACGTCCAAAGTAAAAATTCACTATTTTTATGAAAGAGAATCAAAAAAGAGCATTAAAGCTCTCCTATATTGACTAATGTAAAATAAAATCATTACAAGCAAAACCCAAACTTTGCCCACTATGCATGAGTATGTAATTAATCATTATCTTGATGCAAAATTAAAAAAGCAATCTGAACTCTTCCATTAAGAATTCAAACCCTTGGATAACTCTAAGGAACAAATCAGAGTTCACCAAAGCAATAACACGTAGTGCTCGCACGGTGCCTCTGGAGAGGCACCGTGCACTCTCGCATGGTGCTGGCACAGTGCCTCACGAGATTGCACCGTGCGAGATTGCACGGTGCTCACACACCAGCAACGTAGTTTATTTATGTAAATAAATACCCAAAATTCTTTATTTATACACTAATACATTAAAACAATTTACCTAAGCCAGGGCATGATTCCAAACAGCATTGACATAGCCTTTTCCTTTATTCCCATCCAACAACCCAATTTCCTCCATTTCTATTAGATGCAAAACGTAGCCACAAATGCAAACTCCTGTCTCTCTCTACACGCACATGTCTCAGATATGGTAGAAACAATTTTTTTTTGGGAAATTAAAGCAGCATGATTACAGTAGAAAATCAAATAGAAAAAAGGGAAGAAGAAATGATGGGTGGTTGTGTGGTGTACAAGAAAAATAGAAAAAAAGGGAAGAAGAAATGATGGGTGGAACGAAATAGAAAAGAGGGAAGAAGGATGGGTGGTTGTGTAGTGGAAATGGAGGAGAAAGAGGCATGGCTAGTAGAGTTGAAAAACGGTAAAAGAAGACAGATGGAGTGGTTTGTACAGTGACTGCCTCTTTTATTGGTTTGGTTGACTGCCGCTTTTATTATTCATTTGGTTTGGTAGGTTTGGTAGTTTCTACAGTACAATCTTTACTCACTCTTTTTATATGTGAGGGAAAATAACACGTAGTGCGAGAGTGCACGGTGCTCGTACAGTGCCTCTCGAGAGGCACCGTGCACTCTCGCACGGCGCTGGCACAGTGCCTCTCGAGAGGCACCGTGCACTTTCGCACAGTGCCTCACGAGATTGCACAGAGCAATCTCGCACGGTGCGAGATCTGCACCGTGCAATCTCGCACCGTGCGAGATTGCACAGTGCTCGCACACCAGCAACGTAGTTTATTTATGTAAATAAATACCCAAAATTCTTTATTTATACACTAATATATTAAAACAATTTACTTAAGCCACGGCATGATTCCAAACAGCATTGACATAGCCTTTCCCTTTATTCCCATCCAACAACCCAATTTCCTCCATTTCTATTAGATGCAAAAACGTAGCCACAAATGCAAACTCCTGTCTCTCTCTACACGCACATGTCTCAGATATGGTAGAAACAATTTTTTTTTTGGGAAATTAAAGCAGCATGATTACAGTAGAAAACCAAATAGAAAAAATGGAAGAAGAAAGGATGGGTGGTTGTGTGGTGTACAAGAAAAATAGAAAAAATGGAAGAAGAAATGATGGGTGGAACGAAATAGAAAAGAGGGAAGAAGGATGGATGGTTGTGTGGTGGAAATGGAGGAGAAAGAGGCATGGCTAGTAGAGTTGAAAAACGGTAAAAGAAGACAGATGGAGTGGTTTGTACAGTAACTGCCTCTTTTATTGGTTTGGTTGACTGCCGCTTTTATTATTCATTTGGTTTGGTAGGTTTGGTAGTTTCTACAGTACAATCTTTACTCACTCTTTTTATATGTGAGGGAAACATATTTTTTAATTCTTTTTGGAATTTTTTTTTTTTTTTTTTTTTTTTTGTCAAACTAGTTAGTACAAACTAGCCAGTAAAAAATAACAGTAGAGGCAGTTATTTGATGATTATTTAAATCATAAAACATCTCACAAAAATCATAGTTTATTTTATTTATATTAAGGATTGGAAGTTCTGATTCTTGGACTATATAAATCCCTCTTTGTCATGGAAAAAATTGTATTGAAAATCAATCTTAAACTTCTGTGATTTCTAAATAAAGAAAAACTCATTTATATTATTAATTTTGTTTTTGAGATATTGTTCTGAAGTAATATTGAGAGTTCTCGAAGTCGCGTGTAATTGCTACACAAGTAATTGGATCGTTGTATTCCGAGAGTGATTATCCAAGGAGATCATAGTAATTATCGACGGGCAATTTCATTTTAGGACATTGTGTTGTCACGAAAGTTTTCTCTGCATTTTGTTGTTCTCCAATAGTATCAGCAACTAATTTTTATTCAACACCTAGAACTTATATATAATTTTATCAGTTAATATATATGTATAAGGTGCACGGTGAAAGTGCAATGACTGAGGCAGGTAAAAGGGTTGTTAGGAAAATACAGCTAAATAGTCCTTTCCCTTCATTCAACTCGTGAGAAGCAGTTACAAGCATTTTGGTACATGAGAATGGTACTCTGCCACCTTTTATACCAGAAGTATCTACTCTGATCAGACCTTTCCATTACCTTTTTCCCTATAAATAGAGAACACCAGGGGTACTCCTATTACTTGTCCTCAATAAATCTCTCTCTCCCACTACAAAATATTTCAGTTTTAACTAGGGAAACTTTGATCCTTCGGTGACCCTTTTTCGACGAAAGATTCCTAAAATAACTTTTTAAGAAAAATAGTTGAGTCATTAAAAAGTGAAATTTCTTGTAGTGAATAGATTTCACACGCGCAGAGAAAAAGACTAATTCATTCCTGCAAAAGTAGTGCAAATTTTCGGGATTGGAGTCGGCAAAATTAAGGGTAGGGAGTAAAAGTGCGGAGAAGGGGCATCGGTGATTACGCTGACAGAAGATAGAGAGCACAGATGATGAAATGCATGCAGTTTGTATCTCACTCCTTTGTGCTCTCTATCTTTCTGTCATCACCTTCCGCCTTCACCTCCTTCCTTATAAACCCTTCTTTTCTTTTTGCTCATTTTTTACTTCTCCAAACATAAATTTTTCATGAGAATTTCAGGACCAACTTTTTTTTTTACTGCATGCACTGAGTGTGGTTTGCAGAAGTAAAAGATCAGTTTGCGTTTTTTGTTGGATTGAGATATTGATGTAAAAGCCACTTATTCTTAGTTAAAATATATAAGAAAAATGGATAAGTTGTTAATTTCTAAAAATAAGTTCTTAAGAATATATATCAGTTCAATCTCGAACGAGACTTTCCTTTGCTATTATTTCCAATTGAATATCATAGTCTTGGATGTTTAATGTTCATCTTTTTCTAAAATTGAGGTTTATCCTACTCTAATTGGATCATTTGATAGATAGTTTGGTTTCATTTTTAGCCTATACAAGTTTGAGAAAGATGCAGCAAAGGGAAAATTAATTAGGTTGGGCTATTCATGAGATATGATTAACAAAATTTGGATGTTTTAGTTATATTTTTTAAGTTCAATTTTATTTTTATTTTTCTCTCTTAATTATATGCGTTGAAAGTGTGTTTTCAGAAGTAAAAGCTTGATTTTTTTCCCCAGTTTTTAAAAAAAAAAAATTTAATTTTTTGGAGATATTGTTATATATGCTGCAAACTTCCATAAGATCTCAAGCAAAATGGATTAATTAATTCCATAATTATGTATTGACATAAGACGTCCTATAGTTTTCTTTATTTGAGGTATACATAATTAGTCCCTTAGGAATTTGCTTGAGTAGCATGCTTGCTTTATTGACATTTACATTTGGATATTTACGACACATTATGATTAGATAGTACTTTATAATATTAATTAAAAAATTAAGTTCCAACTTTTTGGTTATATAATTTAATCATACAATGTACCAAACATACACTTAGAGGGTGTTTGATGGGAATTAAAATCAGATTTTTAGTAAATTGTGATAGAAATTTTTGAAATATGTGGTTAAAAGTTGTGGGACCCAAGAAAGATGTGGTTGATATTAATTGTTTGACTTTGACTTAGATTAAAATCAATTTTTAATCTGAAACAAACAGACTTTCGTGCCTTTGTTGTGGTTGTAACTCAATTACTTACTTTCGATGCTCTTCATTTTTATTTTTTTTTATTTTTTGAAGTCTGTCCAATTGAGATACTCAAATTGGACTCAGATTCTCAAACTGGTAATCAATTGAAGGTAGATTTTTTTTTTCTTGTAAATTGGGATGTTGTGTATGGATATTTCAATGTAAGTGAATATTCATTGAAAGAAGTGGCTATATGAAGAACGTTGCATTCCACCTTCGAAATCTAGGAATTTTGCTAAGTAATCATCTTTAAAATATCAAGATTTAAGCCCCTTTTTTTTTTTTTTTGTCGTTGACATTTTAATTTAATCTTGCTAATTAGTTGTGACTATTAGCTCAAATAGATTGAGTGTGTGTGTGTATATATATATATATATATACACACACAAACACTAGGTTGTATTTGACACCTGGGCTAAAAAGTTGAGTTAGTACTCACATGTCTAGCTTCTTAAGTTTCGTATCAATTAATACTACCTGTTGATTTTGTCTTTGTTTTTCACTTTTGCAAAAAATTCAGGAAAAGTTGGCAAAGTAGTCCGTGATATGATCAAGTGCTTTCGCGTTCGCAAATGACAAAGAGTTTTTTGTGGCCATCAAAAAAAGAAATCAGCGTTACTAGTCCTTCTACCTTTACTTCTCATACTTGGGTCTCGCTCAAGTATTTGGAGTACGAGACCAAGAATACACAGTTACGATATTAATGTTAGTAACAATTTCCATTTTAATATCGCCTAATGCATTTTTGCCCTCACCTTTGGGGTACTATTCAGAAGGATAAGCAATGGAAAATATTGGAGTTGACTTTTGTGTAAACTAACACTTCCAAAACAGGCAAATGAAACTGATATTAATTTTATCATTTTAAACATTGATGCTACAAATATTTAACTTTTTGTGCATATAATTTGTCTCGGATCCCTCGTACTAACTCATGATATGTATAATTGATGCAACAACTTATAATGGACATTTTTCTTATCGAAAAACACCAATTTTGTCCGTTTTATTTTATTATTACATGGACTTCAATTTGCATCAATTTAATTATTTTACGAGTGTCGAGATTAATCTTGTCTCAGCATAGGAGCAAGGAGTTGGTCCTCAACCAACCTGAATCTTGTGTCAGCCTATGATGAACGAGTTGGTCCCTAAACCACGTGTTACAATGGCTCATCAAGCTGGGTCTCGTATGGTCCAGTCTTGGCCCGCCAACTTGCTGAACTCACTCATATCCCTGACTGGAATATGACCTGACAAACAAAGTGGAGAGTGGGTAGAAGTTTAAACTTAGGCTATGTTTGATAACTTTTTTTTTTCCCCCTAGAATCATTTTCAATTTTTTGATGTTTGATGACACAAATTTTTCATGAAATTGATTTTTCTACTTTTGCTCACACGTGCATTTTCTTGATTTTTGAGGAAAATGTTTTTCCACCACTTTGGTGGGAAAATAAATTCCAAATTTTTTTTTTTTTAATCAATGGAAACAAATTCTAGACTCAATGATAAAAAAAAATAATAATAAATAAAATAAAATAAAATTATCACTTTTATTGACAATTTTCATATAAAACAAAGTCAAACGAACACTTTTTTTTACTTTTTGGCAATCGAAATAAATGTTATCCCCAATTGTAAAAAAATTTATCCCAAAAATAAACTATTTGTACGAAAAACAAAGTCAAACGGATTATGTAGAAAATTATATCAAACAAACACGTTTAGTTACAATTATCAGTAAAACAAATTTTAGACAATTCAATTCCCTGTAATTCATTTTCTTTCCACCCAAATTGCATCCTTCTATCAAATGAGCCCTTAATTCTGTTGGGATGCCTGATTTTGAGGTGTACAGGTATAGTTCTGTATAGTGGTGTACAGGTATAGTTCTGAAGAAATTGAGAAATATCGTTTTTTAAAATTATAACTGAAAAATACTTAACAATTAACAAAATCCCATAATCCCATTTTCAAAATCGGATTTTAATGAGAAAAATAACATTTGATTTGGTGATTATATTTAAACCACAATTTTCTATTTTCTATTTTGAGGAATATTTTAAAATTATTAAAAATGTTTTTGATTTGTCATTTTGAAAAAAAAGTTTCTTAACACAAAAAACAAGAAAACATGTTTGATTTAAAATTTTTGAGAAATTATTTTAAAATATTTTATTTCATTAAAATTCGATTAGTCAGTAAAAGTTGGTAAATATTGCAATATTTTTTGAAACAAAAATAATTAATAAAAGTTGGCAAAATGTACGGATAAAAAATAAACTTAATGACGCAGACTAAAATTTATTATATGTGTTTATTTCAATATGTTTTCTCAATTTTGTTTTTGTAAATAATCATTAAGGGTGCGTTCTCTTTGTCGTTTTGGGGTCGTTTTCTGTTTTCGATTTTTCAAAACGACGAAAACGCATTCTCTTTTCTGTTTTCGAAAACGAATTTTGCAAAACACAAAAAATTTTTACACACGAAACGCAAAACGGCATATCTCCGTTTTGGGCATTTTCAGGGATAATTCAGAAAACGCGCAAAACGCTCAACCTAAAAAATTGCGATTGTTCACATCTCACTCTCACTCACATCTCTCTCTCTCTTCGCTCTCGCTCTCTTGCGCTCTCTCTACCCCTTCTACTGCCATCTTTCACCGGCCGTCGTGGTGTCAATCTGAAGGTACCGTTTCCCCAAGCTGATAACATCGAAGGATTTCCTATCTGTCTGCTGAAATTCGACCGGTTCGTTGGCGCTGAAGTGACTGAAATTGAACGGCTACGGTATGTTTTCTTCATCTTGCCGGTTGTCTTTCATTTGTAATTGATGCTTATGTGCTCGATTGTTGAAGAATTACAAACACAGATATGAAAGGCGAGATGAATATAAATAAATTTAGGGCTTTTTTTCTAATTCTTGAATTTTTGGGGATTTTTGGATGTTGATGGATTTTTATTGGTTTGGTCATCTTCCCCTCTGTCCCTCTTGTCAATTTTTTGTATGCCATTCATCTGTAAACCTTTGCAGATGCGTTGGTAATTGATGCAATTGTCTATTTAATTAATTTGTCCAGTTATGTTTATGGCAATTTGCAGTACCGGACATTGTTAAGAAGGGTAAAGTTTTGCCCATTGTTCTGTCCGAGTCGTTTATATGCTGAATACCAAAACCATGCTCTTCTACGCCAAAGATGGTGCGAAATGAATCAAGTTTATTTATTTATTTATTATCATATGTTTAGCATTAATGATAATGATCTGACTGATTTTAGCTTTGGCGTTGTTTTTTCCTCAGTTAGTGTTTACTTTCCTCTTGCCATATGTGCCCCCATTTCCTTCTTGTATTGGTATTTGAGGGTGCAAGCCACATGTTTATACATGTGTTTATTTGGTTGGTCAACTATATAACTATTTCGTTGAACCGGTGACAATAAAATTTGTTCCGTGGTTTCTCACTTTTTTCATTTCATATAATGTTACTGCAATTTTAATTCATCTGTAATGTTTTGGTTTTATAATGTTGCTTCAAATTTAATTAATTTGTCGTACGCGATGAGACATGGCAAGTGTCCTCGGGTATAGCTGATATGTGGAGAGGGAACGGTGAGAGGAAAGCGTTGGAAAAAAAGAGTTTGAACTACTTTTATTATATAATTTTTACAAATTCATTTTTCAGATTTTATATTTTATTCATCAAATTTTTTATTGTTTTATTTTTTAGAATTTATCACCTTTTTAATTTTTTTTATTTTTAATTATATTTTTAGAATTCCATACTTCTTTTTGAAATTTTTAATTTTAGAATTTATGTAAATAAAATTTTATTCAAACAATTATTTTCCATATTTTAAGATTTTCAGAGTTTTTACTTAAAACACCGAAAACATCAAAAATGCATTTTAAGTTTTATTTTACATGTTTAAGTATTTAACTTTGTTTTTGAAAATACATTTACGAAAATACGAGACCAAACAAATTTTCGGTGTTTGATAAAATTAAAAACTAAAAACCAATGTTGTCAAAATTGATCTAGCACGATTGATTCAACCGGTAGAACAAAGAATTGGACTCAAAACCAGGTCAATCATGCATGGTTAACTAATCATGACAAAAATCGTTCAATCAGTGGCGATTTTGTAATTTTGCCAATTTTTTAATTTTTTTTTTACTTTAAAATATTTTAACTTCATGAATCGTCCTCATGAATTGTAATCAAAGCAAACTATTTGCAATTTTTATTTATTTAATTTTTAAATTTAACTTAAATTGGACTTGATTATTAACATAATAATGTTAGATATTATTTTCTATAGGTTTAAAGTTTAAACTATTTCAATCTAACAAAGCAAACTATTTTGACATATTGATTTTTTATTTTTGAAGTATCGAGGCTAATTGTAGGATAATGAATCTAATTAACAAAGATAAATTTACTTCAAATGATTAATACGAAAATATATAAAACTTGAAAATAGCAAACCAAACGCACCCTAAAGCTTTAAAAATTAAGAAATTATTTTCATAAAATGTATAAAAAAAATTCATAAGCTTTTATATGAGATTTAGAGTGCGTTTGATTGCAAATGTGGAATTTGGATGGAAAGAAAACTAATTGTAGGAAATTGAATTAGTTAGAATTTGTTTTATTGGGAATTGTAATTAATAGTGTTTGATTGGTATAATTTTTCTCCTGATCCGTTTGACTTTGTGTTTCATAGAAATTATCAATTAAATTGATAAAATTTCTTACAATTAGGTATATAATTTGTTTGGATTGCCAAAAAAAAAAATTGTAAAAAATTTTGTGTTCGTTTGACTTTATTTTTCATGAAAATTGTCAATTAAATGGATATATTTTTATTTTTATTTTTATAAATGATGATAGAATTTGTTTCCATTGCTATAAAAAATAAAAATAAACTTGGAAAAGAAGTTTCCACCAAAAAGGTAGAAATTGAAATTCCTCGAATTGCTGGAAAAGGGGTCACGTGAGGCCACTCCAAGAAAACCAATTCTAGGAAAAATAACTACTATCAAACATGACATTTGAGTGGAAATGGAATTGGACCCAAATCAAACATGGCCTTAGAGAAACATTGGCAGGCAAACAACAGTAAAGGCAAGAGAGGAACATCTCACTGCCGTGCTTACTATTCTAAGTTTCTATTGTTGAAGTCAAAGAACAATATATAGATAAAAAGAAAAGAGGCTGGATTTTTTTTTATTAATTTGCATAATGAAATATAAGGAAAAACAAGCTCTAAATAGTTTTGCTAGTAAATAAGTAAAAAGACTAATCTACCATTAAGATAAACAATTAAAATATTTAATATCTCCCCTTAAACTTATGATATTTCTGCAAAAAGCATCGAAAGTTTGCCAAATAAATAATGAAACCTCGAATTGGAATTTGACTTTGTGCAAGTTAGCAATCTGAATAGATGAAAGAGCAAAAGGTAACGTAAAACTTTCAAGCTGATGATAATGCCGAAGTGACAATCAATCTCAATGTGTTTGGTCCTCTCATGGAATGTAGAATTTCGTACAATCTAAATAGCACTCTTATTGTCACAATATAATGGAGTAGGTCGCCCAAAAAAATACACCTATATCTGCAAGCAACAAAGTAACCAAACTATCTCACAAGTAGTAGAAACTATGACAGTATACTCTGCTTTTGGCAAGATCTAGAAACAATATTTTGCCTCTTACTCTTCCAAGAAATAAGGGAATCACCAAGAAAGATACGGAAGCTGGTAGTTAGCATAATGATGTATAGGATCACTTGCCCAATCAGCATCAAAGTATGCTTGCAACTCTAAGCATGAAGTAGGCGAAAGTAAATTAAAAAAAAAAAAAGGAACTCTAAAATTGAGTGCCCCTAGGATACTTCAAAATGCAAGGAACATTAGATTAATTAATTGCAGTAGGTGAAGTGACAAATTCACTAACTATATTAATAGCATAGACAGTATCTAAATGAGTAATGATGAGAAAAACCAATCTACCAACAGTAATACTATATAAAATTGGATCCAATAATGGAGAACTATTAGAAGGAGAATATCGAGCATTAATCTTAAGTGGTGTCTCAACAGTTTTATTCATTGCTCAAATATATCAGCTATGTTAGACTGAGAAAGAAGATAACCTTTTGGAGAGGACTCGACTTCAATACCTTAAAAGTAATGGAGCGAAAACAAATCTTTCACTGCAAAATAACAAGCTAACTTTGACTTTAGTGCTGAAATCCACAAACATCATCGTCAACATATAAAGAGAGCAAAACAAGATCGGCAATTGTACAATTGTGAAATAAAGCTTAATCATGGTGGCTAGGATAGAAACCAAGTAAAGCAATAATGGTATAAAAAAAGCTCGAAATGCTTGTTTGAGACCGTAGAGAGCTTTTCAAAGCTTGTAAATTTTACTAGGTTGATGAGAAACACCAAGATGAACGATGTAGACTTCTTCCTATAGATTGTTATTTAAGAAGACATTTTTAACATCTATCTAGGATATACTCCATCAATGAACATAGGTAACTGTATGAACTATAGTAATTTTTACAATAGGTATAAAGTCTCATCATAATTTATACCATACACTTGGGAATACCTTATTAATTAATCGGACTTTGAATTTTTCAAAAATCATCTGACTTGGTTTTACATTTATAGAGCTAACAAGATTCAATTGCTTGTTTCCCTGGCAATAGAGATACCAAGTCCCAAGTATGTATCTAATGTAGATAAGTAAGTTCCTCAGTCATAGCCTTACACAAAAGTCAGTCACAAACTCTCTCTATAGGACAAATGCTTAGAAAGACGATGAACATGAGCAAAAAAGGAAACCAAAGAGCTAGAGTAATAAGATTAAGCAAAATTTAGCAACTTAGTGGACTTATGAGTGCGCTTAGGTTAACGAGATGGATGAACTATAGTCTCCGGAGGTGATTGGAAAACCATAGGATGAGAGTGAACAATTGGCTTATTAGGAACCAAAGCACCAATATTTGCAGAACTATAAGTGTGAGCCATGTAAGAATCATGATTTGAAGTAGGAGTAGATACGTGTGGAATAAGAGGATGGGACAATAATACTATCAAGAGCGAATGGATTAATGTGAATAAGATTAGACTTAGTCATGTTATGAGAAATAACAAGAATAGAAAAAGAAAGGTATATGTTCAAAAAACATAACATGATGTGAAACATAGTTTTTGACTAATTGAATAAAAACAATAATATCCCTTTTTCCCTGCACCATAACCAAAAAATAAAAATACAAATAGCAAATAGAGGATAATTTACTAGGCTCGACATGAGGTTGAACGACATAACAGGTAAAACCAAAGACACACGAGGAAGAATAATCAGAAGCATATCCATACAACTTCTCAAGAGGAGAGAAACTTTAATTGTGTAAGATTGGAATCCAATTAATCAAATGAGCATAATTAAGAATCGTTTTTCCCTAGAATTCACTATGAATGGAAGCAGAGAGTAGAAGAGAATGTGTCATCTCAACAAGATGTCTATGTTTTCTTTTAACAACACCAACTCATCTATGCAAGTATTTTGATGAATGGTTCTATCAAAATCAAGTAAATAATATAAAATTAAAATTAAAAATTAGAGGTGTACTCTCCAACTAAATCACATTGAAAACACTTGATAATAGCCGAATGTTTTTTTTTACAAGTGCTCGAAGTGTACTAAAAATACTAAAGAAGTCGGTGCGAATTTCCATAAGAAAAATCAAATAGTAACAAGTGTAAATGTGTATTCATCAATAAAGAAAGTACAATATCGTGAATCTCCTTTAATGGTTACAGGGGATGGTCTTCATACATTAGAATGAATAAGACCAAATACGAAAACTGGAAAAGGAAATAATTCTATTCAAAGGTAATGCAAATTTTTTTGTTTTTTTGCAACCACTACAATAAAAAATGTTAGGGGTTTTCATGTTTTAAAATGCTTCTGTAGAAACTAAGAACTATAAATGATATATTGACATGACCAAGGCAATAATATTATAAATAAAAGATAAAAGAAGAATGACTCAAAAGAAAGTTGATAAGTCAATATTGGAAGTTGCAATTTTTTATACTTTAAGTCGATCCAAAAAATGGAGTCTCCTTTGCCTACGGTCCATTCCCATAAGCTTATGGGATTGTGGGTGCTACATATAACAATTGGAAGAATAAAAAAGGAGACTATATCCAAATTCATATAACTAATTAACGGGACAAGATTTAAAATAAGACTAAGAGTATGATAGACATCACTGAGAGATAAAAAATGTGAAGGGCATGAATATCAATCTTGAACACTTATACTCTTCTATTGAAGGGCGTGAATATTAGTCTCTAACTTATCATTTTGCATAATTAGACTATGTGTATAGTCTTGCTAGATACTCCCAAATTTCTTTAAAAGTATCGAACTAAGCCAATTGCATTCCTATTGATTGCATAACAGGAATATTAACCCAAGTAATAATCTTCGAATGATTGGATTCTCAAGCATCTAACAATTCCATTTATTAGATAACCATATCATCTTTACGTCTAACATAGGTGCTCGAAACATAACCCAGATTTTGTTGCCCTTCAAAATATTCATCATCACATAACTATAATAAGAATAATTCTTCTAATTTAATTGCAAACTAATAAGCTGAAAAGAATCATCTTGAATTTCAACCATTGCTAAATAAACAAATAACTACCAATATGAAAAATACAAAATATCAAGATGCTAAATCAAACCAGAATCGAATGAAAACTAGCTAAAGCCAAAAGCTATAACTAATTCTATGACCAACTTCAGATATGAAGCCATGCTCTTGTCCTTGGCTGAGAAATTGTCATTAACCTGGCTAACCACCAATTGTAAGTCACTGTTGATGACCAATCTTTTTACTTGCATTTCCTTAGCTAATCTGATGCCAACTAGAAAGGCCTCGTATTCTACTACATTGTTTGTAGCCTTGAAACGAACCTCATAGCATAGTTGAGCTTATGTCCTTTTGGGCTAACTAGGGCCACTCCTGCCCTAGATCCGATATCCTCTGAAGAAGCCATCAACAAAAAGGTTCTACATGGGAAGTTCGGTAGGTTTCATCTCTTCTTCCATTTCTAGAATATGGGCGAACTTTGCCACAAAATCTGCTAAAGCTCGTCTTTTAACAACAGTCCTTATCTTGAAAACAACGTCGAACTCGCTAAGCTTCACAACCCATTTCATCAATCTTCCGAAACTGTCAAGCTTTTACAATACATGTTTGAGGAGGGAGTTGGTTAGTACTTGTATGGTATGTGCCTGGAAATATGGCCTCAATTTTTGGGAAGTTGTCACAAGAGAGAAGTCAGGTTCTCCGTGTCTGGATAATGGGTCATTGCGATGAGTGCTTTGTTTACATAATATAGAGGCAATTGGTGACCCTCTTCATCCCTTACAAGTACCGAACTAACAACATCGAAAGCTACAACTAGATATAGTTGCAAAGGTTCTTCAACTTTAGGCTTGGAGAGGAAGGAAGCTCATCCCAAGTGCTCCTTCAGATCTTGTAAGGCTACTTCTCAATCCTCCATCCATTGAAACTTATTCTTCCCTTTTAGAACTTTAAAGAAATGAAGGTATTTATCTGTTGTTTTCGAGACGAAACGACTCAAGACTGTTATGTGTCCAGTAAGGCTCTGTACCTCTTTGGGTTTCTAAGGCTACCTCAATTCAATCAAAGCTTTGATCTTCTCAGGGTTTACCTCAATATCTCTTTGATTGACCATGGAGCCTAGAAATTTCCAAAAGAAACTCCGAAGCCGCATTTGAGGAGATTAAGTCTCATCCTATACCTTCGTAGTATTCAAAAGGCTTCGTCAAAGTGTTTGACTTGATCCTCTACTTTCAGGTCACCAAGATATCATCCATATACACATCCATTGTCTTTCTAATAAGGTATGTGAACAACTTGTTAACAAGTCTCTTATAGGTGGCCTCGATATTTTTTAGCCTAAAGGGCATCACTTTATAGCAATAGAGACATCTGTTCGTTATAAATGACATATTCTCTTTGCCCACTAGATGCATCGGGATCTGATTGTAGCCTGAGTAGGCATTCATGAAGCTTAACAACTTGTGCTCAATGGTGGAATCAATGAATTGATCTATTCGTAGAAGTGGAAAACTGTCTTTAGGGCAAGCTTGATTAAGATTGAAAAAATATACGCATACCCTCCATTTCCCATTATGTTTCCTGACAAGGACAGGGTTTGACACCCACTTTGGATAAATCGATTCTCGGATGAAGCGATTGTCAATCAATTTATTTACTTCATCCTTTAGTGGCTCATACCTTTCTGAGTTGATGGCCATCATTTTCTGCCTACGAGGGATAGCTTTGAGGTTAGTCTTTAAATGGTGACTACTAACTTTTGAATCAATTCCAACCATGTCCTCATGTTTCCATGCGAAGATATCCTAGTTGTCACACAAGAAACACTTTATCTTTTCTTTAGCCTCCACTGGCAAGTTTTTTCGACTTACAAGGATTTAGAAATGTCCCGAGAATCCACCGTGAGGCTCTCTAGCTCTTCAACTGGGACAATTTGAGGTTTGCAATCAGTTATAACCTAAGCATTTTACTCACAAGCTCACCGTTAATAAATTTGTGATCAAAGAAGTCTATTAACAATATCAATAAAGCGAGTAATTATATTAACAATATGTTCATCTTATTTCATAAAGAAGTTTTCAAATTCTTTAACAAAGATATTAATTTTGATTTCCTTTACTTTACTAGTATCAACATGGATAGTTTCTAATGCATGCCAAATGTCATATGCTGAATCACATATACTAATACGATTAAATTCATTTCTATCTAATGCATAATAAAGTAGGTTTTTAGCTCTAGCATTTAAGGATAATTTTCTTTTTATCATTTTCATCATATTTCTCTCTAGGTTTACGAATAGTTTGATCGGGTTTGCCATCAGCTTTAACAGTCTTTGTCGGTACATAAGAACCATATTCAATAACTTCCCAACTATTGTAATCTATTAATTGAATGTAAATCATCATCCTAACTTTTCAATAATTATAATGGGTGACATTAAAGAAAGGAGGACGATTTGTAGAATGTCCCTCAAGATTTTGCATATTGGGGTTAGTCATTACTCAAGATTGTGAAATCTTTGAAAATGAGTACTTCGCTCTGATACCAATTGATAACCCAAGAATAACTAACCAAGAGGGGGTGAATTGGTTATTAAGAACTTTTTTGAAAATTAAATTAAATTTAAACAAATTTGATAACAAATAAGTCAATCAAACAAATATGCACAAATACGAAAGCAATAAGTAAAAGGAAAGATAGTGTGTAAATGACGTAATTGTGGAGGTTTGATCCCAACCGATGATCTTCGTTCTCCATTACCAAACTCTCCATCACAAACAAGGTTTTTTCACTAGATTGATTGACTTATAATGCAATCTAACCATTTACAACGCTTTTGACAACTTACATACAATGAGTTAATCCTTATACAATATTGAGCTTTGCGGGACCTTAATATGACTCACAAATTCAAAGAGTAATGAGTTTACAATTTAAACTTCTCCTTAATAAATGATATTTTTCTCTTCCGATTTCTCTTGAGGTCTTTGGGAAAATGGGATTGGATGGACATATGCCATAACTTTTACAGTTGTCCTTGGTTGATTATTTTCTACTACTACTATTACAAACACTTTCTCCTTAGGATTTATCTCTGGATTACTAGGCAATGATCTCTATGTTTGTTCTAAAAATTTTAGAGCAATCTTTATGATATGTGTTTACAACTTTTTCATTGATGCTTGTTGATTTTAATAGTTTCTTCCAATGTGTTGGAATACTTAACATCTCCCCAAAACTTGGTTTTCATTTCCATTGAGAATTATTTGAACTAATTTCTTGTTGATTGTCAACCAATTTGAAATTCGGGTATTGCTTCTATAATGATCCAAATTTTTTATGTTTAAATTGTTACTAAAAGTTTCATTTTTGTTATTAAATAAACATTTCAACATGAAATTTTTGGTTCCACCAATACTAAATAAAACATATGTAAAGTATAATCAAATAAATTATGTTCCAAGTCCTAAATAACAAACTCTACGAAATAATAAAACTAAAATAATGTTGAAAATAAAATCCATAGTTATCTTACACCGGATTTAAATTATTAAGTCCAATGAATCCAAGCACACAATTGTACATCATTGCCCGCCAACCAAACGACCTGTTCTAACCCGTGAGGGATGGAGAAAAATGGTAAGTATGTGGGAATACTTAGTAGGACACAAATAATGGTGCAATCTCGAATAAAAGATTTAAAACATGTGTCAAAAATATCATACCGTCATTATATCTTTGAAAACCGGTAAGAGCTCAATAAGTATCATATTTTTGGTACCAGATGGTCATAACATACATATCATATCATATCATATTTTTAACTTTCATTAGCATAATAATTTAAGAACATGAAAAAAAAAATAATTTAAACGAGAATAAAATCAACGGCACCCTATTATCCTACCTCATCAAATCAAATAATTTTTTGGGGAAACAGACCAAAATCACGTTTCAACCTTATTTTCAGCCTGCTACGGTGTTTATAATATAATATTATATGATGAAAGAAATCTAACTTCTTCTATAGAGAAATTGGTTGCATATTTGGATAAATATAGGACAAGTCTCCGATAGAAAGTGGAATTCCAATTTACCTAAAACTTCTACCCAAGTCAAACAAAACAACCTACTTTAACTCAATCCCAACAACTCCTACACGTGGCTCCATAAGTTATCAAAAAGGTGTTTGGTAGAGATTAAAATTAGATTTTTTAATAAATTGTGATATAAATTTTTGAAATGTATTATTAAAAAGTTATCGAACCCATAAAAATGTGATTAATATTAATCCTTTGATTTTGATTTAGATTCAGAACCAAACAAGCTCTAAAACTTAAAATTTAATTTAAAATACAATATAATATTATATTAATATATTTCTTCAACGTTAAGAATGCAACACGTGGAGCTCACGGGAAGTTTTATTAATAACTAAACCTAATGCATTATCATATCAAAGTAAAATCTTTCAACTTGAATAACTCGAGCTTCACTTATTCGAACTAATTTTTTCTCGAGTCTAAAATATATGATTAATTACGAGTTATCCAACGAATCCAATATTAATATAATTATCACCGCTCTATCAAAATCTAAATATTTGACCCAAAAATATAAGAATTTAAAATTATTTTGCTTTAGTCCTTCAACTTTCAAAAATATAAAATATAGCATCTAGAAAAATAAATTCTATTTTATAAAATTTTCCGGGCTTCCCAACTTCCATCGCGGATTATATATTTGTAATAAAGATTAAACTATGGGTGTGAACCATTCTGGATGTAGTTTACTTGTTCTGAAGAGACTAGCAACAAGCAATTTTCAATAGTATGATTGGCCCCATAATTCTCACAAATTGAATTGATCATAACTGCATTTACTCCTTGTGCATGAGTTTTTACCAACAGTTCCACCTGTTTTGTCAAAACAACAATATGAGCATTTGTAGATAATGTGCTATCCAACTCATTAATTAATGTCACATTCTTTAGGACTACTCATTCCGATGAAAATATAGAATGTGTGTTTGCAATCAACTCAAAAGGTGCAATGTTTTTTGAGCTGACCTACTGATGATAAACTAGTTTGCTAAATAAAGAATTCACTGAGATTTAGACATTGGTGAAAGTCCAGCATAGAAGTACTGCACCTGATTATCCTTGTTTATCCCGTGACACTAACATTTCCTTAACAAACCTTTGAACTTGTCCCATGTTTCGTGATAGCTTTCTCCATCAAATTGCTAGATTTCAGAGATTTTTGGTCGAATTTTTGCCATCTTTACAAGTGGGAAATATATATTGCAGAATTTTCATGCCAAATATCCCATGTAGTGATAATGCCATATGGTTTGGAATCCAACCATTTCAATGCTTCATCTCTCAAAGTATACCGTAGTTTGATTGCATCATCATTAATCCCTATGAATTGGAAGTTCTGATAATCCTTGATAAATCTCAAAATATGTATGTTTAAATTTTCATAAGGTTTCTTGTAGACCTGGAAGGTGTTGCTATTTAAATTGATCAAATTAGCCTTTTATCTAGAAGTTATTCTACCAAAATCTGGATATACAATATTGAACTCGGGTATTGCTACATGAGCCAAGAACAATGAAGTTGGCTAGTCTCCTTCATCAATTTCTATCGGTTCATGTTATTGATCTTGTGTATCACTATCCTAGTAGCTTCTTGTGCAATGGATGATCTAGCTTTATTGTCTACCATATGAAAATCCTTTTTTGTATGTAATCCTTGAGTATTCGTCTAAAAGTACGTTCTATTTTTGGATCAAATGAATAAGATTGTTGCCTTGTGAATGGAACATACAACAAATAACTTTTCACCTATATGAGAAATCAAAATAAATTTAATCAAGTAAAAATAAAAAAATGTAAATAGTCATCGACAACGGTGTCCAAAATTTGTTACGTATTCTCTATCATAAGTGTATGATATTGTAATAAGTAATATATAATAAACCTATGAGTTTTGATGATCGTTCCCATGATGACTATTATTTAATTCCTTATTTATTATTTTTAATTCCTAACAAACGGAAAAAATAAAGAATGGTTGTGATTAATTATAAATTATTTTAATTAAACTAAATTTATCTAATGCACACAACTAATAAAATTAGATTTTTTAAAATATGAATGTGGATGTTAAGACTTAGATTTTATCTATTGACCACCTTTAGTTCGCAAATCAAGAATATTTATTTATTGTAGTGTTCGTTTGAATTCTTCCTAATTAATCAATTTACGTCTCTCAAGTTTAAATTGATCATAGTCAACTAAGTCAATTTACCATATCTCTATGTGAATTCGAATAAGCCTGAATTAAATGCATTTAATTTTCAAAATCCACGTAACGACAACAATAACTATCTCTAAATTTTTATCCAATTACCAAAATTTATTATGTGCTCTAAATTTGTAACTTATATGTGCTCTAAATTTATATCTTATCTCTTAATTTGTTACAAATTCATATATCATCGAATAAGTGGTTAATTAATTCAAAACATTAAACTACTAGAATTTTGAAAATTAAATTAAAGGGTTATACATAAATTACATTATTTGCCCTAACTATAAGTTTAACTACTCATACTAATGAAAGAAAAATAACAAAAAATGTGTAGAGTTTATAACTGGGTTTTGAAAGCTTGATGAAGAATAGAATTGGATTTGCACCAAGAATCTTCTTCTCCAATATCAAAATATTGCAAAGCCTAGTTTTTCAATCTTTGATCTTGAATTTCTATGTTTTTCTCTTCTCAGATTGCTCCTTCTATTGCTACCAGTATCCATGTCACTACAGTTCATACAGCAGAGATAGTTGCTACACATACGATTCCTATTATTTATACTGTTCGACCAGTTATGAGCACTATTACTCAACAAATCACTAATTCTCAGCCATCAGATCATTCTACATTTGCTTTCATTAGGGTAAATACTCAGAGTCCTCTTGGTGACACATCAAATGCTCATCCAGTAGTTCAGTCTTCGATTCCCGTCAGCAGTGCCCCAATGACTGTTAGTACTATATACTTTGATCCTCTCTTTGTGGATATGTTAGAGAGGCCATAGGGTACAATTGGTTCAGATGTACCTGCTATCTCTTCACACTGTTGGCAAAATATGGAGTTTTCTTTATCTACAGATCAGTCAAATTCAGAAGGTTTCGCTCAAATTGAAGTTCATCAGTAGGGTCCCTATCGTAGATCTTTTTCTAATGACTTCGCAGGTATGACTAGTAGGATAGAGGACGAGGGCTTTGTCACAGTTGGTTGGAAGAGAAATTCAAAAGTTACTGACACTTCACTTCCTAAGATGGTGACTAGGAGTCGATCACAGCATACCTCTTCACGCTCATCTAGATGAGTGTCATCATATGGAATATGATAGGTATAGCTAGTATAGCTACTTGCAGGCGCTGGAAGAGACTGATTCGGCTTCATCAGGTTTATCTCTTGGTTATACTGGAGCCTTTTATTCTTCAGCACAAGTTCGCATCAAATATATCTGCGCTTTGATAATGGAGTTCAGAATGAGTTGAACAAGATCTTATTTTTTTCGAATGTGGGGGACTATTGTTACTGTTATTCATGATCATCCCTAGTTCCTTCAAGTTAGAGTTGAGGATCCTAGACTAGCGCATCCCATCTATCTGAATCCTGTCTATGCCTCATATGACGCTGCTATCAGGAAGGACATATGGGTGACTTCACCACATTTTCCTTTCCATGGAGGATCCTTGGCTAGTTGGGGAAGTCTTTAATGTTATTGCACATGCTGGCGAGTGTACTGGTCACAGCACTCGTAATCGGAGTTCTACTACTTTCTCTGATATAATGTTGGATTGTGGGTTAGTTTCTGTAGGAGTCAGTATACTTGGACCAATGGTCGGGTCATGAAAAGATTGGATAGAGTTTTGATTAACTCTACAGCTGCAGCTCTTTGTCAACAGCTTACTGTGAGGCATTTGAATCAGACTTCATCTGATCATCTCATTTGCTTCTGCAGTGGACATCTAATGATGATTTAGGGCCTAGACCCTTTCGATTTCTTAATGTATAGACTAAGCACCATGATTTCTTAGCCTTCGTCTCTCAGAAGTGATCAATCCCGACTCATCTTACATTGATGGCTGCTCTTTGGGAAAAGTTTTTCAGGCTGAAATAGGGTCTGCGTTGTTGGAATCGAAAGGTATTCGGTGATATTTCCAGCGAGTGAGGGACATTGAGAAAAGGGTAACCAGAGACAGAGATTGACTTTGAGAGTGACCCTATACCGGAGCATCGTGATTTATTGCATCGGGCACAGGCTGATCTGAACCGGACTTTATCTATTGAGGAAGGCTCCTGGAAGTAAAAGGTCGATTTACCTTGGGTGTGTGAGAGTACCATAACACCTGATATTTTCATGCGATGATTCAGGGACGTCGAACCAGATCTCGTATCAGGTCTATAAGAATTCAGGCAGGAGAATTCTTATCCAGAGGTCAGCTACATCATTTTTTTCAGGACCTATTATCTACACCTTCACAGCCTCTATGATGCGAACTACGTAGTAACGATGGCTACGAAACCTACAAAAGAATGACAACGGAACCCAAGAACGCCAATAAGCAAGGTTTTGGATTTAATCTAAAAACGATGAACCAAGTAACCAATAAAATAGAGTTTATCGATGTCTTGATTACACAATTGATGAATCTCATCTGGATTTGTGAATGCCACAAGATTGTTAATCTTGATAAGTTCGATTGAATGTCACAAGAAGAAAACTTTTGATAAGTTCGAATGTTCAATTAAGAACAAGAAATTGGAAGCAAAACAAGTCTCTCGATTTAATTCAAATATCAAAGTCTTTATTACAATGAAAAATAAGATCCTATTTATACTAAACCTAAAAATAGGATAGAAAATGGAATTAAGAGTCCTAAAATATAGAAAGTTATCAAAAAATGAACAATTCTAGCAAAACTAAAATTCTCGCGAAAATGAAAGATTTTGTGTGACGGGATGTATTATGCGGCCATAGTATATTTTCATGCGGTCGCATAGTTATGATATATTGCTCTCTTAATTCTCTGCAATGGTGCATGTGACCGTATGCATTGGACAACTATGCGATCGCATAGTTGTCTTGTCCACCTTTGGTTCGGCTTTACCAGTTGCAACAACCACATCACCTCCATCATCATCCCATTTCGATCTCCAAGATGAGTTATTAACCGATATATTCCTTGTTGTTCCCTTTCTCTTCAATTGCTGCTCCACCTTCATAGCCACGTATAACATGTCTTCTAGTGCTGCAACTCAACCACATTAGCTATGTCCCTGTTCAAACCATTCAAAAATCTGGCAATAGTTGCCTCCCGATCCTCCTCTACATTCTCCATAATCATCAGTATCTCCATCTCTTTATGGTAGTGCTACTCACTCTTCGATCTCTGGTAGAGACTCTGTAATTTTTTATGAAGCTCCGGATAATAGTGATTAGGTACGAACTTCATCTGCATGATTGCCTTTAACTCCTCCCAAGTATTGATTTGTCGCTCCCAATTCCTATGCCTCATTGTCACCACTTGATCCCAACAAGTGATCGTATAGTCAGTGAACTCAAGGGCTACGATATTAACCTTCTTCTCATCTGAATAGTTATGGCAATAAAAAATCAACTCCACCTTCTTCTTCCACTCTAAGTAAACCTCCGGATCACTCCTCCCCTTAAATGGTGGAATAGACATTTTTATGTGGCACATGTCCCCATCTACATCGTCTCCAATATCATTCCTACCCCATCTTTCAAACCTATCACCTCTATTCTTCCTTCTCTCCATTCCAACATCCTCATCAATGTCACTACCATTTTCATTCTCACCTCGCATATCCACCCTAGGCTCCTATCTACCATGTCTCCTTATATTGGGTACCTTCGCGCGTTGTCTCATGTGAAGATTTGTCCCCGTTGTGTTAAGTCTATCCAGCCTATCTCGCATATCCTCAAACAGCTGCTCAAACCGTCGAACCATGTCATCTGACATGTGTGATTTATTATTGCCCATGACAGATGCTGAACTTTCCTTGTCAGAGATTTTTAAGTTCTACAATATTTTCTACCTCACCAAAGTTCACTCGTGTATCACTCAAGTTCGGCTTCACCCTCAATTAATCTCACCACTCAACCTTTTTTCCACTCAATGTTGCCACTCAATTGCTCCAAGAACAAATTCGATCTCAATCATGAACAATTCTTGTAGAATCCAACCAGATGTGAGTCGAACTTTACGAATAGGTAGACTCAAGGAATTCTGCGATAAATTTTGGAATGGAAAGTATGAAAATTCAAGAAAGTGGTTCTTGAATTTTGCATTGGACTGGATATGATTAAAACTGACTCAATAGAAATTGTAGTATGGTGGTAGTTTTCCAAATAGATCAAAACAATAAATAAAAAAAATTGTGGTGAACAGTAACTTTTTTTTGGACTCGAAAATTCGACTACGACAACGGAAACAAAATTGGAAGTTGATTTGGACTCTAATTGAGCACAAAAATAACTTTTGAATTTTTTTAAGGAACTTTTACGGATCAAAGACTCTAAATATGAAGAATACGAAGAACTGGACAGAAAAGGAAAACAAAAGACTCAAAACAAAATAAAAGGATATAATCTTGATTTTTGGAGCCTAAGTTCTAATACCACCTAATGCGAACCCACGTAGCAACGGCGACTACGAAACCCACAAAAGAATGACATCGAATCTCAATAATGCCAATAAGCAAGGTTTTTTATTTAATCCAAAAAAGATAAACCAAGCAACTAATAAAATAGAGTTTATCGATCTCTTGATTACACAATTGATGAATCTCACCCGAATTTGTGAATGCCACAAGATTGTTAATCTTGACAAGTTCGATTGAACGCCACAAGAACGAAATTCTTGATAAGTTCGAATGTTCAATTAAGAACAAGAAATTGGAAGCAAAACAAGCTTGTCAATTTAATTCAAATATCAAAGTCTTTATTACAATGAAAAATAAAATAATATTTATTCTAAACCTAAAAATATGATAGAAAACGGAATTTAGAGTCCTAAAATATAGAAAGTAACCAAAAAATGAATAATTCTAGCAAAACTAAAATTCTAGCGAAAAGGACAGATTTTGTGTGACAGGATGTACTATGCGGCCACATAGCACATTTTCATGTGGTCGCATAGTTCATGGTAAATTTCCCTCTTGATTCCCTACAATGGTGCATGCGACCGCATTCATTGGACAACTATGCAACTGTCCAACTCCTTCGTTCTTTACTCGAATTAAGTTGCCCCAAATGGTTCCGGCTCTCGACCTCTTCATAATATTTGTTCCTTAGCTCGTTAACTTCACACATTTGAACTCCACAGCTCAAACCATCAACTCATATGACATTATTGACTCCTTGAAGATTTGAACCCAGCTTAGGACCCTTCCCAACAATCACCAAGTTCTCGATAATTTGTGGCGTATCTTGGATCACATCACTCTGGATCCCATCCGTCCAGACATCGTACCCAGGCTCCTGACGAAGGCGGATAATATAGCACTCAATCGTCTCCCTTTGATTCATGAGGTGCGAGAGGCAATCTTTCAGTATTGATGATGATAGTGTCGCAGGGCCATATGGATTTTCATCATTATTCTTCCAACATTGTTGTGATATCACAGGAGGATGTTTACCGTGTGGTCACTGATTTCATTAATGGCGGCCATCTGCCTCGTGGTTTCGCCGCTACTTCCATTATTTTGCTCCCCGAAGAGGGAGAATGCTTGTTGATGGACATATTTTAGACCTATTAGCCTTTGCGCAGTGCTCAACAAGCTGATCAAGCTGTTGAACAACGGATTGAGTTTGTTGTTGCTACATATTATCTCTCCTCCAACAGAGTGGTTTTATCCCCGGTCGCCTTATAGTTGATAATGTGTTATTAAGTCAATGGCTCCTCCACACTTTAGATGATAAAGTGCGATGGGGAATGTTATGCTAAAACTTGACATGGCTAAGGCATATGACCGCATGGATTGAGGATTTATTTATTCTATACTAGAGGCGTTTGGATTTGATTAGTTGTGGATTGATAGGACCTGACGATGCATTTCAGAGTGTCAGTTCTCAGTACTTTTCAATGGTAGCCCATGTGGTTTCTTTCTATCCTCACGTGGACTTAGACATGGTGATCCCATCTAACCTTCCTTGTTCATTATTGTTGCGGACTATTTCTCTCATCTTCTCACTCAGAGGTTTCAGGCATATCCTAGTATGCGATATCGGCATGGAGGCATCACTCTCGTCTCACACCTTTGTTTTGCTAACGACATGATCATATTCGCCAATGGCCAGAAATAGTCTATCAATAGGGTCCTCGACTGTTTAGAGCATTATGAGAGGGTTTTTGGATACTTGGTGAATAGAGATAAGAGTGGTCTTATACTACCTAGATGGATATCAGATATTCAGATCAGAAGACTTGTATTCTAGATTGAGTTTACACATCAGCAGGAGCTTTTTACTTATTTAGGAGTCTCCTTATTTAAGGGGCCAATAAAAGTTTTTTATATGATGACCTCATCATGAAGTTCAAGAATAGGATATCAAGCTGGGCTTCTTGACTACTATCACCTAGGGGCCTAATTACTCTGTTGAGATCAGTACTATCATCTATAGCACTTTATCTTTTCAGATTATGCAGCCTCCTAAGGCTGTACTAAAAAGTTGGAAAGCATCATTGCATTGTTCCTATAAGATTCTTAGAAATAGGTACGTCGACTACACCCGAGGAGTTGGAAGGAGATTTTCCTTCCAAAGATAAGAAGGTCTGGGTTTCAGAAGACTACATGATATGGTGGATACTTTCTCTATGAAGCTTAGGTAGTTTTTTTGGTCTCAAAGATCTCTTTGGGCTCAGTTCTTACTAGGAAAATACTATATGGGGACTCATCCATCACTTGCCTCTCTACTCGACCTCTCCAACCTGGAAGAGGTTGAAGAGAGTTGCGCCACTCACTGAGCCACATATTGCATGGCACCTTGGTGCATGAAAAATGTTATCCTGGCACGATTGCTGGATGTATCATACAATACTGGCATCCCTATTCGCAAATAGGCAGCGCACATCTGCGAGAGTGCATGATTTCTTTGATGACACTGGGTGAGATTTTGGACGATTATTACAGACTCTTCCCCTTATATGACGGAGCATGTAATACTCCGAAATTTTATGCTCGTTTATTTTGCTCATTTAAAATTTGTTTCAGGATAGCAATTAAACTTTTCGAAATTTTATATATCCGAATTATTAAGGGTTGCTAAGTTTACATTTTTCGGTTGATTAAAAGTTTACCAAGATTAGTTAATTAGTGGTTATAAAATTTTACACCTATTTTCCTACTTGTGTTTCTCTTGGCCGAAAATGGGGGGGAGTACCACCTTTGTAGGGGATTAATGCATGAGGTGTTTATCATTTTAAACCAAGCATGAGGTGGTTAATTGCTGGACATGCAAGGCTAGTGACTAATATAAAACAAGCTGGAGGTGTTTAAGTGTAAAAATGCATGCAAAATAATGAGGATGATGCACACATACGTGGAGACACCAAGTTTCATTGTCACCTTTCACCTTTTCCAACTTTTATATATAATTGAGGAATGTTGTTGCCTATTTTCCATTTGCAAAACCAGAGTGTTAGATAGAGGGAAAAACGGACAGGAAGAAATAAAAAATGAAAAGGAAAAGGAAGAAAAAGGAAGCAAAGCCTAGCACCCTCAATTCATCTATCAACCGAAATTTCTCCAAGTTTTATTGTAAGATACTTTCTTCGCTTAAGTGGTAGGATTTCATGGTAATATTTATGCTTAAATTATGCATGAAAAACCATAATATGAAAGATGTAGACAAGTCCACAAAGTTAGATATCTATGCCTCAGGACAAGTCCGAAGGGCATCGGCAAGCCGGAATGTGCAAGTATGTGTTTGAATGCTTTCTTTTGCGTAGTATTAACATGTTAAATCCAAGCATGGTATCTTACTAAGCATTCCTTATACTCCTAATATTCTATACTAAATTTTCAGATCCATAAGATGTGAAGTTGGTGGAAGACAGTCGGCATAATCGATGATGGGTTAAGGACAAAGTTAATTTGCATCGAAGTTTTGTTTTTACATGTTTTGTTCGACTGCTTCGTATATGTTTTTCCTATGGTATTGTATGAAAACTTGTATAAGATGTAATGTAATATGGTACCGAAAGTAAATTAAGTAGTTATGTCTTCCATGTTATGTTAAGAGAAATATTTATAGACCCTTTTTCCCGAATGACCAAAAGAGGCAGAGTCCGGGCAGTTTCTAGGTCAACTTCAAAATATTATTTCCAACTCTATAGACATCCATTTGAGACTATAAAAATAGTTATGCGTTCCTCTTCGAGTTGTCTAAATATGGGCGCAAGAATCACTCAATTTGGATGTTCGTGACCTGAGAAATGAATTTTTAAACGTTGAAGGGTCAATCTGGATTTTCTGTGCAACACTACACTATTTTCAGTAAAACGTCCGTACTATATGATCTCGGAAAATTCTCATATTTTAACCTAGAAAACTACTTGAAATTATCTTTTTAATGCCGCAAATTTCATAGAAAACGGAGTTGGGATGAATGTTATAAAAATAGTTGAACCTACTTCCCCAACTAACCGTGGCTGCACCGAGTCCCCTTTTGTAAAGTAAAAATTTCATGTCGGCATGCGCTTCTGCTGGCCATTATATTTTATGAGAAATATTTTACCAAATTGAAATTAAGTTTCTAACATGTAATACTTCTGTTTAAGAGTATTTACATGTACCAAAGGCAGAAGCTATTATGATTAGTACGTGACCCTCGAAGCTTGTTCTGGGTGTCACATCGTGGTATTAGAGCAGTTATACTTTTCTGTAGATTTTAAAAAAAAGAAAGTTACTGTCCTTCATCATCGAGCAATCTAGCAACTGACTTTCAACCAACGATCAAGGTAAAAAAATCTTTTTCAATGTTTATGAGTTTTCTTATGTAATGGACTACTATATCTATTATTGGATATAGGAATATTTTGAATCAAGTCATGTTTGAGATTATGAAGTCATTAATATTTATATGTAATTATTTATTAGAGCCTTGTAGAGTAACCTAATCAATTTCTGTCCTAGTTATGGCACGAATAGTAAGAACCCCCAACAAGGACAGAAGCTTGTCGTTTTGCGAAGAAGCAGGACATACTATTGGCATTTTACTATAATCATCGTATGCATCCGCTCCATAGCCTCGTACAGCATCTTGATCTGCTAGATTGCATTATTGAGATGTTATGGGAGATACACTATAGCTTAAGTGATAAGGTGAAGATACGGAGGTTATATGAAACTGTTCCTGAACATTGGGCTTCAGTCATAAATGAGATTGTGTTGTGGTCTGATGATGACCTTTCATATGAGGACCTTACATACTTACTTCGAGGAAGTTATGAAACTAGCCGTGATTTACAGCGAAACTTTAAGAAGACTATAACCTTATCTATGAATACTAGTTTACGAGCTACCAACTCTAGGATAAGGGACCGTTGGCTAAGTGCTTTTCGAGAGTTCTAGAGGAAAGTTTTCCCGTACCATTACCAAATAGTTCAGAACAAAGCATGTTAGAGGAAGAGCCAGAGGAAGAACTAGATGAAGAACCAGAGGAAGACCCAGATGAAGATCCCGAGGAGGACCCAGAAGAAATGGAAGATTAGACACCATCTTATCTAGCTATCTTTGTTTTTGGAATAGAATAGAATGTAATACGTACATCTACTTTTGAATGCATGTACCGTACCGCAATATGACTTTTGTTTGTAAAAAAAAAAAATAGTAATGTATAGATATGAAGGAAAGTTGTCTAGACTTTTGGATTTCTCTAAGTTAGTATTACGTTCTGAAATAATTCTAACTGGATGAATATTTTTTCATTCAAAGGAAATGCCTCCAAAGCGCAACCACAGCAGTGCACTAAATTCCAATATGAACTTAGGTAGCGGCAATGCTAATGCCAGTTCTAGTGGTGGCGAAGTTAATGTAGCAAACTTTGCACAAGAACTGCTTGTCGCAATGCGGGAGTTGGGACAGCAACAGCAGGCACCGCCTTTGACTAGGCAACAAACATTAAATCAACAAATACCAATTGAGCATCAGGAGCCCAACCAACAAGCTGTTCAACCTCAAATAGTACCCAACTCGAGGGATCGAACTGCAATGATAGAGCAATTTCGTAAGATGAACCCTCCATCATTCGGGGGGAGTGTAGATCCCTTAGCGGTTGAAGACTGGTTACGAGAACTAGAACGTATCTTCAAATTTATAAGATGCTAAGATGCTGAAAAGGTAACATTTTCGGTGTTTATGTTAAAGAAGGGGGCTAGCCATTGGTGGGACATGACTACAAGGTCATTAACACCTGCTGAAGAACAGACTATAACTTGGGTGAGATTTAAGGAACTCGTAGAAGAAAAATTCTTCCCGACAGCTGTGAAGGATCAAAAAGAGATGGAGTTCCTCAGACTCCAGTAGGGAACCATGACCCTCGTGGAATATGAACGCAGATTTGAGGAGTTATCAAGGTTCGCTCCACATCTAGTGGACACGGAGGAAAAGCGGGCTAGAAGGTTTGAACGTGGGCTTCAACCTTATATTCGTGACATAGTGTCAATTCTCGAGCTGAACACTTATCGAGAAGTCCTGAAGCGAGCCCAGACTATTTCTTATCAAAGAACTCAAAATGTTGGAAATTCTTACCAAGTTCAAAATTCTCCGGTAAGAGGAAGTGGAATTTTGATAAACAGAATAACGGTAAAGGAAAAGGGAATAATGCACCAAAGAAAGGAAAGACAGAGATAGTAGGAGTTGGTGGTGATAAGCGTTGTCCTAAGTGCGATAGACCTCATAAAGGAAAATGTCTATTGAGAAGAAATGTTTGTTTCAAGTGTGGAAAATCAGGACATTTCGCGAAAGAATGTCCCTAGAATCAGACACAGAAAGCTGGAGATGACCAGAAAGGAAAAGCAAGAGTTTTCTCCTTATCCAGGCAAGAAGCAGAGCGAAACCCTAATGTCCTCGCAGGTATCATCTCTGTTTCTAATATGCCTGCATTTGTACTTATAGATTCTGGAGCTACACATTCGTTCATTTCTTCTTCGTTTATTGCAAAGTCTAAAGTAGAATGTGAATTCCTTCCGTATACCTTAGAAATCTCTCTTCCATCTGGAAAGATACTTGTGGCTGACCAAATAGATAGAAATATTAAGATGGAAATTGATGGTAGAGGTATAGCGATAGATCTAATTCTATTAACGATAAAAGACTTTGATGTTATCCTTGGTATGGACTGGTTGTCTAAAAACTATGCAACTATTCATTGTACCGAGAGAGTGGTGATTTTTCGAAGACCGGGCGAGAAAGAGTTTCGTTTTGTGGGAACTGAGGCAAATACCTTGTCTCGTATAGTGTCGACAACTCAGGTTGAAAGGACATCGAGAAAGAAATTATGTCAAAGATTTCTAGTATCGATGACCAACATTAAACAAGATAAGTTGTCAGTTGAGGAAGTTCGAATAGTTCAGCACTATAAAGATGTTTTTCCAGAAGATCTTCTAGGTGTACCACCAGACAAGCAAGTAGAGTTTACCTTCGACTTGGTACCAGGAGCAACACCTATTTCAAAGGCTCCATATCGTATGACACTATTGGAACTGCAAGAGTTGAAGGTACAATTGAAGGAGCTTCTTGATAAAGGTTTCATTAAACCAAGTTATTACCTTGGGGTGCACATGTACTATTTGTGAAAAAGAATGATGGATCAATAAGGTTGTGCATTGACTACCGAGAATTGATTGGTCTCACTATCAAAAACAAATATCCACTTCCAAGAATAGAAGATTTGTTTGACCAGCTCAAGGGGACTACAGTATTTTCAATGATCGATCTAAGATCAGGATATCATCAATTGAAAATTAAGCCCGATGATATCCCTAAGACGGCTTTTAGGATGCGTTATGGGCATTATGAATTTTCGGTGATGCCTTTTGGATTAACTAATGCCCCGGCAGTATTTATGGATCTAATGAACAGGGTATTTCATGAATACTTAGATCAATTTGTCATAGTTTTTATTGATGACATCTTAATCTATTCAAAGAATAATGAGGAACACGAGAAACATCTCACGATTGTCTTGGAAACTCTAAGAAAAGAGAAGCTTTACCCAAATTCAAGAAATGTGAATTCTGGTTGGATAAAATAGGTTTTCTGGGGCACGTAATCACAGCACAAGGAATTAAAGTAGACCCAACCAAAGTAGAAGCAGTAAATAATTGGGTAAGACCAACCAATGTTAGAGAAATACGCAGCTTCTCGGGATTAGCGGGTTACTATAGAAGATTTATCGAGGGATTTTCAAAAATAGCAGGACCATTGACCCAATTAACCTGTAAAGGGATAAAATTTCAATGGACAGAGAAATGTGAACAGATCTTCCAAGAGCTGAAACGAAGATTAGTCACAACTCCAGTGTTAACAATACCTGACGGACCAAAGGATTCGTTATATACAGTGATGCTCCGAAACAAGGCATAGGGTGTGTGTTGATGCAGAAAGGAAAGGTGATAGCCTACGCTTTCAGACAATTGAAACAATATGAACAAAACTACCCAACCCATGATCTAGAATTAGCTGCGGTAGTTCATGCCCTCAAGATATGGCGTCATTACTTATATAGAAGTAAGTGTGACATTTATACTGATCATAAGAGTTTGAAGTACTTTTTCACCCAAAAGGAATTAAATATGAGGCAGAGGAGATGGCTAGAGCTAGTAAAGGATTATGATTGCACTATCCTTTACCATCCTGGTAAAGCTAATGTAGTAGCAGATGCTCTTAGCAGAAAGGCGGTTGGACAATTAGCAGTACTAATCACTATGCAGGACCAGTTGTTGAAGGATTTCAAAAACTTACATCTAGAAGTAATTGTTCCACCAACCCAAACTATCACCTGGATAGCGGCTCTAATGATTCGACCAACACTTAGAGATCGGATAAGAGTAGCACAGGATGGTGACTCTTTCCTGCAAAAGATTAAATCCGAAGTTGGTACTAGCAAGCGAAAGGATTTTAAATTAGGCAGTGATAAAGCCTTACTTTTTAAGGGAAGGTTGTGTGTGCCGAAAGATGAGGGATTGAGGAAAGAAATTTTGGAAGAAGCACACTTAACTCCATATACTGCCCATCCATGGGGTACAAAAATGTATCGTGATCTAAAAAATATGTTTTGGTGGAGAAATATGAAATGGTGCATAGGTCTTTTTGTCAGGAGGTGCATGACTTGTCAACAAGTGAAAGATGAACATCAAAAGCTATCTAGATTGTTGGAACCATTAACAATTCCACAATGGAAATGGGAGCATATAACTATGGATTTTGTTGTGGGTTTTCCAAAATCAGCTAGGGGAAATGATGCTATGTGGGTGATAGTGGATCGGTTAACAAAGTCAGCTCATTTTCTACCTGTAAGAATGAATTTCAGTATGGATCAATACGCGCGATTGTACATCAAAGAGGTCATCCGTTTGCATGGTATCACAGCCTCAATTGTATCGGATAGAGATCCAAGATTCACCTCAAAATTTTGGAAAAGTTTGCAAGGAGCTATGGGAACCAAGTTAAACTTCAATACAGCTTTTCATCCTCAAACTGATGGACAATCAGAGAGGACTATACAGACTTTGGAGGATATGCTGCGTGCCTGCGTCCTTGATTTAGGAGGCAGTTGGGAGAGTTATGTACCATTGGTGGAGTTTGCCTATAATAATAGCTATCAAGCTATGATAAAAATGGCACCTTACGAAGCTCTCTATGGCAGAAGATGTAGAGCTCCTCTTTATTGGGATGAAGTAGGTGAACGAAGAGTTTTAGGACCTGAAATAATTGAGGAAACTAGTCGAGCGGTTGATAAAATAAGAGCTAGAATCAAGGCAGCCCAGGACCGACAAAAAAGTTACGCTGATAAAAGGAGAAAAGATTTGGCATTTAACATTGGTGATAAAGTTTTCTTAAAAGTGGCACCGATGAAGGGAAAACTTCGACCAAGATTCGTAGGTCCTTTTGAAATTTTACAGAAAGTTGGAAATGCAGCCTATTGAATTGCTTTACCACCAGATTTGGCAGCAATTCATGATGTGTTCCATGTGTCAATGCTTCGATAATATGTGTCAGATCAAAGTCATGTGGTTAGTTATCAACCATTGGATATCAAACAAAACATGACTTATGAGAAAAAACCGGTAGCAATATTTGATCGTAGAATCCAACAACTGAGAACAAAAGAAATTCCGTTAGTGAGAGTTCATTGGAGAAATCACAATGTCGAAGAATCAACTTGGGAAAGAGAAGAGGAAATCAAGACCAAGTATCCAGAACTTTTCAACTAAGTTCAAGGTAACTTCGGGGACGAAATTTTTTTTAAAGGAAGAGGGATGTAATACTCCGAAATTTTATACTCATTTATTTTGCTCATTTAAAATTTGTTTTAGGATAGCAATTAAACTTTTCAAAATTTTTATATATCCGAATTATTAAAGGTTGCTAAGTTTACATTTTTTTGGTTGATTAAAAGTTTACCATGATTAGTTAATTAGTGGTTATAAAATTTTACACCTATTTTCCTACTTGTGTTTCTCTTGGCCGAAAATCAGGGGAGTACCACCTTTGTAGGGGATTAATGCATGAGGTGTTTATCATTTTAAACCAAGCATGAGGTGGTTAATTGCTGGACATGCAAAGCTAGTGACTAATATAAAACAAGTTGGAGGTG
Organism: Osmanthus fragrans; assembly: GCA_019395295.1. Taxonomy (NCBI): domain Eukaryota; kingdom Viridiplantae; phylum Streptophyta; class Magnoliopsida; order Lamiales; family Oleaceae; genus Osmanthus; species Osmanthus fragrans. The sequence goes on along the minus strand of CM033348.1, from coordinate 10,101,155 downwards.
TTTAAGTGTAAAAATGCATGCAAAATAATGAGGATGATGCACACACACGTGGAGACACCAAGTTTCATTGTCACCTTTCACCTTTCCCTACTTTTATATATAATTGAGGGATGTTGTTGCCTATTTTCCATTTGCAAAACCAGAGTGTTAGATAGAGGGAAAAACGGACAGGAAGAAATAAAAAATGGAAAGGAAAAGGAAGAAAAAGGAAGCAAAGCCTAGCACCCTCAATTCATCTATCAACCGAAATTTCTCCAAGTTTTATTGTAAGATACTTTCTTCGCTTAAGTGGTAGGATTTCATGGTAATATTTATGCTTAAGTTATGCATGAAAAACTATAACATAAAAGATGTGGACAAGTCCACAAAGTTAGATATTTATGCCACAGGACAAGTCCGAAGGGCACCGGCAAGCCGGAATGTGCAAGTATGTGTTTGAATGCTTTCTTTTGCGTAGTATTAACATGTTAAATCCAAGCATGGTATCTTACTAAGCATTCCTTATACTCCTAATATTCTATACTAAATTTTCAGATCCATAAGATGTGAAGTTGGTGGAAGTCAGTCGGCATAATCGATGATGGGTTAAGAACAAAGTTAATTTGCATCGAAGTTTTGTTTTTACATGTTTTGTTCGACTGCTTCGTATATGTTTTTCCTATGGTATTGTATAAAAACTTGTATAAGACGTAATGTAATATGGTATAGGAAGTAAATTAAGTAGTTATGTCTTCCATGTTATGTTAAGAGACATATTTATAGACCCTTTTTCCCGAATGACCAAAAGAGGCAGAGTCCGGGCAGTTTCTAGGTCAACTTCAAAATATTATTTCCAACTCTATAGACGTCCATTTGAGACTCTAAAATTGCTTCTATGTTCCCCTTCGAGTTGTCTAAATATGGGCGCAAAAATCACTCAATTTGGATGTCCGTGGCCTGAGAAATGAATTTTTAAACGTTGAAGGGTCAATCTGGATTTTCTGTACAACACTACACTGTTTTCAGTAAAACGTCCATACTATACGATCTCAGAAAATTCTCATATTTTAACCTTGAAAACAACTTGAAATTATCTTTCTAATGCCACAAATTTCATAGAAAACGGAGTTGGGATGAAGTTTATAAAAATAGTTGAACCTACTGCCCCAACTAACAGTGGCTGCACCGAGTCCCCTTTTGTAAAATAAAAATTTCATGTCGGCATGTGCTTCTGCTGGCCATTATATTTTATGAGAAATATTTTACCAAATTGAAAATAAGTTTCTAACATGTAAATGATGTAATACTTCTGTTTAAGAGAATTTACATGTACCAAAGGCAGAAGCTATTATGATTAGTACGTGACCCTAGAAGCTTGTTCTGGGTGTCACAGAGCATATAGGGGTAATAACTTTATGTGCAGATGCCACAGGCCGTATTGTTTGGAAGGTTACATCGGATGGTAGCTTTTCTACCAATTCAACATAGTAACTAATCCATTCGGTTCACCAATCTCAGGACTCATATCGATTACTGTGGAGCTCCATTTTCCCTACCTTTGTTTCATTCTTCTATTGGAGATTATGATATGATCTTATTCCAGCAGATGTAGTCATTCAAAGGAGAATTGGGTGTTAGTTGGCTTGTTGATGTCAATGTTGCTCTAAGATTGAGACCATTTGTCATATCTTCACTGGCAACGGCATCTCCAATCGGGTATGGTGGCACTTTTGGGATATTTTTCAGATACCTATAAGATTAGGAGAGGGAGTCAAACAGAGGTTCCAGAGATAGATGTATTCTGGATAGTACGTTCGCTGTGGTCACATTCGCACTATCATTCATCTACTATTATTCTGGTTTTTATGGACCGAGAAGAATGATGCGAAACATACAGAGGTCCGCATGATGGCCAAATGGATCATTTGGAGGGTACACCGTATGGTCTCTTTTCTTCATATGTGAGGACTTTTTAGAGCTGTGCACTGGTGAGTGGACTTAACACTTACACCACTCTTTGGTATTTCTATGATTCTCCCTCCTCCACCACCACCTATTATGGTTGTTTGGCTCACTCCACCAATGGGATCTTACAAGATCAACATTGATGGATACATCATGATGGATTTGCGAGTGGTGGGGACATCATTAGGGACCACACAGGACACTGCATCAGGGCATTCTCAACATCGTATGGTCCACGTTTGATTTTGGAAGCCAAGCTCAGAGCTATACTGGATGAGATTCTATTGGCCAAAGGAATTGGGCTATCGGCTATTTGGGTTGAGGCAGATTCGACTATGGCTATTCACTACATCACTAGGGACGGAGGACCATGGAAGATTCAGGGCACACTTAGACAGATCAGAGACCTCGTCTCCTTCGACGGAGACATGGTTTCCCACATTTACAGAGAGGGAAACCACTTGCTTCAGAGGGTTCGGGTCATCGGCTTAAGATTTTGCGTTACTAGCATCACTTACTTGTAAATATTTAATTTATATATTCTTCCTCCTCTTTTTGTTCATCGACTTTGCAATAAATTGGATATAAACTTGATTGTTTATCTTTGTGGCATTTAGGTAGTTCCTTTTCTTGGTGTGTACCAGCGTAAAAAAGTTGGAAATTTTTAATATACTAATTTAAATTAGCAAATCACTATCAAAGTAATAACTAAACTGCATCAACATAATTATTTAAGAGTGTTGCTATTTGTACATTATGATTTATATTAGTTTACATATTAATGACATAAAAGAGAGAGAGAATGAGAGAGAAATCAGTTAATGTAATCAGTATCATCAATCTGTAAACCATGGTGTATAAATAATATTACTCATTATTTAATTAGTACTAACCCCTTCCATCACATTCCAATTTCTTTCCCAACCAGCAGAGCAAAAATGTCACACAAGTAAAAAAGATAAGCAAACCATATATCCCTTGTTCGATGACCATTATTTGAGAACTTTTCTTTTATATACTCACTTTTAATCACATATTCACACAATAAATTATTCTGCACATGAGTTCAAAACTTTTCCTTATTTTTGAATTACGTATTCTCTTAAAAATCACTATTCAAAATATTATTTTTCCCAAAAAAAGGCCATCAAACAGGGACATAATTAGTCATTGCCGTTATTTCCTAATCATCTACTATATTTTTAATAAAATAAATAAATGCTGTTTGATGAAAATTTCAACCCAACAGTCTAATAGACAAATATATATTTTCATGTAGAAAATACAACATTTACTTGGAAACCAAACAACTTTCTTTTAAACCATAAATTTCCACATGCGGAGGCAACTAAGAACATGGATTTCATTTGACTGTTCAAAAAATTCAATTGCATATATTTTTTATTGTTTCTAAAACAAAAATGTCAAGAAATTTTTTGAATACCTAGCTTCAGTTGATTGGCATTGGTTTCCCAGTAGTAGCAATTGACGAGAGTGTTTTACAATTCCAGCAATAAGATTGGGAAATTGAATTCAAAACTGAAAACAGAAATGCAAACCAAACGTACCCTAAGAATTCCCAAAAATTGTGGGGGAGTTGACAACGGATAAATATATTTAAATGAGAAGATTTGTGCAAGATGGGTTTGATTAGGAGGAAGATTTGTGCAAATCCCTAAAAATTGTTGTATATGACTTATGGGATGGTGATTTGAGCTAATTTGATGTTTATTAGGCTCAATATGCTTCTTCTTCATCTTCTTCTTTTTTAAGTTGTAAAAATAGACTTGACTTTGTTAGATGATTAGGACATTATTTTTAACATGAATTCGTGTGTATTTTGACATTTAAGTGCGCATATATGATCAACGAAATTAGTTGACCATATTATCAATATACATATCCCATATGCGGGATATTTCGAAAATGTCTCGTGCAACATGCGTATTTTAGAATACTACTTATAATATATTATAAGTGAACTTTCTAAGCTTAGTCCTTGTTTGAGCTCCATTTTGAAGAAAAAATGTATTTTTTAATAGTAATTTTTCTGAGAATGTGTGATTAGAAAGTAAGAAAGAAAATTTCAATTTACGTGTAAATTATTTTATTGATTTGGCCCTAATACACATTATAATTTTCATTAGGGTAATTAGCACAAATCATCTCTATCGTTTGCACTTATTGTGCAAATCATCCCTATCGTTTTAAATTTGACATTTACAACCCTATTTCAACCCTTCTTTGCAGAGTTGGTCCTTTCTGTCTATTCCTAATTATATCAAAAGGGTATTTTTGTCAAATCACTATTCATTTTTTAGTTTTAATGACTCAATTAAAAAGTTTAATTGAAAATTTAGTTACTGTAAATAAAATGTACACTAATAATATTATAATCAACTACATTTAAAAAAAAAAAAAACTAAATCATAATCATTAATTTATATGGGAACCATATTTTAGCTAGTAATTGACAAAAACCTTTTTAAGATAGTTCTAACCGACTGATATGCTGAATTTAATTAAAATTGAAAATAATGACTAACAAAATTTAGTGCATGCTTCTCTTCTACTATTAATTACTTAACTCGTTAAACATATTTGATAAAATGAATTAAACAAAATTAAATGGATATTACTTAACTGGAGGAGTAGAATAGAGTGCAAACAAGAAATGGATTAGGATTCTTCTTCGCAGCCTACGGGGGAAAATGATGAAATTAATTCATCATTTTTTGTGTTAGACTGTTTGTCAAACTTTATGTTTAGATAGGAAAAATAGTGATTTGACAAAAATACCCTTTTGATATGATCAGGAATAGACAGAAAGGACTAACTCCGCAAAGAAATGTTGAAATAAGATTATAAATGTCAAATTTAAAACGATCAGGATGATTTGCACAATGAGTGCAAACGACAGGGATGATTTGTGCTAATTACCCTTTTCATTATCATTTTTCTACTTATTTTCAACCACATTCTTTAATAAAATAATATTTTTCATCACATCAATAATTTTTCATTCTTTTTTAACCACATATTCACCATCACATCACCAAAAAAATGTATTCTGTCCATTTTTTTTTTTTTAATTACGCCTCATTACTGACGTCTCCACCTGTCCTATTCTGAATTTTGATAGAGAAATAAATCGCAGATCATATCTTCAAAAATGTAGGCGGGTGGGGTGGAATGTGCATCAAAAATGGGCTTGGTTGAAAATAAATTTTCGAAGGGGGATTTTAGCTATAGTGCAAGAAGCTGGACTTTTCCCTATAAACTTCCCTTTCGTCCATTTTCTCTCCTCCTTTTGTAATCCATCGCTCAACATGACAACAGAATCCATTTCTACACCAAATCCCAGTTCAACTTCGCTCAACACCGATCATTCGACGAACAAACGCGAAAATGAATTCAACGATTTCAATTCTGCATCCAAGAAATCAAAATACGAGAACGAATTGAAGACCTGTAGTGCCAAAGTTGAAGCATCCAGTACAAACGGTTCGAAAATTGAGAAGAAGTTTTTTGCAATAGAAGCGGACGCGGCTGAAGATAAGGGCTCGCGTCACACCATGGAGGACGCTTGGGTTGTTCTCCACGATGCCAGCTTGGATTTCCCCGGAAATTTGAGGTACAATATCTATCCCTCTCCTCTTTCCGTCGCTATCGCTTTTTGTATTGATTATTATTGTAGGAAATGCACATAGAATCCTAGAATAACTGTTATAATTGAATTAGTTTTAAGATGAGTCATGCAGACATTTATTTTATCCTTGCTCGACTTTGAGAATTACTTATTTAGCGGCTATTTTTGTTTATGCATGTGTATTCTAATTTTTAAAATCTTTACACGCTCGACTTTTAGGTATATGCTATTTCTTGTTTACATTCATTTTGTGTCTTTTCGTTTCTTTAGATATTTGACATATTTATTGATGTTCTATTTATTTTTCTCTTTTTCCCGTCACTACTTCTAATTTTTCAGGTGACGCCATTTCTTATCGTATTTATTGATTATAATTGTAAACAATGTATATAGAACTACTTTTATTCTTGTAATAAGTAAGATGAGTTAGGAAGTGAAGTTCTTCACATTTATTTGATCGCCACTTGACTTTTGGAATTACTTATTTATCAGCTATATTGGGTTTTTGTTCATGTGTGATATTTTTACTTTCTGCACACTCGATTTTAGGTATGTGGTATGTTTCGTTTTCTTTCTCGACTTCTCTGTCTGTGAGTTTCTTAAAATATTGAAATATCCGTGGGCTTCTAATTGCATGTGCATGCTTTTGTTTTTCAAGTTTTGATTTGTTTCTGGATTTTTAGATGTGCACATTTTGCGATATATGATGGCCATGGAGGTCGGTTAGCTGCAGAGTACGCTCAGAAGCATCTTCATGTTAATGTTCTTTCAGCGGGCTTATCACGTGAGTTGGTCTGTTTGTCTGAGAATTTAATGTTGTAATTATTGCTTGAATTTTTATTCTAGAAAACTGCTATATTTTATGTTTAATTTTGTAATTGCCCTTTCACTGATTGGCGTTTGGTGAAAATTTTCAGTTGGATGTTAAGTGTTCAAAGAAGGCTATACTTGAAGGTATGCCCTTATTCTAATTTGCATTTAAGATCTCGATTCAAGGCTGTAGGATTAGTTTGAGCACTCAAAGTAACGTTTTCCATGATAAGAGGTAATAATTTGAATTCCTGTCTTTCTTTACAGGATTTCGAAAAACTGACGAGGTTCTCCTCCAGGAAAGTACTGCAGGTATTGTTCTTATTCCTTTTCGAAATTTGCTTCTAATGGTTTTCTAACTATAGAAACTATGATGGCATATGGTTCAAATGATTTCATTTCATCTTGAAGACTTCCACGTTCGACGTGTTCTAGACTAAAGTATTGAACTACTTTCTATACATGAAATTATGAAAACATTACTGTAAATTTTCGACTTTATTTTGAAATGTTATGAATTGAAAAATGTTATTGAACCATGATGGTCTTATGCGGTACCATTGCTGTAATATCATAAGACCTTTTCTTTAATTCATTGTGGCATTAGTGTTGCTCTCTAGAGTAAAAAGTTAAACAAGCGATGCTTGATGCATATGGTTCAGAGTGGAAGGGCCTTAATAGGCTAGTATTTATTCAGAATAAGAACTACTCTGAGTAGTCAATGATTTGAGAAATTACCTTATTGGGACTATAGTTGGGTCACAGCTCTTAGTCATAGTTTCTTCTTCTAGAGTCTCTTCCCACCATCTGTATATTTTCAGGATCATACTCTTCATGATCAATTATGTATCAGTGTCTTATTAAATAAGTGCTTCCAGTTTTTGAAGTTTGTATTTCCTTCTACTGTTTTTAATCCTCTGAATATTATCAAATTTTTATTTTTTATTATTAATTGTCTGTTTTTGACTGCCTATATGGCTAACTCTTTGTCAAATGCCACAAGCCTGTTAACTTTGTACATTCATCATAGGGGGATGGCAAGATGGTGCTACGGCTGTATGTGTCTGGGTGTTAGGACAAACAGTAAGTTCTATCATGTACTATGCATGAAAAAAGTTATATTGTTCTCTGCTTGCCGATGACATAATATAATCAAATTCAGTTAAAAGTTTCATAATATGCAATCATTTGTGCTCTTATATTTTGATCTGTTGACATTCATCTATCAATTCAACAAGTAAGATCATTTATAGAATTGATCTCTGGATTATAACTCTAATCAGTACATTTCCGGAAGGAAAGAGAGAGAAATTGAATGGGGAATTCAAAAGAATTTTTAATTATTTTAAGAGAGGGAATATTGTGGATAAGTAATACGAAGATTGCTTATTTTGACCTTTGATTGTCTCAAAGCCTGCTTTCAAAGAGAGTAATAACATCAATTACGGGACTAAAATAAGTGTTGTGTGACATTAATTGGAGACAGTGTTACTGTCATTTGGGTATGTTAAATAGGAAAGGTGATTGCTCGTCTTGCACTTGGTTTTCGTTGCGTCTTTGTTTCCAGTTGCGGATACACCATACGTAGTGTCCCTGACCATGTTGATTAGGTATATTGTCACGAAATCAATACTTGTCAAAAATCATGGTCATAGTCAGCTCCTCTTCGTGCTTGTGAGATCATATATGTACATGTATATTTGTAAGTGTTTCAGATAGTATTTGTGAGAGCTTCAGATTATTGTTGTTTATATTGTTTGATTAATTTAGATTCACAATAAGTAGGAAGATTAAGAGCCACGATATGGGAATGAAACTATAGAAAGAAACTAGGTCATAGATTACTGTCAAAAATTTTGGACGAGTTCTTCAATAAAGTTACAGAGCATTAGCGGTTTATAGTTAGAGGTTTATTTAGTTGCCAAATATAGACAAATCACGTACAATCAATGGCACAAATCAAGGGCCTAATTCCAATTGTACAACAAATATTTTTTTGTTGTATATGTTTGTAATTTACTATAAATGAAAGGCAAAATAGACTGAAAGATTATTCAGAAAAATTGGTATGGTATCAGAACCCTAAAATTCTCTCGAACCTGTGGTTGTCCTCGTGTGTTGTCGGGTTTTTCTAGTGTGCTGTTGGCACTATCCTGTGTTTTCGATGCTGCCTGTGGTTGGTGGCTAGTTTTCGTAGACGACGACTGTTGTCGGCACTGTTCATCCAAGTCAGTCTTTGGTGTCGCATCTCGTGTTTGTGTCATTCTTTTGGTAATGGTGCCGCATCTTGCTTGTATCGTCTAAGGTTATTTTTTTCATGCAAATAGTGAGGTTTTCTCTACCTTTCAGCTTTCCTTACTCTCATTGACAACCAATTTTTCTTCTCAATCAAAATCTTAAGATCTGATTGGGGAGGCAAAATATGTTTAATGTGTTTCAATTTTTCTCATAGACCAAATGTATTATTTCTCAACGATCTTGCTCTTCTACTCAACAAAATGGGATGACAGAACACAAGAATCATCACCTTTTTGAGATAATTAGAGCTCTTCTGATTGAGTCTTCTATTCCTTTCCGCTTTTAGTGTGAAGCCTGTCGATAGCTGTTCATCTCATAACCGGTTGCCTTATCCTACTCTTAATAATATTTCTCAATTTTATAAGTTCTTTGGTCATCATTCCACATATTCTCATCTCCACCCTTTTTGGCTGTATGTTTTGTTCATTTACAACCACACGAGAGAACAAAAACTCACACTTCAAAAACCCCACGGGCATGGTGTAGCGTTAAAGCAGGAGGATTCTATACGGAGCATCGGAGGTTCGAATCCGAAGACAACATTTATGTTGGAAGGTAATGTCCTGTGGAGGCAAAGTTATGGTGTGCTTTGTCATCCCTTTGGGGGTCCTGTCCGCATTTTGTGAAGGGAGGTCCACAGAGAAGAGAGCCGCATTCTGAATGTCCGGTCCAAGTATATAAGTTGTGTCCGCATCCGGATTTGCTCGAGTGACGAACCAGGGAGGAAGGCCGTTACTTCTCAGGATTAGTCGGGCGAAACTTGGATACTTGAGTCATAAAAAAAAAATCTCACTTCAATCTGTCAAGTGTGCTTTTCTTGGATATGGTGGGACCCAAAAATGATATGTTTGTTATGATCTTAAGACAAAGAATTAGGATTTCTCATAATCTTAAGACACAAAGATCCTTCACTAGATTTTTCGCCACCCGTCACTCTTTGTCGCACTTCGCATGTTCCTTGACCACCAGATAGTTATGGTTTTTCCCCTTATAAGCTCTATGACTGCTACTCTTAACTCGATTTCCATACCTTTCTCCTATAGATAAGCTATGGAGTGAAAGTGTTGGCAACAGGCCAAATGTAGAACTTGAGGCTCTTGAGGCCAACTAAACTTAGGATGTCATACTATGTTCACAGATTGTGAAACTCATTGGGAATAAATAGGTATATTCAGTTAAACTTCGTTCCGATGGTTCTCTTGAGCATTATAAGACTCGATTAGTTGCATTAGGTAACTGTTAAGAGTATGGAATCAACTATGATAAGGCATTTGCTCCCGTGACAAAAATGACCACAGTTCGTCTCTTGTTATCGATTGTCGTTTCTCGGTCTTGGTCTTGGTCTTTAAATTAAATGGATGTAAAGAATGCATTCTTACATGGATATCTTATATATATGAAACTTCCATTTGGTATGCCTCTTCCCTCAGTTAATTTCCTATGTAACCTAAAATGCTCTCTGTATGTGTATGTCTTAAGCAGGCACTTTGAGCATGGTTTGACAAATTTCGCCGCACTCTTTTGGATTTTTCCTTTATTTAGAGTTAGTATGATGCATCAATGTTTCTTCACAAGAGTATTGATGGGATCGTTCTTTTGTTGGTATATGTGGACTATGGGCGATATTATTGTCTCTAGAATTCTTGACTTGGAGGCTCATACAACACCACATGGTATCTTATTAATTCAATAAGGAAATGAATTAACCTACCAATTATCCTAAGAATACAATCTCTAATTAATTACAATTTCCATCCCCAATACTATTTCCATATTTGGTTGTTTTCTACATTTTGGGCTACCAATTTTTTGGGCCTCTAACGCGGGTTTTCCTATTTGAGCCACTAGAGTTATTTTTTGTTGTCTTGTGATTTGGGCCTCTATAATTTATCTTTGAGTATTTCTTGATCATTTCGTACAAGAAGAGGATTTCCTCTAATTCTATGGCTCTTGTTTGGTGACTAGATTGGTTTTTGGGCTTTCTTGTCGACTCTTGTTAGATCAATTGATGGTTTCTTCTATTGGGTCTACTTTGCTTGGTTGATTATCTTATTGAGCCTGTTTGTTCTATTGGGACTATTTTGATTGGGTTATTCTATTATGTGCAAGCTTGTCCTCATGAAGGTCTTATAATTTTGTTACCATGTTCTATTTAGGTGTTTGTTGCTAACGTTGGAGATGCAAAGGCTGTGGTAGCACGTTCATCTATAGTAGATGGTTCACAAAGTGATTTGGATGGATCAAGCTCATTAAAGGCCATTGTTTTGACACGGGAACACAAAGCCATATATCCACAAGAACGAGCACGCATTCAAAAGGTGAGTACTGTGCACATTGGTGAAATCTTGTATTTATACATGTATTTTCTCTCCTTATATGAGCTCTATAATTAAAAAATCAGGTCTACTTCTGTAGTCATGATCGAAGGCTACATGAATGATTTTTTTTTTCTCCTTTTCCCTTTCTTCAATGTTTGCGTTTATTTTTAAGACAGGCAATATGAGCTGGATACACTAGTATCCAGATTTCACATTTTGAAATCTAAATTATCTCATGTTTGCTCAGATGGAAGTCTAGTTTGAGTGATGAAATTGTTAAAGCTGATCCATCTCAACCTCCTGATGAATCCTCCGAACTCATTTCTGCCTTAAAGAGTTGTGATTCTTTATCAAATAGTTAAAAGACCTCAAAAGTTTTCCTCCCTTGGTCAAAATCATATCGTCAACATAGATTAAGATAATGACTATTTTAGAACCTTGGAATACACACACATGGAGGTATCAGCCTGTGTAGCCAGAAATCCCCACTGTCAGGGAGTGTACTCAGCTTATGAAACCACACCCTAGGCACCTGCTTGAAACCATAGAGGGTTTTCTTGAGCTTGCATACATACTGTGGGCAGTGAGAATTAGTAAATCCCTGTGGTTGAGTTCATACACAGTTTTATACAAATCACTGTTCAAAAAGCATTGTGTACAAAAGATAATGCTTCTACCCAAAACCTAGGAGGTACAAAGGATTAAAGCATCAAAGTACGAATCACATCCAAAAGATCGTTTCTTACACGCAGATGCTCCATTCTGTTAGGAGTAGGGGGACATGAAGACGGGGAGAGAATGCCATTCTATTGTAGAAACGAACAAAAATCCAAGATATATTCTCCCAAGAATCAAAGTGTAAGATTTTAATACATGCATGAAATTGAGTTTTCACATAGGGGGAAAAAAAGAAGCTTGGAAAGTGGAAACCACATCAGCTTTAGAATGAAGAAAAAAGACCCAAGCGAAACAGCTATAATTGTTAATAAATATCACAAAGTACGTGTACTGAGCATTTGAAAGAACATAACTCACACCCCAAATATCATTATGAATAACCTCAAAGCATGTGGAAGCACAATTACCTTGGTGGGGAAAACGTAAAGGTTTGCTTTTGCCAAGCGCACAAGATGCACAATTAGTTAAAGAACCATGTTTCACAATGTGTCAAAATAAAAGAATTGGGAAGACCCAATTTTTTTATGCCAACGATGGTTATTATTAACTGCAGAACAACTGAAATTAACCGAATGAGGAACAAAAAATGACTGAAGAGGAAAAAGATATCCCACTTTAGGCGCTGTTGCTATCAGTTGGCCCGACATTTGATGCACACGTTTACCATCACAATCAAAATGAATAGCACAATTATATTCTACCAATTGCCTGCCCTAGTGAGATTAAATTGGTAGATAAATGAGGAGGTACAAAAAAATCAGTGAGTGAAGATGTTGCGTTTTTCTATCGCAAGTGTACGATATCGCACAAGTAATAAAATTGACCTTTGAGTCCAGATTATCGTCCCACGAGCACTATACTTTAGCACTTAATTTAATTTTTTTCTAACTGCTATTCGACAAAGCAAACAAAGATTTATATGCTGTGATTTTTAATCTAAAATGTGAAAATATGTGGATGCACACAAAGATTGATTTAGAAATTAGATAATGAACTGTTATTAAGGGAGAACAATTTTACCTACTGATCACCTTTAAATCTTAAATCAAAATTAAAAATCTAATGTAGTATTCAATCGAATTCTTCTATTATATTCAATTTATCCCTCTCGAGTTCTCATTGAGTTTATTTAACTAATTCAATCTCATATCTCTATGTGAATGAACTTTAGTTAAACGAAACATTGGTTTTACGAATTCATATATGATCGCAATAATCAGTATAGGTATCTCTACATGTTATACTAATTTACCGGATTTTACAATATGGTCTAAATCCTAAACTTACCTCTCGATTCGTAAAAGATTTACAAAATCATTAAATTAGTGATCAAGTAATTCATTTTATTAAACTCATAGCCAAATCAACACATGAAAGATAAAAGAACAAGAATCTTGAATAAAAGACATAAAGGACCTTAAGTATGTTACATTGTTAGGCCTAAAAAGAATTTTAGCTACTCATGATAGATGAAGAAAAACAAATAACAATAATGGAGTGCATCACCGAATTTTGAATTGAGATGTAGAGAGGTGGATGATTCTTGTTCTAAATCTTGATTTCAACCCTTGAATTATTGTTTTTCTCCTCTTGAATCAGCTATCTAATTCTCCAGTTGTGTTCTCCCTCACTCAATGTGTGGAATCCCTTTAAAAGAGTGGAAATTTGTATTTATAGTTGTGTCCACGTTTGTGTCAAAAGTGTCGTTTTCATTTCAAAACGGGCCAAAAAACGCGCCCTAGTTGACCCGCGGCGCCTGTCGTGGTGCCGCAGTGCCTTGCTCAAGGCACTGCGACGCTTGGTCTCTGCTTCCTCCTCTTTTTGTGGCATGGATGTGGTGGCGCCACTATTTCGGCTCCGGGGGGCACCACTCGTCCAACGTACATTGTGTTTTGCCTCTTTTGCCTTTTTGTCCACAATTTCATTTTGATCCATGCCAATTGCTTTATTTGATGAATTTTTTTCGTGTCCTTCACCAACTCAACAAATCTTTACATTTTCCCCACCAAGGTAATTGTGCTTCCACATGCTTTGAGGTTATTCATAATGATATTTGGGGTGTGAGTTATGTTCTTTCAAATGCTCAGACGATTGATCTCGTTGACTTTCAGAATGAACCTCTTGCAGTACAGCAAGCGTAATTTTGGGAACCTTAGATTGCACCAACCTACAATAATCACTTTATAAATAAAAAACAAACAATTCAAAGTAAAATATTTCAATAGACATATTTCCTTGACGATAGTTGCCAATGTCCATCTCCAATTGAATATTTTGTGTAGAATTATCTTGATATGTCAAAAGTAATTTCATGTATCTCCTTGACAGTAGTGAATGAATGAATATTGTTGATCTAATGTAGCTTAATGAAACTGAGTAGCCTAGAAACAATCTAGGCATCCTTCCCTTCCCATGAACTAAGTTCCTTGGGATCAATCGTAGTAGGAGAAGACCCATCCAAATGATTCCAAAGTTCCTTCCCTTTCACAAACTATCTGAACTGAAATTTCCAAATGACATAATTTTTGCCATTAAAACGAACATTGGAGCTCTCACCCGACATAATATTGCTGAAATTGACTCAAATTATAACAGCCCAAACACTCGACATTTATCACAAATCAGTTACCTAAATCACAAGTGATAGCTTCTGCAAGGGATTGCCTCCTAAAATGCTTACTGAACCACAAATGTCAGCTTCCTCAAAGGAAATTGTTAACTGTTTCAGAAAAAACAGCGACAAATGCCGGCTGCTTCCAAGAAATTTAGGGTTGCTGACAACCCTCAAATACCCAAAACTGACCCTCCAAGATGCACACAGAAAGTGAAGAACTGAAGAAACCAGGAACCGAACTGGAGAAACCATAACTTTCGAGAAAAGAAGAAGTTATCTAAATAAGGGGCTCTGGTACCATGTTAATTGGTTTGAATGACCTCAATTGAGGTTTGCTTCTAATTAAATTATCGAACTACAGCCTCTAAATAATGTAAATTACTATTAAACTTCCTACATTAGAATGGTATAATTATGTACAATAATAGTATCAAATCTTCTATATTAGGAAGAGTACAGAATCAAATCTCCAATATTATAAATAGAGTATATTCGGACTGGTCATTGACAGATTTGTAGTCTCTTGGTAGTTATTGTAGTTTATGCAAATGAATGGAAAACAGGAACAGCAAGTGCCTGTAGGTTGGTGTAAGTTGGAAACATAAGATGCAATTTTCAACAGGAAACTTTAGTTTCATGTAAGTATAGGGGGAGAGAGAAGATTGATCAAATAAAAAGCCGTAGAGGATGCATAAGGCCAATAATTTAAGGGCACAAGTTAATAGCAGCACGTCTATTTCTTCATTCAATTCAACCATTATGCTGTGAAGTATATGGACAAGACACTCGATGATGGATACCAAGTTTTACTTTGATCAGCACGTTCAATGAGTGTTTGATTAAGTTAAAGTGAAATGGAACTGTACATCTGGAATGGGGGATTTGTAGGCGAAATCTAAGCAATTGTTGTGGATTCCATGGCTGATCGATTAGCTCTGATACCAAGATGAAGTATAGATTTTTCAAGATAGATGAGCAAAATGCAGATTGTAACATAGGATTTGTATACAGAGAATAGGGGATGATGGCCGAAGTTTCTGGAAATGAATTACAATATATATGCATATACATACACCGAAGTAATAGGCGTGTTCGAAAAACATAATTATACAATACAAGAAATGTGACTATTTTATAAAACATAAAGATAAAGAATGCACAACTCAGCACATCTTAATCCAACAAAATCTAATACAAGTTGCACATAAACTTATTTATTGGATGAGCGAGTGTTATCTGCCATTTGAATGCTATGATTTACAGTTGTCTTTATTTGAAGATTTATTGCAACTTATCTATTCCATGTCTATCTATATACGTAGTTATGTTTATCCATTCTTTTGCTAATATAATATAGTTGCTTATTCTGTAGGCCGGTGGATCTGTAAGTTCTAATGGACGGCTGCAGGGGCGGCTTGAAGTTTCTAGAGCTTTCGGTGATCGGCAGTTCAAGAAGGTTCTGCTAGCCTCTTTCTTTTTCTTTTGTTTTCTTTCCCTATATCCCTTTATTTCTCCCATGTTACTTTCTCATATCACGTGTTTCAGTCTGTTGCTTCTATGTTCAAGACATTTTGCTTCTATTTCATCTCCTTCCCTTCTTAGTGGTATTTGATACTCGAGCTTCTATGATTATTCTCAGATTAGCACTGAGGAACATCTTTCTTATGTTTGAAATGCTAATAATTGGTAGAATGACTGGAACTTTCCTGAGGTGTTGCATTCTAATTCGCACTGATCTTGGATGGACCGGACGGATTAATAAAAGATTGGAAAGTAAAAAGCAAATAATGTAAATCTTGTAATCTGGCAACGCATCTATTTTTCTCTTTATTAAATGCTTATATGAGAGGACATTGAAAATTTCAGGTCTATTTATTATATGCTTACATGAGAGGACAACGTAAATTTCAGGTTGGTGTTGTTGCAACCCCAGATGTTCATTCATTTGACCTAACTGAGAGAGATCACTTCATGATTCTTGGCTGTGATGGCTTGTGGGGGGTATATCTCCATCTCTCCAATCTATTATTTTGTGTTTATGTTAGATCTAGTATTCAAATCTTTCTTTTCAATTTTTTACTATTATGAATCGGATTTTTCTCCAACATTTAGGTGTTTGGACCTAGTGATGCTGTTCAATTTGTCCACAAATCATTGAAGGTTTGTCAACATTTATGTGCATTTTCCAATTTTTTTTTTTTTTTTTTTTTTGGTGGGGTCTTGGGTTAGGATGCAGCAAACTGACTGCAGTTTTCCCCACCTGCCCATGCTTAATATTAAACAGCAAGTAAAAGAAGAGGCAAGGACTTCACCAGCACTGTATTCGCTATTCAGAAAATTTTCCATAAGTTGCTAATAAGTCTCATCTATGGGGACAATTTCTTAGAAATGCGTTTAAGAATAAGTCTGATCTGAGTTTTTCTGCCTTCTTTCTTGAAATATGTGATTTTGTAGTATATTAATATAACAAATTAAGTTGTGGACTCATATTAGTAATGTTTATTATAATTCTATCAACCTGGGGAACTTTTTCCATATAAAACCATAAATTTTCTCAAAGGCATGGGGTGGGGCATTTGGTTGGCTATAATTTCTCAATAGAGATTTTAAAGGAAGAATGTGAAGGCTGTACTCTGTGTTGTACCTTGTATAACAAATTACATTGGTGACAGGAGGGCTTACCAGTCGCAGCAGTGTGTCGCCGGCTTGTACGAGAAGCTGTCCGTGAGCGCCATTGCAAAGATAACTGCACAGCAGTTGTCATTACATTCCGAAAGGTTCAGTGAAAACTATCGACATTGTATTTGAATCTTACTGACTTGCGTCCCATGATCAAGGTGGGTGGATTTGTTCTTGCATATTTATTGTTCAATGTATCTTCTGTGTTGTTCCATTTTGGATCATAACTTTGAAAATGCCACAGAAGTTTGTGATGTGTAAACTTGCTGCATGTTGGATATTGTAATGTGACCGTGTCATATTTGCATCCCATTTTCTTTATTCTTTCTGTTGTAGGATTTTTATATGTGCTGGATCATAAATTATTTTCATCCGTAAATGTCTGTTGATTGATTTTCAGAACAATGTTCGCTGTGCAGTTATATCTCGTGATGTTCTGCCTTAAAAATTATATCATTTGGTTTCCTTAAAGTCCGCTAGCCTAAAGTCTATCTCGTAATAATTGAAATCTGATGACATAAGTAAGTTTACTTGAAAATAAGTAAACTTCTCTTATCCCTCATTGTGTAAAGCTTAATGACCGTCTTCCTGAACCTTTTATTGTCAACTGTCCAATGAACAGACAATCAATCGAAATGATCTCTTTTTGTTTCTTCTTTGGGTGCTAAAAACAAAGATTAAATGTTCCCAAACTTTTTAGCATAGATGATGACCGACTTATAATGTTGTTTCGGTTACATCATCGTATATGTATCCGTTAGTCGATTTAACAGATGTTTAGACTTTCATGGCAGACGGTCTTGGTGAGGTTGAATTAATTAATTAAAGTATGCGTTTCATAGGAATTATTTAGTGTTTGCTGTCAAAATCCCTTGTAGAAGTGGTTTGAAATCAAATCGCATATGAAAATTGATACTATTTAGCTGTGCAACTAGACACCGACATTTTGTTTGGTAACGACTCGAGTAAAAACCCATACATTTTCTGGATTTCTTGTCAAGCCTCTATTTCTTGGAGATTAAAATTAGATTTTTAATATATTGTGATAAAAGTTGATGAAATGAGTGGTTGGAAAGTTGTAGGATCCATAAAATATGTGGTTAAAATTAATTGTTGACTTTGACTTGATTAGATTAAAATATAGATAGATTTTAACAGGTACCAAACAGGAATTAAAAAGTTAAAAATAAGAAAACACGTGACTAGTTTGATGAATTTGCGCTTAAATAAATGCTGCCAAGTTCGAGCGTTGGAGCTGCAATCCTTTAACCCAATTTAACTATTTTTTTTTCTTGGAATGAATTAACAATCATTTAGAAACATCAGAATTGAGTATAATTATTAGCAAATCAAAATTTCTATCTGGTAAGACGACTTTGGTTGGACGGTTTCATATGCATGCGGGATATGATGCCTCAGATTTCTAATCATGATACCACGGCATTCGAGGTCTTTCTTTTCACTTTTGATGTTGAGGTGTCATGATTTAAATAATTAGAGTGATGCTTCAAGTATACTCTTATCTTACCTGGAGTTTGACACTTCACTTACATGAGTGGAGTCCGTGATTAAATCTAATTATGGACCTCACACTCTACATGTGAGTGGAGTGTCAAACTCCATGTAAAAATAATGTACTTGAAGAATAATTCAAACGATAATGGAACCAAAATAACAGAAGTAAATGGTTGGTCGTCCCACGTGTGCCTATAGGATCATCGTATCGTTGTTTTTCTCTCTTCATTGCTACAATCAGACTCAACACTAGATAGTAACTACCAAGGCCTCGGGTGTTTATGAATTGAAACCTTTTTCAAATCATCACCCACAAGAGGGGTTAAAAGTCAAAACTACCCAGATTGTTTTTAGCAATACCAGCCAACCGATTTAATTGATTGGTTCAAGCAATATAATATATATATATATATATATATATATATATAAATGTATTGAAAATAAATTGTTGTATATAATTCACTCCCTTGTGGAAGATGACGAGGAAACTATAATATTTAAATGAAATTTTTAAGTAGCAAAGCTTCTAATATAAATGAAATTTTTATAATCTTTTCATTGACTTCCAATTTTCCATCAATACGACGTACGCAAATGGTTCACTTATTTATCAATAATTAAAGTAGCTATTAATCCCACTGTTTTTCCCATTTTTGTTTACCGAAACAAAGATTAGACCCTAATAAACTCCCTGGCCAACATGGACCACTGGAGCATTGTCTCCCCAACAAAGTTCAATTTTTGGTCAAATGAACACTATATATTGTAAATTAAATTAATCTCAGAATGAGTCTAAATGATTACTTTGCATATGCTTGAATGCAGTAAACCGCCGTTTCCATCAAATAATACATATAAACTACTAAAATGTTGTACCATAGTTTATATAAATGCTAGTACTTAATACACCTATTTATAGCAAGCATTCTTCATACACTTAGATCCATCTCAACTCGATCACAGAGGAGAAGAACGAAACAAAAATATGGGAGGAGGAAGAAGTTTTGTGTCTGAGAAGATGAAACTTCTTGTTGCATTGCTTATTTTGCAGCTCTGCTTTGCAGGTTTTCACATAGCTTCAAGGGTGGCACTCAAACATTGGCATTAGCAAAGTTGTTTACCCTGTTTACAGAAACATTATAGCCCTGCTAATGCCGGGACCCTTTTCGTATTGTACCTTGCTTAGGGTACATAATATTGAGTACATAATAATATCCACACCCTCACATGTGAGGGTGTGGGGCCCGTTATATATCCAATATTATGTACAAGTAGTTTTATCCTTTTGTATCTCTAAAAAGTGAGTTATTTTAATCTTTTCTGCTAGAATTAACAAGATTACAGATTAACTTTCTTCTTGTTATGGCTAAGATTCTGGTGTCAATGGATGTCTTCTGCATATTTTTACTTGGTCACTGCTTATCATGGGCTGGTTAGATGGTCCTTTAGGTTAGGGCTGTACAAAAAAATCGCGAAACTGCAAACTAAACTGTAACCGTTGGTTGGGTCCACGTGGACCCGCGATTTTTTTTTCCTCAAACCAAACTAAACCGTTTCAAAATGGTTTGATTTAGGTTTTGATTTTCAAAAATCGCAAAAAGCCAAACCAAACCGCACTTTTTAATTAATTTATTTTTTTTTATGAAATTATAAATTTTCATGTATAATTTTATTACAGTATAATTTTTAGAATTTAAAATGTAAACCAATTAGAAATGATACCTCCAAAATAGACCCAGAAATTCAATTTTCGAATTTATGTCCAAGACCAAGCAAAAAAAAAAGGGAACAACTCAGTCTCAAATCAAAACCTAGATTCTATTTTTAGTTTTAACTTTTACGTCTCTGGCACTCTTTGGTATCGTTCTCTTCTCCCTAAGCGTATATTCTCTTTCTTGTTCATCTTCCAACTCTTTTTGTAGTAAATCTAATTCAACACTTTCAGATTCGTCCATTGCTTCTTTTTACTCCTTGCATACCTAGACATAGACTTGTTGTATTTCTTCTTTATTTCTATTTGTTTCCTTTGACGAATGTAGATCAGTTTGATATTCAACATTCAGTCCATCCGAGAAGTGGATCTAGGAACTAGCTACTATACTGTCTTCAGGGAGCAACACTGTAGGTACTGCAATTTTCAGTTCCAATTTTGATTGTAAATTTATTATGTTCATTCTGATTTTGCATACAATAAATTTTTTTGACTTTAGATACATTTACTACCCTGGAAACTTTGGTAGACTATAATTTTGGTAACTGTGGCATGGCTAAGTACAACTAATTAAATTGAACTCATAATGTGTTATAATTTTATCTGACATTGTTATCATTGAACTCTAATTATCAACAGTGCTACACATTTTTTCATAAAACATGTTGCTATATCACAAGAACTTGCATTACATGGATTTGAGATAATAATTTACCCTCCAATCTGGTGCTAATCATCTATTTGAAACGAGTACACCCTTTGCAATTGTGGATAGTTCTTCTATCTCAATTTTCTGCTTGTGATTTTACCGGGACGACTTATTCGTGGCTCATTTTAGTTTTTTTAATGGATTAAGGACTATATGGGAGTGGTAAAGAATCTGCTTAGAGAAAGGAAGTTTTGAGTCCGGGTAATATTTGCAAGTTCTGATCATTTTTATGCTTCAACCTGCAAGTGTAAATTGAATGCTGATTGTAAATGCAATTTGGCCTTATTTTTTTTTTTTATGAAAAAAGGCAGGAACATGAACAATTGGTACATGCAAAATTGTGACATCTTAATCCAAAATGAGGACTAATTAATTGGAGAACGCATTAATCCAATTTTTATCAAATGAGAGGTTAGTACTTTTGTACTTATTATGATATTGTTGCTTATAAAAGTTTGAGCGGTGTTAGCTTAATACTATCTTTTTTGTCTTTTTGTTATATATCGAATTTTAGACAAATATGAATGTAATTTAACATTTAACATTATTAGTGTTCGTTTAAATTTATAAATTAATTTTTTAAATATATTATTATAATGTCGTTAGGTAAACCGCGGATTAAAATCGAACCAAACCACAAATAATGGTTTGGTTTGAAAAATAAAATGGTTTGGAATTTTCCAAGCCGCTTGAAATGGTTTGAGTTGAAAATATAGCATAAACCGTTCAAACCGAATCGTGTTCACCCCTTCTTCAGGTAGGCCTATAATATAATCAATGTATCTACTACGGACTAGAATAATATCAAGCTAGTTGTTCACGCCCAAGGTAATTGTTATCTTTAATCACAACCAAAGTTACTGATCAAGGTTCAATAACAAATTTTGCAGGCTCCTATTCTGAAGAAATACCCTGCCAAACTCTCACTCACCTCGTTTACGTGCTTCTTTGGATTAACCAGTTCTTATTCATAGCAGCTTTCGTAGAAACGGATCCTAAGCACTGGAAAATTCAGTCCGGAGAAGAGATATTCACAATCTTATATGCTACCTTCAAACTAAATTGCTTACAATTTACTTGTAATTTTTCTCCAGTCACAATCTTATATGCTGTAATATCTTCAAACTAAATTGCTCACAATTTACTTGTAATTTTTCTCCAGTAGACACACTGCAACTTTTTAATTTATTTCAGGGAATTATATCTTCTGGGATAGTCATTGCTCTTCAGACCTGGTGTATTCAGAAAGGAAGACCAGTTTTTGTTGCCAGCTTCCAGCCAGTTCAAACAGTTTTGGTTGCCGGCATGGCATTTGTAATTCTTGGTGATCAATTATACTCTGGCGGGTATGTTATGGAAATGACATTTAAAGCAAGAACGATTTACATAGTACTATTATAGCAAGTTTCTAACGAAGGATTAGATAACCCTGAGCAGTACTAAGAAAGAAAGAAAGAAATGCTAAAATTTCGTTCATAATACTATCCGGTCCTGTCTCATATTGCTCACTTAACAGATTTCATTCAAATAGCATGTAGCCCTTTGCTATCCTGAATTGATTTTGTTTCTTACAGGGCTATCGGAGCTGCTCTCATAATGGTTGGGCTCTACCGAGTTTTATGGGGTAAAACTGAAGAGAGAAGGAACAAAAACCAAGATGCAGAAGAGACATTGACAAAACATCTACTCGAGGGCAAGAGCAACACTGAAGAAAGCTACGATGAATCTGAAATTCCAAGATAATATCTGTAATTTGCTAACAAATTTGCAAAATTGGCATATGGTGATTGTTCAGATACCATAGATCAAGCTATGAGAAAATCTCCTGCTCTGGTCAGAGACAAGCTTAGCAACAATATCAGAACATGTAAATTTTACTGGATATGTTCAAATCTTTTAAATTTAAAATACGAACACCTAACCCCCGGCTTCACATCAAAGAGCCATTTTAATGAAAAGAAGTTTGGATGATGGCTCAATAACTTGACAGTTTATAACTCATGAGCTTTGAAATCAAATAGAACAAGCTGCTTTTCATAAAGTCATACTTCAGAAAATTAAGCAACTTCAAAAGCTAAACTCCTTTATCTGTAGTGTGGATAGAATGACCATTAACATTTTCGCAAATTTCAAAAATGATCAATTAGGAAGCTCCAACTATTATCTCTCCTTCCTACTTAAATAGAATTCCCATGTCGGATTCTTATTCAATTTGCAAAATTTTATCAAACTATTATCGCGTCCTTTGGATTCAAACTCAATTTTTTTCTACTTTGATTTCTTATTCACTTTGCATAATTTTTTGTCATGCAAGACATGTATAAGACAACTATGCAAATATCATACTATTTAGTACTTACACTATATAATGCAGTAAAGAAGCGGGAAGATAAAATCAAATAATATCCATCGAGATGGGAGGAAAGGGGTGTTTAAAAGATATAATCCATATGATGCAAATTGTTTCAACACTTGTTCCCTAAACCCGCCAAATGCGCCCTGTTTTTCTCCCTTCATTCTTCCATATCCCCAGCTGTCCCTGTTGAAGTCCAATTTTCTATAATGCTCGTAGCTTTGGAACCAGACGGCTATTTTTTTCTCTCAAATATAAGGATATTTTTTTGTTTAATCTAAATTCTTATTAGAAAGAGAATATCAACCAACAAACGTTAGAAAATCAAACTAACCTCAAATATCATTCCAGCTGTTGTGAATACAAAGGTGGCTAAGGCAGTGGCAACAGATAAGTATTTACACATGCAATGGGCGGTGGAAAGAAACCTGAAAAGCGTGTATTGTAGGATTACTAATGAAGAGAAGAATGCTCTACGGGTACAGATTGAACTAGTACATTTGCCTGGAGATGTTTTACGCAATTTTCCTCATGATGGGACAGTGCTGAGAATTGTATCAGATGAAGTATACAGCAAACTTGGTGTTCACTTTCAATTGAAAATTGGGTTAGGATTCTTAATCTTCAATTCAAAACCAAGTCAGGTTTATGGAAATGAGTTCTAACTCAAGAAACCAAGGTTCATCTGAGAATGAAAAAGGTGTCATGACCATTTACAGTTGCCCTTCCTCATTTGAGCCACAAAACAGTAGAGACTAGCCCAGGCACATCATTTGATGTAGCCTCTTTATTTCTATCATGATTTTTGATTACATCTACTGGTTGTAACAAGTGAATATTGGAAAGAGGCGAATTCAGAATATTCATACAAAGCACATCATATTATAAGACAACCTTTTCAAATTCTAAGAAGTTCAAAGCCATCAATAAAGCCATATTCAAATTAGCCAATGAAACATTGAGATATCCATAATATATATAAAAAATGTTAAATCCAAAAGTGTAGAAAACACTAATTTGAGAAAGAAGTGCACGCAAATCAAAAGACAATATGAAAACAAACAGTTGTCCAACCATCCAACATTTTCATGTTCTGAGAAACTCTACCTCACAGTAACAATATCGTCAATCTTCAAAATCATACGGACACACTCTGTGGCCAAGGCAATTGCACTTGTGCTCACTAATAGCGGTTGTACTACATTCTCATCCATGATATTAGTGATCTGGCCCTTCCTCACATTGATCCCTGCATTGATCTCACCCTGAGCATGCCTATTCCTCAGCTCGGTCACAATGGTAATTGGGTTCAAACCTGCATTCTCAGCCAATGTATACGGAATAACCTCGAGAGCCTCAGCAAATGCCTTCACGCAGTACCCTTCCATCCCCTGCAGCACCTTGGCCCATGCACCCAACTGCCTAGACAGTTCGATCTCAGGTGCTCCACCGCCAGCAATCAGAAACTTCTTGTTCACCAAACACCTCACCACACACAAGGCATCATGCAAGCTCCTCTCAGCCTCATCAAGCACCAACTGGTTCGATCCACGGACAAGAACGCTAGTAGTCCTCCCTATGTCCTTAATCCCTGTGATTTTGACAATCTTCCCACCATCCCCCAATGACACCTCTTCCACCAAATCTGCATACCCCAACTTCTCAGCCCTGAAATGCTCAATGTTTGATATCGGTAAGCAGTTTAAAGTCTTGGTAATGAACTCAATCTCATCCCTCTCAACATCCTTAATTACCAAAATCTTTGCCTTCGCCAAATAATGTAATGACAAGTCTGTCACAGCATCCCTCAAAATGCTCTTCTGAATCAACAGCACATTACACCCTGTTGCCTTAATCTTCTTAATCATACCCAAAATATAGTTCCTCTCCTCCTTCAAAATCCTATCCATCTGCGTATAATCAGATACCACGATGCTTTGCTCAATGTCAGTTTTAGGCGGCGATATCTGAAACTGTATCACCCCAATTTTAGCATTTTCCATTCTGGTCAGCCCCCCTGCTGCATGACTCACCTTCTTATCAAAAATCAGGCCCTTAACCAACTCAGTATCATCAACAGTTCCCCCTAATTTCTTCACAATCTTAATATCTTTTAAGTCTACTAAATCAGGTTTAGCAGGGTCCACTACAGAAAGTACAGCATCAACAGCTAACGGGGCTAAAAGAGAAGAGTATTGAGACACTACCTTTGAATTCAAAGAAGTCGAGGCCGATTTAATCAGCGAATCACGGTCCGATAACTCCACAGGAATAGCCATAGCCGATAAAATCTCAACAGCTTTAATCGAAGCCTTGTTAAGGGCGTCTGAAACAATCGTCGGGTGAATGCCAGACGATAAAAGTGTAAGAGACGCCTTCAAAAGAGCACCCGCTATAACAACAACAGTAGTCGTCCCATCTCCAGCAACAATATCCTGTGATTTCGAAAGCTCGACAAGGAATTTTGCAGCCGGCTGCAGAACTTCCATCTTATTAAGAATGGTGGCGCCGTCGTTAGTGATAATGACCTCACCGGAGGAGGAAGAAATCATCTTGTCCATTCCCTTCGGTCCAAGGCTCGTACGGACGGCGTCTGCCACCGATTGCGCCGCCGCAATGTTGGCCATCCGGATATCATCCTTACGCTTGTTGTCAATGAAAGTTTCGGTGAATTTCGGCTTTGCCAATGCCGGAACTGCCATTTCTGTAGATCAGATAGAAGATTGAAGCAAAGAGTTAGAGGGGGTGTAATAAACCCTAGTAGAGAGAGACTGTAAGATTCCGGAGAACAAATGGAAGGGTTCTTGAATAGTATATACCCTTTTTTTATTTTCATTTTTCCCCAAATTTATTTTCTATAAGATTTTTTAATCAAATAATATTACACGTAATTTCAAAAAAATTCCTTAATTTTTAATCAAATTGTGTTATGATAATCTAAAGATTAATCTAAGAAATGACATCCCCCTCACACATGAAAAAAAAATATTATTTTATTCAGATGTGCCCCTCACCTTATGTAAAGGAAATGTCAATCTTTAGATCATCTTTTAAATTTGTTTAGCATTATTCTTTTTAACCACATATTATTTATCAATGAACTATTTAAAATGTATTCTTTATATATTGCTTGTTTGTTTGAAATAGCTTGATAAGTTGTTGGAGTTAAAACTAATTATTAACTTAAATTATATATTTAGCCCCTCTTTGGTTTCATTATAATTTTAATATATATTTTTTTAATTATTTCAAGACTATTATTATAGTAAATTTAAATTTTATTTTATTTTTTTAACTATACATTCTTCAGAAAAGTATTATTACAAAATATATTTTCCCCAAAAACACATTAACCCCTATTTAACAACCATTATTCCTAAAAATTAATGTTTTAAATAGTGATTTTTAGGAGAATGTGTGGTTAAAAAGTAGGAAAAAATTAAATTTTACGTATAGAATATTTTATTGTGTGAATACGTGATTAAAAATAAGATAAAGTCATTGGTACTTTCTGGATTACCTGCTGGGTTATCCGATCCTACATGTACTCTTATATGGGGTCGAGTCCCACTTTCATAAAATGTGTCGATCTCACTCCCAATGTGATATGGTGAGTGGGTCGGATAAAGAAGCAGATAATTAAGCAGGTACCTGTAACATTATCCTTAAAAATAAGTATATAGCAAGAAAAAAGAAGAAGGAAATAATGGTGGTCA
This sequence comes from Osmanthus fragrans, assembly GCA_019395295.1. Taxonomy (NCBI): domain Eukaryota; kingdom Viridiplantae; phylum Streptophyta; class Magnoliopsida; order Lamiales; family Oleaceae; genus Osmanthus; species Osmanthus fragrans. Next base: position 10,074,161 of record CM033348.1, on the reverse strand, counting down.
AATAGGGGCTAAAATGGATCCCAAATAGGGGCTTACTTGAATCTATAATTTTTTAATTAGATATTTTATTAAATCTGTTGAAATCTTTCCCGAAAGCTTTGTTAAACAATCACATAGTTTTGAAAAAAAAAAAAAATTGAAACAAGCTCAAGCCCCCTATTTGAGCCCTATTCTTTACCAACTCATCTTTATGTTTCAAACTCATTTTTCATCACAATTTTTTCAAATAAAATAATTTTACATGTACACTCAAAACTTTTTCATACTTTTTAATTATACATTCTTCAAATGACTATTATAAAATCTATTTCCCAAAAAAAAATTAGGCTCGAACAAAGCCTCAATTTAGAGCCGGTTTGATTTATCAATTCAATAATTAACAAGTGTTGGGTGATTAATTTACTGGGTTGCTTATTAATACCCTGAATTAATTAATTGGATTATTAATTTATGGACCAAATTTAATTAATTAGATTAATTAAATATTGGATCCGATTAAGTTATGAGAATAGTTGAACCCGTTTAGACTTATATAAATAAGCTGTTAAAATTTGAAAATTTGAAGAATTGAACATAATTATTCCTGCTAACACAAGAAAAGTAAAACTCTACTTTTCTCATTCTTGTTCCCTATGTGAATTTTCATTGGAGACTGAACAATTTAACAGTTGTGGATTACAGATCGTGATTGTTGGAGTTAAAGAAAAGCAAAGGAGATTGCAGAATTCAACAAATGTATAATTTATATCACAGTTTCTATTTCAACACAAAGCAGATCCTTGGTAGGAATTGAAATTTATTTATTTTTCGATGTGCATGATTAAGTTAATTCTTAATAGTAGTATCAGAACCTACTTTGTATTTGTTAGAAATTGTTCTTGCATGTTAGAATAATCAAAAGTTTGTTGTTACTGTTTTTCTTGAATCTAGCAATTTAGAAAATTAATTTTACATTCAAAATCTGTTTTTGAAAAGCATATAAATTTTTTGGGTAAAAAGGGGATCGAAAAAGTATGGCGGCGCCCGAAGGTGCTGTTGCATGATGTGCAGCAACGAAGCTTGTCGCTAGTTGCTACAAGCCGGATATCGCCGCTTAACAGTTGTGGTTCCCACACAGCAACAAGTGATGCAAATTGTCGGTGCCACAAGATGATAATGAAAGAGGTTTCTTCTAGGATTTACAAATCGGGTTCGAATATGGTTGGAGGCGGGAGCCTCTAATGCAATTTGTGAAATTGCAAGCCCCCGTCTACAATTATAAAAAAGGGTCAGTTTGAAGAATTTGCTATTAATTTGAAATTTGGGTCAAGTTGCAATATTCAAAAAGAGTTTGAATTTACGTACCCCATTTGATTCCCATTTTTATGAAAAATGTATTTTAGAATAGTAGATTGATAGAAAATGTGTGATTGAAAAGTAAGGAAATATTTTTTATTTACGTGAAATATTATTCTAATGAAAAATGTGTGGTTGAAAAGAAGATAAAGAAAAATGTATTTTAACAAAAATGATAATCAAAATTATTTAAGTTTGATTTTCAAATGGGTTTGACCTATACTTTTAATTTTTACCCAAATTAAAATTTTATTTAAAATTGACGATTTTTTATATTATTATTAAAATTTGATTTTAACTTAAGAGTGCATTTGATCCACATTATTTTTAAAAAATATATTTTGCAATAATAAATTGATGGAGAATGTGTGGTTAAAAAGAAATGAAAAGTGTTTTATTTGCGTGTAATATTATTTTAATAAAGAATGTATGTGGCTGAAAAGAATGGAAAGAATAATAAATTTTGAGAAAAATGGGAATCAAACAAGGGCTAAATATTAACTTAAAGCAACTTGATCTATAGAGATAGATCTACAAGATTGCTTAACTTATCTCAATCTACAAACATAAATCTTGAGAAGATTTTATATGAAAAAAATGAATTGAGATTTCATAGATACACTTCTAGTTAGACTAGAATTATAGCGAATCTCAACCAAGATATGGTTTACTCTTAATAATTGAACGATTAGTTGGAAATGTTCCAAACATTAAACAACCATTGATTCATTTGCAGAAACCTAATATACTATTCTTCAGAAGTAGCAAAGAGTTGTGGTGTGGATCAAGAAGTTCACTATTGAACTTGGAGTTGTTACTAACATTATTGATAACATACGTTTATATTGTGATAACAATGGAGCCATTACGCAAGCGAAGGAACTAATGTCTTATCAATGATCCAAACATGTACTAAGGCGTTATCATCTCATCAGAAGAGAATACAAAGAAATAACGTAAAGAAAGAACGAATTTCTTCAAATGATAATATTGCAGATCCATTAACAAAGAGTTGTCGCAGTATAAACATGATCGTCATGTACACTCTTATGATACTAGATACATAAGTGATTGGATCCAGTACAAGTGAGAGATTGTAAGTGTTATGCACTTGGTTCAATCAACTTTGGACATAAACACTTTTAATATATAATTGATACAATTTTATGGCAGATCTATTATTTAATTAATATTCAATTAAATAAAATAATAGAATCCGTAGATTCAAGTTTTGGTAATTTGTTAATCACAATGAGTTGTGATTATGAGATACAAATTACCTATGATTGAATATTAAATCATCCATGATCATAAGTAATAACGAGATACGGATATCGTTATTACGGATATTCCATCATGTGTGACATTTCTTACTTGTGGTGCAAGTAATTGATCTCATGAGTTAAAGTGTTGTGACACTTAAATGAACACGTGGATGTTTTGTTATAGAACAAAATATTGGAGACCGTTGGGGAGATTCCACATGGATAACTATCTAAGTGTTAGTGGTTAATTTTTAACGTTCGGTAGTGAAATTGGTCATTTGACTTAGTGTTATCATAGTGCCTTATATGAGGACAACCATACTTTAATAATGTTGGATGTTGCTTTGCCAATGGCTGCTAATACTGCTGAATATTGTAAATGATCAATATATAATTCATTACTCTTAGATAGTAAGAGGTTATGATCTACATTTTATCCAGTTAAATTGATAATGAAATCATTGGCCAAGGTGTACTCGTAAGTCAAAAATGAGTTTTCGACTTGCATTGATTTAATAGTGGGATGAAAGATATGATCGATAATTGAGATTGACACATATCTATATCTCGTAATTGATTGAATCATATTGACGAAAAGATTATAATTTCACAGTAAACGAACAAGTTTAATTTTGTCATAACACGTGACAATTTTCCTCACATATAATGTCATGATACATTGCTAGATGTGAATTTGGGACGATGAATGTGAATTAGTGATAAATTAAAAGGGGTGTTTAATTTATCGATTTCGATTAGATCAAAATAATAATTTACGTCGTTAAGCATCGTGATTGAGAACTAATGGGTCACACATAAAAAAAAAATTAGAAGAATGAGATTTACCAATTAATTAATTAACAAATATTAGATGATTAATTAACCGTGTTGCTTATTAATAGCCCGAATTAATTAATTAAATTAATTAAATTTTGGACTCGATTAAGTTATGAGACGGGCTGAGTATGTTTGAACTTATATAAATAAACTGTTAGGATTTGAAAGATTGAAGAAGAGAACATAATTATTTTTATTAGCACAAGAAAAGTAAAACTCTGATTCTCTCATTCTTGTTCCCTATGTGGATTTTCATTGATTGCTGGACAATTGGACAGTTGTGGATTATAGATCGTGATTGTTGGAGTTCAAGAAAAGCAAAGGAGTTTGCAGAATTCAACAAAAGGTATAATTTTTATCACGGTCTCTATCTAAACACAAAGTAGATCTTTGGTGGGAATTGAAATTTATTTATATTCTGCTGTGCATGATTAAGTAAATTAAATAAGTAGACAACTGCTTTCAAATTTTTAATCAATAATAATCAGTATAAACTTAAAGGTTTCTTTCTTCTTCTTTGTTGATATATAACCATTTGTTTGTAAGAGTGGTGGCTTGCTCACCACAATAGGTGTGAAATTGATTTAGATTATGTTATAGTCCAAAAGTCAAGTCATCATCTTTAGCTCCCGTTTGATCCCCATTCATTTTACAAGAATGTATTTTTGAATAATATATTGATAGAAAATGTGTGATTAAAAAATAAGAATTTTTTTGAATTTGCGTGTAATAATATTTTACTGAAGAATGCATTGTTGAAATGATGTCAAATTACTATTGTAGAATGTATTTTTTTTTGGGAAAGAATGAGGCTCAAACATGGGCTTATTTCTCGAAGGATTGAGAAAATTTCAACATTAGATTTTAAGGGCCTGTTTGATTGGTTCTTTTTTCCATAATTTTTCAAATTGTAGGTGTTTGAAATCATTTTTTTTCCACGAAAAACATTTTCTTGGTCCACCCCCACGTGCCCCTTTTTCTCAATTTAAGGGAATTGGTTTTCCCACCATTTTGGTGGGAAAACTGATTCTAGGTTTTATTTTATTTTTTATTTTTTTTAGGCAATTGAAAAATTTTTTAGATTCAATGGTAAAAAAATTTATTACTTTTATCCAGTATTTCTATGCAAAATAAAGTCAAATGAATGGTATTCGGTATGATAATTTAAAAAAAAAAAAAAAAATTAATTTTTTTTTTATTTTTTTATTTTTTGCAATTGGAAAAAATACTAAACCCAATGATGAAAAAAATTATTACTTTAATGAACAATTTTCATAAAAAACAAAGCCAAACGGATTCCAAACTTTCAACATTTTCCAGGTGAAAAATTATACTAATCATACACAATTAATTATAATTCACAGTAAAACAAATTTTAGACAATTCAATTCTCTGTAATTCATTTTCTTTCTACCCAAATTTCACCTTTGCAATCAAACGGACCTAGAGACGAATCCAGAATTTGATTCAAGACCAGGCTACAAAATTTCAAGCGAGGCTATTACGTGAAATTTTTTTTACACATGAAAAAATAGTTTTTTCAAAAATAAAATAAAAAAACCTATAGAAATTTTTTTTTTGGACTTGAGTGGGCAAAGGGGAGGGGGAGGGGGAGGGGGAGGGGGAGGGGGTGACCACTGAATTCGTCTCCTATGGACCGTAATAGTATAATTTACCATGTCAGGAAATTTTGTCACACTTTCGATTTCCTTAGAGGATATTTTAATAAAAGGAACACTAAAAGTTATTTTGCATCACTGAATGATCATATTTAATAAAATTTTTGATGCGAGATAAATTTTTTTATTTGGTATAAAATTTTTTGATTCTCTCAATTTTGTTTTAAGTGACAAATGTTACACCATGGTGATATTTGGAAGTATATTGAAGTTCAGTGACCCAATTATGAGAAAATAAATTTTAGCAAGCCACTTGAAATTTTGCTGAAAGTTTAGTCAACGTAGATAAAATTTACCCAAATCAAATACCAATCATTACGTCACAACAAGGCTGTTGAATTTTCAACTGATCAGCTTATGAATAAGTCAAAATATGGAACTTCTTAATATTTAAATAGACCCATCGGCTTTGCTAAGAAGATTCAAGGTTAGAGGCTCAGTTCGACCACGGTCATCGAGCCGATCTCGTTCGTTCGTCAGGTTCCCGGTGATAAACAATTACAGATTTTGCAGATCAAAACTAGAATGAGTGAAGTGAAGTTGCTTGGCACCCAATTAAGCTTTCCCTGTGCCAGGATCATATGGGCTCTGAAACTTAAGGAGGTAGAGTATGAATTCATCGAAGAAGACTTGTTTAACAAGAGTCCTCTCCTTCTAAAGATTACAAGAAAGTCCCTGTGCTGATACACAATGACAAGCCGGTGGTTGAATCACTTGTCATCCTCGAATATATCGACGAGACATGGAAACATACGCCGTTATTGCCTGAAGATCCTTATGAACAAGCGACGGCACGTTTCTGGGCTAAGTTTGTTGATGAGAAGGTAAACACACCACTATAATTCCAATAGTCACTCTACACTTTCTAGTCTCTTTTATATCATTTCAGTATCTGTTAATTCTCTGATCAGTGATGTCTCAGATAATACTATAGTTTCAAGGTCAAATCTACAAAATCAAATACTACTTCAAAAACTTTTGAATTGAAAAAAAAAAAAAAAAAAAAAATGTATGGTGTTACTTAAATATGTTTCCTTTGTTTGACGTCAAGATCCAATAGGACATGGACATTGTAAGGTGCTACTCTTTGCAAATCTCAGCATACCCCTGATATTCTTTAACGTTCTACCACTGAATCTCCAATCCACCGTCCACTAATAGATGTTTCCCAATACACTTGGTGGTTGATATCTCTTCTAATTCGTTAATATGAGAAGCAACTTATCTGAAGGAATGAATTTCTCGACATAACTCTCATTCACTTCAGCACAAGACAACAGTGTTTGCTCATTAAAAAACTTCATCTATTTTCACTATAGCAAGTCCCAAACCTAATTAAATGATAGAAGGTTGCTATACGTTGACGGCCAACGTAAAACTTGAATCCTAATACACATTTCCTTGAGGTGTCCTCTAGTTGCAAGGATCTAGTACATCTTCTTTTTTTGCCCAGGGATATAGTTCGAAACTGAGGTTAAGTATCTCGGCATCCCCTTCTTTAGCATGAACATTTTGTTATTTTTCTTCATTTGACATCAAAATTCTTTTCATCTTGCTTTGCCTAGGATTTTTGGGACTTGTTATCTTTTGGTGTCGAAGCAGATGTGGCAATGAACTAAACGAAACATGATATAGATAGACTACCCAAAATTTATAAAAAACAATACTTTGTCTTTTGTTGTTGTAGTGTTCGGTAGTTAAAACACACGTATAGGATTGCACGTGGGATTTCTTCACACCGAGAACATATACTAATCATTTTCGACAAGTACAGTGTGTTCTTAGCGCATGGGAAGCTATGAAGTCGGAAGGAGAAAATAAAAAGAAGGCCGTTGACACTGCACAAGAAATGTTTGAACATTTGGAGAAACAGATTGAAGGGAAGAAGTATTTTGGGGGAGAGCAAATAGGTTACCTGGATCTAGTCATCGGATGGACGTCTCTATGGCTCAATGCCATGGAAGAGGTTGGAGGAATGAAACTGCTTGTTCCCGAGAAGTTCCCTTCACTGAGCAAATGGACTCAGAACTTTATTCGAGTTCCTGCAATCCAAGAAAGCTTGCCTCCATTAGAAAATGTTGTCAACTATTTCCAAGTTGGCCTCGACTACTTGCGCTCCTTATCTGCCAACAAATCATGATCCCAACACTTACTACACAACAGAAGATTATGTCACATTTATAATTTGATAGTTAATGCCTCGAAGATTGCAGAACTGTCTTTTATGTTATTATACTAAGACATGTATCCTTTCCTATTTCTGTTAGCTAAAGTTTTCAGTATTTTTCCAGCATAACCAAGAATTCTACACCATACGCATTCTTTAAGGTCAATAGTTTTAACTTCAGGCTATATTCAAGCTAATTTATATCATGTGAATAAATTCAGGCTATATTCAAGCTAATCTAATGTGAAATGTAAATTCACCTGAAATTGTTAATCAGTGCCTTAAAATACGAAGTTACAAAGTTTTCATTGCATCTAATAAAGATTGTAGACTGGCAACATTGAAAGGAATAACAAAAAACAGCAACTGAAATTTTGAAATCTTGCTCTAATTTTGGATAGCATAAAAGACATAAGATCCTTCGCTTGATAGTAGAGGAGAAATATCAAGATATCTGAAACATGTTTTAACCTAGAAAACACAAAAATGTTCGATTTTCTCAATCACTGTATCGTTTAAAAAAACAAGACACAGCACAGATGCAGTAACAAGACAGTACAATGAAAACATTCATTTTAAGCGACATCAAGAGTCACAGCTTCTAGTTTTACAAATCCAATTGAAAGAAGATTCCTGAAACTGCACAATAATCTTCAACATAGCCAGATAAAATCTTAAATCATTTTCCATCCTAAATTTCATTATTCCAGTCAACTTGATCCAACAGCTTCATAAACTGAAGTGCCTGAAATTTCGATTGGATGTCATATAGCAAATACCCAAGAAGAAAAATAAGCAAATGACAGAAGAATAAAGGTGTAAAATTGAAAAATGTGGTCCTTCTAAATATTTATACATCTCATTTGGATTGAAGTTATACATTTACCGAATAATTTATGTATCTCAGCCAAGTTTTTCTGTATAGGCATACATATAGAGGTATAAACCAAGAGGATAACGAATTAAAATCTGGTGACTCGTTGACAGCGGACCCAAAAAGCAGTCCCTCCACTTCTGCCTCGAGCAATAGCTATCTCCTCATCAACATAAAACCAGACGAAAAATGGGTCTTTGTTGCCCGGCTCCCTTTCATCTTTTCCTTTGATACTAATCTCAAATGCGTTAAAAGGACCAATTTTTACCCGAATCCGCTCAAATATGAATGCAAGTATTCTATTTTTCCATGAAAGCCTGCCTTCAAAGGTCAAAGATCCTAGAGGGCCCAAGTAAACTCCATTTTCAATCCTCTTCGCCTACAAATCAAATAAAAAGATACATCAAAACTGAAGTATTGAAGCTTCAGGGAGCTACAATTGTTAACCATGTTATCTAAAAGCTTACAAACCGGTATTCATTTGAATTTTATTTTCAACAAATATAAATTAGCCAGATATGGATAAGGGGACGTTGAATACATAGCTGAGCTACTGCAACGGTTACAGAGCTTAACATAGCTAGGTTCTGGAATTTTCATTTTCTCTCCTAACAAAGAGAAAACTTGTATACAATTATCATGAAAATATAACATGAACAGAGAGGCACATAATGAGTGGTTACCGAAACTTTCCCGGAATCTTTACTTGTATTATCCAGTTTCACTTGTTTCCTGCATAATATTTCCTCATTTCTATGTTTTCCCTCTAATTTATTATGTGCGCCTTAAAGTACAATGCATACAAAGCTATTTTCGTTCTTCCGTCTCCCCAAAAATATGTTTCAGTTAAAAGAATTCAGATGATAGTTCAAAAAATAATTTCCAGAACTTCGGGTAAAATACATTGAATCCAAACAGATTCAGTTCAACAATGTAAATAAAAGGAGTGCATTTCATGGAGTGACATTGTTGAAATTACCATGAGAATAAATTGTAGTTCAAAAGTAAAGTCGTAATATAGAGATATTGATAAGAATTATACTTTCAAAAGTTACTTTCTTCTATCCAACATTTTTCTTTCAATTTATGCTTCTATATCCACAGAAATTTCATAATTTTGGAAAGAAATAAGTGGGCAGAGGCGTGAAGAGTCTTACTGTAGCATCGAACCTTTGAACGGCAGTAATTGGGAAATATCTACCGCCTTCCAATTGTTTCTGCCAAAACACGCATATAAGCACCCAAAAAAGGGGAACCACAGAGAAAAATAATGGTGTAATTATACGAAAGATTAAATAATAACCTTAGCTGTAAATATAAGCATCCAAGTTCTTCCAGGTGAGTGGGATCCTCCAAGAGTTTCAAAAAATCCCGACGGATCAAGTTTTGCCTTCTCAATCACAGAAAAAGCAGATAAAATTTCCTCTGTTGGAACTTTTCTCGTCTTGGCTGCATTCTTAAGCAATTTCACACTCTCTTCAACTTCCTAAACACAAATCAGAGAAGAACATAGCTCCCAATTCAGAGATTATCTAGTTCATTATATTTATATCTCACTTATAAGTAAATATGCAAGTTCTTTCTTGAAGCTGGAAATGCACTGTAGCAGTTGAGTTAACGTCAAAATAACCATATAAGTAAAGTTGTCAAACAAAAACATAAATTTATATAAAATTAACTTCAAGCTTAAACAAACATCAAGGGTAGTGGAATCAAGAAAATTAGAAAGCAATGCCAAAAAAATTATACGCTATTTGAAGATAATAGAAAAATTACCTTATTGGGTAGTTTTTGTTTTTGTTTTTGTTCTTCTTGAACAAGAACTGGGGTAGTCGAATTTTGGTTCTTCTCATCAAGGGTAGCTCTGGTATTTACTGTGGAAAATCTAAGTGGATAAAGATTTGTTGTTTTAAGGAGAAGAAAAGGGAATTCGATGTTTTTACGATTAAACGGTGTTCGGAAAAAGCAGTTTGAAGATCTGAGGAAAGGTTGAGATGAACTGGGAACCACCCAATTCGAAAGGGTTGATGATGTTAGCGACTCCATTTTAGTTCACCTTCAATGGGTGTACAGCATTTTCCACCGGGGGGGGGGGGGGGGGGGGGGGGGGGTACGGGTTAAATGCACCGCTGCTCATCCAACTTTGACTGACATTGCGTCCACATGCTGGGCGAATTCAGCATTAGAATTTAGTTAGAACGGAGAGATTGACTGTTGATCATTGACTTTTTTCTATATTTGTGCGAGATCTACGATGTATTAGTCTTAGTATTAATAAAATAAGAATAGAAAAAAAAGGAATTTAAAATATTGTATACTTGGATAGGAATAGATACGAGTAAATCTTTTCACAATAGAGATAGAAAATATATAAACGCATTTTGTGCATTCTTGGGGGTTGCCTTAAAATCCATCCTGAAAACATAAAACCTCTAAGGGTCTATTTGATTGTAAGGGTGGAAAACGGGTGGAAAGAAAATGAATGGCAGGGAATTGAATTGCCTAGAAAACGTTTTACAGGGAATTGTAATTAATGGTGTTTGATTGGTATAATTTTCCACCTGACAAATTTTTCGTTTGATTTTGTTTTTTTACACATATTGTCAATTAAATGGATAAATTTTTTTACCATTGACTTTGAAATGTGTTCCAATTGCAAAAAAAAATAAAAAAAAAAAAAAATTGTCAAAAAGTTGGAAAACGTTTTCCCACCACTATGGTGAAAAAACGTTTTCTAACTTTTGTGCATCAACCGCTTGTACCTTGGAAAATGTTGGAAAACGTTTTTCCTGAAAAATTAGTGCAATCAAACAGGTGAATAATAAAAAGTAGGAAAACGTTTTCCACCTTCCACGGAAAACTTGACCAATCAAACAGGGCCTAAAAGAAATTTAGAATCAACTAGCTCAAACTCAAAATTGAGTGAACGAAAATTGACTTTCCCTGTCCGCTTTTAAAGAAGAGGCAAATATTTTTTTGATTATTGATTACATCTTCATTTGACACTTGATCATTTACCTTTTTCAATCAATACTCAGGTTGATTTATAACACGTTCTGTTTATATGAATTGAAAATAAAATTAAAAACATAGGAGAATATCCATTTATTGCGTTGTTCAAACATAGTCGTCTCAAGATTTGGGTGATGCATTTTTAAATTTTACATTTAAAAAATAAAGAAGAAGAAGAATATATGATGTGTATAGGAGAATTCTTTATAATCTTTAAATAAAGCACTGAAAAGGACATTGGTGTCTTTGGTATGTGGAGTCATAAGCTAAAAGCATATTCCAATTAAATATTTAGCAACATAATTATTTATTTAAAACGCTAAAGAAGCCTTTTTAGCACAGCACTACGTCCAATTATTTTTAACTCGCAAAGTTAAAAAAAGAGGCACATGTCCCGGCCATCATCAGCCCAAAGAAAAAAAAAATATTGGAACAGTCTTCTTCTTCCTCGCCTTTTCTGTAAGTCTCCTGGCATTCTTCTTCTTGGCCTTCTCTGCAACTCTGCCCCTGCCGACGAATCCAGTTAGAGCGGCCACTTTAGCTCGCCACCCCTTAGATCCGTCCCTGTCCACATCCCTCATCTTCAATTTTTACAATTAAATAGTTCAACTCCAATTTTCTTGAAAATGTCACTCATTTTCAATTTAGTATAATCATTTCACCTCGTCAATTTAATTAATGTAATCTTCAAATTAGACGTTAAAACTAATAGATGATTGATTTGTATGTCCACGTCACATAACAATGCACATCACTTATATTAGATAAATACTTTTAAAAAAATATAAGTTAAAAGTACGTTTAGGTCAATATAGTACATTGGTTGAACTTATTGTAGTAGACAACGAGACGTAGATTTGAAAGAAAAATGAAGCTGGATGACAAAATTGTACTAAATTGAAGATGAGTGATAAGATATGTAAGAAAAATGGAATTTGAGTCACTTGATTATACAAAATTAGAATTGAGTAGCCTAGATATAACTCTACTGAAAGTTGACTGGTGTACAATTCATTTAGAATAAAACCACTTATTCGGGCTTAAAAATAGGAGAGTAAAGACACAAACTGATGTGTAAGAAAATAATTGAGTGTTTTTGTTTTAAATTTTCAAACTGTCAAATCATGTGTCGACACGTATTTTTGAGTCTGGATTTGAGCTTGGATGTGTAGCATGATTGGTTCATTTAACCTCTAAGAAAAAAAATCAAGAAATATACCAACAAAAGTAAAGAAAAGAAAGGATAGCTTATAATAGTTTATAAAACTATACAGGGCCGGCCCTGAGAAATACGAAGCCAAAGGCGACACATTGTTATGAGGTCCAAGGCGACGCATTCCAATTATCACTTCTGAGAAGACAGGAACCAGAAAACCCAAAAAATGGCTCATACTGCTAGTCTACTACTAGTATCTCTTTTTTTTTTTTTTTTTGGGCCCCAAAATTTGAGGCCCCTTAGAAGCAGAGGCCCAAGGCAGCGGCCTTGGTCACCTTAGGCCAGGGCCAGCTTTGAAACTATAGAGAAATACAAGAATAAGAAGAGAAAATAATAGAAAAAAGTAGAGAGCAAAAATTGAAGTATGTACTTTGTTATGAAAATAACCTCTATATAGATGATTTTAGTGGGAGTTACAATATGAATAAATAGTAAGTAAAACTTATATAAGTATCCTGATAAGACTAAATAATTATCAATAATTATTTCATAATTTTACAATATTTTCCATTTGATGATTATATGTAAATAATTGTCTGATTAAATATTTAGTTTGGTAAGAATTTAGTACGATAAAAATATCAAACGAAAGAAAAAATTAATTATAATAAAACACGGAGTAATAAAATACCGTCTCATTAAAAACTTATCTAGGAAATCTAATTGGACAAACTTGTGTGAAGGTAAAAGAGTATAGTTACTCATCACTATTTCAATTAAAAAATCATTGCATGGAGTCATCCATGCCTTGTACGTTAATGTTTTCAAAATTTATGAAGTATGTTTCATGTTGTCGTGATATAATCTTCAAGCTATATGATATAAATGTAAGATGGGTTAAGACTCTCCTAAAACGGATAGTACGTAAGAGAACGACTTGTGCACACGAGGTTAGAGTCGTTACAAAAAATGCATAATTTATGTAACGATCTAGGCCTCGTGCCTAAGCCGTTCTCTTATGTATCGTCCACTTTGGGAGAATCTGAATCCATCTTATCCCTTATTAATTTCTATCATGTCCTTTAGAATTTGAGTTCAAGATCTATGCGCTATGAAATATATAAGTTGAATCTTTGCACCAATTGTGCTGGCGAGAAAGTAGAATTTCTTTCTTCATCTTTAAAAAATGGTGATATTCTCCCCAATTACGAATACCATACCCATAAACTGAAAATCCATATCATTAATTACTACGTGAATACCATTTAGTTTGACCTATGTCACATTTGTACCAGAATTTAACTCAAGTCTCTCATAAGACAAAGGCTTTATCTTCGAAATTTGGGGATGGGATAGAAATTTGTGAGTAAGATGTGCTTAGGCTCTCCTACATCATACAGTATGTAAGTTAATGGCTCGGGCATGAGGCCCGAGTTGTTACAATTATTGTCTCATTTTTTGTGTTTTTAGTAAGATTGTGGTGGTCTGATATGAAATTTATGACTATGAATATGAGAGATAATAGAATTTTGAGCACGTTTAAGGATTTGAATTAGGGTTAATGCAAAAACTATGCTGATAAATTTTTGAGTTCATTGTTGTCGGTCCATTTTGGCTGTGGTTGGAAAAATTTAATACGCGTTAACATAACATGGTAATTACTTGATTCAATAGCAAAATTCGTCTTTTATTACGTGTTTTCTTTCGACTATATTCCTTATTTTGTGGTAGTCAGATGTTGGTCCTTATGCGAAGGTTGAACATGAAAACTACATTGACTTTTAAGTCGTAATTTGGCTATTTGAATATGAGGTGAAGTGTTATCGAAAGATTTGCTTGATGTTTTGTAAACATGTATCATTTCAATACGGATTTTATGAAAAAAATTGTAATATCCAAAGCCAAAGGTATCTCGAGATATTCATTTCTATTGTGGTTTATTAAATAATACACACGTTTGATGGACTTTATTCAAATTATAAATGACAGTCGTAGGCCTCGATAGAATAATCTATGGTTAGTTACATGTTTTCTGTCGACTGTATTGGTTAGTTTAACAACGGTGACAATCTAGAAAGTTTGATATCTTGGGAAACTATGGGAGAAATTTAATTCTAACATTGCAAACCCTGCTATTTCTTGTTCAAATTCTTGTACCTTTCTTGTTGATATGTTCTCATAAAAATTTCAGCATTTTTCGAACACAAAAATCTACTATGCTTTTCATTCTTATAAAATCCACCATCCAATTCGAGAAGCTTTCATATTATTAATTAGAAATAATCTAGAATTCGATTGTTACAAAATAATTTGAAGTTTATCTCTTTGATGGTGCCTTTTTTTAATTTGCCTGCACTTTGATCGATTACATTGTGTTAGTGTTAGATTATTGTAATTGGCTATTATGTGAACAAAATGACTAACTTGAACATTTTAGAAGTTTATGGACTTAATTGTAAAGTTTCATAGTTGGTGAGTGTAGGGTTCGGGATCCAAGTTTGGAACACGGAGGAAACTCGCCGCATTTTCATTAGCTGCTCGCGGGAGTCATGCTTGAGCGGATAAAGCAGAACATCCAGCGCTCGACCTTTGCCCATCCCTCGCTCGAGCGACAGGGTCCTTGCTCGAGCAAACATGCTCCTCGCTCGAGCGACCATTTTACGGCCTGACCTAATTAGTGATTTCGCGAGATTTTTATTGGCTAAAATTTCCATATTCGTCCAACATATAAAAAGGGGCGCTGCGCATTCGAGAAAGCTAGATTGAAAATTATACATTCAAGGGAAAACACTTATTCTCTCAAGAGCTAAACCTTCATCCAGTTCAATCACTTTATTGTATGCACCCTTTGGATTGAAAACATCAAAACCTTCAATTAAATACTGGTATCATCCTTTACTTGGATCTGTCAGGAAGATTGTGTCGTCAACTTGGCTGACTGCGAAGAACAAGAAAGAAACTCAAGAACGACGAGTTTTTGGTGGATCTACATGAGGTAAAATACGAGAAGAGCTAGGATTGGTGTTCGTGTGCAAATTCTAGGAGAGTTGCTTCGAATTTCAGACAGGAGATCAGAAATCTTGTGTCGTCAACTTTGCTGGTGGTTTGTAAGTTTATAATACAGGTTATAGTGGATCTTTGACTGGCAAAGCTCCCGGAGTTTTTCCCACGTTGGGTTTCTCCGTGAACAATTGTTGTGTTGTTTACCGCTTTAGTTATTGCTTTCGTTATTACGATAGTTCAAGTTAGGATAATCTGAATTGATTAATTAATCACCTAGACATAATTAACTTGTGACTTGTGACTTGTTGCATGTTAATTCATTTTTAATTCCGCATTTACACCTAATTACCTCCCTCTAGGTGTAGTTGGGTCGAATCTCCGATTTTTCAAGTGGTATCAGAGCTTAAATTCGATTCCTGATCCATATTTGTTAGTCTAGATAAGTCAATCACTTTTTATACCGCCTTACTTTGATGATTCTAATTATACTTATTGGAAAGTTAGGATGAGATCTTTCCTTAAGTCTTTAGATGAGTTCGTTTGGCTTTGTGCACAAAATGGCTGGTCTGCACCCTCTACTACTATGTCAGGAGTTGTTACTCCTACTGATATTTTTCTTTGGACCAAAGAGGAACCGTCTTAGTGTAATTGGAATAGTAAGGGTCTACATGCTTTGTTTATGGCTGTCTCCTGAGGAGTTTAGGAGAGTGTCTATGTGTGAGATTACTAAGCAAGTTTGGGATATTTTGGAGATAACCCATGAGGGTACTAAAACTGTGAAAAGCTCCAAATTACAAATGTTAACATCTAGGTTTGAGGAACTTAGGATGAATGATGATGAGAGGTTTGATGAGTTCTACGCTAAGTTGAACGATATTGTGAACTCTAACTTTAATCTAGGCGAAAGGATCCCTGAGGTTAAAATCATTTGTAAGGTTCTTAGATCCCTACCTGAAAGATTTAGGCCTAAGGTAACTGCTATCGAAGAAAGTAAGGACCTTGATAATATTAAGATAGAAGAACTTGTAGGATCCCTTCAAACCTATGAATTGACCTTAGCATAGCCTAAGAAACAAAAGTCTATTGATTTGAACACCCATAGGAAAGAAGGTTCAGAGTCTAGTGATGGTGAACCCCTTAAAGGTGAGGAAATAACCTACTTTGTTAAGAAGTTTAATCAAGCCTTTAGAAATAGATAGAAACCACAGCCTAGGAAGAGAAATCCACCTAGGAAGTTTTAGAGAGAGGGAGATATGATAGAAGTGGTAGTAAAGTTTCTAGTAATGAGCTCCAGTCAGTTAGATGTCATGAGTGCTAGGGGATTGGGCACTATAGGAATGAATGCTCTAATCTTAAAAGGAGCTCCACGAGAGATAAAGGAAAAACCTTAGTTGCTGCACTGTCTGATGATGATTCTAGTGATAGTGATCCTAGTGTGCAGTCAGATGGTGAGAAAGTAGGAAAGTATATGGCTTTCGTGTCTCAGGTAGAGAGTGGACCTAATGAGTCTAATAAGCTCTAGTGAGAGCTGTATTATGACTCGAATGTGGAGAGTGACATTCGAGCAGTGTATCAGGAGTTATATGAGGAGAGTCTTAAAATTAAGAAGTCAAACATTGCCCTTCTTAAGAAGCTTGATTTGTTAGAGCGAAAGTAAGAGAAGTTAACTAGTGAATTTCAAGACTCTACCAAAAACTTGAGTGAGTTGATGTGCAAGAATGAGAGGTTAGAAGAGACTGTTTAGACCCTCACTAGTGATCTAGAAAAATCCAACTCACAACTCAAGGCTTTCTCTAGTGGGACTAAGAAGCTAGATAGCATCTTAGGTATGAACAAGTTTGTAGGTAATAGACAAGGTCTAGGTTATAATAAGAACAAATCACATGTTGCTAGTAGCTCTAGGACTTCTTTCGTTCCGGCTTCCACTCAGCCATACTTTGCTAAAAATCCTGATCTTAAAGGTAAGCGCATCGTAGGACAGAGGACTCGTAGGTCTCGTTGGAATTCTGGTCCTTAAAATTAGTATCAGCCACTTCACATGTTTGTGCCTAGGTTTGTACCCACATGCCATCATTGTGGAGTTTTGGGTCACATTAGGCCGATGTGTCGTCAGTTTGTGCGTAGGGAGAGAAATCAGGATAATCCTAGTTAGGTCAACCATCTTTCAAGTCGGTTGTTCAATTGACTGAGATGATCTCTAAATTGACTAATTCTATCTCGAATACTAGGAAGGAAGAAATATGTTCTCGATCATGGATACATCACTGGTGCTTATGCACCCCACTAATCCCGTTCTTGGGAATCTGCACGCATTGAACATATCATATATGCATTGTTGCATTCATTTTACATCATGCGTGCTTTACTTGCTTTTGTGTGTTTTGTTTTGGTGTTTTTTTTGTTTTTTTTTTTTTTTTTTTTTTTTTTTTTTTTTTTTTTTTTTGTGTGTGTGCTTTTAACGCTTTTGATATATGAAAAATCCAAAAACATTAAAAAATTGAAAAACAAAAAAATATTTGGTTGTGTGGACTACTGCATCATGTGTGTTATACTTGATAATGCACGCTGTGATCGAATATGCATTTGATTAGATGAATAGTCCAATTCTCATCACATGACTTTGAATTTTTGTGGAGTATTCGGTATATGTTTCGTCATGTACATCCTGCACCGCACACACTCTCACCATGTAAATAGGTCTAGACCACATGTGTGAGATTTGAGATGGGTGTCACTTGTTGATAGGGTGACTCTGAACATGAATTGACTATTTGGTTAGACCTTAGTTTATATGCATACCCCCTATTTGTAAAATTGTTACACTCATATCTTAATGTTCTTCTTCGAGGCTATTTGACTCGAGCAATTAAGTCTGAAGGGTATCTCTATACTTGGTACCTATGGTCATCTGACTTGGGATAACCGACATAAAGCTCGCTACATGGGTTATCTTAGTTGCTCAATGGATTAGAACCAGCACTTAAGATGAAAAAATTATGAGTTATTGAAAAGAAATAAATTTTGAGCTTGTTCAATATTGAAATATCAAAAAATATATGCTCAAAGATAGGGGAGTAAGATTTGACATATTAGTAAATGAACTTCATGTATAGGTATTAATGTGCTTAAAAGTTTGACTTTCATAAGTAGGGGAATAGACCTATTGATAGTGATTTTGCTTGTCTTTTCTAACAAATTTAAGGTTTGGAGTCTGTTTTACTTGGAAATAATGACACATTACACACTTGAGTCACATATACATTTTACTCCATTTAAATTTGTTTTATGTGTGTGGGGCAGCACTTGTGTTCTTAAATTGGCCATATTTGTGATCAACTGTGTTTTCTCGTTGACCAACATATTGAAGTGTGTGCCATTTATTAAAAACAAATCGAGTGGTGCTATATTTGAAAGTTCTCAAAAAGGTGCTATATTTGTCAATGTATGAAAATTGTGCTTAAAAATGAATTTTTCAAACTCTGGTGCTATTTTTGACATTTGAGATTTCGCTCGATTTTCGCTCGAATGTCGCTCGAGCAACCAGTTACAGAAAGTTTTCGCTCGAGCGACAGCTGTTTAAAATACACGACTGAACCTCAATTTTCATAAAATTCTCGCGCCTCTCTCGATTTTCTCTCAAATCGCCTGGCTTATTTCCTTATAATCGTGCAACCCACTGTATTGATATTTGATTTGGACTTCTTCTTCATCAATTTTTACATCAAATTCGACGAATTTCAACAGTAATTCGGCTAAACCCTCGTTTTTGAAATTTTAGGATTTTTCATGTTTTGGTTGATTTTGGCTTGATTTCTTTACATGATTTCATATATTATGAGCTTGTTAATGTGTCTTGGACGTGTTTGCATCATTTCTCACACATTTGGGTTTAAATTTGACATTTTTTCTTGCATTTTCGGGTTGTTACTTTTAGGCTTGGATTTGGTGCCTATTTTTATTCGTTTTTGGTGATGTTTGTTATCAAAATTCGATGTTGGGATATAGGTTATGCATTGTGTGTGGTTGGTTGGGCTTGGTTGGGCTTGAATTAGTTTGTACGTCACGTTTTTAAAGTGCCCGCCAAGTGTTTGATATATTGCCTCATTTGGATTTTCGTGTGATTTTTGTTACACCATTGCACACACGAGCCCTATTACATGCCATGAACGTGTTTATACTCTCATGTCTCAATTTTAAGTTGATTTGAGTAAAGTTTTGTTTCGATGACATGAATCACACACCACGTGGCAGTGCCTTAACGTCACTGCGCCATGCCTTGATGTCGATACACCAAGCCTTGACGTCACTGCACCTCGTCACGCCTTGCACGTTTTGATCATTTCATGACATATTTGACACTACTTTGAGTGCATTAGTCCGATTTTACATCGTTTTATGTGCTTGGACATATTTGTGCATCGTTTTGCGTGTCATGTGCATCGTTTTGCGTATCTTCTGCATTTGTGGCAAGTTTTACATTTTATTGATGTCTTTTTGCATTATTTTGCTTGCTTCGACTTATTTTTACATCGTTTTGCATGCATGCCTCCATCGTGCATCATTTCACGCATTTCAATGCATGTGGTTGCATTGCTTATCTTGTAGTCTATACTATCATTCGTAGCATCTTTTAACGTGTTTGTTCTGCAATTATGTCACAGATGCCGCCGAAGAGATCTAGGACCGCAGCGCAGCTGCCAGTGGCTCTTCTTTCTTCAGCCGAGCCCGTTTTGTATCCTCTACTGCCTCTGAGATTTTCACTTCCCAATTTTCCCTCCGTCTGGTTCTCGTAGAGCGTGAGGTGATTCTTTCTGACCTTTCCCCCGATATCACTGTCATATTCACGTCACGGGGTTGAGATTCTCTTTTGACTGGTTTAGTACCACCACCTTACCTCTTGGTTCGCGAGTTCTAAAAAAAAAAAAAAAAAAGGTGGATGATACTTCTTTTCGGGTCTATCTTAGGGGTCATACTCTTAGGATTTCACCTGTCGTCGTGGCCGAGTCTCTTCATATTCCTAGGGTTTTTCACCCTATTTACCCTTATCTTTCTGTCGAGATAGGCATTTCCGATACAGCAGTATTTCTACCTTGTTTGGTATCCTATTGGTAGGGGGTTCTACCGCGGTCCGCATTGGATCGCTTTCTACTGACCGTCAGGTTTTGTTGTGCATTGTGTGCACAAACCTGTGCCCAGTTCGGCATACATCTTCCTTACCATTTGATAGGCTCGATTTCTTTACGCCCTTATTCATGGTGACTTTGTTGACCTGCCTACTTTTTTGTGTTAGCATATACTGCGCACCTTTCACACTCCTGATCTAGGTTAGGTCTTCCCTATGCGTGTCTTATTTATAGGTTAGTCATGGCCCTTGGTGGTACCTTTCCTGAGGGTCCTTCTCGTCGGATAGGTCGTCCTATTGGTCGTGCGACCATGTCACAGAGTAGATCACATGCACATTCTATTTCTACTCTAGCTGAGCCTGCAGCGCCAGTTGATCCTATAGGTGATCTTCTTAGTGGTCCTTCGACCGTCCCTCTTTTTGATATTCCATCCACTTATTCTACTCCTGTCCCTCCTACTTCTACTTCTTTGGTTGACCCTATAGCCGCCTTGATGGGCCAAATGTTTACATTGGTCAGCCAGCAGGCTCGGTTACTAGCCGAGGTGACTCAGATTCGGGCTGATGTCAATGATTTACAAGGAGTTGTGACATATCTTCAGTGACATGTAAGATGGATACGTGATCATTGGGATGCAGAGAGCGATGATTCAGATGCTACTAATAAGGATGAGGCTCCAGCTTCGTAGTTTAGGGCTAGCTATTTAGTAGTAGACTTTGATTTTTTTTTGCTTTGCTAGAGTTGTGGTAGGTTCTTGA
This sequence comes from Osmanthus fragrans, assembly GCA_019395295.1. Taxonomy (NCBI): domain Eukaryota; kingdom Viridiplantae; phylum Streptophyta; class Magnoliopsida; order Lamiales; family Oleaceae; genus Osmanthus; species Osmanthus fragrans. The sequence goes on along the minus strand of CM033348.1, from coordinate 10,052,952 downwards.
TGTATTCACTTCTTTTGTACCAAACTCTAGTTATTCACGTAGTGATTTTGCTTTATTTCACTTGTGTTGTTCTTTACGCTATATGCTTTGTTGATTATCTCTCATTGCGTTAATTGATTTATTATTTCCCTTCAACATTTGTGAATAAAAGGGCGAGAGATTTCATAGTGAGGGGACGATTTATTTGATGGCTTGTTGATTTTGAGCAGCTACATTATCATTTGTATGCTTGTCTTTTGGGGTCGTTAGGGTGAGACATAGATAATTGTTACTTATACATATGTATGCTTTTGATATATGTCGTTTGGAGTCGTTGGAGAGAGACATAGATACTATGTTTAAGACATTACTGTACTTTCATTATATATATATTTTTACATGTCTTGTGGGGTCGTTGGGGAGAGACACAGATACATTTACCTACTGTTTTAATCAATTGAGTTTGCAGTAAGGGAGAGCTTGTGCTTTACATGTACATTTCATATCATGCACTGATATGGAGCATGTTATCATTGCATTTGTGTTGCACTATATGCATAACTGTTTGAGTTTTGATGTTTTGTGGTATTAATGCATATATGGTGTTTTGATTAACATTAATATTGCATCTCAAACTAGCATGCTTATTTGATTGATTGTGTGTGTAAGCTTCTAAGTGCTTTATTACTTATTTCCTGTATCATGTGCTTTTACACTGAGTATGTGAGTTTTGATTTCAGGATACAAGTTGAACAAAAGGGAAGCTGCATTCAGATGATAGTTGGACCTAGTTATTTTCTTTAGGCTTAATTTTTGCCTTGTAATTGATTTTGCCACAGAATGCTAAAGGGGGAGTTTGTTAGTGTTAGTTAGTGTAATTAGCTATTTTGTGAACAAAAGGACCAACTTGAACATTTTAGAAGTTTAAGGACTTAATTGTAAAGTTCCATAGCTGGTTGTATAGTGTAGGGTACGGGATCCAAGTTTGGAACACGAAGGAAACTCGCCACATTTTCGCTAGCTGCTCGTGGGAGTTATGCTCGAGTGGATGAAGCAGAACATCCAGCGCTCGACCTTCGCTTACCTGTCGCTCGAGCGAACATGCTCTTCGCTCGAGCAACCATTTTACGGTCTGACCTAATTCGCGATTTCGTGAGATTTTTATTGGCCAAAGTTTTCATATTCGTCCAACATATAAAAGGGGGCGCTGCGCATTGGGGAAAGCTAGATTGAACATTATACATTCAAAAGAAAACACTTATACTCTCAAGAGCTAAACCTTCATCCAGTTCAATCATTTTATTATATGCGCCATTTGGATTGAAAACATCAAAACCTTCAATCAAATACACCGGTTCCATTCTTTACTTGGATCTGTCAGTAAGATTGTGTCGTCAACTTGGCTGGCTGCGAAGATCAAGGAAAAAACTCAAGAACGAGGAGTTCTTGGTGGATCTATAGGAGATAAATTGGGAGAAGAGCTAGGATTGGTGTTCGTGTGTACATTTCAGAAGAGCTGCTTCAAACTTCAGACAGTAGATCAGAAAGCTTGTGTCGTTAACTTTGCTGGTGGTCTGCAAGTTTATAATACAGTTTATAGTGGATCTTTGACTGACAAAGAGCCCAGATTTTTTTCTACATTGGGTTTCTCCATGAACAATTGTTATGTTGTTTACTGCTTTAGTTATTACTTTCGTTATTGCGGTAGTTCAAGTTAGGATAATTTGAATTGATTAATTAATCACCTAGACATAATTCACTTGTGACTTGTTGTATGTTAATACATTTTTAATTTCACTTTTACACCTAATCATCCCCCTCTAGGTGTAGTTGGGTCGAATCTCCGATTTTTCACATTGCTATAAATTATCGTCGTATGATTATACATTGCAATAAATCCTAACACGTTGTGAACTACAAAAATGATATGTGTCCAAATAATTGATATGTGTTGCCCTGATATAGTAAGATGGATTACAAATAGTGAGTTGATGAGGAACATTGCTTCTATGGCCAAATTGAGGAGCACAAGAAGTTGGAAACAATTAGGATGGTTTGGTCTGCTCAGTAAAGAGTACTTGGTGAAATTCGACATACCTTACCTTTCGTTTTACTAAGGCAGCGAGATCGATACACTTTGGTGGGCTTAAGGTTGTTAAAAATAATGAATGAAAGGCATCTTTTGATAAATGAGAAGACCTCACAAATAAGTACAAGCTTGGATTGGTGGTCTTGATTATATAGTATAGATATAAAAAAAAAAAAAAAAAACTAACATGTCGACTAAATTTACAGATACTTGTGCATCATATATTTGTTACCTATTTTCATCAAGTGTCTCTGGCTAGCTACGATATATTTTGTTCACAGTGTCTTCATTGTATAATGTTATAGGTATGGGCATTCAAGGCTATCCTTTAAATTTAGGAACATTTCGTGAGAAACTTAGAATCAGGTGTCTGAGGCTAGAAAAAAAGACATCTCAATAATGGATAAGTCATGAGGTCTTATTCATTCATAAACCAAAAAAGATATATAAATTTCTGTAAGATATGATCATATTACTATATTTGTCCATCTACTTATCGATTGTGTAACCTCTGGTTCTCTATATAAAATGCATGTTAAAGTGTAGACAACTCTTAAGTCTACAGTTGCTGAGTATCAAAGACCAAACTGTAAGACGATTGCATTGGTCAAGGATAATATGATACCCGAATTGACAAGGTTGTAAGGACCATTTCATTTATTATCGACTTTGGGACATATTGTTACACATCAATGTCGTTTGATTTAAAGAATGCAAGGTCGACTTATCAAATGATGGTTAATAAGGTCTTTCGAGGCCTAACCAGAGATGTGATATAGGCCTATGTTGACAACATGGTGGTTAAATACGCCAAAGCAACTGATCATGCGGTTGATTTGAAACAGGTGTTTGATGTCGCCCGATAGCATAGGCTAAAATCCAACCCCAAAAGTGTGTTTTCGATACAGTTGGTAGGAAGTTTTAGGATTTCATGATTACACGAAGAGGCATTGAGGTAAATCCAGATAAAAATAGCTCGAATTTTAGAGATGAAATGCCCGACTATCAAGAAAGAGGTTCAAAAGCTAACAAGATGGGTGGTTGCACTTAATCGTTTCATGAGTCGAGTAGCAGGTAAATGTTATTACTTTTTCAAAGTAATTGGGGGTTCCAACAATTTTGAGTGGACCAAGTAATGTAAAGATTCACTCGATTCCTTGGAGCAATCTCTACAAGAACCACCTATTTTAGCTAGGCCGTGTCTAGGAAATGTAGTATGCTTATACTTGGCAATTTCAATGGATGCAGTTAGTGTAGTGTTAGTAAAGGAATTTTCAAAAGCATAAAATCCCATCTACTATGTTAGTCAAGTCCTGAAATGCGTAGAAACTCGGTATAGCCTTGCAAAGTAGTTAGTTTTTCTTTTAATTATGGCTAATAAAAAGTTAAGGCCATATTTTCAATCTTACGCAGTACAAGTCATGACTGATCAACCCGTCAAGCAAATGTTGCATCGACTCGAGACTTTCGAAAGGCTATCAAAATAGGTGATCAAGTTGACTGAGTTTGAATTGAATTTAAACCGATGACTATTAAGGCACAATCTCTAGCTAACTTTATTGTCAAACTTACAATCTCACCTAATCAATTCACAAAATAGGTGATCAATTCAAAATAAATTCCTTATTTTTCTAAAAATGTGTCGTTCAATAGTAATGTGCAAGTAAGAGTCATTCCCGCAGAGGATTATTTTCAATTACGTCAATTGCAACGAGAAAGTAAAATACGGAAAGCACGTAAATGGGGGAGAGTTTGGTTTGATTTAAACTAAAGAAGCGATAAATGCATGAAGGAAAAGAATTAAAATAACAAAGCAATGAGAATGTAATCGAGGGGTATTTTTTCGCCGCTAGAATGATTTTTTAATCAATGTTCGCAAAAAAATTTCGTTCTCAAGATTAACAACAATTCGAGAATAACCAAAAGTTTGATTACCTCAAACCCTCCTTAATTTTAGTTGAACAAGATAAGCATCGTTACCCAACCATATTCATTAAACAACCTAGGATAAGCTCACTAGATTTAATTCAACGAAAGCATTAGCACGAGAGAGTCAAATTGAACTAAGCGCAAACTCACAAGCTCGGTTTACTAACTTAGGTATTAATCCACATATATTCAATTGAATAGCGATTACGTACTACCGTCAATCAAAATATATTTGCCACTAGGTTTTGGAATAAATAGCAATTACGGACTATAAATCCCAAAATAACATATATTGTATCAACCCAATCATCTAGTTGGCCCACTAAATAATCAAGAATAACAATAAACATATTAAGCACAATGGATTAGCCACATCAATCTCAAGAACTTTAAAGCACAAATCGATTAAAATATCATTCTAGGATTAGAAAATAACCCCAATCACATAGAAGTTTAACTACAAATGAAGGATTCTAAAATAACCAATAAAATATTACAATATATATATATATATATATATATATATATATATATGAGATTAAAGAAAAAGAAAGGCTTATTGATGAAGAGATGAATGGATGGAAGCTTGTCTATCAATGAAGTCCTTCTTCTTCCCCAAAACCATCAATGTTGAAGGAGAGCTTCCAAATTTCTTCTCTTCTTTTGGTCAGCTCCCCCTCCCTTTCTTGCCCTAAAAATGGTCCAAGATATCCTATTTATAATGTATTAAGGGTAGGAGGCGGGTTGGAGTCGAAAACGGGTCGAAAAAGGGTCAAAAAACGCGTTTGTGCGCTACCGGAGAAGGCTGGGCGCCGTGGCGCCCAGCTTGCTGAAATCTTCTGGTTGGCATCATTTTTCACCTCCTTCAAGCCACAATTTCTTCCTCCCAAATGTGATGGCATTGTTTGCCAATCTTGAGATTAATACATCTCCAATACTTCATGCTCTTTTCACGCCTAAAAACCTTCATAATCTTCAATCAACTTGGGATACCACCTATAGAACAAAAGGAACAAAATAAGGTATAAACTAACATATGAAAACTAACAACTATATAAATTTAACGGCTTAAATGAGTGCGAAATTCGTACTTATCACTGAGTATGAGGGAGTGATCAAGGGCCTAAACTTGGCATCGAGATTGGGGGTGTCATCAGTTGAAATTTGTAGTGATTCTTAGTTGATAGCTGGCTGGATTACTAGAGAATTCGAAGCAAAATATAGTTAAATGGCGGCCTATTTAATAAAGTTTAAAACTTATAGAGAAATTATGTAAACTTCAAGATAACTAAGGTCCATTGTAAACACAATGGATGAGCAGACGCACATTCTAATCTCCCATCTGTAAACCTAAAGAATCTGCCTTGCACAACAAATATACAAGTCCTGTGACAACCGAGTGTCTTGAATGTGATCGAAATTGTACACATAGAACATGAAAAAAGTTTGATGGACCCTTTGATACACTATCTTGTAAAAGATAAACTCCTAGAAGACATTTTTGGAGCAAAGAAGCTAAGAGTTTGAGCAACCTCGTTTACTGTTATTGATGAACAACTTTACAAGAGAGGTTACACTATGCTATACTTGAAATGTTTGCATCCAACCAAAGCACGTGAAGTGTTATTCGAGATACATGCATGAATTTGTTGTAATCAACAATGAGCAACTATCCTAGCATTCAGGGCTTGCAATAGAGGTATTATTGGCCCACCATGAAGGAGAATGCCAAGAGGTTGGTGAGAAAATATAATGTATGTCAACGTTACAGAAATTTGATTTATGTTCTAGCCGCAACATCCACCATCTTTGGAGTTTGTCATTTCTTCCAATGCGGAATGGACCACTAAGGTGCAGAGTTTTGTATAAAAAATGATTATATGTAGGTTTCGTATATCCAGAGTGATGATTACCGAAAATGATAGGTAGTTTGACAACCACAACTTTAAGGCTTTTTATGCGAGTTATCATATAGACCACAAACTTACTTCTGTCACTTACCCACAGTCAAACGGGCAAGCCAAAGTAACAAACCAAACAATATTGTGGGATTTGAAAACGAGATTAGAAAAGAGAAGGGTATATGGGCAGACAAGTTACCTAATGTATTTTGGGCATATCACACAATCAAACGAGAACTAGCGGAATAAATATGTTGAATCCTGAATGAAACCGATAGGATAAGTGTTAAACAGCTTGACATCATGGCTACTGTTCACTAAAAAGTGCAAGCCGTAAGTGCACGTGTCGCGCTCAAGTAATAAAGTGGATCTTTTAAATCCGGGTTGTCGAACCCTCGAGGAATGTATACTTTCAATTACACAACTTTAATGAATTTTAATTCTAATAACGAAAATAAACACACAATAAAACATAGGATTTGAAACAAGGAAAACGAACTAAAAATCTACGAAATAAGAAAACATAAACGCTTGGTGATTTTGGAGGAAAATGTGGTTGGGATTCGTGGTTTCATTTAACCGTCGCCTAATCAATTTCACAACAAGCCAATTAACAGATTACTTATTAACGACGTTAGACCCGATCTTCCAATTTTGGTTAATTACCTCTCTCGAGTGAAATTAACCCTAATTGATTGGTTAAGCCTACTATATCTCTATGTCGATTTGAAACCAAACAACCGCATTTAATAATTGTGAAAATAGCTCATTGGGTCACCTAGGACTAATGGTATATCTCTATCTACTACACAAGCATAGGGTCACTACACAAACCTAGGGTTTCTACCATTTGGTCTAAATTATACAATCATCTCTCAAGCGATGTACAAATTACGAAACACAATCATTCATTGGCCATATAAATGAAAATGTAATCATAACAATAATAGAAACCCATGAAAATAAATAACTTAACATTAAAAAGCAAATATTGAAATCAATTAAAAGCTAGATTAAACTAATACCACAAATCTCAACACAATAAATTTAGCTCATGTTAAATATATATAACAAAAATGATAAGATTTATAGCAATACAATTCAAATAAGAGAAACTAATAGATGAAATACAAGATTAAGGATGAAACCCCATTTCATTAGGTTCTTGAAAGCTTGATCTTGATTCTCTAAAGTTCCTCCATTTCTTTATGATTTTATCTCATTCGTGTGCTCTATGGTTTCCCCAAAAATTACCAAGCAGAATGGAAATAAAAAGAAAAGAAAAGAAAATGAAAGAAAAAGAAAAAAGATAGGAAATGGAACAGCAGCAGAGACCAACAGAAGAAGACGGAAGAAGCTCCAGCAAAAGGGCCCAAAAATTGATTTTTATGTTAAACCTAAGGAAAATTGCAACCTTGGTCCCTGAAGTTTCAAAAGGCGAGCAAAAAGGTCCCTAAACTTTGAACTTGTACATTTTGGTCCTCAGATTTTGACTTTCATTTTGATTTTGCCCTCCATAAATTGTACTCCAAATCTTCCACTTTCTTGCTTGTTCATATTGGTCCCCAACTTCACAAATTTGTGCATTTTTAGTCCTTTTTTTTCCTCCTTTTGTCTTGTTATCTTTCGTTTAGGTGATTTTTGCCTACAAAAGCAAATATTATCTAATTGTGAGCAGAATTTCATTCATTTAATCAATTAATAGCATATTTAAGTATTGAATAAGTGCGCAAAAATATACTTATCAGTTACCTATGCAGAACTCAACCTACTCAAGGAATTGAGAGAGAGGGCATCTATGATGATTGTTCGCTAAAAACTATGGCGCAAGTGTACGGGTCGCGTTCAAGTAATAAAGTAGACCTTTTAAGTCCGGATTGTCGATCCCTCGAGGAATGTATACTTTAGATTACACAACTCCAATGAATTTAATTCTAACAATGAAAAGAAATAAACACACACAATAAAGACAATGATTTGAAATAAGGAAAATTAACTAAAAATCTACGAAATAAGAAAACATAAACGCTTGGAGATTTTGGAGGAAAACGTGGTTGAGATTCATGGTTTCATTTAACTGTCGCCTGATTAATTTGACTACAAGTCAATTAGTCAATTACTTATTTACTATGTTAGACTCAATCTTCCAATTTTAACTAATTACCTCTCTTGAGTGAAATTAAACCTAATTGATTGGTTTAACCTGCTATATTTCTATGTCGATCAAAACCAAACCTAGATTTCTAATTAATGGATCACCTAGGACTAGTGGTATATCTCTATTCACTACACAAACCTAGGGTTTCTACTATTTGGTCTAAAATGCACAATCTTCTCTTGAACGATGTACAAATCACTAAACAAATTCATTTATTGGCCACATAAATGAAAATGCATTAATAACAATAGTAGAAACACATGAGAGAATAAGCAATTTAAAATCAAAGAGCAAATATCGAAATTAATAAAAGCTAGGTTAAAATTCAACCACAAATCCCGACACAAATATATTAGCCCATTTTATACATATGATGAAAAACGAGAATATTTATACAATACATTACACATTTGACAAACTAAATGAGAAAAATCAAAGTTTAAAGATAAAACCCTATTTTCGAGCTCGGGTTGATTTCTCCAAAGCTTTGCCAAAATACTTGATTGACTCTCCTTGTGCTATTGATTTGATCTCCAGAATACCAAGTAAAATCAAAGGAAAAAGGAAAGAAAACAAAGGAAGAAGCAGAAAAAAAATCGGAAAGAAATCCCAGGAAGAAGCCAAAAAAATCAGCCCCAAAATCTGATTTTTATATTTAAACCTAAAGGAAATTGCAAGATTGGTCCCCGAAGTTTCAAAAAGCGAGCAAAAAGGTCCCTAAACTTTGAACTTGTACATTTTGGTCCTCGAATTTTTACTTTCATTTTGATTTTGCCATCCATAAATTGCATCTCAAATCCTCCACTTTTGGCACTTGTACTTTGGTCCCCAACTTCACAATTTTGTGCGATTTTAGTCCATTTTTCCCATTTCTTCTTGTTCTCTTTTCTTTGGGCCCTTTTTAACTACAAAACCATAAATTACACAATTGAGAGTATAAATCCACATCAATAATAAGTTTGTTTATGTACTAAATAAGTGTACAAAAATACACTTATCAATGATGGCAGCTTACAAGCGAAAGGCCACTGAGTACTTTAATCGCATGGTAAGGCAAATGGTTTTTCAGCCAAAAGATCTTGTACTGAGGGAGACAGTAGCGATCGGGGCACCCTAACTTTGTAATTATTGTAGATAGGATGTTGATTCAAACCCCGTAGTAACGGTGACTACGAAACCCACAACTAGATTGATATGTAACCCAAGAACGCCAAATAATAACCCAGTTTTGGACTTGAACCCAATGAAGTGAAGCAAAAAATCTAACAATAACAAAGATGCGTTGAACCCCTTGATTACACAATGAAGAACCCACGATCCAATATTTGAACGCTAGAAGAATAGATCTTGATAAGTTCGATTTGTTGTTCAATTGAAGAACAAGGTAGAAAGCAAAGTTTTTCAATTAATCAATGTCAAAAGTTTTTAATGTAACAAAAGAGTTAAGTATTTATACTAGAGCCCTAAACCTAGTAAAAATGTGCATAAGGTAACAAATAATGTCAAAATATGGAAAGAATTAGAATCCTAATAAAAGGAAATAAATCGCAAAAAATTCGGTCGTACCGGACGACTTTTTTGGACGTTCGGTAAGTGCATCTGAATGACAGCAGACCCCTACCGGATGTCCGGTGGAGTGCGTCCGGTTGAGCAGCTCGCATCTGGTTTGTCAGAGTTTTCATGGCTTAGGCTACTAGATGTACGGTTGACCCTTGGCGTCCGGTTGGCTAGAACTTTCTTCGGCCAACTTTATCACGTTGGTCCAAGTCTTTTATGCCTTCGACCCCAACATGAAACTTGCTCCATTTTGCTTCCCGAACATTGTTTCATCAATAGTGGCTTTGACGACATCCCCAACGCTTCTTTGACTCGTTTTGCACTCGATCACGTCATTGCCCCTTCCTTGATAATCAACGGGTCTCGGTTTGGGCTTGCATTCGTGACTCCCGCATCCTGGATTATATCATTCCCTCCATCTTCAAAAGGATTTGTCCTCGAATCTATATCGACATCAAACAAAGCAACATTAGAATCATCGTTGATAAAAATTATTAAATGCTTACCATGAAGAAGACCCATGTTATAGCCTTTGCTTCCAATCATGGCAATGATGTGAAATGACCCATCTTCTCTAGGGTATAGTTTGGACCTCCTTTGAGTTTGTATCCACCTCCTTTGTATGTATACCCAATCACCATCACATGGATCAAATAATACACGCCTTGACCTCACATTCTTGCAAGTTTGAGATGTACTAAAGAGATTATCCTGTTTCTCATCTAAGCTACCACTAGAATCAATAGTCAAAGGAGTTAAACCCAACAAAGTTAACGGATTAAAACCAATCACCATATCATAACATGAGTAACAAGTAGTGGACAAAGTAGAATATATTGAGTTAATTCCTAACATATCCCATCCAACCTTCCGCAAGTAGTTTTGTAAGTTAAGATCAATGTGTCTCAAGTATTTGTCATGCACATCTAAATTCGAACCAAAGCATTCAAAGACTTTATAATTGAAATAAAGACACTCATGCTTTAGATCACCAACAAGGCACCCAAATTGTCTATCATGCTTGATCCATTTCTTGCAGCATACAAAAGCATTACCATTATCATGTAACACAAAACTTCTCATTTAAACATCCATACATCGACTCTTGCAATACACTAGATTATCATAAACTAGTAAGAAATTTGCTATAGGTGGATACAATAAGCACTTATTCAATCTCAAGAAAATACTAGGTAGATTAGTGAACTCTAACGACTTAACTCGCCACCTATATGTTTCACAGTCAATTTTATAATCTAGTTTACAGAATACATAAGACTCATGCAAGTGTTTAAGTTCATCATTTGGTCTAAATATGGTTGTGAGTTTTAAATTGCATGCTCCATGTGAGGAACTATTCCTACATGCTAGACCATTATCTAACCTATTTAAGAAATGATGGTACCTTACCATGGGTGAGTCATCGCGCATCTTCCATGTCCTATCCTTCAATTCCCTGCATATGAACTCCTTCCATTGCCTTTGAATCTCTGTTGTCTCCTTGGAGATCACATAGTCATCCTCCTGTAACCAATGAATATCCAAACTGGGGTGAGGTCGATTAGTTTCATCCACAAGTGGATGCTCAATGCCTGGATTGGGTGGTATCCCAATAGGCTTGTTCTCATAGACCAAGTCTTCAAAAACCTGTAAGACAGAGATAGACAAACTAAGGAAGGATTTGTTAGTTCTCAATAAGGCCCTATCAACTCCACTCTCATTTTTATGCAAGCTCACTTCTGACTTTTCTTTTCCTTCCGTAGATTCCTCTCTTTCTTTTCTCTCATTTGGCTCCACTCTCTTTTGCTCTCTATTAGCCACCTCAACATTTTCTCTCCTACCCCACATCTCACTGTTTTCTCTCTCCGTATCTAGCTCTTTCACTCTTTTCTCTAACTCTTTCACTCTCCATTTTCCAAACTCTCTTGCTTTTTTCTCTTCCTCTCATTTCTCTAACTCTTTCTTATTTATCAATCTAACTTGGTCTTCATAAATTTGTGCCGGTGTTACTGGCGCAAGAATAATAGACCTCCCCTCTTTAACAAAGCTATACTGGTTCCTATATCCATCATGAGTAACTTTCCTGTCATACTGCCATGGCCTTCCCAACAAGATATGACCCGCTTGCATAGGCACCACATCGCATACAACCTTATCACTATAACCTCCAATCGAGAAAGCAATCATTACTTGTTTATTTACCCTAACTTCTCCACTATCATTTAACCATTGTAATTTATTAGGCCTACGGTGCTTAAGTAATACCAATCCCAATTTCTCAACTAAGGTCGTGCTAGCCACATTTGCACAACTACCTCCATCAATTATCATACTACATACCTTATCATTGATGTGACATCGTGTATTAAATATGTTCTCACGCTGCTACTCCGTATCGTCCTCCTTGACTTGAGTGTTAAGAGCTCTCATTGTGACCAACAGCTCCCCAACAGCAGCAAATTCCACTGTGTCTCCATGATTACTAGCCTCTTCCAATGCCGACATGCCTTCAAATTCATCCTCACTGTCATCACCACTTCTTCATTGCGCAGAATCATGGTCCTTTTGTTTGGACACTGGGATGAGATGTGTCCCTTCTCCAAACACCTAAAGCACTAGATATCCCGATTTTTGGTTGTTTGTGATTATGCCTTTGGTGCTGTCCTACTGATATTTTCATCCCTTCCTTTTGGTGCTTCAGTTCTCCCTTGTTATCCCACCTCGATTTCCAATTTGAATTAGAACCCGAAGCACCCAATGGTTGCCTAGCCGTACCCTTCCTCTTCAACTGTTTCTCAATTTTCATGGCCACAAGCAACATGTCTTCCAACTCCACATAATGCTGCAATTCTACCACATTAGCGATCTCCCTGTGCAACCCATTCAAGAATCTAGTCATAGTAGCTTCTCGATCTTTCTCTACATTTACTCTAATCATCAAAATCTCCATCTCCTTATGGTAGTCTTCCACACTCTTCGTCCCTTGATACAAACTTTGCAGTTTTTGGTGGATTTCCCTGTAATAATGACTAGGCACAAACTGTTTTCTCATTACCACCTTTAGTTCATCCCAAGTATTGATAGGACTCTCTCGGTTCTGACGCCATGAAGTAACCACTTGATTCCACCAAGTGATGGCATAATCAGTAAATTCCAACACCACAACTTTTACCTTTTTATCCTCAGAATAGGTATAGCAATCAAAAATCAACTCCAACTTCTTCTCCCAATCTAAGGGGGGTGTATTCAATTGAAACTTTTAATGACTTTTTGAGATTTAAAAAGTTTAGGTATATTCAATGTAGACTTTTAGAGATTTTCTAAAAGTTATGTTGTATTCAATTGAAACTTTTATAGACTTTTAAAAAGTCTCTAAAAATCTCGCTGTATTCAATTAAAACTTCTTAGAAGTCTCTATAAGTTTTGGGGTATTCAAATTTTAATGACTTCGGGAGACTTTTATAAAAGTCTTTGGAATACTAACTTTTAAGCAGAAAGTACTCATATAAAATCTCAAAAATTGTCTCTCATTAATCACGAGATTTTGGGAGACTTTTACAAAAAAAATAAAATATATTCATTATTTCTTTCCTTTTTCTTTCTACGAATATTAGATGTATGATTAAAATTAATTTTTTTCTATTGATTCTCTCTCCCTATCTCTTATCGTTTATCTCCATTTTCTATGAAAAAATTAAATTGGATTCTTGTAACTTTTTTCATTCATTTTTTTGTGTGAAAAATATCTATTTTTTTATTAAATTATAAATTTTTATATGACAAATTTATAATTAATGTAAATATATTGATTTTTATTTATTTTTAAAAGTATATTATATTAATAATATTGAATATTAAATTTATTAATTATCCTATATATATATACTTTCGATTATTATTTATTTAATTAGATCTTAATTTTTTATTATTTTTAAAATATTTTTTAATTATATGAGGAGAGGAGAGGAAGTAGAAGGAAAATTGTGAAAACTACAAGATCCACGTGAATTCTATTTCAAATGAAAGTCTTTTGAATTCTACAGAAGTCTACAAAAGTTTTAAAATGAAAGTCTACATAAGTCTACGAAAGACTTCCATTAATTCTATGCAAATTTATGAAAAATCCACGAAATCCACGAAAGTCATCACTTAAAGAAAATCCACCAAAGTTTTCAAAAGTCTCAATTGAATACACCCCCCTAAATATGCCTCAAGGTCACTTCTACCCTTAAATTGTGGAATGGTCATTTTTATATTACCCAAATTACCATCAACTTCACCTCCATGATTATTTCTACCCCGTCGTTCAAACCTATCTCCTCTATGCCTCATCCGTCCTATCTCAACCCCTTCGTACTCATCTTCACCCCATTCACTGTCAAGCTCATGTTCATCCATCCTAGAAACTTTTCTACCCGTCCCCCTATCATGCGGCACATCAACCGGTTGTCCCCTACTAATATTTGTCATTGAAGTACCCAATTTCTCCATCTTTTTCCCATATCCAAAAATAATAGTTCAAATCGATCCATCCTATCGTTCTGTTTGTTGGTTTGATTACCGTACCTGCTGGAATTTGAACCTTCTATATCAGAATTCTCTCAATTTTCTGCCTCACCAAGTTCGCTCAGAATCACTCAATTGGGTTTTACCCTCTATTAATCTCACTCTCTGCCTTTTACCACTCAATACTTTCACCAAGTGCTTCCAAAGACAACAAAGAATTTACTGGACCAAAGTTGTGAATTCAAAAGCGAATATGAGAAGGAATGTGACTCAAAAGTATTATAGAAATTGAAATTTGGAATGAAGAATTTTAAGGAACTCAATGAAAATTTCAACCTTGAATTGGACACAACTTATATGACAAGATTTAGATAGTGAATCAAAGTTTGTAGAAGTGTTGGTAGTAAATCAAACAAAACTCAACTTTTTTTTAACTGTACGGATGAACAGTACAGTACGTAAACAATAGAGATTTTTTGTGAGAAATAACTTTTTTTAAAAAACACAAGATTGTACTACCAACAAAGAAAAAAGTGGATCTAAGAAACCAAAACGAAGAAGGACTCAAGAAGCAAAAAGAAACTAAGAAGAAGGAAGAAATTTGAAATCTAAGACTCAACAAAGAAAATTAGGGATATAACCTGATTAAATTGGAGTCAAAGCTCTGATACCAACTGATGCGAACCCCATATCAACGGTGACTACGAAACCCATAATTAGATTGATGCGGAACTCAAGAACGCCAAATAATAACCCGATTTTGGACTTGAACCCAATGAAGTGAAGCAAAAAATTCAACGATAACAAAGATGCGTTGAACCCCTTAATTACACAATGAAGAACCCATGATCCAATGTTTGAACGCTATAAGAATAGATCTTGATAAGTTCGATTTATTGTTCAATTGAAGAACAAGGTAGAAAAGCAAAACATTTTAATTAATTCAATGTCAAAAATTTTTAATATAACAAAAGAGTTAAGTATTTATACTAGAGCCCTAAACCTAGTAAAAAATGTGCATAAGGTAACAAATAATGTCAAAATATGGAAAGAATTAGAATCCTAATAAAAAAGGAAATAAATCGCACAAAATTCGATCGTACCGAACGACCCTTCCAGATGTCCGATAACTACGTCCGGATGGACAGAAGACCCCTACCGAATGTCCGATATAGTGCGTCTGGTTGAGCAGCTCGCGTCCGATTTGGCAGAGTTTTCATGGCTTAGGCTACCGGACGCCCGGTAGACGCATCCGGTTGACCCTTTGGCGTCCCGTTGACCCCTTGGCGTCCGGTTGGCTAGAACTTTCTTTTGCCAGCTTTATTACGTTGATCCAGGTCTTTTTGGCCTTCAACCCCAACATGAAACTTGCTCCATTTTGCGTCCCGAACATGATTTCATCAATAGTGGCTTTGACGAGCATCCTCAATGCCTCTTTGACTTGTTTTGCTCTCGATCACGTCATTGCCCCTTCTTGGTAATCAACGGGTCTCGGTTTGGGCTTGCATTCGTGACTCCCGCATCCTGGATCATATCATATGTCTTTCTATTTTACATGTAAATATAGTTGTTAGGAGTTTAATTGATTTCCCTAATATAATGTCTACTACTAATCTTAGCCTATTTTAATTATTGGTATTGTTTAATGGAAAGTCTAGATGGTTGCAGATGGTGAGTGCACTAATGAAGGGCCAGCCTAGCTGGGCAACTTCGGTGCACCTACCGAGTTTCCAAATCTTGGTAAGTTTTATGTAAATGCACGGACTTGATTGGCAATTGTTTGAATTACGGGCTCCAAACTTCTCCCAGTACATCAAACGGCCCAAGGGGGCTAGGAAATGAGCAAGATAATCAACAAAATGGTTAAAAGCTCAAAATTGATCTATAGTCTTAATGGTGAGCTTTCAAAATCAAAAAATTGATTAAGGCTCAAAATCACTAAACTAGCCACTTAACACATCAAAATAGTCCCAGGAGCTAAGCGGTGAACGAGAGAACCAAAAAATTAGTTAAAACTCAAAATCACCAGACCATGCTCTCAATACATTAAAATTGTCATAGGGGCTAAGCAATGAGCAAGAAAAAAAATGGTTAGAAACTCAAAACCGCTCTACGATTTTAGTGGTGAGTTTTCAAAACCAAAGATTCAAAATCACTAGACCATGCCCTCTATGTCAAAATAGTCCTAGAGGCTAAGTAGTGAGCAAGAAAACTGTTCGCTAAAATCATATACCGCAAGTTCACGGGTTACGTTCAAGTAATAAAATTAATTTTGAGTCCGAGTCAATTCCTCGAAGACTGTTTCTTCCAATCACACGCTAATTGATTCAATTTTAACAATAACATACACAATTTGATTTTGAAATTAAAGGTGACAAGAAAATGATTTTGATGTTCAATTAAAATACACAATTACAACAATGATGAGAATTTGAATTTTAATCAGGTTGGGATTCATGATTCCACTTGACTGTTACTAAATTAATTTCTCAACAAATAAATTAATAAAAAATGCTCACTTATCTTGTTAAACTCGATTTTCCTATTTTAGTTAATTACCTCTCTCGAGTGAAATTAACTTTAATCAATTAGTTTAACCTAATATATCTCTATGTCGATTAAACACAATCAATAGCATTAAATATATGTGAAAATAGCTCAAATGGTTACCTAGAGTTAGGAGTATATCTCTATTTCCTACAAGAACCTAGGGTTTCTACCACCTCAGTCTAAAATGTGCACGAATTTCTCAATAATCGCACAAATTGTTTGACATTATCGCATAGTGGCCACAATAATGATAATGCACTAAAAACAATGGTAAAAACACAAGAACATAAGCATTCATACATTAACAAGTAAATATAGAAATTAATATAGTTAGATCAAGCTTTCTCATTCATCCTAATGTCAAAATGTTTAGCCCATTGTATTTAGAAAACAAAAAGTGAAAAGATTAAATAAATACTTCACAAAAGTTGAGAAAATATAATTTGAAATACGAGAAAAGGAAATAAACTCATCCCTTGGTCGAATTCTTCAAGCTTGCTTAGTTTTGGTCTTGATTTCTCCAAGATTTTCTTCTTTTGTGTGATATTTTCTATCCTTTTACTAGTCCATGTTTTCTAACTAGGCTAAGGTATGTGTGTACATAATCATTTTTAATTACCATCTAAATTAGAAAACAATTATCAAGACGGAAAAAATTTCAAATAGGCTCCATCCCGAAACTTTGTTGTCAAATATTTCATTTCTTGCTCGTGAGATTCACACCACAAAATATTTGTTTTCTTACTTTTCCTGATGTGAATCTAAAGGTTGTTTTCACGTCAATCTTTTCTTTTCTTGCTCGAAATTCTTTAGCTCTAACCAAAAATTTCAACTCTAGTTATGTGATGATTCTCCACTAATGAGTACTTCCACATTCAAGCTTATACTAAGTAAATCAAATAAACAAGTTATGTAAGCCCAAATATCAAATACAATTGCACCAAATCAATTTCTTTTCTTTTTTCTCAATGAAATCTCATATTTTACCTCACTCTTTTAAACTTTCTTTTTGATCCTTGTAGCGAGCTTTATGTTGATAGCTCCCCGGTAGTTTAGACCAAAGGGTATCGAATTTTGAGATACCCCAATAGACTTAATAACTCGAGTAAAAAAGGATACAAAGTGAGGCCTAAGATTCAATAGGTGCTATCATTCTTTTAAGCACAACGAAACAAAATATGGCTTAGATTCTTAACATATGGTTATTACCTAGCTTATACTTAGCAAAGACACTCCACACAATTCTTTTCACATGCATGGAATCATCACACTTCTAGATAGTATCTTTTACCGACTCGACCCTGCAACCTTATCTCATAAAAAGTGAAGTGACAGAGAATATAATATATACGAATAGAAGTTTATGTACAACATACAACCTAGTTCTTCCAATTCAATTTTTTTTTTTCATAAATCAACCATTTCCACATTTAGATAACAATCATTCATGACTATTGTGCTCAAAGTAACATAAGATCTCATATGGACAAGCGAATTTTTAAAATTGAGACAACTAGCATGGTTGGACATAAATTATGAATTAGTAACAATTTCAAACATCACATCAAATCATCAAAAGCCAGCAAGGTTATCTAATATGTCACTACCAACACCAAAATAAACATAATATACACACACAATGTCTCATCAAAACCCCAAACTTAAAATACATATTGTCCTCAATGTGTACAAGAACAATATAAAACAAGGAAAGAGGGTTGACGACATTTTTCTTGTTTGAATGTTTGTTGAAGGATGCTTGTGATGAATTTTTGGCTTATAACCTTGTATACAATTTACCCCCAAACTTGTTGAGATCCATGAGTGGCTAGGACTTCAAATTTTTTGACTTACAGAAGAATTTTATTAAGTAAAAAATGTGATAACAAAAGTATTAACACGTGTAACTATCAAAATAGTATAAGTGTAAGAAAATTGGGTTGTCTCCCAACAATCACTTGTTTTAAAGTCTCTATCTAGGTTGACAAAAAGAATAGACGACTTCGCTTTCGAAAAATCACCTCCAAAGTATGATTTCAATCGTTGCCCCAGTGGTGGATCCAGAAATTTTTGGAGCACGGGCTAAAATAAAAAATCGTGAATCACTAGGCCGACAAGGCAACATGTCAACAAAACAACTTAGATAAGGCAACATTTCAACAATCATTAAGCCAACAAGACAACATTTCATTAAGTTGACAAGGCAACATTTCAACAAAACAACTTAGACAAATATGGGAAAATATTCAATTCAATATTTTGCCGGCAAGACAATAATCAGAGAGATGAGCACATTTACTTACTGGGGTATATCCAAAGCTCCAAGCTTATGCTTTTCCTACATGTATGTGGAATTAAGTGACACTCGACAATTAAGCCATTGACAATGAATAAGAATTCCGCATTAGATTTTGGAACTTAACAACATAGATTCATAGTTGTTGCAAAACATTGAAAATGAGATTGAAATCACTGTTAAAAGGAAAATGAAAAATAAAGAAATGAATCAATAGACAATCCTAAAAACAAATCGATCTTCAAATGGATATCTAACTTAAGTGAAAATGTCTGTTAATGGGATTTATTGTTCAAGGAATATAATTTATTTAATCAAAAGATCCTATGAAATCAAGATGAATATAGATTGACTGGAGACTATATTAATTCTTAAAAGTGCGTGCAATACTATCTGTTACTTGTTCTTAAAAAGGTCATATATTAGTTTTGAGTGGCCAAGCTCTGAATCAATTCAAAGTTGTTTAATTTAATTTCCTTCGGTTATTTTCTTGTATGTTCCTCACCAGGAAACAGTCAGCAAGCGTGAAATGGATGCTACAAATTGTCAGACATTGTTTCTTTCACAGTATGTTACTTCATTCAGTCACAATTCTGAAATTAAGAAGACAAAAAACTCTTTTATATTATATAGGAGTAGAGAATTGAGCCTTTCGATATTTTCAGCTTGGCCCATAATCTGATTTTTGGAAGACTAATATCTTTAGTCTATTATTAGAACAGCAAAAATAATGAAATTATTAAAAGAATCACACCACAAGTAGTGTAATTTTCATTAATTGAACAATGAAATTAAATAAATTTAAGCCACGAATATACAAAATACAATTCAAAACAGCAATATGAGAGCTATCCAATTCATAACTTCCCTAGTAAATCAAAAACCCTAAAAAGCCCCAATTTCAAGCCACAAATACACTCCTCGGCCCCTCAACATTTAGAAGCACAATCCCGTAAACGGCTCAACATCCTCACCATCGGCCGTCCTCAAAACGGCCCCTACTGCTACAATCAAAGAAATAAAAAAATCCACCAAAATGCCAAAATCGAAAATACATAACATACCACGTAAGTCGTGACGTGTACTGGTACAGTGCTAGGCTACTAGCTATGGAGTATGGACTGAATTCGCGAGTTGTGAGTCTCGTCATTCATGGTTATTGGCAAATGGCAACTAGGGAGGATTGGGTTTGGGGTTGGGGACGACAATGGGGATTGGGAAGAAAAAAGCCAATGGAAAATTGGAAATGGGGCAAATTGGGTTTGGGGATGGGGAGGAAACCCGTTTGGGTTTGAATAGAAATTCCAAATTACATTTCAAGATTGATTCTGTGGGTTTGATTCTATTACATTTTGTTTGGGCCAAAAATCGGAATGGACTCTTCAATATTTTTTTTATGGACGCAGACTGACCATATTACTTAGTGGGCTAAACCAAAAAAAAAGAAAAAAAGAGGGGAGTACTGGATCTGGGCGTGGGCGAGCACGGGCTGTAGTCCGAGTTAGCCCGTGCCTGGATCCTTCTATGCATTGCCCATTAACCTTGAAGTTCCCATTTTCCTCATGATAATGTTCGATTTTCCATGTGAAAAGATTTTAGCAATGGTGAAAGGACCCGACCATCTTGAGTGAAGCTTTCCGGGGAGCCATTGAAGTCGAGGATTATAGAGAAGAACTTGTTGCCCGAAAAAGAACTACAGCTTCGCAATGTGTTTGTCATGCCACTTCTTTGTTTTTTCCTTATAAATTCGGGCACTCTCATATGAATCAAGACTGAGTTCATCAAGTTCATTCAATTAAAGCGATATTTTCTCACCAGCCAATTTCTCATCAAAATTTAATGGTTTAATTATCCAATAAGCTCGATGCTCAAGTTCTACAGGGAGGTGGCAAGCTTTCCCAAACAAGACGCGATATGGAGACATACAAATGAGTGTTTTGAAAGCGGTGCGGTAAGTCCATAATGTATCTTCCAATTTCTTGGACCAATCTTTTCTAGTGGCACTCACTGTCAATTCAAGAACTCTCTTCAACTTCCGATTAGAAATCTCAACTTAGCCCCACTAGTTTGGGGATGATATGGGTACTCACACGATGCTTCACTCCATATTTGGTCAGTAGTGAGTCAAAGAGATGATTGCAAAAATATTTGCTTCCATCCCTAATGATAGCTTGGGGGTGCCATAGTGAGAGAAAACATTTTTCTTTAAAAAGTTTACTACCTCCCGAGCATCATTAGTTGGCAAAGTCACCACTTCTATTTACTTTGACACATAATCAACTGTCACAAATATGTATTGATTTGAGAATGAAGAAGGAAAATTTCCCATAAAATCAATATCCCACACATAAAAAAATCTCCACCTCCAATATTGAATTCAAAGGCATTTTAGTTCAATTGGAGATATTACCACTACGTTGGCATGTATCGTACTTGTAGATAAGAGTGTGGACATCTTTGAATAATGTAGGCCAACAGAAACTGGATTGAAGTACATTTGATGCGATTTTCACGGCACCAAAGTGACTACCATAGGAAGATGAATGACGTTGCTCAACGATTTGCTCCATTTCATCTTTCGGCACGCATCTCTGAATAATTTAATCCGGGTCCCGTTTAAACAACAAAGGATCTTCCCACAAATAATGCTTGATGTTGGCAAAAAATCTCTTCATTTGTTAGTAAAAAAGATTCGGGGGAGTGATGCCACTAGCAAGAAAATTCACATGGTTCGCATACCATGGTGTATGCATGGCTCGTAGAAGATGCATAATTTGCAAGAGTTTTTCATTGAGGAATACCTCATTTATCTCCACATCCACCACTTCTTTGGTTTGCTCAAGTTGAGACAAATGATCGGCAACAACATTTTCGGTCCCTTTTTATCGCGAATCTCCAAGTCAAATTCTTGCAAAAGGAGTATCCATCTAATCAACATCGGCTTTGCATCTTTCTTTGCCAACAAGTTGAGGGCTAAATGGTCGGCCTAAATGGTAACTTTGGAGCCAATGAGGTAGGACTGAAACTTATCAAATACAAATAACACTACGAGCATTTTCTTTTCAGTAGTAGCATAGTTCAATTAAGCGTTGGTTAAATTCCGGCTAGCGTAGTATATAACATACAAGATTTTATGTCTCATTTGCCCCAAAAATGCTCTAACGGCATAATCGCTTGCATTGTACATAAGCTTAAATGGAAGATTCTAATCCGAAGCTACAATTATAGGAGCCATGATGAGTTTCTCTTTAAGAGTGTTGAAAGCATGAAGACATCATGGGAGAAATCAAAAGTAATGTTCTTCTCAAGTAAGGAGTAAAGTGGCTTTGTGACTTTTGGGAAGTTTTTTTTATAAATCTCCTACAAAATTCGGCATGTCCCAAAAGACTCCTTATCCCCTTCACCAAGGTTGTGGAGGTAATTTCTCAGTGATTTGAATTTTTGCCTTGTCAACCTCTATCCCTTTACGTGAAATCCGATGGCCAAGAACTATGCCTTCTTGGACCATGATGTAATATTTTTCCCTATTAAGTACTAAGTTGATCTCCTCACATATTTTTAATGCCTTCTCTAAATTTCTCATCCATCCATCAAATGAGGCCCCAAACACCGAGAAATCATCCACAAAGACCTTAATACATTTCTCCACCATGTCGGAGAAAGTAGCCATCATGCACCTTTGGAAAGTAACGGGTGCATTGTAAAGATCGAAGTCCATCCTTCTATATGCAAATGTACCATATAGGCAAGTGAAAGTAGTTTCTCCTGACCCTCTAGGGCTATTGAAATTTGATTATAGTCTGAATACCCATCTAAAAAAAAAATAGGAATACCCTCCCAACCCTCAAACATTTAATCAATGAATGGAAGATGAAAGTGATCATTTCTAGTAGCGTTGTTAAGCTTGAGGTAATCAATGCATACTCTCCAACTGGTCACTGGTTATGTAGGTATAAGTGCATTGTTCTCGTTTTCCACTACTTGAAACCTTATTTCTTTGGTACCACTTGAACAAGGCTTACCCACGCACTATCCGAAATTGGATAAATAATGCCCGCATCCAGCCACTTTACCATATCAGCTCTCACCACTTCTGTCATATTCAGATTCAACTATCTTTGATGTTCCACTGATGGTTTAAAATCATTCTCCATAAGGATTTTGTACATACATAGTGAAGGGCTATTTTTTCGAATATCTGCAGTAGTCTAACTGATGGCTTCCTTGTGCTCCCTCAACACTTGAAGTAATTTCTCTTCATCTAACTCGTTTAGGGAGTTGGAAACAATAACTGGAAGTGTAGATAAGTCTCCAAATAGGCATACCTCAGATCAGAAGAAAGAGGCTTTAATTCAAGTATAGGTGCTTGTCGAAGAAATAATAGTGGTGGTGAAGAGTTCTTTTTCAAGTACTCAAAATGTGGTGTCCTCTTGTAGGAGCATGAATGTGTAGCCCTCAAGTAATGTGTCATATGCTTAACTTCAGGATCTCCATCCTCGATACTCAAAGAACGTGCAAGACATGTTTCAAGATCTTTAGAGAGCCAATAAAGAGAATCGGCTATCATATGATCAAAAAATATATGCTCAAAGGCATGAATCAGATTCTGATGGGTACTTGATGAACTTCAAGATATTAAATGTAACTACACTCCTCTGTTAGCATCACCATCTTATGCTCTTCAAGTTTTCTTTTGTTGGAAAGAATGTCCTTTATGAACTTGGCATTTAAGCTAAGGCATCGACAAATGAGATGTTGATGTGTAGCTTCTTGAACACCTCCAAAAATTTACTGAATTGAGCATCGAGCTTATGCTTTTGAAGTGTTTGTGGAAAGGGAATATGAGGTACGTACTATGCCTTTATTGGTGTTGGAGCCTTTGATGTTGATGACTGTAGTTCATTTTCCTTGGTGACTTCAACACTAATACTAGGTTCTTGCACAAGCCCATCTTCCTCTATGGGTGCTTTGTCGGATTGAGCCCTTGCTCGTGTTAGCTTGCACATTCTCTTAGATTTGTTTCGATATTGCTGGGCAACGTTCCTTTTTCCCTTTCGGAGAGAAGCTTGGTTATTTGGACCACTTGACGTTCCAATTTTTTCATAGAGGCATCATTGTGTTCTTGATATTGCAATTGATGATTAGCCAAATTAGCAATGGCCTCTTCCCATCTTTATTTATTCTCTCGTAGCCTCGGGTTTAGCACATTTTGATTGTTTCCATAAGAGAAGTTTGGATGATTTCACCAATCAGGGTTATAGGTTTGAGAATACGGATTGTACCATTGGCGTTGAAAGTTTAGAGCATAGGCTACTTGCTCAGTGGATGCAAAACCACCTCCCATCAATCGATAACATGAGCTTGGATGGTTTGTTCCACACGTATCATAAATTTGAAGAGATTGTATCATGTGTGCAGAGTGAGAAATAGTGGTAGATGTGAAAACCCTTCTAAATTTTTTGCTAGAGAGCCGATCTTGGCTAAAACTAGAGAATATGCTTCATTCTCATGAGCTCCACTAGTTTCCATTTGTAAACTCCTATCCTGCCACACAGCACTTTACTCACTCATGGCTTCAAATAAATCATATGCTTCTTGGACGCTCTTATTTTGGATTGACCCATTTGAAGATGAATCTAAAATTGAACGGCAATAGAAAGTTAAACTGGCATAGAAATATTGGACTTGTTATGCTATAGTGATCCCATGATTTGGGCACTTTCTAAGCATGTTTTTAAACCTTTCCAAAGCCTCGTGAATGTTTTTTCTGTCAAGTTGTTAGAAGGTGGTTATATCGTGTTTGAACTTAGCCACGTGAGAGGGTGGAAATAACTTGGTCATAAATTTTTGTACCAACTCCGCCTAACTTATGATACTCCCCGATGGTAAAGTGTTAAGCCACTATCTTGCATTATCTTACAAAGTATGTACAAATAGCCTTATTCGGATAGCCTCCACACTTACACCTTCATAATTGAAGTTACTGGCATTTTCCACGAACCGTGCAATGTGAGCATTTGAGTTTTCATCTATTCTCCCATAGAATGATATGGTATTAGAGAACAAATAATAACATCCAAGTGAAGTTGGAAGTTCGGATGCCCACTAATACATCACAAAAGTTGAGAAAATATAATGTGAAATACAAGAAAAGGAAATAAACCCGTCCTTTGGTCGGATTCTAGAAGCTTGCTTAGTTTTGGTCTTGATTTTCCAAGATTTCCCTCCTTTTGTGTGATATTTCCTCTTCTTTTACTTGCCCCTCCTTTCTCTCTAGGCAAAGTTTTTCAAAATGTGGAAGAAAAAATGGTAAAAAAGGGTGACAGGTGTGTTTAAAAAGTGTAAAAATCGTCCTAGCCAGGGGCGAATCTAGCGAACTGGTCCAGCTAGGGCGTTGACCGTTGACCTTGACCGACGTCCATCGACAATCACCGATCATAATACCCCGGTCGTTTATTAAAAAAATATTAAAAATTATTCGACATATATGTAAATTCACTCAAATGTAAAAATTATATACATATGAAAATATAGTTCAATACAACCCAAAATACTTAAAAAATCTACAATACAACCTTACTCTGCAACTGTAAACGTAGACAACTGAATTCTACGGGGTCTCATATGTTGAAAACGTTGCAATATTACCTCATTATCAATTTTTTGAAAAAGATCTTTCTCCACGTAAACTATCAGATTATCATTCAACAATTCATCTCCCATTTTGTTGCGCAACTCACTCTTGATTAAATTCATAGCAGAGAAAACCCTTTCAACACTTGCAGTTGCCACAGGTAATATCAAAACCAAGGTGATAAGCCTATAAACCAATGGAAAATAACAAGCACTTCTAGTTTCAGCCAACTTCTGAGCTATACAAGATAAGCTTTTGAGATTGAAGAAAGCTTCGTCCATTCTCACAAGCATAAGAAACTTTTGCAGTTCAGGTCTCAGTAATAAAAACTCTTTACCATTGAAATCCAAAGGATAGAATTTGATAGAATTTAGCTATATCAAATGCTGCAAATAAATCTCTTGGATTTAAACATGAAATGCAAGTAAAGAGCTCAGTAGTTGTTTCTGAAAAACGATCATTCAACTCTTGCAAGATTGAGTCTATCACATGACAATACAAATCAACATAAAAGAGATGATAATAAGTCACCTGCTGAGCTACACGCCTAGGTCGACCTTTCAATACTACAATATCCTCCATATCAGGCACTGAAATATGTCTATCAACACAAAACTCAACCACTGTACTCAATGTAGTATCCCAATTATTGTCTCTCATGTTCTGCAATGCATGCTTACACAATATTAATAACCTCGTAGCATTCTGAATATCCTGATCCTTTTTTTGTAAGGCTTGTGAAAGGTCGTTTGTAATTGTAAGAATATCAAACATAAAATGTAGACTGAACACAAACTGAAAATCTTGCATATTGTCTATCTGTTTTCTGGCCTTTGATTTTTGTTCTGAATTTATGCCATCTTCTGATATATTCTCAAGAACATCTATGATAGCATTAAACATATGAATAAAGCGAGTAACTATCAGTAGATGTGAGCCCCATCTAGTTTCACTCGGGCGTGTCAAATTCGATTCTTGAAACGGACCAGTTCCATTAAATAGTTCCTAAGGTTCTCCAGAATATCAGCATGATGACTTGCTCGAAGAGCATCTACACGCTTACATGATGCAGCAACCAAATTCACAATCGAAGTAAGGACATCAAATAAATCACTAAGCATATAATTCCTACGTGCCACAGAAACAATTGCCAGCTGAAACTGGTGAGCAAAGCAATGAACATACAAAGCGTATGGATTCTCTCTTAAAATTAAAGCTTTCAAGCCATTGAACTCACCTGACATATTGCTTGCTCCATCATAACCTTGGCCTCTCAGGTTAGATATACTCAACCCATGTGTACAAAACATTGCATCAATTGCATCCTTTAATGATTGAGCACAAGTATCAGTGACATGAGAAATGCCCAACAAACGCTCTGGAAATTAAATGAAACTCGAAATTTAGAAGAAATCTGAGCAAACTAAAGAAAATAATAATGTAAATTTAGATGAAGGTTGCTGGAAGCTTGGAAAGGAATGGGGAAGAATGAAAATGACGGTGCATATGGTGTTACTTCACAAAGGGATTCAATTATTCAAACATCAAAATTTCCCCAAATTCCCAATCCTAATTTCCCCTAAATTTCCAAATCCTAATTTTCCCTAAATTCCCCTAAATTCCCAATCCTAAATTCCCCTAAATTCTCAATCCTCATTTCACCAAATTTATTCCAAACGGAGCACAAGTATGCAGACTCCATCAAGGCCAAGCCTTCTTCATTTATTCTAAACAATTCAAACTCTCAAACAAGGGCGAATCCCACCAAAATTCAATAATATTTTGAAAGACAACCACCATAAAATTTCTGAAAACTCAAATTACTCCGCAGGCTGCAACCTCTGCTCTCTGACTCTGCTGAAATTGAAAACGTATATTTTACAATTTGCATTAAAAATCATAGAGTGAAAATGAAATACTGAAATATGGATTTGGAAGTGGTGTTTGATAAATGATAATGTGAAATTTGAAAAGACACAGGCGATTGCTAGGTTTAATCGGTTTCGGAATATTACCAAGCAAGAATCAGAGAATAAGAAAACCAAACATTAAACACTGTAAATACTGAAATACACACCTATGACTTGTGAGTGAGTGAGGCCCTTGCTTAGGTTGCTTGAGTACTTCGAATAGAGGTTGCTGACCGAGTCGCGAGCCACCAATTTCTCCTCATTCGCCGGTTGCCCCTGTCGTCTCCTCTCCAATCTCCCCCAATTCAATTCGTAAGTCGTAATGGATTATGGGTTATACACCGAAATCTCTTGGCCAGCCGTTCCATTTGGGCCTCTTTTAAATAAGGCCCAGTTTAAAGGTAAGTAAAAAAAAGGCCCAAAATCTCTTATAATTCCTACGTGCTACTGTTCTCTCTTCTTCTCCAGCTTCTCCGGCGTTCCTCTGGCAGTCTGGCTCCTTACTTCCCGGCGGTCATCTAATTTCCTGAAGATTCCGGCGAATCCAGCACGAGCGGCCGCCCAAGCTCGCCAGGTGCTGGATTCACCCCTGGTCCCAGCCAAATACAAGAAGAGTCCCCGAAAAAATTAAAATGTGCACACATGTCCTTCTTTTCAAAACTTTGGGACTAAAACAATTTTAACTCTAGTTATGTGATGATTCTCCACTAAACAAAATGCACATTGAAATAGATTCATTCAACAACATGATTACGAGTCATTTCTTCAGCAACAGATCCAACAATGATTAATCGAAGCAAAATACAAGATCCTGTCTACATATCAAACCAAGAAAACTACAAGTTCATTGAATGACAAAAAGTGATAACAACAAAATGCACATTCTCCACTAAACAAAATGCACATTGAAATAGATTCATTCAACAACATGATTACGAGTCATTTCTTCAGCAGCAGATCCAACAATGATTAATCGAAGCAAAATACAAGATCCTGTCTACATATCAAACCAAGAAAACTACAAGTTCATTGAATGACAAAAAGTGATAACAACAAACGATAAAGTAAATAATCTATAAGAGAAACCAGATCACTCCAAGTGTAATGTCTCTTTACCCTCTCTCCTGGATACATCGACCTATTCAGATGCTGACCAACTTGGCTGCCATTTTTTCTTCTCTAAGCCTACTCAAAAATTGATCGTAGTCAGAAAGGTCAATAGACAGATGCTCAGCAACCATCCACTTCTTGATTAGTGCGATGGAAGCCACTATTGTTTTTACCTTGTACCCATTCATGTTTCCAACAAATTCAGAAGAAGACTTGTACTGCTCCACGACTTCATCCTTTGCATGGGCTAATGAGGTGTGCAAACTATCATTTTCATGCGTCTGGTGTAATGTATCAACTCCCGTAGATACCAAGTCTCAAAACCTCACTTGCATTCTCAACCATAAAGCAGGGTCTTTAAGTTTCACTTGCATTTGATAACTAAGTCTGCCTAAGAAAAATGTTACTTCTCCCATCCACTGTCAGTCTGTTACTTTATGTTTAAGGATGGGTGTTCCTAAATTATAGTCTAGATTGAAAAGTCTTATTATTTTTCTCAATACTCCAACGAAAATAAGAAAAAAAGCAAAATTTGTTCAACTAATGTGGAAGTCAAGATTTGAGTTGCAATAAATGAATATGCGAAACAAGAAAATAGTTTAGATCATGGGAAGCTAGATTTATAATTTAAATTATTCAGATGTCTTATGTTGAAGATTGATCTAACCCTCATTTTCCCTCATTTTACAAGAACTTTGAATTTCAAGTATCGAAGTGTGAACTTTTGGTATTTAGGAATACCTTTTTTTATAATATAATGTACTTTTAAGTATGTTATTTAAGAAAGAAATTACTATTTCAAAAGAAAGATCATGGGTTCTAGAACATTAAGCCCTTGTATTGGAGTGATTTTTAAAATTACTTTTCCTCACACTCGATTTCAACTACACACTCTCTTAAAAAAAATAATAATAATAATAAATTGTTTTTCACATTCCCCTGTAACTTGTCCATACTTGTTAACCATACATCCTTCAAAAAAATCTCTCTCACACAAGCAATGAATAGTGCATGGAGGGGAGGGGAAGATTTGATATATGATTCTGCCTTTTTGTTGATTCCTTATGAATCTCATTCTCTTTTATTTTGTTAGGCTCCATTGGAATTGTCCCCGTTATACTTGCTAAACCGCAGACTTTCATGGATGCAAGTGGTGAATCTGTAACTTTCCTCAACCAATCATATTTTTATGCCCAAATCTGTCCACATTTAGTGATCAATGATTGAGTTATTTGCTCTTGTTCGCAGGTCAGTGCAATTGTTTCACATTATAAGATTCCAGTGGAGCAAGTTCTTGTGGTAAGTCTTCTGTAGTCGTAGACTTGTATGTATCCATTATGTTGTGATGCAAGCACTATGATTATCAGTTCTCTCGATTTCAGATTTTTGACCACATGGATCTGCCTTTTCCAACATTAAGACTGTCACATAAAGGTGGACATGGAGGTCATAACGGGTATTCTCTTTGCCTCTAAACTGATCTCCTTTTCTGCATTCTGAATTGATGACATATCTCACTTTTGTAGTGAGCATATTTTTTGAATCAAATACCTGTAAAAAAATTTAGGGAAAGGAGCAACATTTATCTGTTTTTCTCCCCATGCTACCTGCTAATATACATTACCATGAGCTTGTTGTGCAATGCCAAAAAATGCTTAGCTGATAGAGGTGTTCATGATATTTGTTAGCTGGTCATCTGAAGGAGTAAACTGCACAAGGCAATAATATTGAGTGACTCACTTGTGAAATGGTATTCAACCTCCACATTCTGTATGGGCATGGAAAATCGGCTTGACAGCAGAATGTGTAGTACTAACATTGTTACAAAATATAAGCAAACCAAAGAACGAATAATGGAGAGTCCAGGAAGCACCAAAGCGGACTAATGTCAAGTGCGATGCGAAATGGACACGCCAAGTCGCCAACGCGCTACTTTTCAAAAAAAGTACCGACAAGACACATTTCCAATATGTGGATTAAAATAATATGATTTTTTTTTTTTTTTTTTAAAAAGTTTTTGGGGTTTTGTTTTGCATATTGTATAGTAAATTTATTTTTGTTAATTTTGGCTTGTCGACAAGATATTTCACATATAGTCGGAAGTGTATCTCGTGGTGTGTTGGTGACGTGTCCAACTGCACAAAATCAAAAACTAATTTTAACACACTATTTGGCATTTTCGATACGTGTCAATATCCAACACATATCGGACTCCGCCTCATCGGTGCAAGGAAAGTGTTAAGTGCATCCTAGTGGAGAATTCATTGAGGAAAATTAACCTCAACTGCAGCATTAGCAACAAAGTACTCTAAATTTGCATTGGAGTGCGAGACTCTTCATTGATCAACTGCAACATTTCCAACTAGTCTTTGATATCTGTCTGTTCCACTAGATCTCCGACATCTTTAGATTTCTTTCCTGCATCCATAGGTGTATTTCTTGGCTTGCATCCTAGCATGCCAGTTTCGGTTAGGAGGTCGAGAAAATATTTTCGTTGTGAAACACTTATGGCTTTTTTCGATCATGCAATTTTCATTGCCAAGAAGTGCCGCATTGTTCTCAGATCTTTCACTTCAAATTCGATGGCTAGGTTCTTTTTTAATCTTTCCATTTCCATTGCATTGTCTCCTGTTAGAATTATATCATCAATATATACTATTAAGATTATCTTAGTCCCATCTTCAAATTGTTGAAGAAACATGATATGATTTGACTATTCTTGTTGATATCCTTAACCTTTTAACACCTTTACAAGTCTGTCAAACCATGTCCTTGGTGATTGCTTGAGTCCATATAAAGACCTCTTAAGTTTGCATACCCGATGTTTTTCATCCTGGAGGTAATGTCATGAAAACTTCCTCTTCTAGTTCTCTATTCAAAAAAACGTTTTTAATGTCTAGTTGTTGAAGTGGCTAATCGAAATTGGCAGCTAATGACAGAAGAACTCGGATTGTATTCAATTGTTCTACCTGTGCAAACGTTTTTGTATAGTCGATGCCATGGGTTTGTGTGTATCCTTTTGCAACCAACTGAACTTTACATCGTTCTATAGCTCATTAGCTCTGTATTTCACACTAAAGACTCATTTGCATCCAACCGATTTCTTCCCTTTTGGCCCTTGTTTGATACACATTTTCATTCTCATTATTCTACTCATTTTCAATCATTTTTTGAGTAAAAAAGAAAAAGTTTAGTAATCTTTTTACTTTTAGACTTTTTGTAAAAAGATGACAGAAAAGAAGATTCCCACTAAGGGGTAGTATAGACCATTTGCTCCCAAGAATTTTGCTGTATAAGGAAATGGTTTCATTCGAAAGAAGCATGAGCTTACAACCTGTGTAAATCTTGCTTTCAATCCCTTGAAACCCTTAAGAAAAATTCTCAATCCAAACTGTATAGCTGAATCAGATCTTGTATAACTACTTTGAGATATAAAAAGCATTTTAGTTTATTTCAATTACTTTAGGACTTCCCGAAAGGGAAATTCTTAGTTATATTTATTTAATATGTCTTTATAAATCCCGTTAAAAATATTTTGATAATTTTGTAAAGTTTATCATGTTATTATGTTAATATTGTTTGCATAATATTTCATTTCATCCTAAGCATATCATAAAAGCATAACTTAATCTCTAGAAGCCTTAATGTTTGTAGATTAATGCCTGAGTGACCTAGACAAGTGAGAATGTTGGGAGAGGGTGTCTGTTGGATGTTCTCTTATTTCTAGGGAAAATGAATCAATTAATCTATGAATTCTCTAAGGGAGTGCCATGGGTAACCTTAGAGAAAAGATTTAGGTTAAAGTTGATATGTCTTAGGTGGTGAAAAAAAAAAAAGGGATTTATAAGAATTTTAAAGAAGTATAGAAAACTAAGGAGAGTACTGAGTAGGATTAAAGTAAATTTTTGAAAATTTTTGAAATTACAATATCCAACAGAAGTCATTCAACCGACCCCCATATATATATTACAAGGAAAGCTGTAAGAAAGGAATAAATTCTAATCTCCTAAAGTTGGAAAGAAATCAAACAATATATAATATACAACACTAATTATGGTAAGGAAGATTTCCATCCGTTTTCTTCAATCAATCCAGCTCCTTCCTTTATTAATTCCGGGATTTCAACCACTCCCAGTGACAATTTGATTGGTAGGTTGATAAACATGATTCCACGTGTCATATACATCCAATGACAGTTTGATTGAAGTGCTTCCAACGCAAGTTGCATTAGCCTTTTGCCATATATAATTGGAAGATGTGGTATTGCATAGTTGAGACTTTAACTAATTACACAACTAACAAACTATACGCGTGTCATTATATAATTGGAACACTTTAAACTAATTTCACTACTATCTCAGTTTTTAATCTTCACCATTCTCATCTGCACTTTGAATACACTGTCTAACATCCCCGAAAATTGTGATGATTTTTGTTGGTTTGTGTAAATGATGCGTCTCACTAAGTTGTCTGGCCCACGGAGTTGTTTGGAATTGAGCTCGCTCAGTCAAAATATGACTGCTAACGTGAGAAACTCTTAATGTCTACCTTTTGTTTCTCATGACTAAATGGAGTGGTTTTTCGGTTTTGTTAAATATGTATGATCTTCATTGATGGTGCAATTCTTTATTTTCTTTCGTAGGATGAGGAGTGTTATAGATCACCTAAAAAGCGGCGAGGATATTCATCGTTTACGAATAGGTATTCTTGTGATTATACCACTTCTTTTAGTAAATTTTGCTATATGTTTACTCGACTCTCCAATTTAAATTCTCTTAGGTATTGGGCGGCCTCAAGGAAACATCAGTTCTGCTAAATTTGTTCTTGGTCATTTTAAAAGAGAAGAAATTTCGGAGGTACTTGACTTGCTTGCATATATTCTAGAAGGTGAAATTGATTTTTGATCATCACAGGATCTATATGCTGATGATGATACATTTGGCTTTTGCCAGTTGGATTCCACTTTTCTACTTGGCTGGGAAGCTGTTCGAATTCTTTTATGCGAGGGCTATGCTAAAAGTGCCACCTTTGTCAATAGCATCAAATCATCGGAAGGACATCTTGGTTAGCAACTCTTAATTTACATCCTTTAGTGGTTGTGTAGGGAAAGAGGGGGGGCGCCGCGGCGCCGGTGACTGAGGGACCGGCGCCGCGGCGCCCCGTCACCTATTTAAGCCCCCTTGTTCCCCCCATTGCAATAATCCCGGTTTTGCCCCATTTTAGAGGAAAAATAGAGAGAATTGAGAGCTTTGGAGAGATTTTTACAAGATTAGAGGTTTGTTCTATCTTGGGTCACAAATCTTAAGCTCCTTTTCTTTCTTGGGATTAACTTGAGGATTGTTCAAGTAATCCAATTCATTCATATATATTGAAAATCTCCATTTCACCCAAAATATCAAGATTGTTGGAATTTTGGCAAAACTTGTGGTTGGTTCAACATTGATTCAAGGTTGTGATTGGGCATCCATTTACTAACAGGTTGAAACACGATATTCATTTCAAATCCTTTAACATCAAAGATAGAATTATAATACTCTGGGGTTATGTTGCATGGAAACTGCTAAAAGGCTAGGAACAAATTAGTTTCAATGACATGTTATTGCTTAAATTTCGTGAGAAAGGGGGAATTTGAGGTTTGATTTAAAGGAAAAAAAATGGACATTTTGCCTCCACTCAAAATAGGCTCAAGTAAAAATTGAAAAAATGTATTTAAGTTTTTGGTAACTCCCAAACCACATGTATGTGATCAACACCTCCCTTTTACATGAAGTGTAGAGCCATAGAAAAGGGAAAGAAGTCCAAAGGCTGAAGACTGACATGAAGGATAACAGCCTTCAATATGCTCATGTCGCGTGTGGCTGACAGTTGCATCCCTTCATATTGTCAAAATAGTGGTTGGAGAAAGGTGAAGAACCCTTCGTAGAACTCAAAGAGTGCTTAGTGAAACCCCCGATCTTAGTAGGCCCGAGCTAGATGGAGTATTAGCATATATGTGGCAGTATCCCAGCATCCTACAGTGCTGTACGTGTGCACACAAGCCCATTTATTGTGCTAGTTGGGTAATGTATGGGCTTGAAATTGATATAAGTTGATAAGAGTAACTGTTGCTAGCCTTAGCAACACCAGAACTCTTTAAGTAAATGCTTAAGTGGCTGTGGAGTTGAGAGAGTTTGATCTCGACTAGCTATCTAAGCTCATGTCCTAGTTGATTTCATTGCCGAGCTGGTGGCGATGGCCAATGCAAAATGGATTTACCTAGACTAAACTCAGATTCTACTAGAAATGCAAAGTTGAGAAAATCATTTCATAATTAGAAGTGATTCTGGGTCAGTGGTCAGGCAAATAAATGGAGAATATGAAGCCAAAGTTGAGAAAATGATGTTATATTTAGTGTGTGAATGAGTTTTGGTGACGCTTCTTCAACATGTACAAAAGATACCTAGATAGGAGAATTTCCAGAGTAAATTCCCCTTTTGTCACTTGACCTCTGCAGATTAGAAAACACCCATTAAGGTACACTTGGGGATCCTCCAAGAGTCGAACATCGTCTGATCACTTGAAGTTAAGGTGACGGAAGTTCGAGAGACTGCTAGAAGACTAGACTGACACTTAAAAGATCCAAGTGCCTGCCTTAAGTTATTGGCTGATATAAGGAAGTTTGTGTAGTTGTAAAAAATGGATTTAACCCTACAGTACCTTCGTTGCTTGTAGTCCGAAGAAGTGTAGCGAAAGATCCGTCAAGAGATTGAGGGAATTGTCGAGGTACCTGGCTTTAAGGTTCAAGTACATATATATTTATAAGCCAATGGGGATTAGACATTCTAGATCCTTTACATATCACCCTAGACAGCCAATATTGTTGGCCGTGGCAGTTTTTATGAAATGGCGAGGTAGTACCCCTGACGACCACAATTGAAGCAATTGTTCATATTTTTATTTGTAACATTATAATAGGTAGATTTGGAGGCAGGAGTGCCTTAGGTATTGGTTACTCATTATGGGAGGCTATGAGAGAATCCTTATTGTTTTTATATTTTTCTGAATCTTTGATAGTCGATGGACACTAGCAAGGCAGGTAAGCAACATAAATGGATGGGTGGCTCTGCTCAAAATCTTTGTACGATCCAAGGCGAACACATGCTACTCGGGTCTATATTGAGCAAGGGAATCCTTGTACTTTTGTGTAGCCTTGAACTTGAGATGATCTCATGTTCAGAGTCCTTAAGGGCGAAAATTCTCCTTTTTGATATTTTCTATGTAACGACCCAAATTTCTTAAGATTTGAAGCGTTACCAAAATTTCATTTAAATTCTAAAGAACGTGGCATGCAATTATAAATAATTATGATATGGTAATTTACTCAAAATTTGCAGAATATTCGTAATTTTAATTACTAAAGTGAAATAAAAGTATTTTCCTACGACATATTTTAAATGTATACATTTGGAAAGATCACATAAAATAAATCTGTAATTCAAGAACTAGAGGCAAAATCATATTACACTTGTAAAATATTTGCTATTTGTCTTATACATAACTTCACGTGTTCATAGGAAACGGGTCACAAAATGATATGATAATAAAATCCGATTCAAGCATAATTTAATGATACGAAGACACGGTATAAACTATAGGTAAGTTCTTCCCTTTTTTGTTCATCAAACATTTACAAACATACCAGGCATATGATGGGTCCCATGCATTTAATTCAAGTCTGCACCAAATCAAAGACAAATATATATATATATATATATATATATATATATATATATATATATATATATGTGTGTGTGTGTGTGTGTATATTTATTATCATCTTCCCAAAACCACGATAGTGACCCCTCATGTAAAATGGAAATATGTTGAATCTTCCAATGCAGTGCGGATAACATGCAAAAGGTCATGATTTTGTATTTGATTTTAATAACAAGAGGATACAAAGGTTTGACTGCCTACATGCATTACTAAGACATGTTAATAATGGTTTCTGACCCAAAATTCATAATTTAATTAGTTACTAAAAATAAGCACGTAACATTTTTCATATAATAAATTTTCTGCAACTAATACCTTAACATAAAAGCTCACGCATATCACGTTCATTAAAATAATAATAATAATAATAAAATGTTTATCCCACCAATATAAAAAATATGAAAATCAATCATTTGGAGAAACACCAAATAAACTATGTTCTCAATCCTAAATTATAGATCCACATAATAATAAAATTAAAGTAATTGCTGAAAATAAAAATCTTTAATCACATTGCACCGGATTAATTTATTGAGTTCCATAAATTCTGGCATCACGATTGCACCTCATCGCCCGTCAATCAAGGACCTTTTCTAATCTGTGAAAAGTGTGAAAAATGGTGAGTATATGGGAATACTCAGTAGGACATAAATATTGGTGCATCCCGAATAAAAATTTTAGATCACGCGTCAGAAAAATCATACCGTCATCATATCTGTATAAACTGGTAAGAGCTCATATCATATCATATCATATCATATCATTTGTATCGGGATGACCATAACATCATATCGTATCATATCATATCTTTCATAAGTATAAAGTTTAATCAACATGAATAAAAATATTTTAAACGGGATAAATCAACTGCACCTCTTTTCCTACTTTGTTAGATTAAATAAATTATTGAACAACGAAAACTCCAAATCAAACTTTTCTCTTCTCGTACTGTGAAATACCGCATTTTTTGTGTTCTTTTATCATATAATATCATGCATAGAAATAAACAATAACAATTTGTGCAAAGTGAGAAAACGTGTGAAAGTGGGTATCATTTAAAATACACTATTTGACTAAATCTTCAACTAAAATTCAACAACCCTATCACTTCCCAAAGCATATACACGTGATGACACTTTATCTACTTAAAAGTGCAAAAGGAAACTAAATATAATATTCTTATTAATTGGCAACAAATACACACGTGGCCACAACACTTTTAAATTCATTAAATTACTCAATTAAAAATATAGTTTTAAGGCTAATCTTTCTACCTCGATAACCTGAGGTACGTTAATTCAAATTAACTTTTTCTCGAGTCTATTACTTATAATTAATTACGATCTATCCAACGAGCCTAATATTCATATACTTATCATTATTCGATTAATATCTAAAATATGACTTAAATAAAATTAAAATCCGCGATAAATCATTTTAGTCCCTAACTTTTCAAAACATAAAAATATAGCATACAAAATTAAATTCTATTCTATTGAAATGTTCGGGGCATTACATTCTAAGTCTTATTCGATGAGGCTATCTCGATCTCTTTCTTCTAAGTTGATTTTAAGATTTGAACCTTTCTGCGTGTTGAAGTAAATTAATAAGGACTCACATATATTAGACAATGAGGAATCCCGTATATTGGGTTTCATGATTGTATTGAGTTTTCATGATTGTACTATTGACTTTAGCCTATATAATGAAAGTAGGAGAGGAAGATGATTTCCTTCTTTTCTCCAAAGTTTATACTAATCCCATTTCTCAACATAGTATCAGAGCAATATCTCTAGGGTTTGGTATTTTCTGACGATTATTCTCCAATTTTGACCAATTTTTCTCTTTGCAGCTTTTCAAACTTATTCCTTTTTTTCTTTTTGTTGCTTCCTGTGTTTTGGTCGTCTCGTATGGTTGCTTAAAAGTGTGTACTATATAGTGTTCGCCCCAGAAGTATGGTTTCTGTTGTCGATCGAGTGGTCAATTAACAAATGTAGTGACTCGTCGAGTGGCTATGTGGTGATTTTATAATAATTGCATGGTGTCCAACCAAAATTTTTGCGGTGACCCGTTAAGTAATTGCGTGGTGTACAGTAGTTCTGTGGTGGTCGGCCGAAATTTTTGGTTGGACCAACTTAATCGGGATGCTGTTAACCTTGATCAATCTATAGCCACGCTTGTAGTGGGTAATCGCGACAATGATTTGTATATTTGCGTGGTGCAAGTTCAATGGCGAGCAGAGTTTAGAGATGCGATTGCGGTGGACAAAATTTTGGACAAAATTTCCGGTTGAAACAATTTGTACAACAACATTTTCAGACTAAAGATGTAGGAAACCTTTGATATTTTTTAGGTATTGAAATCGTTAGGTCTCGAGCAGGTATCAACTTATCTCAAAGAAAATATATATTTGACCTGCTAGCTGAGATATCTTTTATTGGAACTCGTCTAGTTGATACTCTCATAGATCTTAATGTGAAGCTTTTAAAGGATGAATGATAATCGTATGGAGAACTAGGTAAATATCGTCGTTTGGTTGAAAAATTGAATTATCTTACCATGACATGACTAGATATTTCCTATGTAGCTAGTGTTATTAGGCAGTTTTTGGATGCTCAAATTTCTCACTGGGAAGCTATGATAAAAAAGATAAACCTGCTGGAGCAGGGAAGAAGAAGAATATTATTTCATTATTTCAACTTAAGGATTACAATACATATGGTGCTCTATTTATAGAGAAAATTACTACAAATCTAACAATCTAATCTACTATAGTAGCCTCTAGAATGAGGGAAATCTGGACGGGTATTGTGGTCATACTGGAAGAGTGAATTGGGTGCATGCTCCACACGTGAAGCTGGTGAATCTGGTGCATGTGTGATGTATGTCTAGTGAGCTGGTGAATCTGGAGCATGTATGATGCATGTGTATTCTCACACACCCCCCTTAAGATAGTCTATGGATCCATCTTGAAGATTAAAGGATGAAGCATGAACTTCCTTAGCCTCTCCGTCATTTTCCAAGATGTAGCAGCTGAGAGTATTTTCAGCACTAATACAGGGGTTGAATATGCTTCCTGTAGCATCAGATCTTGTGCAAGAGAGATCAACTGCATTCCAGTGATGAATCCCTTGAAACCTAGATATAAAATTCCATGAAAAACATCTTCAATGGCTGATTTGCTCATTGAAGAAGAAGAATAGAACAAGATCCATCAACAATGGCGGAATAACTCATTGAAGAGGATGAATTGGTTTGAATTCAGCTTCTGCCATGGAGATGCAGAGCTTTGAACTTTGAAGGCTGCCCCCAGGAATTTTCTGAAAAATGGAGAGTGCCTGCAGATGTAGTAAATGACCTCATTGTCGAGAAGAATAGCAACATCAGTGTGTTCACCCAAACCAAGCTTTGGCTCGTCCTTGTTGAATGCTGGAAAAGACAACCAAATCTGTAGAATTTTGGAAGAATAAAAGCAGTAGTAGGAAGCAACTGCTTTGATACCATAATAGAAAAGATAAACCTGCTGGAGCAGGGAAGCAGGAGAATATTATTTCATTCTTCCAACTTAAGGATTACTATACATATGGTGCTCTATTTATAGAGGAAATTACTACAAATCTAACAAACTAATCTACTATAGAAGCCTCTAGAGTGAGGGGAATCTGGACGGGTATTGTGGTCATGCTAGAAGAGTGAACTGGGAGCATGCTCCACACGTGAAGCTGGTGAATCTGGTGCATCTGTGTTGTATGTCTGGTAAGCTGGTGAATCTGGAGCATGTGTGCAGATGTGACAAGCTGTGATACGAGTTATGCGGTATTTGGAAAAGGTTCCAGTTCTTGGCTTATTATACCAACCAAATGAACATATTAGAATAGAAGGGTTTACACATGCAGATTGGGCAGGAAATCCTTCAAATAGACGATCTACAATTGGTTTTTGTACTTTTCTCGATGGTAATCTTGTGTCTTGGAAAAGTAAGAAGCAAATTATAGTAACAAGGTCAAGTGCAAAAGCAGAATAGGGCGATTACTTATCCTACTAGTGGGTTGACATGGTTGCAACACTTTCTTCAAGAAATCAATTTCCCACCTTCTACCCCTATTACGTTGTTTTGTGATAATCAGGTTGCTCTATATATTGCGTCCAATCCAATCTTTCATGAGATGATCAAATATATTGAAGTTGATTGTCACTTTGTTCAAGACAATGAGTGGTGATATATGTACATCATTTGTGAAGATTGGAGACCAGCTTGCTTATGTATTTACAAAGTCGTTGAATAGTAATCGATTGAGATTTCTTCGTTTCAAGGTGGGCTTACATGATATATATGCTTCAGCTTTAGGGGGGAGTGTTAAGGAAGTAAATCAATAAGGAGTCAAATATATTAAGCAATGAGGAATCATGTATATTGGGTTTCCATATTGTACCGAGTTTCTATAATTCTACTCTTGACTTTAGTCTATATAATGAAAGTAGGAGAGGAAGATGATTACCTTCTTTTCTCTAAAGTTTATACCAAGCCTGTTTTTCAACAGTGCAAAAACTACCTCGATTATTACACCTCTCTGTCATTTTCCTCGTAGCAACTTGGGCACATTCCTGAACCTCTTGCATTTTGGCATATTCCTTGAAAGTTGCCAGAACTGTTTCTGAGAAGGATGGACCATAAAACAGTAGCTACTGAGAAACCCGTTCTTGTCATCCTCGAGAGCTTCACAATGACAATGTCCTTTAACTCAGGATTTATGAACCTGATGACTTGATCGCAAGAAGGCCTAGGATGAGATGTCAAGTCGACCTCAGACACAGTGTCAACTTGATATTTTGGTGACAGTGGATGAGGTTTCTAAGTTCAGTAGAGAGATCTTTGTGGTTGCTAAATTAGCCCTACCAATTTGCGGCCAGAGCATACTTTGAAGAACATTTCATTTATTACTTTCACTACTTGCATTCATTTCCTGATCATTATTTATTTACTGTTTGATGATGGTTGTTCATTTCTCCTTTTGCAGCTAGATCATTAAACGATTCCAAGCTGGTGAGAGCTCTTAAACGTAAAAAGGCAGGTGGGCAACAGGATTTGGTTGACAAGGAAGACGGTCCTTCTACCCTTCGAGTCAAGCGTGAGAGGAAGTCGCCCCCTGCTGAGAGGGCTCTACATGGGACTCCTTGCGCTTCTCTTGAGAAAGTTTCTGAGGACTCCTCTCTTGATAAAG
This sequence comes from Osmanthus fragrans, assembly GCA_019395295.1. Lineage (NCBI taxonomy): Eukaryota > Viridiplantae > Streptophyta > Magnoliopsida > Lamiales > Oleaceae > Osmanthus > Osmanthus fragrans. The sequence goes on along the minus strand of CM033348.1, from coordinate 10,011,356 downwards.
TTTGCGCTTCTCTTGAGAAAGGTTCTGAGGGAGCTATAGCACCAGATGCACATGTGGTTATCAGTTCTGTGCCAGGCTCTTCTACTAGCTCTAGCCTTGCAGAAGGTGTCAAGTATGTGCCCGATTGGTCAGTGACAACTAATGATTCTATCTTGGAGAATCCTGACACTGCTGCTGCTTTATTACGGGGTCTGATCCTTGAGAAGGATAGACATTTGATGCGTGGTCAGAGCGTAGAAGTAGTGGCTTCAAACTTCTTTCATGACCTTGGGAAGGTAACATTTTGTTTTTGTGTTATTTCTTTTATGCCATTTTCTACTGTCTGACCTGGATTCATTTCCTCTCCAGGTAATTGTTCGAGCCAATATCTTAAGGGACATTCTTCATACACAGTCCCAGTCGATTCTGAATAGCGACGAGCAGAGCAAGATATTTCAAGACCGAGCGACACAACTTGAGAAGATGTACAAAGAGTGCCGAGCAAGGGAAGATGAGCTCTCCTCTGAAAATTCTGTGCTTCAGTCCCTTTTGGCAGCCAAGGATAAGGCTGTTGCCGAGGCAGCTAGCAAAGCGGTGGAGGAGTTCAAGAGCTCTGCTGAGTTCAAGAGATTGGGTCAAGTACGTAAGAATATCTTCGAAGGGTCTCAGGATTACCGTACTGAGCTTAAAAGTCTTTCAGCTCATTACTACCAAAGTGGCTTTGCAGACTGCAATAAACAACTAAGGAGGAAGATGCCTGGCAACTGGAATTTCCTCAGAGTAGAAGAAATGGATGGACAGGGCAGCCCACGGCATTGAGACCAGGAAAATGAGGATGCCTCCCGGCCTAGTTGTTTTTCTTTCTTTTATTAGATTCTCTCTTTTGTAGGATGATAAACCAAAGCACTGGATGTTTTCATGAGACCTCTTTATTTTGCTGTGGTTCTATTACATTTCTATTTTAAACAGAAGTCAGCAAAAGAGGCTCTTTTCTTCCGTTTCTCCAAAAATTGTTTCAACTTTCAACTGAACCTCTGAACGGAGGTCGAAATATGTGCTTATTCCAATACTTATTTTAGATTTAATATTTCATTTTCGTTTAACTTGCTAAAAAAAATAAGAAAAAGCTCAGAGGTCATGTTGACTTAATTGAGAAACTTGTACTTTGGATCTTCTAGTACGTAAAACGAGTTTTTCAATTGTATCATTTGTATTAGGTTATTTTTTGAAGGCCACGTAGGATGTCCATTAGTATGTAATAGTCACGTCAGTTTATGAAGTCAAACAAAGTGACAAGACTGAAAAATGTGGCTTAAATTGAGACAAAATTAAAGTATAGTGACTCAATTGATACAAATTCAAGTATAGAGAATTCAAATGAAAATTAGAACTAAAATAAATGAAATTAACCCTTCAGTCTTATATTATCAGCTATAGTTGGGAGTGCTTCTTGTTTATGTAAGTGTCATGCCTTAAATCCAATCGATTTAGGTCGTGAATATTTTAATATGAATAATGCATTTATAATGGTGAGAAACAAATTATATATGACTGAATCTTCAATTATCCTTAGTCATAAGTAATAACAAAATACGGAAATCATTATTACGACTAGACCAACCCGTGTTGCATTTCTCACTTCTGAGTAAGAAGTTGATCTCACAAATTAAAATATAATGATATTTAAATGGACACGTGGACGTTTCGTTGAAAGAACGAAATATTGGAGACTCCCTGAGAATATTTTATATGGATAACTATCTGAGTGTCAGTAATTAATCTCTAACATTCAGTAGTGAAATTGATCATTTATTTGACTTGAGGTCATCATATTACCTCATATAGGGACAATCATATTTGGTGATGTGCTCTAATCAAGAGTCGTTAAATACGGCATAATTCATGTATGTCAAGAATCATATGAAGATTATGAATGATCGATAGATGATTTATAACTCTTCGATAGTAAGAGTTTGTGATCTGCATTTTATCCAGTTAAGTTAATAACGAAATTTTTGGTCAATGCGCGCTCGTAAGTCGAAAATGAGTTTTAGACTTATATTGACTTAAGAGTAAAATGAAAGATATGATTGATAATCGAGATTGATATATTTCCATATCTCATAATTAATCGGATATTGACGACGTGATTATAATTTCACGATAAATGGATAAATTTGATTTTGTCATACCACGTAACAATTTTCGTCACATGTGTTGCTCTAATATATTGCTAGATGTCAATATAAAACAATGAATGTGAATTGATTAATTTAGGTGAATTAATGATAAATTAAAAGGGTGTTTTAATTTATATTATTTTGATTAAAATAAAATAATTATTCACGTCGTTAAGCATCGTGATCGGAAGCCTAATGAGTCTCATACAAAAAGAGAACAAAAGAATAATATTTACTAATTAATTAAATAACACTAGTGTTGGACAATTAATTAACTAGATTACTTATTAATGGGACAAATTAATAAGTTAGATTAATTCATTGTTGGTTTATGTCGGGTCAAGCCTACTTTGACTTCTATTAATAAGATGATATGATAGATAAAACATAACATAATATTTATCTTGCTAATACAAGAAAATAGAAACCATAAGGGTGCGTTCTCTTTGCTGTTTTCGGATCTTTTTTGTTTTCGATTTTTCAAAACATTGAAAACGCGTTCACTTTTCCATTTTCGAAAACCAATTTTTGAAAACGGTTGAAAAATTTGTGAAGAAAACAGAAAATAACTTTTTTTACGTTTTGGCTGTTTTCTTCACAAATCTGTCAAAACTTAAAAAACACAGGTTGTGAAATATTTTTTCAAAACGACAAAAAGAACAAGTTTTCAACAATCTCAAAATGGACACCCAAAACACAACACAAAACTAATTAAAAACTCAAAACACAAAATTGAAATACGAAGAGAACGCCCCCTAATTTTCTCATTTTTGTTTCCCGTATAGATTTTTATTAGATGTTGGATAATTTGACAACTATGTATTGCAGATCTTGATTGTTCTTCACAGAATTAACTAAATGTATAATTTTTTTGTCAAAGTTTCTATTAAGCACAGAGCAAATCCTTAGTGAGATTGAAATTGTTATAAATTTCGCTATGCATAATTAAATAAATTCTTAATAGTGGTATCACAACCTACTTTGTGCTTGTTATAAATTATTTTGCATGTTAGAACAATAAAAAAATTGATTGTTATTATTTTTTCTTGAATCTAGGAATTCATATAATTATTTTTCAATTTTAAAAAATTCTAACTTCAAAGAAGAAAAAATAATTTCTTAGTCGAAAATTGGATTTGAAAATCGGGGTAGGACGCTGGCGGTAAAGCCGGAACCGACACAACTATGTGTGTGCACATCGGCGCTTACCACTACAGTATGTGCTATTTCCCACAAAGCAACGTTGGGTTGTGGCTAATTTAGTAGCATTCGACATTGATAATCGGCGTCGTAGACTTCAAACCCTAATAAATTTTAGGGTTTTTGGGTGATTTGGCGGTTGGGGCCTGTTATGCAATTTAAGAAATTGCAGGGCCCCGCTGCAATTATCAAATAAGTGTCGTGATGCAATTTTGAAATTGAGGGTCTGATTGTAATTTCAAATATTTCTAAGGTCCTATTTCTAATTGTAAAATAAGAGCCAGATTGTAATTTTCAAAATAGTTTTGAATCTAAATATTAAAAAAAAAAAAATTTAATATTTAATTTTAAAAGGGATTTTGACCCAAAATTCAATCTTTACGCAATTAAATTAAATATTATTTAAATTTGACAACTTTTATATTATTGTTAAATTGGATTTTAACTAAAATATTAAACTTTGACTTTTAATTGAAATTTATTTTATTTAGGAGTTTTATTCTAAATTTAAATGTTAATTCAATTATAATTAGAGTTGGATTCTAATTTGATACTTAATTAGAATTTGATTCCAGTTAAATAATCTCACCCTAATGCGTTTTTGAAATTAGAGTTGGATTCTTATTTGACATTTAATTAAAAAATGATTTTAATTAAATAAAATCGCTAATTAAATTAATTAATTATTTAATTACCTCGATCCTTTTAATCTAAATTAGTTTAAATGACCATGATTGCTAGAAACCAGAAACATAATTAATATAATATTAGATATTATGTAGGATTGTATATATGATAAATGTTTACTTAGTGGATGATTATTGACTCTACCATGTGAATGTGTTGAATGGGTAGCTTTATGTGGAAATTACACTATACCCTACTTTAAAAATTCAACATTCTAAAATTAGATGGGTACTTTCACAATTCAAAAATCAGATTTTTTTTTTCATATTAATAATTATATTACAAATTAAATATACAAATTCATTCCAAACCCTAAAATTCAATTAACTCTCTCTCTCTCTCTCTCTCTCTCTCTCTCTCTCTCTCTCTATCCTTCTCCACTCTCACGGCATTCCCACCCATCACCGACTCCAAAACCACCTCATACGACGGAGATAGACGACGACAACAGCGATGGGGACATCACTATTGCAGTGAGGCACCTAACAGCAGTGCCCGTCGTTGAGCACGACGCTCACAGCGTGGTCGTCGCGATGATCCACCACCACCGCAGCGACGAGTCGATGTGCCAATAGTCGCGCACGCGACGGTGATGATATCAGCAACGATCAATTGTTGTGTTGGTGTATTTGATGGTGATTTCTGGATCTGACGCTTTCGGGTGTATTTGGTGGTGATTTCTGTGTTGATATTGTGGGGGCAGTGGTGGTGGTGATTGTGGATGTGGGTACAGTTGTGGCTGTTCGAGGTGTCGTGGTAATGTGGTGGTGGCGGCGACAGAAGACGATGGCGATGGTGGGGGTGGAGTGGGCGATAGTGGTGTGTTGTTGGAGGTGGCGGCATCTGGTCGTGGTGGAGGTGGCGGCACCTGGTGGTGGTGGAGTGGGCGATAGTAGTGTGTTGTTGGAGGTGGCGGCATCTGGTGGTGGTGGAGGTGGCGATGGTGATTGTGGTTGTGAGTGCAGTTGTGGCTGTAGCGAGATGTCGTGGCACTGTGGTGGTAGCGGCGACGGACGACGATTGTGGGGTGGAGTGGGACAGTTTCAGGCCCAGTGGGACAGTTTTTCTTCTTCACCTGTGTCGGTGGTTTAGGCGGCGACGGTGGTTGTGGCGATGATGAGGTGGTGGTAACAGGCGTTTCTGGTGGTAACAAATTTTTTATTGACTGTGACCATTAAATTGATTAATCTGTGATCAATAAAATGTGACCAATGAAAAAAGATGAACTATTGTGACCTAAAAAATTGTTAATCTGTGACCGATATTTTGATAATTTGTAAATGTGTAATAAGTCGTGACTTATAATGTTCATTATCTGTGATCGATAAAGAAATTGTGACTTATAAATTTTTCACCTGTAACCAAGGAAAAAATTGTGACCTTTAAAATTTTTGAATTGTGACTATAAAAAAATTTGTGACATTTAAAAATTTTGATTTGTAACCGAAAAAAAATATGTGACTAATTAAATTGTAAATCTGTGATCGATGAACAAATTGTGACCTATAAATTTTTTGAATTGTGATCGTAAAATAATTTGTGACATTTAAAAATGTTGATTTGTGACCGAAAAATAATATGCGACTAACTAAATTGTGAATCTGTGACCAAATTATATAGATCTGTGACCTTAATATATTTAATTAATTAAATTATAAATAAAAATTAATAAAAATCTGATTTTTAAAAGTTGAAACTTATTTTCTTATTATTGAAATTGTGTTGGTTTTATGGGCTTGTGAACTTTTATTTATTTTGGATCCACGAGTCCGTTATTATTATTTTGGGCTTACATGCCAACTAGTATAGGATATATATTGTAGTGAGAAATACAAGATGAGGAGACTGGTGATTGTGCATTACATATGTCAATACAATACTCTCTCAGAATTAACTAACTACTCATTCCTTTGGCTCAAGAAGGCTAAATAGAATTAATCCATAATCGTCCACACTATTATATGTTTGTTTATTTGTTTGCTAGATGTATACTAAAATATGTATGATTATTATGATGAGATATTTGCATGAAAAATCCCATACTAAAATATTAAATCAATTTATTATTCATTTGTCATCATTATAGTGAAAAATCAGAGTTCTCAATCGATCTTAACTTTTTTAGTACACTTAAGGCTGGTCTACTATAGATATGTTTGACACTATGAAATTGTATATATATATATATATATATATATATATATATATATATATATATATTTCTGAATGATGTGTACGACTTAACAAAATTTATCTTTATTGAATACACTCAAGGAAATAAATTTTAGAGACATGTTAAACTAATACATAAGATATGTGAAGAAAATAGTTATCAACTTAATGATCTGGGAGTTGTATGGAAATACAATTGATAAAAGTATTTATCTAAATATTTTATTAAGGCTCGTTGAGTACAGTCAAGGGCTTATTATAACTAATGGGATGGATGCTTACATTATGAATTTTTTTTTATCTCAAGGAGTTGTATAATGAATAATCACGTGTGAAAAGATATGAGACTTCCTAGCATCTATATTGGTGCAAAAAGTTCGAAGGATTTTCAGTCAGTGCTATTGTCCCGAAGATGATTGGTTTTATTGAGAAGTAAGCTCAATTGGGTTCAGTGATAGACCATGAACTAAATGTTGACTTAGTTCTACAATCTTTGCCATAGAGCTTTTCAAAGTTCATTATGAACTTCAACATGAATAAACTCGAGTACACACTCCAAGAGTTGTTGAACATGCTCTGTTGAGCCCAATGTCAAAGCTAGTAGTGGGCATGTCTTGGCCATTCATTCCTCCAAGGACACTAAGAGAAAGAGCAAATGAAGTTTTAAGAAAACATCCAAGAAGGCTAAGATCAATAACAAGATAGTCAAAGCGATCAAGGACAATATCAAGTCTGATGACCAGTGTTATCATTGTGGAATGAAAGGTCTTTGAAAGAGAAACTGCAGGGCTTACCTCTACAGTTTGAAGGAATTTTTTTTCTAAAGCTTCCACTTCAGGCATAGCCCCTGCTTGATAGCCATTTTTGGGGAGAAAATGTATTTTTGAATAGTTGATTGATGGAGAATGTGTGGTTAAAAATTAAGAAAAATTTTTGGGTTTGCATGTAATATTAATTTATTGAAGAATGTGTGGTTGAAAAGAAGAGAGAAAATTGCATTTTTGAAAAAATGGCTACCAAACAGGGGCATATTTGTAATTGAGGTTAATATGTTTACTTCATTAGTATCCTGGGTATTAGATAACGGATGTGGATCTCATATTTGTATAAATATGCGAGAGACTAAAGAAAAGTAGAACGCTGCAAAAAAGAGAAGCTGACCTACACGTGAAAAATAGAGCAAGAGTTGCTGCATTAGCTGTATGAACATACTTATTATCATTGCCTTCAGGCTTAGTTAGTGGAGACAATCGAGTCGAGTAGCTCGTGGGCTCGGCTCGTCTAAAACAAGCCACGAGCCGCTCGGGCTCATAAAAAACGAGCCCGAGCCACGAGCCGATAAAAAAAAAATTCAAACGAGCCGCTCGCCGATCAAATTTAAAAAATCAAATTTCACTGACCATTTTGGTTCTTCATATTTTTATTTTTTTTTCAAATTTCATTTTCTTCCTATAAATACCCATCAATTACAATATTTTTCGTCACCAAACTTACTATCAATCTCTTATTCTCTACTATACTTTCTACAGATCAATTATTATCAATATTATTCATTCATTCTCATTTATATACTCTCCTACATTTTATTTTGAAAACATTGAATTATAATCTTGATTTTACAATATATTTTCTACACTACTACATAATGTTCATTCACTTCTCAATTCTACTTCACTTCTTCTTCTTCAACATTCAATTTCAATTATTCACAAATAGATCCACGCTCATTTATTGAAAACTTGTTCGATGTCGGAGTCGGGAATGAAGCACATATGCCCCACAATCAATTTGGAAATGAGTTCGTCGGTCTAAATGAAGTATCCATTCCAAAAAATATTGAAGATTACGATGTTCATAAAAGTAGTCATCCAATTGATTTGGATGATGTTGATGTTGATGCTAGTTACCCAATTGATTTGGAACAGGATGATGAACCTGTGTTAGAAATTTCCGATGCAAGAGGGAAGAGAAAGGTGAAGAAGCAGGCAAAATGTCGGGATCATTTTAAATTGGTTCAAACTGGTTGTGTGATCAATGGTATACCAGAAACCAAAACAGTATGTAAATACTGTCAACAACGGTTGGCCCATCAAAAAAGGATTGGAACCACTCACCTCAATCGTCACTACAAATCATATGCGGCCAAACATGGTCTTCTTCTTGCTGGTCAAACGCAACTAAAATTTGGTAGTTCAAGCAGCGATGCTACTACTGCGCCACTTAATACGTGGATGTATTCGGAGGAAAGAACTCGAACAGGAATGGTGAAATATATTGCCGGATCTGAGTTGTCACTAGCACAAACGGACAACCAACATTTCGTTATATTTGTGAAAGAATATCTTCAACCGAGGTACGTTGGGGTAAGTCGAAATACTCTTTATTCTGATACAATAGAATATTTTGAAAATGCAAAGAAAACATTTATTGCCGATTTAAAAAAATCTGGGGGTGTGATATCTTTAACTTCAGATTTATGGGAAGGGATTAATAAAAAAGGTTATATGGCTGCAACTGCACACTATATAGACCCACTTTGGATAATGCATAAAAAAATAATTGCTTTTAAAATTATTGAGTACCCGCACAATGCTCCCAATATATTTAGTGTTATTATGAAAATTATTAGAGAATATAAATGTGAGAGTAAAATTCACTCTTTTATGTTCGACACGCTTCTGTAAATAAGTCTATTATCGATAAATTGCATAGAGTACTTCAACCCGAATTCGGTGGTTTTTTATTTCATATTCGATGTGTATGTCATATTTTAAATTTAATAGTACAAGACGGTTTAAAATATGTTAATGATGAAATTCAACGAATTAGGAATGCACTAATGTATATCACTATTTCACCTAGTAGAAAACAAGCATTTGAGGAATTTTGTGCCGAAAATGGGGTGTCACATTAAAAAATCTTTATTAGTGACGTAGCGCACAGATGAAACAAAACATATTTATTATTAAAATCATATGAAGGTTTTGAACATTTAATTACTGAATTTTATAACAGTAGGCATATTAAGGACGACGAAGAAAATATTTTGAATGAGTTCGATTGGGCATTAGTTATTAAAATTAAAGTTTTTTTTGAAATATTTTTATGATTCTACAAATATTTTGTCTGGTGTTTATTATCCTACTAGTTGTATGGTCCTTCAACGTCTTTATCTAATTTCTAGGGCTTTTGATAGATATAAAGATGACCTCGATTTTAGTTCAGTTATAATTGCCATGGAATTAAAGTTTAGAAAATATTGGGAAGACTTGCCCATGTTATTTCCATTAGCATGTGTCATGGACCCCCAATATAATTTATCTGAAATGTATGTAATATATGCTTCACAAATGGGTACACATGTTACTCGTGTACCCTTTGGCTCTACAAGTATTCCTCCCACTAATTTAGGAGATGACGACGCTGAAATTTTAAATTTATTTGAAGGCATGAACTCATATAGATATGATCAAACTGGATATGCATATGGTTCATCTAGTAATAGTAGTTTGTCTTCCACTGCATGTACTCAAACATCGAGTAATAGTTCAAATGCGTTGCCTGCTGAATTACTTGATTACTTTAATCATAATTGGCCTAGTAACAATGCACTAAGGAAAAATTCAGAAGAAATAGTTGATTTCTGGCGAAAGTATGAACGCCGATGGCCAATAGTTTCTATAATGTCAAAAGATCTACTAACACCTCCGATTAGCACTGTAGATTCAGAATCTGCTTTTAGTGCAGGGTCTAGGGTTCTCTCTGAGATTATAAGTCGACTAAAAGAAGATATTTTGGAAGCATTAATGTGTATGAAGGACTGTCAAGACGCTCATTTTCGACTGCAAGATAAATATGCCGAAATTGCATGTAGTCAAGTAAGTGATATTTAGTTTAACCCTATTTTATATTTACGACAAATTTTTATTTTAATACCTTTATAATTTTTTCAAAAATTGTACACGTAACAAGTTATTCGTGCACAATTTTTAACTCCGCCTACTCGAAATTGAACTATTGAAATAGCCGGTCTCAAACCCTAATAAAAGAGGAGGGTTTATATTTTATTATTTTTATTATTTTAAAAAGAAAACATATTTTGAAAACCATTTGACAATTTCTCATATTTTTTTAATTTTATCATTTATAGAATAATTTTTTTCAATCAATATGTTTTCTTCAAAACAAACTTGAAAGTGAAAATATATTAACTAAAAATTATTTATAAATAAAAAAATTTAATTATAATTACAAAAAACTTATAAGTAACTAAGTAAGTATTATTTATAAGATAAAATTATAAAAAAATACATTATAATTAAAATTACTTATAAATTATAAGTTATAAGTAAAAAAAATACTTTATCTAAATAAATTGTTTACAAAATAAAAATATTTATAAGATAAAAATTTACCGAAAATGTATTTTTTTTAAAATATTTATAAAGAAAACGTGTAAAAAAAGAAAAAAAAGAAAAAAAGAGGCGAGCTTACGAGCTCGGCTCGGGACCCACGAGAGCCGAGTTCATTTTTTTAACGAGCCGAACCCGTAGGATAACGAATCGAGCCGGATCGACTCGACCCATTGCCACCACTAGGCTTAGTATTAAAATTAGAGAATTATTATTTTATTTCAGTCATTACCAAAAACATTATTTCTATTTTATGTTTGAACATGAGTGATTTTTCATTTAGTATTAAGGACAATTATTGTTCCATTTATCGAGATGAGATCTTTTATGGTTCTAGTACTTTACAAAAAGGCATTTACATTCTAAATACTAAGTAATCCATTATGAGAATAGAAAATAAAAGGCATAAATAATCTAATTAATACCTATCTTTGGCATTGCAGACTAGAACATGTAAATGATAAACGTATTTTCAAATTACATAGAGATGAATATTTGGGGTCAATTGATTTTGAATCATTTTACAAATACGAATCATGATTGCTCGGCAAGACGACCAAGTTTCCTTTTGCTTAAAAATGAGAAAGAGCTGCACAATTATTGAGAATAATACATACCGATGTATGCGAACCCATGTCAATCACCACTAGTGGTAATTTCTTTTATTTCATCACATTTACTGATAACCATTCTATATATGGTTATGTGTATTTGATAAAGTTCAAGCATGAAACACTAAAAAAGCTTAAGAAATTCAAGCTAGAAGTAGATAAACAAGTAGGTAAGGGTATTCTCAAACTAAGATATGATCAATGTGAAGAATATCTAAAAGGAGAATTCTTAGATTAACTAAAAGAGAATATGATTCTCTTGTAGTGGATTCCGCCACATACACTGCAATATAATGGTGTATCTGAATAGAGGAATCACACATTATAAGAACTGGTGCAATAAATGATGAGCAATGCGGACATCCCAAAATTATTTTGAGGTCAAGCATTGATTGCAACTTGCTAGACACTTAGTCGGTTGACAAAACTCCATATAAACTATGAAAATGTAGAAGGCCTAACTTGTAATGCCCATAAAATTTTAGAATAAAAATTTACTTGTTCTATATATCATATTTTATTATTTTGAAAGTTGAGAGACTAAAGTGAAATATATTTTAAATTCTTATATTTTTGGGTCAAATATTTGGACTTTGACAGAGTTATGATAAGTATATCAATATTGTACTTGTTGGATAGCTCGTATCTAATCATGTATTTTTAGGCTTTAGAAAAAGTTAATTTGGATAAGTTATGTCCAAGATATTAAAGTTTATAGAAGTTATTATTAGTATTTAATTTAAATTAGATATCACCAACATTTAATATTTGGTTGCCACGTGTTTTTTGTATTAGTTCAAACAAATTGATAAGTTTGATATAATATTTTATTTTATCTACATAATGGAACCTATCCTAACAAATTTGCATAGAACATGTATTTCAATTTTACAAAACTCTATTTTTCCAACTATAAATACCAAGTAATAGGCCCTATTATTCTCCAGACAAAAAAATAAATAGTACCCACAAATTAACACAGTGGCAAAGATAGATTTAGTAAGAGAATTTGAAATGTGAATTCATTTGACGAGGTAAGATATTTTTGTGCAAGTGGATGTTTCTGTATTGCTCTTATGTTCAATAATTTATGAATGAATTGTTAATGGACCTTTGAGTTCTACCTAACGGAATGTGAACTCTTTTGAGTTCTTTATAAAGAAATGTGAAATCTTTCGAGAATTCAAAGTACTACTGATGAATGTGTCGCTTGGTCATCGATATACTTCATAATATATGTGGTATGAGGTGTTAAATTTTTTTGTTATATAATTGTCTATGGGAATTGCATGTATCTTATTGGGTATTTTTAAATATTCACTCTTACTATAATTTTACAGGATAGTTCGAGTCGATTGGAATTGTGGCGAGATGATGATGCTGGTTGCCAAGTGGATCAAAGGAAACGGAAAGCAAAAGAAAAGAATACACTTTAAGTTTTCATGTTTTTTAATTCTTAGTTATGTTAAATTTATTCAAAGACATGTTTTTACATTTATTTGTTGAGCATTTCAAGATATAATTTCCAATGTTTAGTTTAAGTTTATGAATATTTCAGTTATCTTATTATTAAAAAAAATTATTTTTATTCGATTCTGCCTTTAATATAAAGAAAAGAAAATTGTTTTGGTAACACCTTAACATACAAGATTCATGAAAATTTGGGGCATTACATAACTTGTCATATAAAAGTTTGAGCCCGTGATGCTTACTCAAGCGCACTGAGTCGAATAAGTTTGATACTAAATTCGATAAATACATATTTGTGGGATATCCAAAAGAGACAATTGAATATCAATTCTATAATCACATTGAAAATAAGGTTTTCATCTCAAGATATGCCATATTTCTAGAGAAATAGTACATTGTAGGATAAGGAAGTGAGAGCAAATCACAATTTGAAGAAGTTCAAGTATCCGTAGATATAGTTGACCAATTAGATGAACTTGAGTTTGATCCCACACCTATTGAAGAACAAACTCTTGATCAGGACATAGAGACTCATAAGGACACACCAGCTTAGCGTAAGTCGAGTAGTATCATTCGACCTCCTAGAAGATATAAATTCACAATTACTAATCCAGGGTGATGAACTTACTAATTATGTAGAAGCAAAGTCAAATGTTGACTAAAAGAGATGGCAAGAAGTCATTGAATCCGAAATGAACTCAATGTATGAAAATAAAGTTTAGATCTTGGTCGACCTTCCTAATGTGATAAAATCCATAGGTTGTATATGGGTATATATGGAAAAGGTCAATATGGATGGGAACATCCATACATACAAAGTAATGCTAGTATCAAAAGGTTAGAAACAAAGATAAAGAGTTTACTTTGATGAAACCTTTCGCCTGTAGCCATGCTAAAGTTCATTTGAAATTTTGCTTGCAATAGCTGCATATTATAACTATGGGATATAATAAATGGATGTCAAAACTACTTTTCTTAACAGAAACTTATAAGAGGAAGTGTACATGACACAACCCAATGATTTTGAATTCAATGCAAGCTTGATGGATCCATTTATGGATTGAAACAAGCCTCGATGAGCTGTAATCTTCGTTTTAATAAAACAATCAAAAGTTTGATTTATAAAAAACGTAGATAAACTGTATGTTTACAAAAAGATAAGTGGAAGTGTTGTCGTATTCCTAATACTATATGTAAGATGATATGTTATTATTAGGAAACAACATCCCGATGCTTCATTGATGAAATTGTGGTTGTTAAAGAATTCCTTCATGAAAGATATGAAAGAAGCAACTCATATCTTGGTTCATGGTCCATATTGAAGAATACGACTCAATTGAGTTTGGAGGATATAGGTAATTCCGCTTTGCCACCATTATCCGCGGTTCCATTGTATTCAGCTTTTAGAGATAGACCCATTTGAGATAGGTATATAGATGCTGATTCGGTTGCAAATGCTTTTAACATTTTTGAATGTGTTGATACTAGCCAAGGCCTTCTATGAAAACATTGTTTTAGTGTTAAATTATAGTAATTGGCTATTTTGTGAAAAAAAAGACCAACTTGAACATTTTAGAAGTTTAGGGACTTAATTGTAAAGTTTCATAGTTGGTTGTATAGCGTAGGGTTCGGGATCCAAGTTTGGAACACGAAGGAAACTCACCGTATTTTCGCTAGATGCTCGCAGAAGTCATACTCGGGGGGATGAAGCAGAACATTCAGTGCTCAACCTTCGCCCACCTGTCGCTCGTGTGACAGGGCCTTTGCTCGAGCGACAGTGCGCTCCTCGCTCGAGCGACAGTTTTACAGCTAATTCGCGATTTCGCGAGATTTTTATTGGTCAAAGTTACCATATTAGTCCAACATATAAAAGGGAGCGCTGCGCATTCGGGAATTGGTTGAACATTATTCATTCAAAAGAAAACAATTATTCTCTCAAGAGCCAAACATTCAATAGTACAATCACCTCATCTATATGCGTCCTTCGGATTGAAAACATCAAAGTCTTCAATCAATACACTGTGCTATTCTTCACTTGGATCTGTCAGGAAAATTGCGTCGTCAACTTGGCTGGCTGCGAAGATCAATGAAGAAATTTAAGAACAATGAGTTCTTTGTGGATCTATCGGAGATAAATTGCGTGAAGAGTCTGGAGTGGAGTTCGTGTGCTCATTTCAGGAAGACTGCTTTACAACGAAGAGTTAAGATTGGTGTTCGTGTGCACATTCCAGGAGAGCTACTTCAAACTTCAGACAGGAGATCAGAAAACTTATGTCGTCAACTTAGCTGGTGGTCTGTAAGTTTATAATACAGTTTATAGTGGATCTTTGACTGGCAAAGCGCCCAGAGGTTTTCCCACGTTGGGTTTCTCCGTGAACAATTCTTGTGTTGTTTACAACTTTAGTTATTGTTTTCATATTACTAAGGTAATTCAAGATAGGATATATATTGAATTGGTTGATTAATCATCTAGAAACTAATTAAAGTGACTTGTTGCTTTGATTAGATTAATTTCGCATATAAGGTCAAACTAAAAAACGGGTAATTAGTAATGGTCTAGAGCTATCCCGTAACTTTCACATTGTAAGTTGATTTTTCTACAATGTGCGCTTTGATACCGTTTGGTAATTTCTAGTTCTTTGTGAATTTTGGAAAATCCGGTGTTTGGATTCATGTATCCGTTTTGGATATCGTGGAAGATGATGATTATTTTGTATTGAAGAAAGTTTGGTTCTTATTAAAGAATTCGAATTTTTCGTTGCAATTGAATTCGTTACATCAGAATTTGTGTCAAGGTAAGATTCTTGAGTTTTTTTAAATCCAAATTAGGTTGGATTTTTCGGGAAAAAAATATTATTTCCTCTATTACACACGCTTTTATTGAAAAATATTATTTCATTTATTCTATGCGTTTTTATTGAAAAAAAAAATATTATTTCCTTTATTCCACACAATTTTTTATGTTGTTTCCATCTTTGTGGTAATTTTAGGGTTTGGCATACACCCCTATAAATACTAGCCTATTTTCACAAGTTTTGTATTACTGAAATATTTCGTTCCTCTACCAATTGATTCTTTGTCTTTTATCTTGTTTGTTTGTGATCATATACCCCATATCGTGTCATATATTGTTATGTGTTTAGTCTTTAGCCTGTTGAAATATAGGGCAATGTTGAACAAATCAACCAATGCCCTACTTGAGTTGAAGCTAAAAGAACTGCTCCTCTAGTTGTATCGTTTTATCTTGACCTACATTGTCCAGTGAGTTCTCACACACGTTGTTCTCTAATAAAATATTCTAATAATGAGCAACAAGAAATACAAAGTTGACAGTCTTTAAGTATACCTCCATCCTAAATATGAAAGTCATTAGCATCCATAGTACTATATATGTTTGCTCCAAACTTCCCCAAATTATCTTCTGCATATAATTCATTCAAGCAATCAAAACTAATAACTTCTATGTGAATTATACCACGTAAGAATGCTAGTCTTTTTTTGTTAACGGAATTATGCTTGATAGAAATGTGAACTTCTATATATACATAATTCACCATGCATACATGAAGTTAATTGTATTTTTTAGAGTTACAAACTTCAAAAATTTATCAATAGTGAACAAAATAAACTTGCTATTATCCAAGTAATGTTTTGAGTGCTTTATAACTCCAATAACAACACAAAATTCAAGCTTATAAGCAGCCCAATTTGTTGAGTCTCACCTCCCTTTGCTAAAAATTCTAGTGGCAATTTTTCTTAGGATACTACGGCAATTCCTTGAACAGAAGCATCATACTCCACAATGAAATCTTCTTAAAATTTGGCAGTGCTAAGACAGGTGTATCCATACCCTTAATCAGTTTGAAGATCTTAACTTTAAATTTTGGCAATGCTAAGACAAAGAATAATGCTATTTAGTCCTACTGGGGTTACAACCCAAATTTAGGTGGCGTTAATGTGGTATTAAATGATAGATGAAATTAAATAAGTCATTTTATTCCACCTTTCATTTAGCTTATCATCTAACACTACCTAGATAAAAGTTGCAACCTCAGTGAGGCCACATAGCATTACTCTAAGACATGTACATCCATAATGGAACTAAACTCTCGAATGAAATGCTGATAGTAAGTAGATAAGCAATGAAAACTTTATACCTCTAATACTATGCAAGCTATCGGCCATTTTCGAATTGCCTTTACTTGGAATTCGTCAACTTGAATTATGTTGGCTCCGAAGATAAATCTATTTATTTAGAACTCTCCTACTGATCCATGATCTCCAACCTCATGTTCTCTACCACATCAAGAACCTAGAGACCTATACATATCTCCATCCGAACTTTGATCTCATGTACCACATCAATCTTTTACATTGCGTTGGTCGGTCTCCTGCATCGCATCGATATTCTACACTGCATCGATCTCCTTCACCTCCTATGCATTCGTATTCCACTATAGCTTCAAATTAATTGTTTAAGCGTTTGAGCATATATACGTCAGCGATGAAGAAGAGAATTCAAATAACTTGACAGATGTCATGCGATTTGAGACAAATGTTCTACGATCTAAATATGAATTTTAAGTAAGAAGGTAGATGAGATGGATGGGATTACAAGGAAGAGGGCAGACGAGGTGTCCAAAGGAATGGAGGGGGTAGGCGAGGTTCCCGAAGGGATGAGAGGATGATCGGTATGGACAAGGGACATTGAAAGTGGATGATGTATACAAAGGTTATAGAGGGTGGACAAAGGGTAGAGACGGTGGGCGAGAGAGTAGACATGGAGATGATCGAGAGGATGATGGAAAAGGTAGACAAGAGGTGAAAGAGATGATGATAGAGCATATAAAACGTACTGCTAAGATGGCAGAGCCGAAGTATTGGGCAAGAGGATAAGATTATCATCATAGTATGTTAATTCTCCATTCATAGCCTAGGCGAAGAGGAGAATTTTCATGGATGGCACAACGTCAATATCTTCCGTGAGGTCGACCCCTGGGAGAGGTCTAGGAAGTAGGTAAGTGATTTATAGATTTGCTAACATTGCACTGTGAATCAAATTATACTTGTTTATGAATTTGCTAACTTACCATTTTCGAGTGTCGCACATGAGTTAGAATATTTAAAAATCAGAGATGCCTAGTAATGGTTTGCCTATGTGGTAAAGAACAGACAATGGCTATTGAACAACATAAGAACAATTTTGCACTGTATGTTCATATGATATAAATTCTTATTTTATGTATCATTTTTCATTAATGTAGCATGTCAAAATGGCAATTTATATGTTATGAGATCAAGCTCATATGTATCCATGGTCATTCAATGTGAACTTCACGTTCAAGAATGTTCTTGACATCGAACAAATGACAAGAGATACGGGTCTAGACAAGTACGCTTTATGAGATTTTTTCTTTAATTGTATGAAGGGGGAAGAACCTAGGTTGGGTAAGAAGTGGACGGGTTGTACACATTTTTGCATTCCAATCGTAGCAAATTCACAATAGTGTGCAGTTGAGATTGATTTTGCAAAAAAGAATAACCTAGGGCCAACTGATCTTAGAGTCCATGAGCTTCACCATTCCTATGATGTCTAGGGTAGGGAATATTCAATTTGAAGATAAACTATGAGGAAAGATACCACAACAACATATCCTATGTTCTTTACATTTATTGGCATTTGTAATATTTATTTAAATATTAACGATCTTGTACTATTATTTACAGAGGTAATTGTGGCGTAGTCACAATGAAGTAGGGGTGTCAATGTGTCGGGGTCGAGTCGGCTCGCAAGCCCATAATCAAGGCTCGGGCTCGGCGAAACTGGATTTTTGAGGGCTCGAGCCGAGCTGAGTAAAAGCTCACGTTCAAAAAATGGGCTCGTCTCGGGCTTTTGGCTCAGGCTTTTACGAGCCGAGCCGAGCCGAGCCGGGCAGGGCAGGCCAGTATTTATTATTATTATTATTTTTTTAAAAAGTATGGGAAAGGTGTTTGGTGGACTCACTTGAAGTTGTCATCTTATTATGTTAGACCCGCAACGATATTTCAAAAAATTCGTAGAATGCTATTAAAGTACCAATACTTGAGCCATGACCAATACTTGAATTGCATTAATATTTAATTATCTATGTTTAGCGCATTAATGGAATAAAGTATACATCTTATGTTATACTACTATAACATTTTTTTTTTTTAAATTTTTTTTTTTGCAAAGTTACAATCCTCCTCCTTTTTCCGGGTTTGGGACCGGTTACAATTAATGCAGAGGGAGTTAAAATTGTACACGAATAAAATATTTCGTGCACAATTTTTCTTGAAACAAATATAAATTTAAAAATTACATATGTTTTTTTATATTAATTAATTTAAAAAACTTACAATATCTTACGTTTGGATCTGCTGCAATTCTTCGGCCATTATACTGTCAACTATTTCTTGAGTACGTAAATCTGCACATTCTCAATCCTTCAAGCATACTAAAGCCTCCAATATATCTTCTTTTAGTCTTGATCGTTCGTCTGATAAAATTCGACCACCTAAACTAAATGCAGCCTCCGATGCCACCGTAGACACTGGAGGTGTTAGTAGATCACGTGCAATTTTTGATACAATTGGATATTGCCTTTCGTTATACCTCCACCATTGTAAAAGACTAAATTCTTGCAATTCTTCTGGATTTAACATACTACGAATGTCTACGCCCAAATACCTAGCTAACTCGGAGGGAATTTCTACATTCGTGCCATTAATATTTATCATTCTAGATGTTGATGAACTAGAACTAAATGAAGAAACATTAGTATTAGTGTCCAAAAAACTCCATAAATTATCTGAATTTCTTGAAATATTACTTGAAGAAGGATTTTGGGAAGTAGAGCTGCTCTGACCTTCTTTTTCAGCGTAATGGTTATACATTTCATATAACGTTGAGTCTATATGCACATGTGATAATTGCAAATTCATGAAATTAGAAATCTCATTTATAATAGTTTTTGTGCCATGTATATTAAGTCGAGGGTCCATCACCGAAACTTAAATAAATAAAGAGGGTAATTCTTCCCAATATTTACAAAATTTTAATTCCATAGAGCGGACTACATCAACAAACAATGGCAAACTCCTATATCTATGAAATGCTTGTGAAATGTAGAAAAAATGATATAAAACAAGTGAAGATGTAAGATAATAAACGGTGCTACATTCATTTGTGGCGTCGAAAAAAGGTTTTAAAAAATTCTTCACATAAAATGCAATAGACCATTCTCAATCTTCCAAATTATGTTCGGGTCCATATGTATGCCTACCATTATAATACACTGAAATAATTGTATCATAATTTTCACACGAATGTAACATAAGATATGTAGAGTTCCATCTATGTGTTACATCAGTTACAAATGATTTCTCAGCTAAGCCATACTCTGCACATAAACTGTTAAATACTTGCTTTCTTGATGGTAACACAGTAATAAAATTTATTGCTTGTCTAATTTTATCTAAAGGAGATTTTATATGTTCTAATCCATCTTTGACAATCAAGTTGATAATGTGACATACATAACGTTGATGAAAAAATAAACTTCAAAATGTAGGTTTAAAATCATGAATAAATTTTTCAGTAACACATTTGTTCACACTAGCATTATAAAAAGTGAAACTTTGAACTATATCTTGTATACCATATTCTTGTATAATTTCTTTTAAAATCATGTATATATTGTGGCATTATGAGGATATTTTATACATCTAAATGCAATAATTCTTTTATGTAGAATTCACAAGTGATCGATATAATGAGCCGTAGCAGCAATATAACATTTTCTATTACCACCGGTCCATAAATCAGAGGTAAACGATATAATACTATTAAAACTCTTTAGTTGTTCAATAGTAGTTTGTTTTCTTTTGTTATATAATTTTATATAATTTGAACGAAGAGTGTTTCTACAATAAGGATTATACCTGAGTTGAAGATATTGCTGCACGAGTTTGGTAAAGTGCTTTGACTCTATCATCGCAAGCGACATCTCTGCAGCAGCCACGTATGCAGCCATTCTTTCATGAAATCTTTCCTGTGAATATACAAATGTGGAAAGAGTATTATTAGAACCGCCAAACACTAGTTCAGTCTATTTTGGGTCGTTATCGACTGATTTTGCTTTGCAACTCCTTGTTATGTACCTATTCAAATACGTTGTGTTTGAACCGGGTTTCCAACTAAGTTCTTTGCCACAGTAATTGCAACATGCTTTCCAAATATCAACTCCATTTTGAACACCAACTTTTTTTACGTGTCATGTGTTACCAACAATCCGATGAATTTTTTTTCAACCTTTTTATCTCAAGTACTTCTTCCTCTTCGATATCTTCCAAATCAATTGTAACATTTTGGGTTGCATATTCATAGCCGGTTGGAGTACTCGAACTACTCCCAAACTGATTAATCTCATCACTAGTAAAATTCATCTATATTTAATGGTCATTATAGACTAGAATAACAAAGAAACTAGAATATTTGAGCAAAGAAATTGAATATCAGAGTAAAGAAAGAAACTAGAATATTAGGAAAGATTGAAAGTGAATATTAAAGTAAAAAAAATTGGAGATTGAAGTTGAAATTATAATACTGGAAGTTAAAATTGATTGAAGAAAATTGATATAAAACTAAAA
This sequence comes from Osmanthus fragrans, assembly GCA_019395295.1. Taxonomy (NCBI): domain Eukaryota; kingdom Viridiplantae; phylum Streptophyta; class Magnoliopsida; order Lamiales; family Oleaceae; genus Osmanthus; species Osmanthus fragrans. The sequence goes on along the minus strand of CM033348.1, from coordinate 9,989,975 downwards.
AAATTTAACTCCTATTTATAACCAAAAAAATAACCGTTTCAAATTTCAAATTTCAAATTTGAATTTGAATTTTTGAATTGTCAAATCAAAATTTTTATCATCTATATTTTTGTACAATTTATACTATTAAATTCAATATACAATCTCGTGATTATCATATAATCCCATCAGGGTCAGGCATCATTAAGAGAGAGGCAACTACGGTAGCTGCCTGTTGAGGCAGTCGTAGCTACCTCAACAAGGCAGGTTTTTTTTTTTTTTTTTAAATTCTATTTTTTTTTAATAACTCATGGGCTTTTTGGCCCGTGTGGCCCACAGGCCGGCTCGGGCTCGAGCCACAAATTTAAAACGTGGCTCGGCCCGAGCTTTGGCTTGTTGTTTCGGGCCACGAGCGCGGACCCGGCTCAGGCTTTTTACGGCCCGAGGCGACAAGCTTTTTTGCCACCACTACAATGAAGTATATCGAATTATGAAGCATTGGATGTGACAAAGTCAATATCAACAACCATCATATGTCCAAGTGAAAATGAAGCTAGCATGTTTTTTCTTTTCTTTTTTTATAGTTAACTAAGACCTATAGTGTTTTGTACAAAGTACTTTCTAAATATTTTTTAATTTAAATACATTGAACTAACATATACGTGTTCTCTTATTTAACCCTTGTTTGAGCCCCATTTTTCCATCAAAATACATTTTTTAACAGTAATTTTACCACATTTCAATCACACATTCTTCAATAAAATAATATTACTAGTAAATCTAAAAAAAATTCTTTATTTTTTAACCACATATTTTACATTTATACACTATTCAAAAATGTATTTTTTTTTATATAAGAATGAAGCTCAAACAAGGGCTTAATTGTTTGATGGTTGATGTATGACTCTGTTTCTTCTTTGTAAAAGTTTGTAAAACAGGACAATTAAAACGTAAAATCATGGAATTAAAAAACTACACAGTAATACATTAAACAATACATATTATATTATATGATACTAAACAATAAAAAATAAATATATTATGCAACACTAAATGTACACGAAAAACGATAAACTACACAAAATGTGTTACTATAATCAAGGGGAACCCAACTAGTATAAAACTGGCGAATGTGCCTAGTTGCGCCATACCTGAAGCACTTATGTAGTTGGAAAAGCTCTTTAGTGGATGGTATTCTAGTAGTAGATCTGCATCATGTACGTTGTTGGACCAGAGGTGACAACAAATTAATAAGTGGGCTAATATGGTCGGAAACTTCCATTTGGCTTCATTTTGGCATGGAAAATATAGTTTTAGCATATGCTCTCTCCAAAAATCAAGTGTTTGATAATGAGATGAGTAGGAAGCCCTGTATGCATAAGGACTAGGACTATATAAGTACATTGAAACTCTAGTCCCACGCATTTTCTAATTTACTCTCTATCTCGGCCATATACTCATTAAACTCTTCAAAACTATATACCTCTGTCATTTTCCTATCATTTGCCAATTCTTGGTCTTTCAATTTCCTTGCATATGATATACGTAGTAACCATGATGCACATCAGGTCAAATATCATTGGTACCATCTTTTTATATTACTTTCCCAATCAGATACAAAAGTAAGGTTCTATGCATCTCCTTTTACTTTCCTCAATTTTGTGAAGAACAAATTCATTGACTCATCATTCTTGTTATCGACTACATCGAATAAAAGATAATATTTGCATCTTGACATGTAGCAATAACTGTCACGCCTTCATATTTAGCTTTCAGGAATGTTCAATCGACTAAAGGTAAATCCTCGAATGTATTGCAAGAGTCGTGAAGAAGTATTTGAAGCGATTTTCAGCATCAGTTTTAATAAATAACGTCAAACTAGGCATAGTTCTCTCCGTTTTATAGCTATACTAACTAGTTTAGCATAACTCTTAGGTGAATTCAATAAATCCTTCAAAGCGTATTCTTGAGCCTTCCAGAATTCCAGTTAGCTCATGACCATTCTGAACTCTTTGTGGATGTAATAAATGATGTCTGGAAGTCTATAAATAGACATTGGGTCTTGAAACTTTTGCATTATTCATGTGCAAAAGTATATTCAAACTTTTGCAAAGAATACCTAATGAGCAAGTATATTCATGTGCATAATGGAGAACTGTAAATAAAGTAGTTGTATCAAATTGTTGGTCACAAATGCTATTTGCAAATTTATATACTCGAAAAATTGTGTAGATGGTCCTATTTAATTTCTTTATTTTGAACTCGAAGTTATATTTCTATGCAATCAAGTACATAATAGTGATATGCAACACCTTCTTCATTATTTTCGATCCAATTCAATCATGTTTATTATTTAGCAACTCGCCAAAGTAGCAAACTGGGAGGAGTGTTGAATCCATATGTGCATTTTAATAAATAATTCAATAAACATTTAGATAAGTATGGTGTAAAAAGTTGTGGGCTTCACAGATTGTCCTGTTAACATATACGGCATGTTTGGGCCGAATCTAAGTCAAAGTTAAACAATCAATATCAACCACATTTTTCTTGGGTTTCACAGCTTTTTAACCACATATTTCAAAAATTTCTATCACAATCTACTAAAAATCTGAGTTAATCCCCACTAAACACCCTCATAATTGAAAGTCTGTTAAACATTAATGGACAAGACGATAAATTGTCTTTAACAATTATAAATGAAGGTCAAAACTAACAAAACTCAAAGTAAAAGCAAAAGAGTGCAAACATACTTATTTGGGCTCCATTAAAGTGTAATTTTGAAAGAAAAAAAATGTATTTTGAAATAGAGATTTTTTTTTGGGAGAATGTGTGGTCTAAAAAAAAAAAAAATTTTCGATTTACGTGTAACATTATTTTATGAGAGAATGTGTGGTTGAAAATGAGTTTTTTGAGAAAATGGGGTCGAACATAGGCTTACTATTTCGAAATGTTGGTTTCTAATAACTGTTCACGAGATTTTGTGCTTGGTTTATGAATAATTTTTTGAGATCTTAGTGTTGAAGGAGATGAAGTATGAAAGAGCTGTTGATTTGTTTTAAATTTGAATTGGGATGATATGTTTATTTTGTAATTAGAAGGGTATTCATGTCTTTTTAACTTTAACTTATTTTAGAGGATATTGTTTTCATTCTGTGTAAGAGTGGCCTTTGATACCTATAGTTAGTAAGGTAGACTTATTGTCTTATTCCTCCCTTGACTAGTGGGTTGTTTGGTCCTCATTGAATTAAAATGGGATAATTGCAGCATAAGCTCCAAACTTTATAAATACTATCAGACTTTTTCTTAACCATTCCTTTGTTGAGCCGTTACTCCAAACCTTTCAAAACGTTGTATTTGAGGCCTTTTTTTGGATGGAATCCGTCCAATTTACCGTTAGTTGACTTAAAAAAAAAAAAGTAATTTTGACCATATTTTAATAATTTAAAAATGGGGCAAAAGAGTAACTTTTTATTTATCACATTAAATAATTACATTTGTTATTAAAAAATTAAAAAATTAAAAACAAAACAAAACAATAATTTTCTAACCTCCACCAACCATGGAACCTTTCATTTGTTGCAGCCGTCATCCCAAACCTTTCAAAACATTGCATTCGAGGCCCTTTTTCGGTGAAATTCGTCCAATTTACCGTTAGTTGACTTGAAAAGTAATTTTGACCATATTTTAATAATTTAAAAAAGGGGCAAAAGAGTAACTTTTTATTTATCACAATAAATAATTACATTTGTTAAAATTAAAATTTAAAAAAAAAAAAAAAAAAAACTATCATATTCTAAACCCCCACAAACCATGGAACCCAACTTCTAACCCCTATGGCCTCTGGAGTTTTGCACCATCATCATCTCCTCATCAACCACTAATATCCCCACACAAATAACAATCTCAAATCACATCAAAATTAAACCAATTTCTATCCAAAAATCTCTCTCATGCATGATTTTCTTACAAATTCGACCAAATTCATGGATGCCCATGTTCATTACACCTCACAAGTCGCTCAAACTCATCAATAAGCGTTGATACATGTTCCCATAACAATAAACAAAAAAAGAAAATCAAAATTTACAGCAATTTTTTGAGACAGCAAACTTGCGGCTGACAAACTCATTTTCCGACGACAGTGGTGGTCCTTATGATTGCGGACCACCTGTTCCGGCATCCTCTCATCAAGATGCACATATTCCAACCATGGGTCATCAGCAATTTGCAGGCTACGTGGACGAACGGGTTGAGACAGTTCATACGCAAGGCAACCCGATTTGTCCCCTTCACTTGAGGGTTTTATATTGCCCGAATCATCAAATTAGACCTTAATATTTTCAATTCAAGTTGTTAATACACTGGGTCATGAATCAATTACACCAATTAATCATCAAATTGAGCCAATTTTTGGTTTATCTAAACCCGAATTTCTCATTCAATCCCAGGAATGCCAATGATATATATGCGAAAGTTTTTTGGGAAAATAGTAGCAACGATGGTGGCCGATGGCAGGTGGTTGGTTCAGATGGAGGTGGTGGAAGTCGGGTGGCTAAGTGTTGGGGATGGGTGATGGATGGTGAGAGGAAGAAGATGATTTTGTGTGTGTGTGTGTGTTTTTTTTTTTTTTGCTTTTCATTTATTATTTCTTATTTTTAAATTTAATGTTATAAATGAAAAGTTACTTTTTTGCCCCTTTTAAAATATTAAAAAATGGTCAAAATCATTTTTTAGGTCAACTAACGGTAAATTGGATGGATTCCATCCAAAAGGGCCTCAGATACAATATTTTGAAAGGTTTGGGATAACGACTACAATAAATAAAAGGTTCAGGGAAAGTCTGTTAGTATTTAAAAGGTTTGAGACTTCTTCTGCAATTATTCCAATTAAAACTAATTTTTCCCTCTATTCTTATCAACAACACATTTTTAATAAAATATTATTATGGGCTTGTTCGGTACGGCTTAAAATTCAATTAAAATTGAAAATATGGTCGTTATTGGGTCCCACTCGTCTAATAAAAGTCAACAATAACGGCTAGTTTTTCAATTTTAATCCGATTTTAATCTCTACCGAACACACCCTATATATAAACCAAAAAACTTTTCAATCTTTTTTAATCATTCATTATTCAAAAAATCACTATTCCTTTCGTTATAATTCGCAACAATTCCGCTTCACGTACATCACTGTACACCGCATGGGTTACATCGCTCACGTGTAAAATGGGAGAAAAAAAATGCCAAAAATTTATAACGTTTAAAGGAGCCAAAAACGGGTCATTTGTGCTCATTCAAAAACCCGTTTTCTGGGGAAAACCTAAAAATCCCAATAGCTTCATCTCTAAAAAATCAACTTCTACGGCGTCTACCCTATCACCCGATCGGAAAACGTCGCCGCTATTTCCCCAAATCTCTGCCCAATTTCCTGTTCCCACCAGTGAAGGTAAATTTTGAGGCGACCACTGACCATTCTCCAGCTGCCGCATAACCCGTACCAGCATCGCTACACCCACTCCAAGCAGTAGACGGCCGCTGAACTAGGTAAGAAAAAAGAAGGCAGCAGATGTGATTTTCCCTCCCCTTTTTTAAAATTTGAAGCTTGTCGAATTTGGGAGCCCAAAACTTGAAGGTTTTCTCATCTGGGATTCTGAAATTCGTCTATATAAACACAAAGTCCTAACCTTTTACCGCATTTGAAGTTGAAAGGTCGTTGAGAAGGTACCTTTTAATTTTTCAGATTGACTGTATTTGTGGTTGTTAATTGTATATGTTTCTAGGTTTGAGGATAGTGAGTTCCTGATAAGCTTTGTCTTCACTGGATCTTTTGTATATTTTCTAGAACTTGATTTTGTAAGGTATTTAAATTTATAATATAAAATTTCAAGATTGAATGGATAATTTAGAGCACCCTTTGATGTGGATAAAATAATTACTTTTTTATATGCTTTGATTGTCATTCAGTAAATTTGTTTTCATGCAAGTGATATTGAAGTTGCCTATGGTTTTTTTCAAAATAAAGTATCAAACGAATGTGCCGCATTCGTGCTAAAAGGTTTCTATACACGTAAAATTATGGGGGTCAAATTTGTTAATTTGTCTGTTAAAATTATACAAACAAGTTTTCAAATCATGACTCTTATTCTGGTGTTTTTGAACTTTTCAAATTAGGATTGCTATTTTTATTCTAGTCGCCACTATGACCTTATTACAACTTAGGATTGCGACCATCTCAACGTACCATTATCATCAAATGAACACTACTTTGTACTGATAATGGCTTGATAAGCCTACCAAAGCTCTTACTCAACAGCATTAACAAATATCAAGCTCACTTTGGATTACCTGGTGCCTAATTATAATGCTCTTACTCACTCGAGCAATTTTCTTTTATTATAGGGGCATCTTGCATACTCAGATTTTGCATTACGTCGCCTTAATTTCTTACAATATATATCAAACTTGAGGGGGGCCATTTTTGACAGATACACCAACGATAGGTGTGAGATCTCCATTTTTGTAGTTGAGCTAGAGTACTTGAATGACAGGCAAGAATTGGGGAATTTGTCATTCTTGTAGAATAGCTGGGCATATGATGCCGGAATGTCCAAAAAAAATAAGACGCCCGAAATGTGGTGCCGGATTCGTCAAATGGATGGAGGTGGAGAAGAACAATGATAATAAAGGGCTATTGTTTCATTGGTGTACCCACAACTGCAGTTTCTTCAAATGGTGTAAAAGTAAACACGGAGAAAAATGTCCACTGCATGATGATAGTGAATCGAGTGGTATTACAAAGGAAGCTGAGAATGTCGATGATTTGTCGCGTAAGCTAACGGAGGAAAAAGATTTGGAGATTTCCCTGAACATAAACATGCGCAAGGGAAAACAAGTGCCGGAAGACTTTATCTGAAATCCGATGTATTTGGAGAGTGCGAGAAAGATTTCTATTTGATGGTTGGTTGGACATGTACCTTTTAGTAAATTATTGTCAATGTAAAACCGAAGTCTTTGAGTTAATATGTAGTATGGCATGTGTTTATGTAAGAGGTCTTGTCGTATGTTAAATTCTATTGTGATTTGTATTAGCAAATGTTAAAAAGAGCCAACTTGTTTTATTATTAGACCGGCGGCTGTTTTATGTTATGGAAAGAGCCAACCTATGTATTAGCAAATGTTAAAAAGCTACAAGGTATCAACATTATTTTTTGCAAAATAGGGCAACTTGCAAACTATTTTTGACGGACCTGGATTTTTAAAAATGCCCTGATGGCATTTTCTTGTCAATTTCTGTGACATTTTATGTTTTTTGAACATGTTCTGATTTTTTCGGGTCGATTAAATCATAAACGAGTCTGGGTTGTGCAATAGTAAATTCATAAGATGGAGTTTATGTTTGAAATAAAACAGAAGACATGGAAGCTAAGTTCAAGAGCCAACCTACTGTAAATAAATTACACCAAAACTCAAAATAAATTAAACCATCCTATGAAAATAAATTACTTTCAAGAGACAAGCTTGAATGAACTCAAAATAAATTACACCAAAACTTCGTCACAATTAAGTAACTACAAGTACACACTACAATTTCATTCAAATGCCCGAAATAACTTAGTCATGAAAGTAACTAGCATACCCTTCAAAATAAAATAGAAATGCACAATTGAAAGAAATCCATAAATACATATTATTGACAACAATATGAAATTGTGACATCTTAAACCAAAAAAAAAAATCCATAAGAAATGGTCACATATGAAATTGCAGAAAACTTCCACTTTGCAAATACACATCACACACACTATTGATGTTCACTAGTAGGTTGGAAGATTGGTGTTGTTGATGAACCATCTCTTTGCATTACAAAATCAGTTGGAAGTATGGGTTGAATTGCATGGTACATCCAACCTGATATGGTACTTTGTTGGGATGACATCAGTGGTCGGAATGACATCTGTGGAGATGGCATCAGTGGTCGGAATGGCATAGTAGTACCTACTGTAAAACATACAGGGTGAATGATATGTGAAACGAAAAAATGCAAATTATACATAGGAAATCATATGTTTACCTGGGTAATTGAGTACCACATTTGATGGTAATGAAGCAATGAAATTTGATGGTTGTGTAACTGCATGACTGCCATCTTTATCCTACGTTACAAAAAAATGTAATATGTTATTATGACCATTCATCGTTAACAAAATTTAAAACACAAATTTACTCACTTACCAATAGAAGTTGTGAATGTGAGAAGGCTATGGGCGTTGAATATTCTGCTTGTTGGGGTGTCTGAACGGTAGGTGTATCCTGTCGAAGAGTATTCTTTCTTTGTCTCGATTTACGTCCTGCACTTGAAGACACTGACGCCTGCTACGAAAGTATAATGTGTTATATGTTGCAATATTTTGGGTGAATGACGACGTAAATAAATAAAGCCATGTTTTGCGTAGCATAATACCTTCGAACGTAACTCCAATGGGCTTTTCTGGCGAAGTTTCCTCGGCACACTCTTCCTTTCGAGCATTTAGGATCTTGTATGTTCCCACTGTATGTGTCATTTGATGCTCTAGATTGGGTTCCTAAATGCAAACTCAGCAGACAAATACTATTACTATGAGAAATCAATGTGGTAGACCCAATATGCTTAGATTGTAACCGAATCCAATCAACTATCTCACGACATCACTCTTCATCATCGGCGGCAATGTTTGCTAATGTAGGAAATTCCCCACACATACTGTCATACCTCAATTGCCCAGGACTGCTAACCAAACCATCATAGTTCACTAAAACCCTCGTGTGAGCTCTGCAAACGTCTCTCCTCCACCTCCTTAATATGTACCTATCCGATAATGATGTGATGTAGTTACGTAGGAACACTGATATGGCATGTCTGCATAGAATTTCTCGAAACTCAAAGAGATGACAACTGCAAATGATATCGCACTGATCCGCACGATACAGAAATGTAAATTTTTTCTTCCTCACCTGGTCCTCATACACGACATCCTCATCAACCTCGTACGTCCTCCCTGCACATCCGTCCAATGCAGATATGACATTGCAGTAGACCTTTCCAGTTATCTCATCTTGAAATTCTCGGAACTTGGATATGGTATAAACTGACTGAAATTGATTTTCCATTACATATTTTGTTGCACACTGCACCATCTGTTAATAAGATTTGAAATCTACTTGGAACTCATTCTCAACCTTACTTCGCAATGCGCATTCGTATTGTTCTACGAACTGCTTCAGCGATGTCTTCGAATGCACGTATCGATCAAAGAACGCATTCATACTTTCACTGCGTTGAGTAGTTGACATTTCTGCCCAGAAAATTGTTTTCAAATAACATGGCACCCATCGAGCCCTGTTCACATACAACCCGGACAACCATTCGTTGTCATGAAAGTTATATGTATCAATCATCACTCCCCAACCTCTCTCAAACTCTTCGACGAATTGTGAGTCATATACTAATCTGTGTATACTTGAAAAAATTGAGGCCTTCTCCACGTGATTTCCAAACTTTTCAAGCAACTTCTTCATTATATGCCACAAACACCATCTATGCCTCGTATTTGGAAATACTATCTCAATTGCATTCTGCATAGCCCTATCTTGATCGGTAATAATTCCATTAGGAGCTTGACCATACATACATAACATCCAGGTTCTGAATAGCCAAACAAAGGTATATGTATCCTCATTCGATAACAACCCACATCCAAGCAGTATCAATTGTCCGTGATGATTTATTCCAATAAAGGGGGCAAAAGGCATATCGTATTTATTAGTAAGGTAAGTGATATCAAATGTCACTACATCACCGAACTCCTTATACACTTGCCAACACTAGTTATCTGCCCAAAACAGATTCTTAAGCCGTAACTCATCGTCCAAATCCATAGAAAAGTAAAACCCCTGGCAACGTGCTTGCGCCTCCGAAAAGTATGATTGTATTACCTCGACATCTCCTTCACCTAGTCGTAATCGCCTCACATTTTCAACATAATTTTGAAAATCTTTTTCAACTAAAGTCAAGTTCTCATACCCACCGGCTTCAACCACTGCGGAGTTGAAACTCTTGTGCAAAGGAATTCCTGCTATATCATTTACTTCTAGCTTCCGTTTCATATGAGCACTCAATTCTCGGTTGCATCGATATAACCTGGATTTCGACGGACTTGTTTTATGGTTATGTTCAAGATCAACTGTGCGGATTTTTCATATTCGACGAGCATCTGAGGAAGCATTTATCATCGCTTTGCAACCTGTTTGAATTGTTGGTTGCAGCTTCAAAGGAGCGCTTCTTGAATTTCTTCGTCGTTCCTCACGACAACATGTAAGCGTAACATATGTCACCAAACCATTTTCATCCTTTCTGGAATTTCTTCTCCTAATCGGAAAACCTACTTTGTATGCATATTTTTTGTAAAATTCCCACAACTCATTTTCATTGTTGAATGTCATACCCACCTCCGGCACAATCGTAACATCCCCTTCGAAATTATCATCTTCCGAAGGTACCACATTTTCCCTTTCATTCTTATCCTTCGATTCTTCCAATACTTCATCATCCAATACCTCAATTATTTCTTTTCCTATGCAAAATTCAACAGAGCAACGTGTTATGTATTAGTAAAAATTCCAGCTTCTAGTATAGCCTAGTCTATGCACAATTGCAAACAATAACATATATAGTTCCTAGTCATAGATCCTACAGTACGAAAATCCTTTATGCCTGGTTAACAAAAAAAAAAGAATTTGCCCCAGTAAATCTCCTCACTCTCTGTAAAATATATTTCTAGGACACATAAACAGTATAGTATATTATATGAAATTGTTGGAATGAGCATTTATGTTTTCATCAAAACCATTGTCTTCGAAAGGTAGCTTTTTAATGTTACAATAATGAAGGAGACGAAAATCCCAAATTCATTATTTCCTCGGCCAAAACAAAAATCCCACACTCATTCTATCCTCGGCCACGTAGAGCAAAAAATCCCACAATCATTCACATTCAAAAAACCAATTAACATAAACCACAACCCCAATTACTTAAAAACATTTCAATCAAAATACGCAACGCAAACCAATTAAAACCACATGATGAGTTCAAGAAGTCCAGATCTGAGTGTGTATGTGTACAAATAAATTAAGTCGTACCGAGGAATGAGTTCAATAACGGTTTAACAACAAGGAATGAAGTATATTTTGAAAGAATAAGTTGAAGAACGCATAAACAACGACGACTGAAGTATATTTTGAACGAAAAATTTCAGAATAGCTCACGAATCTACCTTTCTCTGTCATATTGTTCCTCGCCATCACGAGATAGGATGTCTACTGGGAACGAAAATGCACGAGAGGTGAATGCCTGTATTTTTTCTCTTCTTAATGGAAATGAAGGATGAATTTCCTCATCGCGAGATAGGCTGCCGGGAAGGTTTCGCGCCGTTTCTGTACTGATCCTGATTTGGGCTTTTGTGTTTCATTAGGCGTAAAAGACATTAGGCATAAAAGAAGTAAATGGGTCGGGTTAGGTCATATTAGGAGAAGCCCGCATTTTTTAAAAGAATTTTTCGCTGCCAGCTCATCAAATTTTGAAATGTTGTGTAGGAAGCTGTGTACCAATGGGTACAACAAGCTTAATTCAATTCGCAATAATGGAGTCAAAACAGGGCTAGGTCATTTCTGTTAGTTCCCCCTCACGAGGTCCTTTCGGTGAATGAGGTAAAAGCATTTGATCCTTTAGCATCATCAAAAATTACATGATTATTTCCTGTAAACAATTAAAATCCAAATTAATGTGCTTAGCCAGCGGGTAGGGCACACGTGGCCATAACCATAAAGCAGATCTCTTAAAATCCCTTTGAATACTAGAGCTTTTGTACAAATAAGGCTAATGTCTATTGAATAACCCCTGAACGTTCGGGGATTGTTCAGGAAGCGCCCCCGACAAATAAATACGGTTGAAAAGGGCTTGCCACCAAATGCTCTTCCCAACACCATAATGTTTTGACAGACTTTTTTACTGTTATGACTGTCCTAAAAATTCCCACTGCTCCTAGTCAAAGCTAATGTGAGTGTGCAGATGTGCATAGATCTTTTGGTGACAAGAGCATGTGAATGTGATTCCGATTTCTATAAAGGCCCGAGAAAAGTAATCAAAGCAGACAGTTCTGAAGACCATTGATCCCTTGATTTTTTTTTTTTAGAAGAAATACATGAAAAATTATTTTTTATAGAGAATTACATAAATATGAAAATGCAAGAAAAAACCCGAGCTGTCGACCCAATAAACCGTTTCTCATATATTCATATTCCAGCCCCTTATATATCGTCCACTCACACCTTTATCTTTTATCCCAAGTTCTCCTTTTAGGGGTTCTTTGTTTCTACAGCCATGGATAGGCTCTCCCGTCTTATCTGGGTCTTCTTGTTGGTGGGTTTGTTTCATAATATCTTTGTTTCTTTGCTGAAAGTAGAAGGATCATGGATTTATCTCTGAATTCTGATATTTTGATTACTTCGGGGACTTTTAGAGTTTTCTTTGCTTTTATGGATATGGGTGAATTTTGTTTAGCTTTATCTAGGGCATCTTGTGTGTTTGTCTTTTCATAATATATTTCTTGAAGGTTATGAGTTTGGATTATTCTACTTGACCCTCATGGATGACCTCGGCCCCACCACTCCTCTCATATGGGGGGTCCGGGTCCCACCTCATTAAATTTAATATGTTTGCCCCCCATGTGAGGGGAGTGGTGGGGTCGAGGTCATCCATGAGGTCAACCATGATGGTAATGTAGCATGGTTGTATGAGTTTTGCACCTGAATTATGAAGTCTTTTCGTACTTCAGACGTCAGTTGATGCACACGTTCATGGATCTATAAATCCATGGATTTTTTTCCCTTCACTTAGATCTGAAATTCGTGGATTAATATATAATACTAAAGTATTGGTTTCTTGTTGGTAGAGTTATATCAAGTTACAAACTTGACCTTGATCAAATCGGTTTTCTTGTTGAGATTATTGAATGCTGTAAAAAGGGTACTTTGTGGTTGGTGAGGGAAGGGGGTTGGGAGGGGAAGTACTGTGGATTGACTGACTTTCTTGTGTAGTGAGTTTAGGGTTTGAGAGTAGAGCTCCTTGAAGTCCAATACAGGATCTTGCGGGGAAGATTGAGCTGTTGACCTATGGATTCCTCAGCCTCATCCGAGCTTTTTTGTGCCATTTGGATGGTTTTGTGGCTTGTATATGCCGGGAGCCTACATTATCCAAGTTAGATCCATGTTTGGATTGAAGGGAGCTCTACACTTGTATTCTCTTCATTAATTTTCTTAATGAATTTGTTTGTTCTTCTCTGTTCCTAGGTCTGGGCACGGTTTGGATCGAACCTAAAATTTTCAAGTAGTGACTAAATGGAACCGTCGGGTTCAAATATAATTTTGGAACCGTTCGGGTTTAATTCGGTTCGGTTCGGTTCCATAATATAATTAAATTTTTTTTAACATTTATAACAACACTAGAATCTGACATGTTCAATCTTAACTTTTACAAATTAACGTATTCAATAACATATAAATAACAAGTTTTTCAATAAAATTAATTTACTAATGTATACAAATAGCAAAAAGTAGATAGTAAATTAACAATACTAAAACATTGGCGATTCATATAAATTAGAAGACATAGACTCATAGAGATAAAATATTTTAAAGTATTGTTATTTGCTATTACAGTAGTACTTACCAACTACTTGATTTAACCATCAATTGTTTGACTTACCATATTAGATATTAAGAAACTCTACAAGAAAAATTGAAAAATCACAATTAACAAATATAAATAAATTAAAAATTGTTCAACTAATAAAATTTAATAAGAAAAATATAATATATATTTTATTACATGTTTCAATGTCGTCATAAAACTCGGTCTCTTCAATGCAAACTCTATCTTTGCTAATTTATTTTTAGAAAATTAAAAAAAAAATTGAATGATCACATATATAAAAATTAAGAAATTTAAAAAAATTCGGTTCTTATTCGATTTTTCGATTCTGGGTCTAGAATCGAGAACCAAACCGAATCCGTCGGTTCTCGATTCAAATACCCGTTCGGGTATTTCACTTACGAAGAACTGCTCGGTTCGATTCAGTTCGAGTCCAGTTCGGTTCGATTCGGTTCAATTCGGTTTGAGATTTATGCCTAGCCCTATTTGTTCCTCTTTGAGATTCTCGTGCCTTTCATAACAAACTCATGAACGGATTACTGTAAGTTTGGATTTTTCTCTAGATTTTCTATTCATTTTGCTTAAATGACTCATAGGACCATTGGAGAAATCTATATACAGAAGTCAGATTTCTCTTCTTCTTGGCTAAAATTTTCCATTTAGTTTGGCGAAATCACCATAAATTATTCATTATAAATTCCGTTTTATTTGTTGCTTTCACAGAATGGTGGAAATATCAAATTATACAAACAAAATGCTTTTATTAATTAGGTTTAGAATATATTTTAAGCAGAATGATCCTCTAGATGTGTTGTTTCAACCTACTTAACTGGGTGAAATATCAAATTATGCAAACAGAATGCTTTATATTAATTAGGTTTAGAATATATTTTACATAGAACGATCTTCTAAAGTCCCTGTTTGGCCCATTAATTTGCATTTGTCAACCCGCTTGCGATTTGCTATAGTATGCAAGACAATGCAATGTCCTTTCACATGTCAGAACTTCAAATATCCATCCAACTGTTTGCGGTCAAATGGACCATTATGCCCTCATTTTTTAGCCCCCGCTTGGCCTCATTAAGAGCCCGTTTGGACCATATTTTCATTTTTCATTCTCATTTTTCTACTCATTTTTAATCACACATTTTTCAATAAAATAATATTTTTCATCACATCAATAACTTTTCCTTCTTTTTCAACCATACATTTCTCATCATATCGCTATTTAAAATACATTCTTTCCCCAATAATCTCTATCAAACACACTCTAAATTTATAATCATTTTTATTTTTTTTCTTATCAATCACACATTCTCCAATAAATAATATTACACGTAAATTCAAAATATTTTTTTTTTCTTTTTTAACAACACATTACTATTTAAAAAATTATAATTTCAAATAATGGGAGCCAAAGGGAGCTTAATCTAAAATGGCAAGTACCCTCCATCACTCGAAAAACTGGTACTATGTACAACGATGGCTCACACTAAGGCTACTATCCAGAAAATATGTTAGAAGCTTTCTATACAATTCTGCCTTTAGATTTTAGGTTATCCCAACCGTGCCTGCTTCAGCGGTGTAAGGGGTAGCTCGAAATTTGTTGAACACCAACTAATTCCATCTGTTGTTGACTTGAATTCTGTCTTCCAATGGCAACAATGCAGACATACACGACCCACAATCCGGACGAGGTACATGGTGCATCCTCAAATCCACAGGACGCACATCTTGTTGCTCGCAAATTTGCAAAGTGTGATCCGCAAGAGCACAAGATTTTCGTAGCCATGGCTGACCATGTGACTTGTTGAGGGCCATCGGCAAGGAAAGTACTTCTCGACAATGGGTTGGGACCACCTATGTGAATTGTTCAGCAAAAAAGCCGAGAAGAATTAGACCACCACCCAACTGAAGAACCATTAGGGCGTTATGCGAATGGAGCACAAACTACTCTTCGAGTTGCTCCAATGCATGGGAATTCAATACAATCTCAACAATGTGGATAGAATTGACGGCCCCACTTATACTGAACATTAAGGTACAAAAACTGAACAAAAAAAAAAATGGCTTTCCAATTATACTTTGCATTCTCCCCATCGGAACATCCCCTGTTGAATCTAGTTATTTGTGTAAATTTGAAACATTGGCTACAGTTTGAGAAGTGTACCTATTGTGCCTTTTGGAGTTGAGTTGACATTCAATTTGGAGACTACCTTTTTTCTTTAAATTGCATGCATATGTTGTAAATGACAAACGACTTGTTGGGTTGTATTTTGCACTATGTGGGAGTTGAGAATTAATTTGAAGCCCTTGCATGTTCATTACTTTTATCCCCAAATTCGGTTATTCTTTCTAAATATCTCTTTATCTTTTTAATATTTAGACATATGGTTCTTGTATTTTCTTTGTTTTTTATTATGTGCTGGATATGTGTTTTGTTGGTTTTCTTGAGATTAAGCTTATGGGATTTTAGGATATGATTGGTAATATTTTAAAGGTGCGGTTGATTTTAAGTAAAAATAAAAAGAAAAAGAAAAAATTGGAGGCAGGCGTGATGATGGTTCTTTGTTTTCCAGAATTAAGTGTATGCTATTTTATTCATATTTGGTTTAGTTTTTGTTTGTTGCTTTAGATTTTGTTTGGGTTGCTCTACGAATATATGTCGATGTGTCTTTTTTTTTTTTTTTTTTTGTTCGATTATTTTGATTATTGATCACTTCTCTGTGCTTAAATGAGACCTTTGTTTATTGGGTTTTGTCTTAAAAAATGTTGGTTGATTTGTTTGTGTTGTAGATCTATTTCGTTATGCTGCTTTTATTTGGTTATGAAAATAAATGTTTTGTGTTATTGTTTTTACTTGTTTTATCATTTGATCAATATATCTACTGCATTTAGGGATCTCTTTTTTTATATTTGATTGTTTTTGCTATGGTTTTTTTGTGAAAGTAAAGATTTTTGAATGGTTTCTTGCACAAAAATTGGTTGTTGCATTTGTTTTTTGGTGATAGAATACCTCAAATTTTTGAGATTTTTTGAGAGGATTGAGATTGTAAATGCGTTCTTTTATATGCTTATTTAAAACGATTATGTAGTAAACTCTCAATAAAGTAATCTTCATTTTAAAGTCAATTGCATATTAAATGGATATTAACTTGATTGAATATGTGAAGTTACTTGTTTGAAACTTTTTTATTTTTCTGTTGAGTCATTTGATAATGCCTATATATATGTTTGCGGGAAAATCCAAAATATGCGAAGTTCAAGGACAATGACATAGTGAAATTTACCACACATACAATTAATTGTTTGGGGATATCTATAAATCAACGAAGTACGTGTTGACACCAACAAAGCTATCTCAGTGTGGTTTCGATTTGGGGCCTAATAGTGCCATGGAGGATCTATACAAGAAGTTGCCCATCAACTCAGAGACAACCGATTCGAGCAATGACACTACAGAGGAAAGAGCGAACTCATCCATGAACATTTTGTAGGACGAAGTGGTGAGAAACATAAAGCCAAACAGTGCAAGGGCAAAGGCAAGGAAAATAAGAAAAAGTTCGGTACAAGGGAGGTTTCTGAATCCAATGATAACCTTGGAAATGCATATAGGGATTTTGCCTCATTCATTAGGTCAACGATTTTCTTTCGACTAGGATCGTCGAAGCTAGTGATGAGCTGGACTTGTTCGCTTTGTGGTTCTTATGGGACTTTTACAATCGAATTGTTTATAGTGCCACACAAACACCGAAATTGAGGGTGAAGTGACTAATACTTCAAACGCAACCAAAAATATCTTTCCTGAAGTCGGTGAGCATTTGTCGCTACTTTTATATGTATGTTTATTGCTGATGTTAGTTACGGTTGATGCTTTTTTCCCCTGTGACTCGTAGTATTTAAGACACTTGTTTATGTTGTTTGAGAGATTCATGAATATTTTTGCTTTACTTGAACAAACCAGTGTTGTACTATTTGTGTGTTTTGCTTATGAAGTGCACTTTATTAAATTTGCCATTTGCTTTTGGAAGGAACATCCCTACCCTAGAATATATTCCTTTCTGAAATTAGTAGTGATTGTCCCAATGAAATTAATTCGAAGACATGACAAATGAATCTATAACAAGTGATCATCAGAAATTGATTGTCGCCTCAACTCTATGTCTGGTTCAGAAGATTGTTCTAATGAAGATGTCTTGCAATAGTTGGAGGATGATATACAAATATGGCTATGATACAGTCAAATCATCGAACGCTCTTGCACCAAACAGACGGCGATACTTATTCTCTACAACCGATGCAGCCATATTTTCACGTTACAAAATATGTTGGTGTACCTTCAAACTTGCTTTAAAGAGTTCAAAATGAATCTCTCGATGTTCAGCATTTTACACATATTCTTCGAGACCATTAGGATTTATCAAGCGGTGGAGCGTTAATATATACGAATAGGATGGTATGTTTTTTTGCATACTAGTACATGACAAAAGGGTAACGTCAAGTACAAATGCTCTTCGAGCATTCGCTGCTGTCCATTGGCCATTATTTCAAGAGAATACTTCGCATAGTTGTTTCATTCGCTTCAGAGATTAATAGACCTGATCCGACGTACGACTATGGCGCAATACATTATCACCTGACTCCCGAACAATATCCGTTATTTCAAGTTTGTATTTGTACTTCAAATAACTATAATCAATTGCTTGAGAAGTACGTTCATAATTAGTTGACTTTACATTCTAAAATATATATTGTAACATGATTGCATCGGTACAATTGACGGCACACATATGCAATTTGTGTTGTCCCAACATCGAATGATTAACTTCATAGGAAGAAAAGAAATTTTGACATAAGACGTGCTGGCATGTGATTTCAATATGAGTTTCACGTTGGTACAGTCGGGTACAACAAGGAACATGCATGACAATCGTATTTTGGCTCGAGTTATAAATAGTTCGGGTCTGCATTTTTCGGAACTAGCAAATGGGAAATACTACGTAGTCAACTCAAAATTTGCACATTGTCCAGGCTATATGGCTCCGTATAAGGGATCTGATGTAAGATATCATTTTTTTTTTTAAATTTTGGAATGACATTAGTAGGTGAATTGGATTCCAAAATGCCTGCAAGAGATTCAACTTCCATCATTCATCGTCTCGTAACATTATTGAGTGGGGCATCCGGTGTTTGGAAGCAAAGATGGAAAATTTTCCATCAATTGCCTAGTTACTCGTTTAGAATACAAATCGTTGTTGTCATAGCAACAATGAGAGTTCATAATTTTCTACGACGAAATGGACAACTCGATGAAGGATTTAGTAAAGCAGCTGAAGCGAGAACAAGAAGGTTGAGGTAGACCTACCCGATGAACAAGACGAAATTGTTGCCGAGATGGATGCGAATAAGGACATACTGTGACAACAATTATGTGTTATATGGCACAAGCAGTACATTAATGTGTGAAGCATATTGTATTGAAGAGCTGATTGAATATATAGCAAAAAAAATATAATAATTCAAAAATGTTGAATTACGATATAAATGTATGTCAAAACATAGGGAAAATAAAGAAAATTTGCATTTATGGTGGTTGGCTCCAATACTACAAGTACAACGTTTTTACAAATAAATAATTGTGCATATCAATCACATCAACATGTGGGACCCATGTTTGTTGAAAATGTGGAACAAAATAATGAACTTCAAAACATAGGGACAATAAAGAAAATTGCATTATGGTGGTTGGCTCCAATACTACGGGTCCGTTTGATACGCGGGATTTGCCATGGAATTAGGAAAATATTTTCCCTAATTCCTACTTTTTTTGCTGTTTAATTAGCCAAATTTGCCATGGAAATGTTTGTCACCAACTTCTAATGTACAATCCCTTGAATCACAAAAGCAGGAAAATATTTTCTTATAATTTTGGTGGGAATTTATTTTCCACCTTATTGAGTGTTTTTTTTTTCCTTTTTTTTTAACTTTTTTGCAATGGAAACATATTTTAAATACAATGGTAAAAAAATTTATCAATTTAATTGACAATTTGCATGAAAAATGAAGCCAAAAGAATACCAAAAATTCATAAAAATATTTTTTTTTAATATTTTTTTTACTTTTTGGCAATCCAAACAAATTTTAATACAGATTGTAAAAAAAATTATCCCAAAAAGTAACCATTTGCATGAAAAATAAAGTCAAGCGGATTAGGTGTAAAATTATACTAATCAAACATCATTAATTACAATTCCCTCTAAAACAAATTCTAGGCAAATTACTTCCCTATCAAACATTTTATTTGCCATCCATTTTTCATCTTTCTATCAAACGGACCCTACAATTAAAACATTTTTACAAATAAATAATTGTGCACGTCAATCACATCAACACGTGGGACCCATGTTTGTTGAAAACATGGAACAAACCCATTATAAATGCAAATTTCCTTTACTGTATTTTTTTTGACAATATATTCTAATTAATAGCACTTTTGATTATTTTCCACTACATTGCAACCACATTTTCATTACAAGTTCATCTTTTGACGTTGCATACATTAAATTGAAAGACGACTAATAAGCAACTCTTTCAATACAATATGTTTCACAAATTAACGTAGCGCTTGAGCCATATAATCATATAATTGTTGCCACAGTATGTCCTTGTTTATAATCGCATCCTTCTCGATGGTAATTTCGTCTTGTTCATCAAGTAGGTCCACCTCAACTTCCTTGTCCTCAACTTTCCCAGCTCACGAAATTCTTCATCAAGTTGTTTGTTTATTTGTAGGAGAATATGAACTCCCATTGTTGACAAGACAACAATTTGCATTCTAAACGAATAAGTATGCATTCGATCAAGTATTTTTTATCTCTACTTCTAAACACCAAATGCCCGCTCTATAACATTACGAAACGATAAGTGATGGAAGTTGAATCTCTCGTGAGCATTTCGAAATTGACATCAGATGCCTGTGTCGTTACAAAATTCTTGAAAATGATATCGTACATTAGATCCCTTGTACAAAGCCATATAGTCTAGCCAATGTGAAAAATTTGAGTCGACTAAGTAGTATTTCCCTTTTGTTGGTTTCGAAAAATGTATATCCGAGCTATGTACAGCTCGAGCTAAATATAGTTGTCGTGCATGTTTCTATTGTACCCAGGAGTACAAACGTGAAACACAAACTGAAATCATAAGCGGCCAACACGTTTTCGATCATAATTCATTTTCTTCCTATGAAGTTAATCCTTCAGTGTTGAGGCAGCACAGCTCGCACAAGTGCGTCGTCAATTGCACCGATGCAATCCTGTTACAGTATATATATTCTAGAATCAAAGTCAACTAATCATGAACGTACTTCTCAGATAATTGAATATAGTTATTTGAAGTATAAATACAAACCCGAAGCAATGGATATTGTTTAGGATTCGGGTGATGATATGCTGCACCATGGCTGTAGTTTGAATTCGATCTAATCATCTACGCAGCGAATGAAACAACTACGTGAATCACTCTCTTGAAGTAATGGCCAATGGTTTGCAGCGAATGATCGAATAACATTTGCACTTAACAATACCATTTGCCATGTGTTAGTATGCACAAGAACATACCAACATGTTTGTATATATCGATGTTCACACTATTTGATAAGTCATACTGGTCTCGAAGAATAAGCAGGAAATGCCTGAATATCAGAGAATACATACTGAACTCCTAAAAGCAAGTTTGTAGATATACATGCATGTTATATAACATGAAAATATGGCCGCATCATATTATAGGGAATAAGTATTGTTGTCCCCTATTCGGTGCAAGGTACTCTCGTACTATGTGTTCTGTGATTCGATAGTATCGTAGCCATGTCTATATATCATCATCAAACTATTGCAAGACGTCTTCATCGGAACCATCTTTCGAACCACATATAGAGTTAAGGCTACAATAATGTTTTTAAAAATGAACTATGACTAGATTCGTTTGTCATATCTTTAAATTAACAACACTACAAATGTAAAGAGTATTTTGAAAAAAAAAAAAAAAAAAAAAAAAAGTAACCAACATATGTGTTATTACAATGACTTAGAGATGTAGTATGACTTTTTTTCCCTTATAAATGAATTCCAGTAGTGGAATATGTTTGTGTTTTTTTCTACATTCTCTTACTATGGCCAAATGTCACTCCCCCTTTTATAGACACAATGGGAACATATGAATTTAAAGTTATTCAGATGTCAGTTATATGTATGTTGGATTCATTGAGACACTCATTACTAATTTCAAAAGGGAATATATTCCTTACAATATGCAGGAAATATGTTCCTTCCAAAAGCAAATGACAAATTTAGTAACAGTACACTCCATAAGCAAACATACAAATAACACAATACTAATTTGTTCAAATCAAAGTAAACATATTCGTGAATTGTTCAAACAGCAAGAACAAGTGTCTCAAATACAACAAGTCACAGGGAAACAACATCAACAATAAACATACGTATAGAAGTGGCGACAAATGCTTATCGATTCCACGAAAGACGTTTTTGGTCACGTTTGAAATAGTGGTCAATATACTTCACCCTCAATTCCGATGTTTAGGTAGCATTGTAAGTAATTCGATTGTAAGAATCCTATAAGAACCACAAAGCGAACAAGTTCAGCTCATCATCAATTTAGACGAACCCAGTCGAAAGCACTGATGAAGATCATTCAATCCCTGTTGGTGGATCGAATGATCGAGGTGAATTCCCTAGATACAGTTGCAAAGTTATCTACAAATTTGGAAACCTCCATTGTATTGAACATCTTCTTATTTCCCTTGCCGTTCGCTTGTTTACCTTTACATTTCTTACCACTTCGGCTCAAGGAAATGTTTATGGACAAGTTCGTTCTTCCCTTTGCAAGTCATTGCCCAAATCGATTGTCTTCGCATTGATGGGCAACTTGCCGTATGAATCCTCTGTGTCACTGTTAAGGCCCAAATTGAAATTGTACTAAGATAGCTTCATTGGTGTCAACGCGTACTTTGTTGAGTCATAGTTACCCAAAACAATCGACCGTACGCATGGTAAATTTACTATTGTCATTGTCCTTTAACTTCGCATACTTTGGATTCTCCTGCAAACACATATATAGGCATTATAAAATGACTTGGAAGTAAAAATAAAGAAGTTTCAAACATGTAACTTCTCATATTCAATCAAGTTAATATCCTTTCAATATACAATTGACTTTAAAAAGAATATTACTTTATTGAGAGTTTACTACATAATCTTCTTAAATAAGCATATTAAAGAAAACATTCACAATCTCAATCCTCTCGAAAAATTTCAAAATCTTAAGGTATTCTATCACCAAAAAATCAACGCAAGAACTAATTTTCATGTAAGAAACCATTCAAAATCTATGCTTCCAAAAAAAAAAAAAAACACACACACACACACACAGAAAAAAAAAAATCCAATATAAAAAAAAAGATCCCTAGATACAGTAGATATATTGATCAAATGATAAAACAAGTAAAAGAAAATAATACTAAGCATCCATTTTTTCAGAACCAAATAAAAGCAGTATAACGAAACAGATCTACAACATAAACAAATCAACCAACTTTTTAAGAAAAAACCTAATAACAAATGATGAGATCCATGGTACAAGAGTTAGCAAAGACAAGGATTCGTTGATCGTGGAGGAAGGGCCAATAAGTAGGTCACAAGCAATGAAGATCAAATAAGCCAAGAGATTACTTGTTCAAACTATGGTGAATAAAACATCAATCACAATAAACAAATGGACAAGTTTCATGTTGATCATGGAAGAAGAAACAAGATGAATCAACTTGGTTCAAGCAACAGACAGATGAGTTGAGGCGTTCAACTATACTTTTGCATAGTGGTCGCATAGTTGAACAATGCATTTGGTTGCATTCCTCAATATTGAGACCAACATGCACGTTGTTGATTAGCGTATGCGACTGCACAACTTAACCCTATGTGGCCGCATAGTGTCACTTGGGATGCGGATTTTTACAATTTTGCGTAATCTCTTGTTTTAGTTAAAACTCCATCTTATGGTATCTTTTAACATCTCTGGACTTAAATTCTGTTTTAATTAGGGTTTTTATAACTTACCTACAAATAACACTCATTCTTTTCATTGTAAGAACACACAATTTGAGAGAAATTATTGTGAGGCATATTTGCTTTCAACTCGTTTTTCATTGAATTAATTTCAAACTCATCAAGGATTAATTTCTTGTCTAGTTCATCAATTCAAGTAAGGTTCATAAATTTTGTGATCATGGGGTCAATATATTGTTTGCAATTATTTTGGTTCTTTGGTTTAATAACTTATCGAGTTGAGATTTTTCAAACGTTGATTATTGACTTTCTTGGGTTTGATCTAATCTGTCATAGGTTCCATAGTTTCAATTACTACATAGGTTCGCATCATTTGGTATCAGAGTTTAAATTCCAAAAGTCAAGGTTATATCCTTTACTTTTTTTTGTTTGAGTTTTATTCATCATTTTTCGTGTTCTTCGTCTTTTGAGTCGTTTAATCCAATTTAGTTCAAAACAAATTCAAAAGTTGTTTGTACATTAAACTAGTGCCCCTAATCAATTTCTTTTCAAATGTTTGGGCTCCTTGTTGAATTCTCGTACTTTTAGTAAGAAAATCCAAAAAAAAAAATAACAAAAAAGAAAAGTCCAAAGTGAAAAGTGTCAAATTCAAATTCAAGAGAACAACTTCTTGAATTTATTCTTAGTGTTCCATTCGAGTGTTAATTCCTACTTTGTTTAGTTATTCTAGAGTCAATTTTCCTTACTCAATTCTTTGTTTGAACTTCACAAGGATTGTATTTTGATTGAGATCAAATTAGTTTTTTGAAGTGTGCAAGGAAGCATTGAGTGGAAAAATGCAGAGTGGTGAGACTAATAGAGGGATAAAGTCAGGTTGAGTGATACACGAGTGTACACGTGTAATACCCTAGACTTCACTTTACATACTTGGCCAATATGATTCATGCATTACTTGCTATTTACACTAACACTACATTCGCATCAATAGTTCGAAATTATTTTCTCTTATTATGGTGCATTGGATCATTGACGTTTTAAGATTTCTATATGATGTTAGTCTTCGACCCCAGACCTAGGTGGTGAATCTTACATTGAGCTATGGTAGAAATTTAGGTTAATCTAATGTTGGGTATTGATGTGTTAAATGATTGTAATCATCATCCGTAAAGTGTCGGAATCATCATCGGTAAAGTTACTCACTTTAAATTCGGTTAATCATGATAACCTTAAACCTTGACTAAGTCTTTAACATATTTGGGATATGAGGCATGAAGACACATGATCACAATATAATAATATAAAATTCATGTGACGTTATAAATATTGAGGTGCAAATTGTTGAAGTCGGTTGAGAATTTGGTGCAAATTTAACCTTCGATATTGTATAGAAATGATATTTAATAGGTTAGAATCCGATTTTTGAAAGTCTAATCCAAGTGAAACTCAAAACAACCATGATGAAATTCTGATTCGGTGTTCGATAAAATGGACTAATTTTCAAGTTGTAAATCCTCTACTTGTGGTAACTTAATAACATATTTACCTACACATATATGTTATAAGTGTGGTAAAATTTTGGGAAGGAATAAATGTGATTAAGGGTGTAAAACAATGGATGAAATGGGACATGGGAGCAACTAAAACTCAAAAACATATTCTATCCAATTTGGTAGTTTGCATAGTTTCAACCCTTACATGTGTACTAATCATCTAAGGCTTGGAAAATTAATTTTAGTAAGTGTTAGGTCGTTAGAGACAATTAGATGACGTTGGCATTCATGATTGGACTAGGAAAATAATGGAACTTAAGGGATTGTTTTGGAGTACAATTGGTAATTTGAAGTAATAACATTATTTAAATTATTTTGGCATTGATGTTTATAGTAGGAGTTGGTGTGTGGTAGAGTTATCGAATTGAGGATCATGTTTAATATTAGATGGTAATATAGGTTGCCTTCTGATGTTAGGTGAAAAAGGGACTTGACCTATACCATAGAAAGATCACGCCCAAAGATAAAAATGTAAGTAAAAAATTCATTTACAATTATGATGCAAGAACACAATATTCGTAAAATATTCTCTGTAGAGTATTGTTGTAACATTTATATGACCTTGATAAGGAGGTCATGGCATACTATATAATAGTTACGATGATTGATATGTGGCTCCGAAATATATTGATTAAGCATGTCATTCAAGAACATTCGCATGTGCATACACGACATATGTCCATCGTTAAAAATCTAACATGCACGACATGACTGAAAAAATGAACTTACATTATAAAATATTTTATTGACCACTACTAGGGCACCGAGGCATATGAGATATGTTTATGTGATATGTTTTTGCATCACGGGTGAGACTTCTCGGGTGATCTCAGGGGTAGATAGAGGATGTCCCTTTGGTGATCACGGGAGGGTGGACCGCTTTACTGTACATTTGTGATATTATGATTATTGACACTGCGGGTAGAATACTTCTTGGGTGATCATAATAGCAGTTAGGGGATGTACTTTTAGTGGTCACAAGAATATGGTCCACTCGATTGTGTCGATATTATATTGGCTGTTTAA
Source organism: Osmanthus fragrans (assembly GCA_019395295.1). Classification (NCBI taxonomy): domain Eukaryota; kingdom Viridiplantae; phylum Streptophyta; class Magnoliopsida; order Lamiales; family Oleaceae; genus Osmanthus; species Osmanthus fragrans. The sequence continues at coordinate 9,963,595 of CM033348.1, read as the reverse complement.
TTATTGATTATTGATATTGATATTGCGCAGAGCTTTATTCGGTGCATAATAGGTAGGTTAAGGGCCCAATGAAAAGAAAAGATTTCAAATGAGATTTATTTCGAGTTAACTTCGATGAATATTAGAATATGATGCATTTTATCATTAATGTCTTAAAGAATATAACTTGGTGTCATATACTCTTATGACTCATACTCATAACATACATGATTTTTACTTATTAGGCATTAGCTTATGTAGTTCTTGCATTATATGTGAGCATAGAACTTCATAAAAAGATATGGATAGCTGTAAAGCTCATACAGGATTCTAAAGTTCGATGTACATGGATGGCGACCTGTAGGGTTATTATGTGGGCTATTGTTTTGGTCTTACAATCTGCTGTATTATATTTTGGGAATCCTATATAGTGTATGTATAACTTTTAAAATGGTATGTTAGATACTTTTGTATCCTCAACGTAAATATGTTGAAATTTGGTTAATAATATTTATCTTATTATATTATATGAACATCATAAGTGATTAGGTGAGGATGTACAGAAACCTTATTATAAGGATGTTTATTTCATTTTATCATATATATATAATGGGAAATCGTATGCTTAGGTCGAGTTGTCAAATTTTTATTTCTATATAGCTGAGTGTATGATTGTCTATATAAATGGGGTATGACGACACATGGGGCAAATATTATTCTAGATTTAAGATGTCTGACAGAGACAATTTTACTTCAAGCGAGAAGAATAGTCAAATCATCATGATGGATAAGATACAGTAATTTGAGAGGTAGTTTTGGGATATAGGAGATATAATGGATATGCAAGAGACATGGATGGAGAGGCAACACACATTGCTTGATAATTTACATAGGGAACAACCTAGAGAAGTTTCTAAAGCAAGGAGGCGTGGTAGGTGGGAAGCCAAGAGCGAAAATTAGTAGTGAAAATGAAGTGGGTAGTAAAATTGATGACGATGCGTTTGTGGAGGCTGAAATAAGAAAGATGATGAATAGAAGAGATAGGCGTGATCGGAGGTCTAAAGATTATGTTGGAGATAGCATTGATAAGAATATGGACAATATTAAGATGACAAATCCTTAATTCAACAGGGAAAGGATCCGTAGGCATACTGGAGTAGGAGAAGAAGATAGATCTTATATTTGATTGTAATAACTATTCGGAGGAGAAAAAGGTAAAACTTGTTATTGTTGAGTTTACTGATTATGCTATCATTTGGTGGGATCAAATAGCAACATCTAGAAGGAGAAATTATAAGAGGCCTATTGGAACATGGGGAGAATTGAAGATAAACATGAGGAAGAGGTTCGCTTCTAATCATTACTGTAGGGATCTTTATAACAAAATTACAAAGCCTCTATCAAGGATCTAGGAATGTGGAGGATTATCACAAGTGGATTGAGATTGCAATGATTCAAGCGAATGTTGAAAAAGATCGGGAGGCTACCATGGCCTTATTTTGGCCCCATTTTTGAATGATTTGAATAGGGAGATAGCTAATTTGGTAGAACTACAACATTATGTGAAGTTGGAGGACATGTCATATGTAGTTATGAAGGTGGAGAAGCTGTTGAAAAGGAAAGGCAGCTAGATACCCATCGGGTTCTAACTCTTCTTGGAAATCGAAGAGTGATAACAATAAAAGTGCTGAGGCTGTTTCAAAACGTATGACTGAGCTACCGAAGGGAAGAGAGAAAGTTGCTAGCAAAAATACACCCAAGGCAGATTTCCAACCCCCTAGGAATCGGGATATCAAATACTAGTGCTTGGGATCGGGGCACATTGCTTCTCAATATCTAAACAAAAGGGTGATGATTCCTGTATATGATAAGGAGTTGTATATACCTGTTTGAGCTTTAGAAACATGACAGCACTATCTATGGTCAAAGGAGTTCGTGATTTACACCGATCATGAGTCTTTAAAGCATTTCAAGGGTCAAGGTAAACTAAACAAAAGACATGCAAGGTGGATAGAGTTCATCGAGTCATTTCCTTATGTCATTCGATACAATTAGGTAAGAAAAATGTGGTAGCAGATGTATTGTCAAGAAGATATGTACTACTAACTTCATTAAGTGCGAAATTGCTAGGATTTGAATATGTGAAGAACATGTATACTAATGTCTATGAATCATGTAACACCAGGGCCGGATTTGTGTTTTTCGGGCCTGAGGCGAACTTTAGATTTTGGCCCCATAAATCATAGAAAATAATTAATTTTTTTTTTCAGCAACTACCCATAACCCATGAATCTCAATCATTCAACAAGTAGACAAAGCCACAACTCACAAAAAACACATTGTCACATTGATATCACAAAACTGCAGCAAATAAACATATTAACATTTAGCACATTGTATACTAACATTTAACACTCCCACTCCTAGCACTATGCCCCAGCCTCCGCCCTGATTATCCACAAACCATAGGTGACAGGTCCACAACAATTCAGCAAATATGAAATAACAGTATAACACTGACAAAGTCACAAAATACAAACACAGAAACACTCCAGTCAAGTAAGTCCATATTAATTTTGCAGAATCAACAGTTCAACACTCACAGGCAAATACTAAGATTTGGGGAAAATAAATTACTTACCAAATAGGTAAATACCAACGAGGAGTGGAAGAGCCGGACGAAGCTTGACTACCATGGAGTCGAGATAGCACCACTGCCGTGGAGTGGAGGAGCCGGACTGTATAACACTGACAAAGTCATAAAACATAAACACAGAAACTGAGAAACACTCCAATCAAGTAAATCCATATTAAATTTGCAGAATCAACAGTTCAACACTCATAGGCAAATATCAACGATTTGGGGAAAATAAATTACTTACCATTTACCAAATAGGCAAATACCAACGAGGAGTGGAGGAGTCGGACGAAGCGTAACTGTGGTGGAGTTGAGATAGCGCTACTGTCGTGGAGTGGATGAGCCGGACGAAGCGTCAAGCGTGAGATTCTGCTATTCTGGACTCTGGAGAACGGAGGAGATGATTGAAATCGAATTTTGGGATTAAAAAAAGGGTTATAACATTTATTGGGCCCCCAATATGCTGGGCCTGAGGCTGAGACCTCTTGGGCCTCTCCTCATGTCTAGCTCTGTGTAACACATGTGCTATAGATAGGTTCTTTAGACATGATGTATATTTATTTTGGGAGAATAACTTATGTGTACCTAAGTGTTCAATAAGAGAATTGTTAGTACGTGAAACACATATTGGAGGTTTAATGAGTCAATTTGGGGTTAAGAAGACCTTAGATAGTTGAATGAACAATTTTATTGGCTTAAGATGAAGATTGATGTTGATCGGGTTTGTAGTAGATGCATAATTATGTCAAGCTTTTTATCAAATCATTCTGGCAAAGTAACTTTATCCTTATTGAATATGCTTTATTGGACATAGAGGCTGAGTAAAATACAGTTGGAAACACAATTATTTACCCTTGAGCCGATATTTTAGAACAATGTTACGTGTACCGTTGAGCTTTAAAGAAAATGTACAGGATTTCACTTGACAAATTTTTATTGGGTGTTGGACAAGAAGGGGAGGAGGGGAATACATCAACAGTAGTTATACAGGTACTGCCATCCAACACCTATAAAATCCCTTGTGCATTTTCCCCGTACAAATGGTAAAACCTGACATTCTGGTTAGACCAATTAGAACAATAGTTTTAATAGCATGATCACACCAATCATTTGAAATGCAAAGAAAAATGAAATACTGGACCTGTCTCATAAAGATAGACTTATGGCTTGTTTAACATGACATTTGCTTCCTATAGAAGATTTTTTTGAGGAAATTACCTTAATTTTTATTTGAAAACTAATTTTTAAAATCATTTTCTATCGTAGAAGTTATTTTAGAGAAGTCACAATTAGAACAATAGTTTTAATAGCATGATCACACCAATCATTTGAAATGCAAAGAAAAATGAAATACTGGACCTGTCTCATAAAGATAGACTTATGGCTTGTTTAACATGACATTTGCTTCCTATAGAAGATTTTTTGAGGAAATTACCTTAATTTTTATTTGAAAACTAATTTTTAAAATCATTTTCTATTGTAGAAGTTATTTTAGAGAAGTCACAATGGACTGGCTTCATCTAACATTTCTTTTTAACTACATAAAACACTTTCATAAAATTAGTTAAATGAGTTCAAAAGTAGCTCCTGATCTCAAATGTTCATTTTAACTTTTCAAAGTCATGTCAAGCGAGTCCTTACTTTTTTTGTCTGTCTCAAATTATAGGTCACTTTCCCTATTTTGGGTATAATTGATTTTTTAGTTTTTTAATATATTCCTATGTAACTTGTTTTGTTATCAACAAATATAAACTAAATATATTTAGTGCCTGTTTGAGCCCCATTTTTTTCCTTCTAAAAATGCATTTTGGAATAATTGATTGATGGAGAATGTGCGGTTAAAAAAAAATATTTTTTTTTTAGGATTTGCATATAATATTATTTTTATTGAAAAATATGTAGTTGAAAAGAGAGAAAAAAAAAACGTATTTCAAAAATAATGAGATCAAATAAGGGCTTGAATCATTATTTAAAGTAGGGAATGTATTAGAAAATATGTAGGAAAAAATTATTTTACCAACTATATTAATTACATTTTTCTAAATCTGTGTGAAGAAAAAAAAATAATAATAAGTCTAACTATATAAGACGAATGAAGTATCCAGTTGAAATATTAAGATGGCCTCCACAGACATTTCGATTTCTTTTATTATCACCTACTTAGTGTTGAATAAACATGAATTGAATTTGAGAGACAAGTGACCACATATAATGGGAAAAAAAAAGTATTGTAGAGAGGAAAAAGAATATGGTGTAACCAAAAGGTACCAAATAGGGATGGCAACGGAGATGTTAAATTATCTCCATTACTAATTTTTTATTATTTTTTTAATATGATTGAAATTTAAAACACATGAAAAATATAATAAAATTAGATTTGGTGCCTGTTGGTCCCAACCTTGCTTCAATTTCTTGACAGATCGGTATCTAGTATTTTTGTTGTCTCTGATACCAAAATCGTCAAAAAGCGGGTGAAAATTCAAATTTTAAAACGTGAATCATTTTGTTTATGTGCTTGTTTGGCTTATTTTTTTTAAAATTCATTTTTCATCGCAAAATTTATGGATCTCATAATTTTTATCAGCTTTTTAACCAAATTTTATCAATTTTTATTAAAAATAATTTTAGCCAAATGAAACAGCGGCTTGTGCTATTTAACCTATGTTTGATTCCCATTTTTTCAAAAATCCATTTTTTAAAAACTCATTTTCAATTATACAATCTCCCTAAAATAATTTTATCTGTAAACTCAATTTTTTTTATTTTTTAATTACATAATTTTTAATAAAATACTATTTTAAAATGCATTTTGGCCAAAAAAATAAAAGGGGGTCAAACAAGGGCCTAGTGCTAGTTGAGTAATTTATTCAATTTACTTCCTGTTTTATTCCCATTTTAATTCTCATTCTCATTCTTCTACTCATTTTCAACCACACATTTTTCAATAAAATAATATTTTCTATCACATCAATAACTTTTTCTTCTTTTTTAACCACATATTTCCCATCATATCACTATTTTAAAATTCAAGCCCCGTTTGATTCCCATTTTAGGGAAGAAAATGCATTTTAAATAGTGAATTGATGGAGAATGTGTGGTTGAAAATTAAAGAAAAATTTTGGGTTTACGTGTAATATTATTTTATTGAAGAATGTGTGGTTGAAAAGAAGAGAGAAAAATGAATTTTGAGAAAATGAAAATCAAATGGGGGCTCATTTTTCTCAAATAATGCCTATCAAACACACTCTTAGTGAATTTGAAAAGTGGATCTTTTCGGTCCGATCCAATGAGCCAGGGTTTGAGCTCGAATTAGCCGTTACCGCCAATTCTCTCTCTTTCAATTATTTCCCTTTTCTTTACAAAACCCTAACCCCTTCATATCCCAAAATTCTCTCTCAATAATTCTCCACATGCCTTCGTTTGACGAACAACTGTTGGCTAGCGATTCCGACGATGGGTTCAATGAAGACATGGATGCTTGGAAGCGAGCCTTTCAGTTAACCGGCACAAACCCTGAAGACCGCGAAGGATCGCTCTCTATGGCATCCCATTCCGCCGCCGGCGGTGGTGTTTTATTAGAGTCTGAATCTGATGACGATGATGGGGAGGATGACATTGAACTAGTGCGAAATATTCAGAAACGATTTGCGAATTCGACAGAGGCTGAGGAGCCTCTGACCCTGAAACCTCTGTTGACGCTACCGCCACTTGGGTTGGATAGTGATGATGATGATTTTGAGACCCTACGTGCTATCCGACGGCGTTTCATGGCCTATGGTGATGGTATATGTGTCTTCCTTTCATTTACGTTGAATTGTTTTAACAAATTTTATTATTTACTTGTCTTCTATTCTGCAGGAAAACTCTTTAAGTTTTATCGATATTATAGAATTGAAGACTTATAATTTCAAATGCAAATGTTTCATTCAATTGTGAATTTATCTTGCACTAAGTGGCTATTGTTGAAAGTAAAGAATAACGATTGGTTGCTTTCAATTAGATTTGAAATGGTTGCAGAAAGTCTTTATTTATGATATTTCCTCATGCTTATGAATGCCATATGCTTTGTATATGATTTTTGTTTATGCAGTTTAATCTTTGAGCCAAATCTTAAATAATGGTAGTTCTTCTTTACTATTATTTTTATGTATGGATTTGTCACTGAAGTTGTTAATTTGAGCTCATAGTTATTTTCCAAATTCTACTTGGATTCTTTATCAAATTTCAAATTAAGAATGATTTGTTCGTGGATTTGAAGCTTTTTTTATTGCCTATTATTCTAATTCTTTTCCTATGGAATTTGATTGATGAGAGAATCTTCTTGGGGCTGATATATAATTATGACTTCTCATTTTTGAATTTTGCACAATTGGGTACAGGTGCCTTGAAAGACAGTGTGAATGATTTTTTGTATATACCTGAGCAGGTGGGCGCTACTGTCATAGATTCGGAAAAGGAAACTTTCAATAATTTCATTGTGAAGAGAACTAATGCACAGGAAGGGTTTTACAACTGTGTAGATACAAAAGATGCTGCTGCCCAGCTGACAGAAGCATGTGATGATGAAAGTGTTGTTGGTGCACAACCTTCTAACTTATTTGAGTGGGATGGGCCAAGATCTAACGATGTTGCTGGGTTGCCTGTTAGAAATTCTGATTTCCCAAGTTCAGCACTGGCATTTGTTGATGCCATCAAAAAGAATAGATCTTGTCAAAAACTTATGCGAAGTAAGCTTGGGGAGATAGAAGCAAGGATTGAAGAAATTAAAAGGCTGAAGGATCGTGTCAAAATCTTGAAAGACTTTCAGGTTGCATGTAGAAAGCGAACTGGGCGAGCTTTTTCGCAAAAAAAGGACGCTCGTGTGCAGTTAATATCAGTGCCAAAGCTAAAAGCGAATGCAAAGGTCTGTGTTCAGAGTTGTTATTTTCTGTTTCCATATTTTGATGTGATTTCGTCCATGTTTCTGATAACTTTATGTGTCTGATTGTTGGATTTTCTTTTATATTTTTATCTTTATTGGACTTAGGGGTTCAGTTTATTTGTTTTTAGTCAATCTCTTTTATTCACACTGAGATCTTATGTGGATAAGGTTATCTTCAGCTTTTATAATAGCCAAGTTTAGAACAAAATATAAAATCTATAATATTTCTCAATGTTGCTGGAGAACAGTTGTATTATTTTTCCTTTTGATGTTCACGCACACTTTTTAATTGCTGCAGTTCAATGAGAAGAAGATCTCTGCCATATACAAGGGACCTCCAGAGAATTCACATGTTGCTAAATATAAAGAGGCACTGACAAACTTTCCAGTCTCAGTGAATCGGGAGAAGTGGTCGAAGAAAGAAAGAGAGAATCTCGTAAAAGGCGTGAAACAACAATTCCAAAAAATGCTGCTTCAGCAATCCATCGATCTGTTGAGGTATTATTCTTCCAGAATGTGCTTGATAAATCTGGGGCACTTCGGGGCATGCAGTATGCCTTAATCATTTCTTTGATTGATGCATGTTATTGGCAACTTCTGTATATAGCTTAAAAAAGACGCGGAGTGTAACATTCATACATAAAAGGATAATTGCTTTTCTTATACTCTTTGTTATGACTGTAATTTACTTGTCTGGCTTTGGTAAATTGAAGCAATTTTAGTTGCAGTAAGGTAAACTTCAAATAATAAAATTTTCATAAAATTTTGACCTATTCAGGTCATTGCAAATTATGTAAAAGGCTAAAGTCAAAGGACAGGCTTTCTGATTCCCTGGCATGTTACACATAGTAAAATATGGAATACTAGTATGGGAAGTTACATTTCTGGTTTGTAAATTGTATTTGAAATAATCTTAGAGACACTGTGAATGTTTTGTCCGGAAGTACAAGAATGAGAAACCTGCAGATATCAAGTAGTGTGCAGTTAATGCAGATAGAATGATGATTTGGATAACGGGATACAGCTTCAAGTGGAAGTTGTTCTTTACATAATATTAAAATTACAGATTATTTTTGTTTAATTATTTCTGTGGAATACACAATTGTATGAACTAGAATACAATGGTGATTTGAAAATTCATGTTAATTTTGACATGATTTCCATTTTCCAACCACTGATTTTTCTTTAATGGTTGAACTAAATTTGTTTAGTTTTTATCTGATGCATTAATTCAGTCTTTTATTTTGTTACTTTGTTGTCTCTTATGCATTAATTTGAGTACTTCCGTTTTCTGTTTTGTTACTTGATTTGTAAGTCACATAGAATAATTCAGCATTCCAACAAAAAAAGAGCACACGATGAACTTAACTGGCATCTTGTGGTGGCTAAATCATGAGAAAAGTTTCCAGTAGCACCCTTGAATTTAAGAGTTATAAAATCAAGGTGGAAAATATGATATGTCCTTAAGAATAAGTAGGATCTATGGTGATGCCTGAGTTAAAATATGGGATTATGTTTTCTCAAGGAAGTTTCTTCTAGGACCCAGGTACATTAAAAAGGAATGGTGATCTGAAGAGGATGTTTACAGTTAGATAAGAACAATATTGACTACATAAGATAGGGTACACGAACTCTGTGATTATAAGATTGTAAGATGCCAAGTTCAAAAGGGGTTCTATGTAATGAGAGTACCAGATAATTTTATGGCAGTGATTGTTGAGTTATTGAAGGGAAAAAATTCTAATAATGAATGGAGGAAAAATGAGGTAATAAAATAGATACAAGATCTTCCTAGAATGATCTAATAAGAAATGAGGATATAAGGGAACGATGATATAGATAGTTGTGACATGTTGAAGTTCTTAGGCACGAGTAATGTGTCATGAGTAGAATACACTAAGAATTTGGTTTCATTAGTCTTTACAACATTAGAAACTCTAGATTAAAAGAAAAACAATTCACCTATCCTATCGTAGTCCATGTTTATTGGAACTAAAACCTAGTTTTGGTCGTCATTGAAGTGAAAAAAATTTATTTAAAATAACTACATTAGGTTATATGCGTATAATAGTGTGTTACTAATTCTATGAGATGCTGTGTCTTAAATAGTATTGCTTATTGGTTTTTGATACTCTCATGATCTATGTAATAAATGTAATAATCTCAACATAGGATTTTGTTTTCAGGTCAGTTTACAAAATTTTAATATTAACACATTATTTGTACATATGCTATGACTATTTAAGATGCATAGGTCATTCAACTTTCATGTTCATTGTTTTTGCCTTTTAAAATAATGAATTATATGAAACTAAGGAAGTATAGAGATTAAAGATAATAATGAATTATATGAAACTAAGGAAGTACAGAGATATGAAAGTTCTTTTTTACCAAATTTCTGGATATGAAGGAATCTAATCTAGCAGCAAAATGTGTACAGATAATGAGTAGAATTGGAATGATGCTGGAGAAAGGCTGTAAGAGTAGTTTAAGACGTATGTAAAAAATGAATGATGTTACCACCCTGGCTTACATCTGCCTTCCCAGATCTAATCTAAAATATGGAAATATATATTTGTGCTGGGAAGTTAGTGGAGAGTAGTTGGAAGGAATACAATGGGCCCTTTTTCATCCCATTTCATCATTGGTTTTGAGCTGTGATGCTCGAACTCATCTTTCTGCCCGGCATATCTGTGTCGACACGACACGGGTATGGGTATGAAATATGGGGCAAACACGACGATTTTCAACTGGACACGACCAGGGATGGAAATTGTTGGAACTTGGATGACGCCATTGTTGTTGCAGAGTGAAAGCCGTGAATATGAAAGGGTTAGGGAAGAAGAAAGGGTTTTGTTGGATTATGGCCCCTTTTTTTTCTAAAATTTTATCCACTAGCCCTTAGTTTTGGGTGGGCCTTGTATATGTAGAAGGAATCGAAAATTAGGATTTTTAGCAATATCTCGGGCGGGGGAATTATTTGGGGACTGTTTGATGGTGTAAAATGAGCTTTTGTAACTTGGTAATTTAGGAGTGATTTTACTTTAATATTGCAGTACTTGTGAGATTAAAAATATTTTCATGTAATTTATGAATATTTTATTAAAATGTGATATGTGGTGTAATTTGCACTTTAAAAAAAATAGTTAGTCCTATGAAATTGATGATTACCGATAGATAGTATGAATATTTTATTAAAATGTGATATGTGGTGTAATTTGCACTTTAAAAAAATAGTTAGTCCTATGAAATTGATGATTATCGATAGATAGTTTTTTTTAAAGTGTTTATATATGGGTAAGTAAAATCATCTTATTGGACCATTTGTAAACGGACTGCCAAATTAATTGATTTTATTATAATTTATAAAATACAATTACATCTACAACAAATGAAAAGATTTTGCTTGTAAATTTATGGGAAAAATTGCCACTTATTATAAATTACAATATATAATTTACCATTTAATTATTATTTAACTTTTTACATGTGAATTTTTGGAAAAAAAATTGAAGTTTTAAGGACGTACTTATGTACCCATGTCCGAAATTTGGACTCTTTTTAACAATGTCCCCGTATCCTACATCTTAGAATATAGAAGATTCGACACTTGAATACTTACCCGTGCTCAATACTAGTACCGAGTCCGAGCATCATAGGTTTTGAGAACTTGACCTGATTTGAGATGAGACTGAATATTTTCAGAAAGTCATTATGTTGACGTGAGATTAGTATAATATACCATGAGTCCTGCTCTTACCAGTTACTAGAATGTACTCTTTAACTTTCTTAAAGCTTTTTCTCCAGATTGTAGAATTGCAATTATGATTTATTCTCGTCGCCCTATTTGATTTATATGTTGTCTATTTTCAGTGCTGGAGATGGATCTTCTGGAGATTCAAATAATGTTGATAGCATTGTTGCATCAATAAAAGATCTTGATATAACCCCTGAGATAATGAGATCATTCCTGCCCAAAGTCAACTGGGAACAACTGGCTTCCATGTATGTTCCTTGCCGCACTGGTGTAGAATGTCAAGCAAGGTAAGTTGGGTTGACTGTTTAACAGGAAGAACAACATTCATGATTTTTTATGCAAATGCTGTATGTGATTCTTTGGGTATATCTTGCTTAACAGCAAAGCTGATCTCTTTAATAATAACATACTTTCTTTTAAAAGTTAGAAACTGTGAAGGAAAGACCAGACCCCTGAAACCTTTGGTTTATAGGTTTGGTTGATGTTATTGAGCCTTTGTTTGGTAGGGATTAAAATCAGATTTTTAGTAGATTTTGATAGAAGTTGATGAAATGTGTGGTTGAAAAGTTGTGGGACCCATAAAATATGTGGTTGAAATAAATTGACTTTGACTTAGATTAAAATCTAAATTTTAATCGGTACCAAACAGAGGCTAAATAAACTTAGAAATTGTCAGATCCATAACTCCACTGGCATCTTATTCTTGAAATTAAATTATGTTTTGCACCTATAATCCAATTTTTATATAGAGAGTCCATTTGGGCTTCCATTCTAATTTTCTGGGGAAATGATTCCCAAGCTCAAATTTTGTATAATTTTTTTTTTTTTACAACTTGACGGTTCCATTATAAAGAGCTGTTAAAATTTCAGGCAGCTCACATTGCAGATGGTTTTCAGGTCTTATTTGGGAGAAATAGCACCAATTTAGAAAGATAAAAGAAACAACCCCTTTTTATTTCTTGTTCTACTCTCTCTTCACATACTTCTCAATAAGTTCACAGTGCCAGAGGCTCTTGCATGGAGAATAGGAATGAAAGGTGCAACATTATTGCAAGTTGGGGTGATGACTGGAGCAGCGGTTGGGATTTGGGGAGCAGGGGGGATTGCTGCGGTTATTCTTAAATCATCTAATCTTGCCTTCTTATTTTTCAATTCTTCTGTCTCCATAATTTCATTTTTCTCTTTCTTTCTGTTTGACTAAAGTAAGGCTACATTTATCTCTTTAAAGAATACTACCGATCATGTGCGAGCTGCATGAGGGTTTAAGAGATCTTCTGGATGGAAATTATCAGTACTGACTTGCTGCAAAATGTGAACTTGTGGACCCATTTGCCAAGAAAATATGAATAAGTACCCAAGTACTCATTTAACTATGGAATGGGTGGGAGCAAGCTCCTAAATTATTTAATGTTTGAGCATGGGAATATAATCATGTAAAGTTGCATACTTGCATTGGTGGATGTTGTAATCGTTATATCAACATTCCGTTTTTGTTTGTTCAGCTAATTATGAAAGAACCGCTTCATACCCCTAGATGGTGTCACTGTTTGGATTGGTGTCGATGCGTGACGACGAATTTAGAACCTTTAAATTGGTGTAAACATTATCCTGATAAATTTGCCATTTCATCTGTAGGCATGCACGTTTATGCATTTTGGTTGCTGAAACGTGTACAGTAATCATAGTGGGTGTTTTTTTCCTCATAACTAAAGTCTATTAAACTCTTGCAGGTGGCTGAACTTTGAAGACCCTTTAATCAATGAACATCCATGGACTACAATGGAGGACAAGAATCTTTTGCATAATATCCAGCAGAAGGGGCTAAGTAATTGGATAGATATTGCTGTTTCACTGGGAACAAATAGGACCCCTTTTCAATGCTTATCACGCTATCAAAGGAGTCTTAATGCTTCAATACTCAAAAGGAAGTGGACGGAGGAGGAAGATAATCAACTCCGTACTGCTGTAGAAAATTTTGGTGAGAGTAATTGGCAACATGTTGCTTCCTTGATCGAAGGACGGACAGGTACCCAGTGCTCTAATAGGTCAGTCAACGTGCTCAATGATGATTTTGATTTTTAAGATTTTGTGAACTGAATGAAAAAGCCGATTTAGGATATGAAGCATGGATACTATGTTGCATTAACATGGCAGTTGAAGTGTTATTCCATGAAATTTTATTTTCGAAGCTCGTTTGCATTCTACAGTTTTTAGTTAAATAGGGCACAAAAAACTCACGAATGATGTTGTCACCCCTTTAAGGTTTGGTGATATATAGTATAACTTTTACATCCATTTCAAGTGCATAGCCATTTTTGCTTACACAATCATGAAAATCCACAAGAAGCAACTAGGTTTATTGCACTTGCCAATTGCCATTTCTGTTAGAGCTTGGATGTTGAGGTTCCACAAACAATTAGTTCCTGACACTACGAAATAGTTTGCATTCTTAGGATAAGCAACTTAATGAATTCTTTCTAATGATAAAATAGTTTGTATTTTAGAGTTGTTCTTATTTTTGGGTTTGAATTAGCTCCTCCTGATTTTATATCCTTTATTGGACAGTAAATTTCTCTTTTCCTAAGCAGTTTTGGCAATATAAAACAATATTCCTGAAATAGCTTGCTTTGGCAATCTGCTCCCGTTATTGCTCCATCATGGAGACAGTTAACAGTATATGCTTGTTCTGCCGACCATAACTCATTTAGGATTGACCAGTTCATGGGAATGTTGGAGTATCACTGAAGGGATTGTACTGAAACTGGGAGTTTGGAGTGTAGAAAGTTGTATATGCAGTACATACTGTATTTGCTAGCTTATGCTTTTTGGGAGCTGTAGAGTATACGTCATTGGATCTATTGAGATCTAGAAATATACCATGAACGTCCGAGAAAACCTCCATTGGATTTTCCAAGATAATTGCAATTGATGTGTTTTCTCTGGGAGTGGTTAAATTTGGTTTTTGGTGCATTGTGGGTGATAGGCTTGCAGGTTCTGGAATATGGGTGTTCAATTCTTGTGGATTGGGAGGAAAAGAGTACTTCAATTTTGCGTGGTTTTTGGAAATTTTGATCCTTCGAATCAAGGATGAATAACTTCTCATTATATTGCAATACAGACTTTAGACATGTTAGCTGGTCTATTCTTAGTGTCTAGGAAAAATTGAATCCTTACTTTCCAGTAGCACCAACCATTTTTATATTTTGCAGATTTTGTTACTTGGGCTGTGGTATATGGTTCAGCAACCATCTAGATTGAATTATATGATCCAACTCCATATCAATGGGTTCAGGATTACTTCAAACAATAGGTACATCGAAGAATTAGTGCTGGTTAGCAGAAGATTGAAGTTTATCAGAAACTTGTTCTAGAGGTTCCAAAAATCGAAAGGCCATTTGTGATTATCTTGGTGAAATATATAATACCAAACCATGGTTTCTCTTTTTTTTTTTTTTTGGTCATTGCAGCGTAAGCTAAACTTTTAACATGTTGGCAGTCACTTGCCAAAACTCAAACCATTCACCTTTCTTCCTCCCCTCAAAATAAAACAATGTAAGAAAAATAATGGAAAATGACCTTGAAATTAACTCCTAGGGTCTCGTGTTGGTGACATTCCCTTCAAGCTACAATACTTGATGTTTTTAGCCCTTGTTTGGTGGCTATTCTTTTAAAAAAAAAAAAAAGAGTTTTGAATAGTATTTTAGGAGAATGTGGTTAGAGTACTGAAAATTTTTTGGGTTTACATACAAAATATTTTATTGTGTAAATGTATGGTTGAAAATGATCTTGTAGAAAAAAGATTTTGAAAAGAATGGGAATCAAACATGTCCTTAATGCATCAGAACGATATTTTAAGTGCTTGAGTTGGTCTTGTTCGCTTCTAGTTATTCATTTCCCCTGTTTTAAAATGTTTTATGAATCTTTTTAAGTTCATAGATTTTTTTTTTTGTTTTTTGCGGAAAATGCAGATGGATGAAAACACTTCATCCGACCAGGAAAAAGGTTGGAAGATGGACTGAAGATGAAGACAAACGCTTGAAAGTCGCGGTAACATTTTTTGGGCCAAAGACATGGAAGAAAGTAGCTCAGTTTGTGTATGGACGGACACAGGCGCAGTGCAGAGAAAGGTATTCTTTGAATTATAATGTGATACTTAAGATATGATTTTTTTCAATTTAATTGGGTTATGCTCATTGTACTGTGGCAGATGGGTCAATTGCTTGAATCCTTCTTTGAATCTGGCTGCGTGGACTGAAGAAGAGGATTCAAAGTTGGAAGCAGCCATTTTAGAACACGGATATTACTGGTCAAAAGTTGCTGCATGTGTTCCTCCACGTACTGATAATCAGTGTCGTAGGTAGGGAATTTTCATGGCAGTGTAAAGTGATTTATTGAGTTCGTTAATCTTGTGGTGTTGATTTTCATTTTTGTTGAACTTTTTGTCACTCTAATTGTTAGGAGATGGAAGGTGTTGTTTCCACATGAAGTGCCTCAGCTTCAAGCAGCTAGAAAGATACAAAAGATTGCACTTATTTCCAATTTTGTAGATAGGGAGTCAGAGCGACCTGCCCTTGGACCTAATGACTTTGTTCCTTTGCCAAATTGTATCACTGAATCCAAAAAAGTTGACCCTTCTAGTAGAAAAAAGAAGAAGATCAAGGTATGTTGTTTCTGTGATAAGCTCATCCATAGGGTGTATCTTTTTTTGTTTTCTTTGGACTGATGAATTCCTTGACCGTGTAGGCGAAGAAAGAATTGTACTGAAAAAAATTCTCCTCGGTAGCTATCCTTCTTTTCTTGTTCCTTGCTTCTATAGCTACTATGCTATGTATTTGTATTGATTCTGGATTTATTTTTCTTTGGAAATGTATAGTGAGATCTCTCCAGAAGAAGTTTCGAGGTTAACAAATGGCGATGAGATTGAGAATGTGCATGGCAGATCTTTCCCAAGGAAGAAAAGGAGCAAGAGGTTGCATTCAGTTAAGGGAAAAAGATGGATTTCTCTACCCTCGGAGGAATGTGAAGGTTCTAATCCGACAGAAGAACATCCATCACCTCTTACTGATCCAAATATATTGATGGTAACCATGGGTAATGAGTTAGTTGATGTTGGTGGGGAAGATGCTATTGACATTAACAGGGCTTCTAAACTACGTCCAAGAAGGAGATGTAATGAATCCCATGAGGAAGAGCCAGAGACTTTGAGTACGGCGGTGACTCTTGTTAGAGATGCAAATTTATTGAAGACGAAAAAGATAACCAATAATAAGAGCAAAGGCCCTGATGCTGCAAATGGGGATGTTAGCAAGAAACGTAATAAGCATTTCAGGAGCAATTTTGGCACTGAAGTATCAGGAGATGATGAAGATCTTTTAGTATCTTCTGGATGGGACAATGAGTTGCAACATGTAGAGAATTCAGAAATGCAATCCGAGGAGTGTTTAGTACTAGGAACATGTTCGACGCCTGTCATTATGGAATGTGGGAGTTACTTGGCATCTAGTTTTCACTCACAGGAGAAACTGAAAAGGTCCAAGGATAAACGAGCTCCCTGTGATAAATTGTCCAAAACAGTAGTGTATGAAACCACCCTTGCTTCTTTCCCTGCACAATCAGATTCTGAGGAAAAACATTTTTCTTCAACAAAGATGGATGAATCTCTCAGGAAGGAGGACCAAATTTTTGAGGTACAGAACAGCTCAAAAGGGCCTGGTCTCCTCTACACTTACCAGCGAAAGAGACGAAGAGCCAGAGATGAAACTTGTTCCTGTCAGATGTTAGACGTAGAAAAAGGAGATGAAAGTTGTCCAAATAAGACAGTAGGACTAGAAGCCGAAGATGACATGCTTCTTGCTGTTTTCTACAATGAACGAAGGAAGATTAGGAGAGTTGCAGCTACCAAGAAATAGCGGCAATACAAGATTTTGGTGCCATTTTGGCGAATATCAAATGCAGTGGGCAGTCACATAAGTTGGAAAAGTTGCTGCTTCTTAATAGATGAATGAAATCTACCACCAAGAAATCAAGGGCATTTTTGTGAAGTTCTTGAGAGATTTGGAATTTATACTGTATAGTCTTAGTTTTGAAATTATCTTGTTGAATCGGCTTTAGTATACCAGTCATTTTGTTAGTGATATATGTTGGGACTATGGAGTGAATAACTGGTGAAAGAATTGATTAGCGTGTCCTCTCTTATTTTAGCCCCTGTTTGTTACCCTTTATTTGGAATTCCAAATAAAGAGTTTTGAATAGTAATTTTTGGAGAATGTGCTGTTAAAAAGTAAGAAAATTTTATTGGTTTGTGTGAATAATATTTTATTGTGTGAATGTGTTGGGGAATGATATTGTAATAAACAATTTTAAATTTTAAAAAGGTGACAAATAAGCATTTAAAGTGTGTAGGTTTTTTGGTGGCATGGTCAAAACAGTGGTTAAAATAAAATTCTGAGATAAAAATGAACAAAAAATAAAAATATGCATGACGTTTAAATCCAACTACACCTTGAGGTATATAATATGGAATTAAACAATCAACCAATAAAAAGAAACAAGTCACTTATTTATTGTTTCTAAATGATAAAGTTTAATGTCAAATTAAATACTAAGTGTTAAATATGCAATATAAATAAAAAAAACTTAAAAGTAAATAACATTAAATTTGGTAATGAAGGAAAATCTCTTGAAGAACTTTTCGGGAAAGGCAAATAATCCATTAGAAAAAATAACATACAATTAGTCCAGACATAATTAAACATCAATAGACTTTGACCACACAACTTATAAATAATCGAAAAACATTTTCGATTGTGCAACTTGCATTTTTTAGCAACTCTGAACATCTTTTCCCTCGTAAATCACCAAGAACGAACTCGTTCTGAACAACTGGAACTTCAGCTATCTCTTCCCAGCTTCAAAACATTGAAGGCTTATTGGTGAATGTAATGATTTTTGGTGTTGATCTTTGATGTGTTTTTATCTTGTGGTTGAATCAAGAGATTTATAGAATGTGCTATTAATCTTCAATAATATGTTCTCTTGAATAAAAATAGATTCAACACACTTTTGGGATGGACAATGGCTTGGATATTTATAATATCTAGTGTTTGAGGTTGAATGAAATTGTTAAAAGTCATCAAATTGTTAATAGGATTCTGCCCGGATGACATCACCACTCGAGCGATGGATTCGCGGCTAGCGAGCGATGGATTCACTGCTAGAACGCCCAAGGCGCGGCCAACGAGCGACCGGGTTGCTGAAAAAGACACTCAACCGCTTGCAAGGTGGGTAGCAAGCGATTTTGGGATGACTGTTTCTCCATGTTCTGTCTTTGACTCCTTCAATACATATATTACCAAATCCTAACTCTTTTGATTTTACTTACAACTCAATAAGTATGATTTTGGACACAGAACTAACCAATTACAATTTGGACCTAACAAACTTCCATTTGACATTCCGCGACAAAATTATTTATTTCATGATTAATATTAACATAACCCAAAGTATTAACCAGAAGACTCAATTCCAGAACTTCTACTCAATAGCTTGTCATATTTGTTTTCCTAAAATACATGATATCGTCAATACCACGCATGAAAGAGAAAACTAATAATTAAGTATATAACTAAGTTATATAAACAACGTAAGCAAAACATGTGTAATATCAAAACATGTAATATTACGTGCATCAACAACTTAAAAACTAAACATGACAAGTTGAGATAGATATGGAACTATAACACACAAATATGATATTGATATTATACAAAACACTTAACATAATATTAATAAGGCTAAACATCAAATTTTGCTTTATCGATCATCAATCAAAAATATTTCCCCCCTAACTCAAATATTAAAAATAAAATCTACTATGATGTAATTCAAACATCAAAAATAAACTCAACAACGTATCACCTTCTCCCCCTAACTTATATACTTACTCAACTTCCCTAAAATATATATTTATCTCTCCCACTTTTTATCACAAATCACAAAGGGAAACATATAACATAATAATAAATAATACACAGAGGAATGAGTGAAAAAAATGCACATGGATTAACTATGCAAAATTATGCAAAACATGTGATGGGAGTAGGACTGGACAAAACTTCCGAGCCAAATCACACCAAATTGGATTTGAACCGAAACCAGTGGTTCTTCTTAAGTTAAATATCCAGACGAGATATCAGAATCTAGAACCGACGGGTTTGATTCGATTTTCGGTTCTAGATTAAGAACCGATGAACCGAATAAGAATCAAATTTTCCTAATTTATTAATTTTTATATTAAATAAGCCAAATTATTTTAATTATTTCCCGTTTCATTTGCTAACTAATTAATTGAGCTCAAAAATATCATTTTTGTGTTCCATTTTTCAACTAATTGATTGGGTCCAAAATATTATTTTCCTGTTTTCAGTCTAAACCCAACTTTGTAATTCAAATTTCAAAGAATCAAAATTGAGTGACTTTAAGTTTTTCTCATGTCATTTCTCAAATAATCGAAGCTGAGCGGCTGTGTCTCTCTTCATCTTACACTTTTTTTGCCCTATTCATTGATTTATTTACCACTTTTATCATGATAATTTGTATACATTGGTGAATGAATCTTATTAGAAAACCCGTTATTTGTATATTTTAAATTGAACCACGTTATTTTTTTGAAGTGTTAATATAGTGTTGTTGTAAGAACTAAATTTGAAAAGTTATTATTTGGATTAATGTAGTGTAGTTGTAATTATTAAAAAAAATGATTATGATATCAAATGAAACCGAACCGAACCGAATGATTTCATAATTAAATTTAGATCCGATGGTTCCACTTAATAAATTTCCGAAAATTCAAGTATGAACTGAACCATGTCCAGTCATAGATAGAAAAAAAAAATTATTTTTGTAATAACTCATTTTCATGAATTTTTAAATATAACATCAAGTACTCAGAGCTTAAATCACATGAATAGTTATTTGCTTACTTATACAGATATAATTCATAAACAGTAAACTTTTTTCACTTAACTCAATTTAAACATATATGGAGTAAAATGTATAAGCAACCCATGTTTGAAAAGTGTCACTTTTCTTCTGTAAATAAGACTCAAAACCTTATATCAGTGAGCAAGGACATGCAAAAGAAATCATTGACGAATGAATATTTCTCAAAGTGCGAAAGTCAAACCTAGTACTATTAGTATCTCTTAAATAAAATAGCTCATATTAAGTTTTTCATTGTATAACTTTTCTTTCTCCCCCTATCTGTGAGCGTATATAATTTTTTTTAATCTTATGTGTAGACTTTTCTTCATTAAGATTACTAAATGATCTCTTTAATGAGTTTTAGGCCGATAACTCCTAAGCAGATGACTATAGGGAATCAAGTTTTAAAATACCCGCAGGCTTAGTTATTCGAATCATAAAGGCTACGAAGAAAAATGAACTCAATAATCTTTTTTCTTTTAGGGGAATATGCTAAAGTTTAGGTCATCTAGTTGAAGATCAATTCATACTCAAAGTCATCTTCCCACACCAATAACCACCATCCTAAATCTTACACATGTAGTCAAACTTGCTCACGAGAGCTTAATGTGTATTGTGTAGATGATACATAAAGAAATCTATACCTAGTACTCCAAATATGGTCTAAACAAAGTTGATGGAAATTTTATATACCGTTCATTAATTTTACTAGTACTTGATCACAAAATAAAATGTTCAATGATATCATTTTAAAGCGTTATAGTATAAAAAATTCTTTTTTTTCGTATTTTTTAATTTTAAAAGGATAAAAAAAAATATAGTGCATGCGCGAATATATAGATTCTATGAACAATGCATATGTATGCACCTAAATACCTACTCAATAAGGAATACAAGTGATCTAACCTTTAAGAACAATATGAACAATACAACGATGTACAACATCACTTTGGCCAAAGAGTTCACTCTTTTTGTCCAAATCTTCTTAGAAGATTTAATGTTAGTCAAATAACTCATCATATTAGTCAAGTGACTCACTTGGTTATTCAAGAATCTAACATGAGCTCTTGTTTATTATTCCTAACCAAGGGCTTACGGCACCTAAATCTAATGTGACATAACTCACACAATTGTAACAAGTGAAAATGAATTTAGGAGCTATTCTAGGTTTAAGCTTTGACCCTTAGGTTGAGGAAACCTATGTTGCACAGTTGATTCCTGTCTTAGGGCTATTAAATTCTTAAACTTGATAGAGGCAGGTACAACCTTGTTTTTAGAATAGGAAGTAGTATGAGAATTTTATCCTTTAAAGTCTAAACCTCTCCTATTCCCAGCTGGTTTATTCAATCCTAACATGTTTGTCAAGTTTCTTAGAACCATTAGAAAAATATTGAAGTTGGGCGCTAGATTCTCAAGATCATCGGTAAGAGTCTTAACCTTAATTTATAAGGACTCTTTATCAACCATCAACTCATTCAATCTTCTAGTTGACTCCTCAAATTTGAGTTCTAAGCACTTCTTTTCTAATTGCAGTTATATGTAATTTCTTAAAGATAGAGTTATTAACATTATTTAACTTAGGGCTCTCTACATACAATTTTTCAAAGGCCTCTTGTATATCCCAACCATCTTTTAATTCTTCATTTAAAGAGTCAAATTTCTCTATGTCCTCAAATCTCTCGCTCTCTCTACAAGTTCACTCTTAACCATAGAAACGTGATATGATCCAAGAGTCGAGCCCGACGAAGACGAGCTCAGAACGAGACCCGTTAATTATCGAATGAGGACTGATGACGCGATCAAAAGAAAAATGGGTAAATCAAGTGATGAGGCTACTTGTACAATCAACAATGGACGACACCATGATCTACACAAGAAAAGAAGCAAGTTTCATGTTGGGGTCAAGAGCCAAAATCATTTGGATCAACATGATACAAGCGGCAGAAAGCGGAGGCATCAATTAACACTATGCGACCACATAGTGTCAAACAACACGCAGTCGCATAGTATTATACTGAGACCAAGAGGGGGCGAATTCATTGTTATTCCTTCCGTAACTTGTAATATCTAGTTAAAGCAGATGACTTGGAGCAGCAAAGAGAAAATGTATTCCAAACACGATGCCATGTTAATAATAAGGTATGTAGTACGATCATTGATGGTGGAAGCTCTACTAATGTAGCTAGCACAA
This sequence comes from Osmanthus fragrans, assembly GCA_019395295.1. Taxonomy (NCBI): domain Eukaryota; kingdom Viridiplantae; phylum Streptophyta; class Magnoliopsida; order Lamiales; family Oleaceae; genus Osmanthus; species Osmanthus fragrans. The sequence goes on along the minus strand of CM033348.1, from coordinate 9,941,127 downwards.
ATCTTGTAGAAAAACTGGGATTAACTATATTAAAACACCCTAGACTCTATATGTTACAATAGCTAAATGAATGAGGGGAAGTTAAGGTGAACATGAGGGCGTTGATCAATTTTTCAATTGGTAGTTATCGGGATGAAATTATGTGTGATGTAGTACCTATGCATGCGAGATATATTTTATTGGGTAGACCATGGAAATATGATAGGAAGGTTACTCATGATGGGTACAAGAATCAATATAATTTTGTTAAAGATGGAAAGTATATTACCTTTATGCCATTAACACCGGCACAAGTTTATGAAGATCAAATCAAATTGAAAAATGAAGAAGAAAGGAGAGTTAAAGAGTTAGAGAAAATGAGTGAAAACAGTGAGATGGCAAGTAAGAGAGAAAATGGTGAAGTGACTAATAGAGAGAAAAAGAGAGAGGAACAACATGAGAGGAAAGAAAGAGAGGCTTCCAAAAGGAGAGAAAAGTCGAAAGCAAATTTCTTTGCAAAGGATAGTGAGTTGAAGAGAGCGATAGTTGAGAAAAAACAAGTGATCTTGTTAAGTCTACAAGAAGTCATTCCTCAATCTTGAGGAACCTAACACATCCCTCCCCAGTTTAGCTATCTCTTTGTTGCAGGAATTCGAAGATATATTTTCGGAGGACATGCCTAGTGGGTTACCACCCATTCGAGGTATTGAGCACCAAATTGACTTTGTCCCTGAAACTATCATTCCAAACCGACCAGCTTATCGAAGTAATCTCGAGGAAACAAAGGAGCTACAAAGGCAAGTGGAAGAATTGATGAGCAAGGGATATTTAAGGGAGAGCATGAGTCCATGTGCCGTTCTAGTGCTTCTTGTGCCGAAGAAAGATAAAACTTTGAGAATGTGCGTGGATTGCAGAGCCATCAATAACATAACGGTAAAGTATCGTTATCATATTCCTAGGTTATAGGATATGTTGGATGAACTGTATGGTGCATGCATATTTAGTAAAATTGATCTTAAGAGTAGATACCATCAAATTCGAATAAGGGAAGGTGATGAGTGGAAAACCGCTTTTAAAACTAAATATGGCTTATATGAATCATTGGCTAGCTTGACTGGGAAAGCTTGCTTCGCCACATGGCTTCTCTCCTATATGCCATTCCCACCTTATAGCTTACTTTGTCGAGAGCTTAGCTTTGGGAGTTGCAAGGCTATGGCCCCACATCTTTCACATTTACAACCGCCGGTATCTTGATCATGTTGATGACGAATATGTCACTGCATTGAGGCTTTTGACCCAGGTAAGCAATATTTTGAAGTTCATACATTTCACATCATATATGCTTTAGCCTTTTTCCTGAGAGCTTTTGAAGCTAATGACAGAGTTAACATAACAAAACCCTACTGTGAGAAAATCTTCTCCAAAACGTGGTTTCCGGGCTCAGTTCACTTACCAATCAATCAACCAACCAATCCAAATCCTACAACCCACAACACCTATTCACCTAGGTTGCTTTCTCCTTCCTTACCCACAACAAGAACACAAAATGGTGGTAATTTTGCTAGAGCCACAAGAGGTAAAGGGAATAAACAAGTCAGTAGTTTTTTCTCTCAAAAAGGGGCAAAATAAAACACGCGTGAATTACCAAGGAGGGGAAATTTATAGTGTAGGTTAGGTTTAACAACTTGGGCCAAAGTCCAACAAATGGGTAACACAAAGTAATTGGGCCAAGACACGAGAAAACCCTCCTATAGGTGAATTTGGGCCAAGGCAACATTAATACAATTAAGTTGCAACTAGTGGCCCACGTTGCTTTCGGGTCGACTATATGGATTGATTGATTGATATTTATTTCACTCATCGGTCGAAGCCTATGAAATATATTCCGACACGGTTTAACATCATTGCCCGAGATTATTGGGTATCAAAAACCCAACAATCTCCACCTTGATTCCCAATAAACCTGCAAGCAAACAAAACACAGTTTATACTTGCACAATCAAGGTAACCAATAAAATTGGTACTCACGATGAAGATATAACATAGGATAATACACATACAGATCTTTTTCAAACACGTTCACACAGAACAATAGATTAACACCAAGTTAATCAACACACGGTCAACACATATGCAACAAATGCATAAATGACCTCACGAAAATATCTCTCCACACTTATCCTATCCCATTCCGTGTTACTCCTACCTCGAGAACACATATCTCCACTCATCACTCCACCATGCTCACTAGATTAATCACTTAACACATGTCTAACTGGTAAGTCACAATAGATCCTAAGTTCTTGGGATAATCCTTTATCACCTCATCACTTCTCCCAAACTACGTGGATAATGGGGCTCTACCTAACAGAAGTGATAGAACTCTCTCACACTCCACCTGACCAGGGTCTCTTTCTGATAAAGGATTCCAGACATTTGATCACATCTCTACTCGTGATCCAAATGTCACACTCCACATCCTCGATACAAACCACAATATACCCCTAGGCATCTATACTTCACCTCACCAATAGACATCCAACACACACACACACACTCATTTTACTGTTAATGCATCATCAACCCACTATGCATGCTAACACATACACCAAGTATACGAGTCACATTGATTCATGCAATTACACACTTCAAACACATTGAAAGCGTAACATACAACATGCAATAGAATCAATCACTCACACACATGCAAAAAGGATTACACACAGGTGCAATGCAGTAACTAGGTTTACACTCAATAAACCTCACTAGGGTCATCACTCGACCTCATAGCCACATTCGCCTCATCTCTCATCCTACTCCTCTACTTATCATTCTTCTTGGGACAATCCCTAATAAAGTGTTCAGACTTACCATAGCTGTAACACCGTCTAACACTAGACTTGTCCCATCCTTTGCCCTTCTTCTTATCACCTTCATCACTTGAGTCACTACTCGAATCACTATTGTCTTGAGCTCTACCCAAATTCATTTGCTTAAATTTCATTCTACTCCTCATTACATGTAACTCACCATTCCTATTATCTTCTTTTTCAGTTTTGATCTCCATCTCCTTACTCCTAAGTGAGTCTATGACAATCTCAGGTGTTAAGGTGTCCCTACCGCACTTAATAGCATTCTTAATCTCTCTATATGATTCAGGCATAGAATTGAGCAGGATTATAGCTTTATAGGTTTCAGACACCTTTTCATCACTATTAACAATATCTTGCACAAGTTTGTTAAAGACATCCAAACTTTTCAAGCAAGTACAACTTATTTGGAGTAGACTTAAGCAAATATAAACTCTCCAACTTTTCCCAAAGTTCTTTTGTAGAGTCGAGTTTTTCAACTTTCCTCAAAACAGTGTCAGATAAGTGTAAAATAATTGAAGTGTAAGCAAGTTCATCATTTCTTCTTTTTGTGCTTCTGTCAAATTTGTAGGAAATTTGCCGTCTATGGCTTTTGAAACCTTTTGTTGAACTAAAATCTCCTTCATATTTTGTTGCCAAATCGAAAAATCCTCTTTCCCATTGAAAATTCCAACTTCAAAATGCGAAGTCATTTTTAAAAAATAGGACAACCAAAGTATACAATTAGGTCACACAAAGCAATCCTAAGGTCACAGTATACACCGTTCTAAATTCTCAGGATTTCGTAAGATTCACGATCTTAGATCAAGGGAATGTTCGAACGGGTCAGGTCCAGATGTTCTAACAAGATAATTAATGCAACAGAAGATATGATAACAAAAAATTTCAATTTCCAATGCAATGCAGTCTCACACAGTAACTAGATGACAATTAGAGCACAAAATCAATAATTAACTTGCAATTAAACTCAAACACTTCAAATAGAGCAAATAATCCTAAATTTCTAGCACAAGTAATGTTACTCCTTCATGGTAACTGCAATCCTATTGTCACACCACACGATGACGCGCTAATGCTGAAATTTAACGGGATAAACCAATTTACCAGAGCGGACATATCTGAGTCCGTAAATTACGAGAGATGCGAATTCGCTGCTTTAGGGCCACCACTATTCGCCCTAAAGATTCAGCAAATATGCAGCAGTTCCAACCGAAATTCCACCAAGGGCAAAATCGTCCAACTTTTTCTGCAGTACCTGAAATGAAAATCTAAAAACACAAAAATGTCAGAAAGAACAAACTGTCTTCAGACCTCGTTGCCAAAAGAGGCCTCACGTGCCTCCACGCGCCACCACCGGAGTCCCACGCGCCGCCGATCGTCACCGTCGGAGTCCAGACCCGCCACCCACCCAGGTAGTACTCCACCTGCACGTTCCAAATCCGGTCTCCGTTTCTCCAAATTCCATTTGGTTTGGCCGGAAATCCCGTTTTCAGGTCCGGTTTTCGCACAGATTTTTGGACAGTTTCCTGTTTCTGTTTCTGCTGCGTTTCTGGCCGATTTCTGATCGATTTTTGGCCGAAAATCCACCCCAACCTCTCTTTGATACCAATTGTGAGAAAATCTTCTCCAAAAAGTGGTTTTCGGGCTCAGTTCACTTACCAATCAATCAACCAACCAATCCAAATCCTACAACCCACAACACCTATTCACCTAGGTTGCTTTCTCCTTCCTTACCCACAACAAGAACACAAAATGGTGGTAATTTTGGTAGAGCCACAAGAGGCAAAGAGAAGAAACAAGTCAGTAGTTTTTTCTCTCAAAAAGGGGCAAAATAAAACACACGTGAATTACCAAGAAGGAGGGGAAATTTATAGTATAGGTTAGGTTTAACAACTTGGGCCAAAGTCCAACAAATGGGTAACACAAAGTAATTGGGCCAAGACACGAGAAAACCCTCCTATAGGTGAATTTGGGCCAAGGGAACATTAATACAATTAAGTTGCAACTAGTGGCCCACGTTGCTTTCGGGTCGTCTATATAGATTGACTGATTGATATTTATTTCACTCATCGGCCGAAGCCTATGAAATATATTCCGACACGGTTTAACATCATTGCCCGGGATTATTGGGTATCAAAAACCCAACACCTACCTTTGCTAATTAGTCTTCAGAGTTATGGAGTTTTTGAAAGAAACACTTGGAGCTTCGGCGCTCAAGGATGAGATTCGTCCTTGTTGATCCACGTGGCGAGAAAAATAGCTCAGATTTCTGAGAAGTGCGGGCATGCATAGCCAAAGAAGTTCCTTAGTGATTTACAAGTTAAGTAGCCAGAGTTAGCTAAAGTTTAATAGTGTCTAGACTAATTGTAAATTAACTTTTTTAGTAGTTTTTACTGGCAAGTTTTCCAGGAGGTTTTTGATTCCTTTGTGAAGAAATTCTTCAAGGAATTTTCCTCCATCATCAATTCTTGATGTTCTTTACTTTATTCTTTATTGCTTTTGATCTGATTGGTTAAATTGCTTGGTTGACACATATGTTTAATTGAATTGATTACATTAATAATCTAGAGACAATTAATAAATGACTTGTTGCTTTTAATTGGTTTAATTTTGCATTTCTACAAGTGGTATTAGTGCAGTATATAATTAGGAGAATTTTATTAAAGAACACCAAATTTGGTAATGAAAGAAAACTAAACCTTAGTAGATTTTGACCATCTAACCAGTAAATTCACCGAAGAACCACTTCGATTGTGCACCCTGTACTTTCCAGCAACTCTGGACTTCTTTTTCCTCAATGTAAATCATCGAGAACGAACTCATTTTAGAACAACTAAAACTCCAGACGTTTCTTTCCCACTTCATAACTCCGAAGGCTTATTGATGAATGTAGTGAGCTTTAGTGTTTGATCTTTGATATTTTGTGTTTTAATCTTGTAGTTGAATTAAAATATTTACGAAATGTGTTATTGATTTTCAATAATATGTTCTCCTAAATGAAAATAGATTCAACACACATTTAGGATTGACAAATGCTTGGGTATTTATAATATCAAGTGTTTGAGGTTGAATGTGATTGTAAAAAGTCATCAAATTGCAATCAGGACTGCTCCGATGATACCATTGCTTGAACAGTGGGCTCGTATCTAGCGAGAGGTGCATCTACCGCTAAAGCGTCCAAGGCGTGTCTAGCGAGTGGTTGGATTGCTAAAAAGACACTCGAGGGTTTCCACGGTGGGTAACGAGCGGTTTTGCGATGACTTTTTCTCATTGTTTCGTCTTTGACTCTTTCAAGACATATACTATCAACCCCAGATTCTTTTGACTTTACTTACAACTCAATAATTATGATTTTGAATACGAAACTATAGCCAATTACAATTTGGACCTAATATATAAATTTCTCATCATTCACAATCTAGTCCTTAAACTTTGTATTTATTTTTTATTTTTTATTTTTTGCATTTAGAGACCAATCTTGGGTTTAAGCACATAAAAAACCCACTATTCTCATTACAATGCATCACTACAATATCTAAAGACTTAAAATCATGAATCTTAAAAAAAAAAATCGTATTTTTTCGCTTTAGTACTTAAACTTTCTAAATTCATTAAATTACCCAAGACTCGACTTTTCGGAAGTAATAATATGTTGATATTATAATTTAAATTCTGATAATATTTTCCCCATCAACAAAGTAATTTGCTAATTTGCACATAAGGTGGTTATATTGCTACCACAATTTTTAATACGCCACATTTTAATTGTTGTTTAACTCTTAATCTTTTCTTATTGTAACAATTATTTTCTTAATTTTTTTAATAAAATTATTATCTTCAATCTTTTATTAATTAGTACGCCTCGTTCTTAATAATGATTTATATCAAAATATTTTGTTTTCACACTTTGAAATGAGGGAAACATATTTTTCGTACTTTTTATTTATTTATTTTTTTAAAATATGATGAAAAATAAGTTATTTTACACCATTTCAACAAATTTTTGTATATAAAACCATCATCAAATACAAAAATATGTTAATCAATAGAATGTTTGGGGATAAGAATGATATGAAAAATCATTAGAGATATAAATGTTATAATGAACAAAGATTAAAAAGTTTAGGTACAATTAAAATGTGGTGTAAGAAATAAAAAATTGCGGTGCGAATACAATTACCCTAATTCATAAATAGAATATTTACTCTTTTACGACACTTCATCCCTCTCGTTGTAACTTATGTGCCGAGATTTGCAAACTCGATTTAAAATAATAGAGAAGAACTCAATAAAAATAGATTATTTCCAAGTCGAGTTTTATAGATGGATGAAGAAGCAAATGAAAAACAGGATTATTTAGCGATATCGACGGAGTGGCTCCTTGTGTGCATTGAAATAAACGGTGGCCACGGGCATGCCCAAATTAAACTCCTGTGCGAAAGCTCTGGTATTGAAGTGTGATCGAGTCATCGGTGGCGGCACCAATTCACCCAACTCCACTTTCTGCTGGAAAAGAACCAATATATAACGGTGTATTCCAATAATCGGCCGAAGGCTCACGTATTCTAGCGTCTCCCTTCCTGTCCAAATATCCCATCAAAGTTATTACTTTATCACCGCAATAATCATACCTGTGATACATCTTGTATTCCATCCAGGTTGATTCGATCGCCCACTTTAAAAATCAAACAAAGAAAATAAAAAAAGAACAGCTACCAAAATTCTATAGAAGAAATAGATAATGTGAGATACCAAAAATTCTTTAAAGAACCATTAATTGAGTCGATATAATATATGTGTCGATTCAGGTTAACACTAGTGCCAAAAGAAAAAAGAAAAAATTAAGTAGACGAAAGTATTGTTTAATTAACTACGAAATTAAAACTAATTTTATTTTAGACAATATTAAAATGGATTAAAAATATTAGACGCTCTACAACATCAAGACTATAGAATTGAGTAATTTCATCGCTCTACAACATAAGACATAATTCTCGTTCCAAATAGTGTAGCTTAAAATGTGCTTAAAAGTAAATTTTTTTCAGTAGTATTTGACTATATATGTCAAGAACGACATTAATTCTTTTGAACTAGCTAGCTACACAATCTTGAGTTTCTCTTGCGAAAAGTAAAGTATCGCAAAAAATTATGGGGAAAATCTGAAATTTTGCATAAGAATCTTATGAAGTATTCCGTAAGATTAGGGCCAGTTCTGGCCCAAGGCCACTAAGGCAGTGGCCTTGAGCCTCAGGTATAATGGGGCCTCCAAAAAATTTTGAATGCCCAAAAATAATTATTTTGGAATTTTCTCAATTTTCTTACATTAAATATTTTATGGTAGTGCAAATAAAGTAGTGGTCTCCCTACCAATAATGTCTTTCAATTTATTGTTACTTTTAAATTTTTATTTTTAAATATAAGATATTTTTGATAATGAATAGTAGGCACCATCCTCATACCTCACCGATTTTTTTTTTAAAAAAATTCTTTATATTGTATTTTTTTAAAAACAAAAATTGATTCTCGTACGAATCAAATGATGAGTGAGTACCAAAGATATAATATTTCTTATCATGAGAAATTGTTTGATTTGGACATGTTTGATGTCAATATGCCTGTAAAAAAAATTTATGTACATGGCCTCGTAATGATGAGTCGCCTAGGGTCTCAAAACTCTTAGGGCCGGCTCTGCGTAAGATATAATGCAAACGAAACATTTTTATGTAAGTCCTTGTTTGGTACACATTTTTTTCATTTTCATTCTTCTCATTTTCAACTACACATTTTTTAATAAAATAATATTTTTCATCACATCAATAATTTTTTCTTCTTTTTCACCCACATATTCACCATCCATCACATCAAATAAGTTCTGACAATTATAGTTCTTGTTAGTAAAATAAGACGTCATTTCAAAAGTGATGTTCTTCTCTACTTGTGCCATCTCATTATGTATTTACGTTAATTGAAATTGCGAGACGCTAAAATTTTTACGTAGACACTAAAGAGAAAGACGACACGTGTGAAACTTGGAGTCAACTTGTAAAATAAAAAGGGTACAAAAAATATTATGCCAAAGAATGTAAATAAGACACGTGTGAAACTTGGAGTCATCATGCTATACAAAAACAATGACAAGTGGCAATGACGTAAATACATAATGAGATGGCACAAGTATTTGACATTGTGATCAACGTTGATTGTTGATCACTTGGTCTGAAAATTGAAATTAAAATAATTTATTTTCACAAGAATATATTCAATGCTTGCACCCCAAGTGCCAAATCAATCTTTTTTAGCATAGTTAAGTCGCAAACATATCTATGAGTCGATTTAACAATATAGCAATGTCTCCAAAGACCGCTTGAGTGGCAAACGATCTTGGTGAGATTGCACTAATAAACTTATAAATCTCACTTTCACGAGAAATTTTATTTCAATAACTCATTTACACATTTATTGACCATTGTCAAATTTTCGTGTAAAAGTTATCCGACTCGAAAATAAGTATACTGAAGTGATCTTTTTTTTTATTAACTTAGTAATGCTATTCCAACAAGATCATCAACCAATAATCGGATGTCTTAACAAAAATATTAAATGTTCAATAATTAAAGTTTGACCTATTTTAAAAGTCAGTTACATGACCTCGAATCAGTCGCCAACCAAAATGCAAGCGCAAAGACATGGAAAAAGAGAGAGGAACACAATTAATTGACTGTAAATTAATTTGTAGAGTTGATATTACCTTTTGCGACATTGGTGCACCCCGGAATGTCTGTCACAATCCTGAAAAACATGCACTCAAGTGATTACTATTTTATTTATATTTTAACAAAAATAAAATATTCCTTTAAATTCTCATAGTTGCAAATTGTGATGAAATGTTAAATTTTGTGGATGTTCCTAAGACAAACTTAATTTATCCGTTACAAAATTTGTGAAATATTAAGGTCGTACGATTCTAGTTGTTTGATTTGAAAACAATAAGTTCGTGATAGGTGTGAGTTCCAATATACAATGTCAAACAGTTCTACTTACTCGGCTCGAGAAATATATTGTTTGAACTGGGTTGAAATGACAAACAGCTCTAGATTCAAGGGGTCTTAGTCGAACGTGGAGAAAATATCATTATATTGATACTGAAAAGATCCTTTTTCTCATGCAATGGAGATACTCTAAGCATTCAACAGCCATCATGAGTAGTGTTTCAAAAAAAAAAAAAAAAAAAAGTCGGGCGAAAAGAGTAGACTAAAATCAACAAGGTAATTATTTCGTAAACAAATTCAAATTTATTGTGTGTGTGATTTTTGTAGCCGTTACTAACCACTGGACCCATTCTCGCATGGTTGGCTCACTTGGACTCGGAGCATCAGGATCGGTCATCACCTGCATCAACCCTTCCAATTCATTACTAGATGTCCATGCACGATACATGCATCAGTAGCTAAAAATGTCCAAAATAACGTCATATGACTCGATCCCTCACCACTCTTTCACGAGTTTCCATGAAAGTGCTTTGTTCATTATTTTCAATTTAGAGATGTTTTTAAAAAGTCAAAGGTCGTTTCAATTTTGTTGACACAAACAAAGTCTTAAACTTCTAAAATTATTGAACCTTGAATCGAATCTCTTAAAAAAGAAGATACAAAACTTACGTTATGAGTGCATCTTGATACAAGTACCTAGATGCACTCATAAGATCATGTCAAACAGTGATCAGGGTTCCAATCTTGACATCGTCACTTTCAAAAATAAAAATTAAAAAAATCTACTTAGATCCAAAAAAAGAAAATAAATATAATTGATTGAATATGGCTCAAATTTAACAAAGTAAAATTACCAAAGTGTAGAGATGGGCAGGATGACCAGTAATAGTAACCCTCGGCTGCGCGATCGCCATGGATGGCTTGATATCACAGCCATTAGTGACATGTTTAGCACCATAATAGACATGCATTGAAACACTAGGCACAAACATGTCAACCACATCACCAATGACTCTACCAATAACTAAAGGATCAATATTTCCAGCCATTTTTACTGACTCAATAATTTACAGTGCGTAGGTGCACAAGGAGGCTGGCAAATTTATAGGTACATGAACCTAGTAATTCACTGCAACCTATAGAACATGCACAGGGCAATGCAAGAGCCATGGACCACGTGTGACTCCGACTACAGAAGCACCAAATTTCTGTTCCCATAAGACACGTGTTGCTAATTTTGGCCTATATTCCATGGGTTATGAATGACGACGGACCACCGAATCAATAGTGGAAAGATTTGTGCAGTTGTTAACATGCAGACGAATTACTGATAAACGTGTATTGATTTTCATTTCATCGAGTTGTGGCCGAGGACAGCTGAGCAAAGAGAAGTCGATCTGAAAAATCCTGTGGCAACATCTAGACCTATTTTTCAACAACATAATCAAATAAGCACGAGATTGGAACTAATCTCCCATTGGAGTTCGACAAATAAATTACTCCTGCTAGGCAAATTATTGTCAAACGATCTCCTCGGGCTATGATGTCAACTCTATAACTTTCTCAGTTAGTATGGACCTACTGACTAGACAATAAATCGACATCAAATGAAATTGACCCGACCCCAATTTGTTTGGGCCATTTGAAGCTGCCTAATTTTGATTATCGTTTCTCATGGCCCATCCATTAATTTGGACGGCTTACGGACGAAACCCACTTAAATGCCCAATTAAGCCCTTAATTGGGCTTGACCCATTACTGTGACCTAATTCTACATATTTATTCTCGGGCGCCCCTTTCTTGCTTCATACGGGTTTGGTCTCTCTTTGCTAAGTTATTTCCTCTGCTTGTAAACTGTGTTTTCCCTTTTGCTTTCTCTTGGTCCATCGTCATATTCCATTGCCTCTGTGACCATTCTTGGTGCATCCTAAGTGGGTGAAAGAAAGCAATCATAAATAAAGAGGCAATTTGACAGTTTTGGATTCTAATTGGAGGAGAAACTAAGCCGGTTCAACCCTTAGTGGTCATCATTTTCCGCATAACATCTAGTATTAGAGCCTTGTGGTGCTTCTCTGGCCAGAAATCGACGAAAGGAGGTTGAAATTGTGAATTTTTTCGAAGAGGGTTGAATCTAAAAACCTAAATTCCGGCCAAACCAGTGATCGGGCGGCAAAACTGAGCCTATATTGGGACTCTACAGGCGGAGGCGCCCCTCCTTGTATGGTACATGACGACGATGGCCACGGCGTGTGAATTCTCCGGCAACGGCGCATGGTGGCTAATTTTGACAAACTCCCTTCAGACAGTTGCTTGTTTTGATTTCCTGAACATAACGATATTGTTGATTTTGTGTTTTAGGTTACACAGGAAAAATTGGATGATTTTGCCACTGGACACTCGATTTGCAATCGTTGGCCAATTGCAATGATATATTTACTGAATCTTTTGGGCGAATAGTAGTGACCCCAAAGTAGCAGATTCGCATATCTCAATTTTTTCTACATTTCATAAGCATTTCATAAATATAGGAGTTTGTCAATATTTGTTGATGTAGTCTGCTCCATGGAGTTAAAATTTCGTAAATATTTGGAAGATTTGCCCTCTTTATTTCTTTTAGTTTTGGTGATGAACCCTCGACTTAATTTAATTGGCACAAAAACTATTATAAAGGGGATTTCTGAATTCATGAATTTTGAATTATGCATATAAAATCTACATTATGTAAAATGTATAACTATTATGCTGGAAAAAAAATGTCATGGCAGTTCTACTTCCCAAAGTTATTCTTCAATAAATATTTCAACAAATTCAGAAATATTATGAAATATTTGGACACCAATACAAGTAATGCTTCATTTAATTTTAGTTCATCAATATCTAGAATGATAGATGTTAGTCGTACAGATCTTGAAAATCCCTTTGAGTTAGTTAGTTATATGTGCATGGATATTCGTAGTGTATTAAATTCAGAAGAATTACAAGAATTTAGTCATTTATCATGGTGGGGGTGTAACGAAAGACAATATCCAATTATATAAAAAATTGCACGTGATGTACTAACACATCAGGTGTCTACGGTGGCATTGGAGACTGCATTTAATTTAGGTGGTCGAGTTTTATCAGACGAACGATCAGAACGATCAAGACTAAAAGAAGATATATCGAAGGTTTTAATGTGTTTGAAGGACTAAGAATGTGCGAAATTACGTACTCAAGAACAAATTGACAGTATAATGATCGAAGAATTGCAGATGATCCAAACATAAGATATTGTAAGTTTTTAAATTAATTAATGTCAAAAAATACGTAATTTTTAAATTTATTTGTTTCAAGAAAAATTGTACACGAAATATTTTATTCGTGTACAATTTTGACGCCGTCTACATTGATTGTAACTGGTCCCAAGTTCGAAAAATAGAGGAGGGTTGTAACTTTTATTAAATTACAAAAATAAATTTTTTTAAAAAAAATGTTAAAATTGTCACGAATTTACCCAAAAAAAAAAAAATTTTGTTCGGCTCGACCCGAGCCTGAATTTTTTCAATGAGCTTTTCTCAGCTCGAGTCCGAAAAAAATTCAATTCGTTTTTCTCAATTCTTGAGTTTCGACTTGACTCGTTGACATCTCTACCTTATTTTATGTGTTTGATTATATACTTCATATTATGTCATATAGCCTCTTTGGTTTCCAACATTGACTATCCAAGAACATTGAAGAAAATGGAATTAACTTCACGATCCATTAAATCACTGCATTTCATTGTAGTCTTTTTAGAATACATGTTCTTTTCATTAGAACACAACGTGAACTACATTGAATCATACGAGAATATGTTAATGAAATCATGAAACTTTGTTGTAATCTTTTAGATTTGTTTGTTCCATGACATTGCCTACTCTGTGTAATTTCTAAATTATATTGCGCTATCACCATTTTACATAAAAACTATCCTTTTATTAATCATAATTTTTTGGCAAACAAGTGTAACTTTTCCAACTATCCAAGAATATTTTTGTTCGGGTTTTTTTTGGTTAATATGTTCTTTTTGTATTTTTCGCGAACTACTTAAATAAGTAATGGCTAAAATTTTTATTATATTGATTTTCTTAAGTTCCAGCCCTTATCGAAAATTTTGAACCCCACACCTGTAAAGGACCATTTTTTCTCCATTTGCAAGGTGCCTATTCTATTTTGCATACATTTGCTTTTATCTCACTAATTTTTATTTATTTTTAATCCGAACTCTTATACCAAAATCACACCTGCAGTCGACTTAGCTAGGCTCACAGTTTTATTAATATCTAATCCTTTTAAAATATTTACAAAAGTTGATGAAAAGGTGTGACGTCATTTTTGACATCAACGCGTTTTTTGTTAAATTCTGAGGGAACATGGTATGATGGGTAAAGTTTTTGTTCTATACTATGAGTTACCAGAAATTTAATCTGCACACGCAATGGGGTCGAGCTCGTGGTTCGTCTCTCGAGCTAGTGGTTCGTAGGTCGAGCCAAGTCTAGTCCACGAGCTCGACTTTTTTTTAATGAGTCCTCCTTTTTTTCAGATTTGAGATCGACTATTTATTTTTAAGTAGACGGGTTTGGCCTGAGAGAGATTTGGTTTGGGTCGGATTCAACTCCAACCCGAAATCAAAACTAAATTAGTTGATTTGAGTGAATTTCAATTCAAACTAACCAACTCTAGCTCTTAAATATAACTAAATCGAATCGAACGATTCAATTAATTGGTTTGAACTTTTAGTCCAAATTGATTTTTTTTTTAAATTGTTCGAATTTCGGGCCCACTTAAATTATAAGAACTAAAATAACTAAATAACTTAATTTATATTACAATAATTATTGACTAACAAATAAAATTAGGTTAATTGAGACAAATCAATAGAAAACATAAGAATAAGGTTAATTGCTCGAGTGGAGAAAAAAAGATTAAATATAATATAATGAATTTGTGAAATGAAATTTACAGTACTATTACTTACATGCAATATACTATATTGGAGGAAATCGAGATATAATTATGAAATTACAGGTTATCTTTTGATTTTTATTTTTCTTTTAAAAAAAAGTAAATATGTAAATCAGTTTGGTCGATTTGATTAACCAGTGACTTCAAATCATGATTGAACCGACCTAATATGGTTTTGTATTATTATTATTATTATTATTTACTTGTGTCAAATCAACCCAAATCGATCCGAGACAGTTCCATTTGAATGATTTTGTCGATTTTTCGATTTTTTTTGTCTAAATTTAGACGGAGTTAAAATTGTACACATACAATTTGTTGTATATAATTATTTTTCTTTTAAATCAAGATTTCGAAAATAAAGAATTAATTTCCACAAGTTTCAGGTAGCGTCAGAAGCGCGTTTCGTTGACGATTCCTAGAACTCAAAAAAGGTTCTTTGTTTTCGTAGGCTTGGTTTTAAAAACTGCAGCAATCTTTGTA
This sequence comes from Osmanthus fragrans, assembly GCA_019395295.1. Lineage (NCBI taxonomy): Eukaryota > Viridiplantae > Streptophyta > Magnoliopsida > Lamiales > Oleaceae > Osmanthus > Osmanthus fragrans. The sequence continues at coordinate 9,925,823 of CM033348.1, read as the reverse complement.
TTTATTAAATTGAATATAGAGATTGACATAAGATTTGAATAATTGAATTGTACCAGTTCCGTTCTCCCACGCGCAAAAGAAGGAATGCGTTTTGCATTGCTTTATTTTATTCTCTCTTTTTTTATATTTTTTTTTTTGTCTTTTATTAACTTTTTTTTTTTATTCGTTCGACGTAGTTTGAATTAAATTTTTTTTTTTTTTTTGTCTTTTGTTAATTTTTTTTTTTTAATAATAACAATTAAAGGACCAAAAAAAAAACAAAAGACAAAAAGAAAAAATTTAATTCAAACTACGTCGAACGAGTACAATAATAAAATAAAATTAAATTCAAATTTAATAGTCGTCAGTCAAAGCACATTCGTCCACCATTAAACCACTTATTGTTGTACTCGTTCAACGTAATTAGAATTAAATTTGAAGAAAATTTATTTAATTTATGCAATGTCTATTTTATTTTCTCTGAATGTATTACAATGTTCGACGTAGTTTGAATTAAATTTTTTTTTTGTCTTTTGTTAAATTTATTTTTTTAGTTAATATTAAAAAAATTAATAAATACAAAAAAAAAAAATTAATTCAAACTACGTCGAACGAGTACCAAAAAAAAAAAAAATTTAAAAAAGCGCATTCCTGCTGACAACCAAAAAAAAATAAGAATAAAATAAAGCGAGGCCTGTTGTGGCAGGCCTTGCTTTATATTTTCAAGGCAAAGCGCATTCCTTCTCCTGTACACCAAGCGCAAGAAAATGAAACTGTGAATTGTACGAGTATAAAATGATTAAAATCTCTGCTCCTTTTTAAAATATCATTAGCATTATGAAAATATTTAATTATCTTAAAAGTAATTATTTTTTTATACATAACCTAAAGTTGGTCTATATAGTGTGCAGTTGCAGTTATAACACCACCATATTTATATAAATCATAGATCAATTGATTCTTGGTTTTAATGAAATAATCTGAGGTACCATTACGAAGAATATTTCTGCTTATCCCAACGTACCTTGGTTGAAAACATTCTTTCATGAATGTTGTAAAATGGTCGTTGTGCATTATGTTTAGCAGCAACTCAATACTAATAACGAATTTCAATATTCATTCACATGTTTTTTCTTTCAAATACATTCATGTGTTAAGTGTAGTAGAAATGAAATCAAAAAGAGTACTAAATTGTAGTTGTGTTTGAAATCCACCAACAAGCCCATGTTTGGCGATACATTGAGATAGTGACGGTTTAGGTGGGTAATACTGATAACCTTTTGCCATGTCAATCATATTTAGTAGTATTTACACACTGCTATAAAACTCTTGAACTCTGTCGACTATACGCGCTAATAAGGGTCTTTTGGATTTCATCTCCTACAAAATGGCAACTGGTTGGCCGTTCGATCAAGTCCAACCTTTGAAGTTGTACCCTTCCCCTTTTTGTATCGAAAATTCTTGTTCCGGTTGGGTAACATCTTCATCAATGTCATACAAATCAATTAACTACTTTCATGAGAATCGTCAATGCTCCTTCCCAATAAAATTGTTGGGAATTTTCGGGTATTCAGTAAATGGAATCGTCGGGTCCAGATATAATTATAGATCCATTCGGGTTCGGTTCGGTTCAGTTCCGTACCATTATTAAATTTTTTAACATTTATAATAAAAATAACTAATAACACGTTCAATCTTAATTTTACAAATTGACGTAATTCAATTTAATAACCTATAAATAACAAGTTGTACAATAAAATTAATTTACAAATGTATATAAATACCAAAAATCATGTACTAATATAAAATATCGGCGATCCATTCCATATCAATAATTCATTTGTTTTAAACATTTAAATCTACATAAAATAAAGAAATATAAATTAAAAGTCATAGAGATAAAAAAAATACTTTAAAGTATTGTTAATACTTACCAACTATTTGTTAATTTGTTAATTGAAAATAATTTGCTAATTTATTTAGAAAAAGTTAAATAATTTGATTTATATAATATAAAAAATAAAAAATTTAAAAAGATTCGGTTCTTCGGTTCTTGATCTAGAACCGAGAACTGAACCAAAATTTTCGGTTCTATATTCGGGTACCCGTTCGGGTATTTAATTTCAGAAGAATCGCTCAATTCGGTTCAGTTCCAGTTCGGTTCGGGATTTTTGTCCAGCCCTATTAATATAATAGAATTTTAAGTTAAGAATAAGATGAAATAGAATTATAATAGAGAATGTAATTTGAATGACAATGAAATGTATAAAATGAATAATGTAGAATGTACTGTAGATAATAAAATTGAGAGAATGTATGTTAATAGATGTAGGATTGAATATAATGTACTGTAGATAATAAAATTGAGAGAATGTATGTTAATAGATGTAGGATTGAATATAATAGATTGTGCATGTGTATGTAATAGAAATTGTATAATGTATTTAATAGAATTGAATAATTATTAGTAATTTGATATTTTGATTGTAAAGAGAATGTAGAAGAGAGTAGATTGTTGATTGTTGTGTGAAAATAATGATTTGAAATAGTGAGGTATTCAAAGAGGAAGAAAATTAGTGACCGCTTTAAAACGTTTACGTTTGTGACCATTTGAAAACGGTCACAAACGTTTCTTAAAGTGACCAAAAGGTCACCTTTTTTTTTTTTTTTTTTTTTTTTTTTTTTTTTTTTTTTTTTTTTTAATAAAGTGACAGTTTGGCCAGTTTACACTCAACGAGCCACGAGTCTACTCGTGGGTTGGATTGTCTAAAATGGTGAGTCGAGCTTGTTCGGCTCGTCTACCGAGCCCCGCCTCACCTCTTGCTCATCTAGCAACGAGCCCGAATTGCACATCGACCAAGTTACTCGGCTCGATTGTCGTTTCTATTTAATTAACATATGTATTGAATAACTGTAATTTATTAATTAATTGAGATCCAATAATAAACATATCAATTAAATAATAATAGAGAGTATTAAGCCTCTATTTGAGCTACGATATCTAAAAACTCAATTTTTTTTCTCAAATTCATTTTTAACTACACATTCTTCCAATAAAATAATTTTACGTATAAACCCAATTTTTTATTTTTTATTTTATCACACATTTGTCAAAAAAAACTATTAATTTTTTCCCCCCAAAAAAATAAGATCAAACAGAGCCTAAGTTTCATACTCCACAAGTAATAAAAAATTTCTCCGACTGTTGAAACAAAATTAGTTTTCATAATGTACAACCCATAAACAATTAGTTTTCATTATTATCCTCTTTTCTTAAGTCTTCTTTTATTTCACCACTTCCCCCGTTTCACAATAATAAATGAATCAATATGGAATCATCATATTGAGAGTGAATTTGACTCTCTAGATTTGAAGTGTCAAATTCACCATTTATTTTGATTTATAGAAGATAAAAGAGTGTATCATACAATTGAAAAAGAGGTTTTACTCTCTGAAATAGAGATAAAAGGGCTAATAAAACACACATTGAAAATGCTGTCATAAAAAGTTAATCTGAATCTTCGTACATTAACATTTCCATCTTTAATCAATGTAGGATTTTACCCTTGCCAGTTACAATTCTAATTAATTAAATTCCAAATTTTAATGACACATTAGATAGATTACAACCTCACTAACCTGAATTACAGAGTATATTCGAGAATTTTTTGTCCCACTTAGAAAAGTAAATGGAGTTCATTACACCAAAATCATTTAATCACAATTGTAGTTATTAACTAATACCTAGTAAATGACACAAGGATGCTCAAATATAACAAAGAAAGCAGTAGCAGGTAGTGGTAAAGTGTGATTGTTAGGATGGACGATGAATTTTGATCATTGATTTCTGAAGAATCAACGGCTAGAGGCATGCCATCACTGTTTAGACTGCAAAACTGTGGATCATCATCTCCCGTGCTCGACATGAGAGCCCGGAGAACAGCAGACACTGTATGTATGTAGACCGTTCGGTTCTTGTTTAGAAGCCACGTGAGACCCATAAGCTCACAATCCTGATTATGCATTTTGCTTGCCCTCTCGTCGGGTATGTTTGTACTACCATCTTTACTCTCTTTGAGCTGCATAAATGAAGCACAATGCATCAGATGATTTAAAAGCCACATCCACAACAATGACATAACACTGTTAAACTGATCCCGAGAGCCTAATGCTTCAAAAACTACGTAGTAAGATGTAGCTTTGTTTCCTACTATTGTAACGAACTTCTGAGTTTAAGAAAAGCAAAAAGGTTAACCGTATGAACGAAAAGCAGTAAAAGAAGACAAAATGCAGAAGTTAGAACGAGCATGCTCCTTTCAAGTCATCAAATGGGAACATCCTAGATATGATTTATGATTACAAAGTAAGAGTACCAAGAATCCTTCATAATTTATAGCAAGGTACTTCAAAAATAATCAGAAGGGATGTTTATTTAGAGTAGGTGTTGAATTGGTATGTGCTGCCAGATGATAGAATATTTGAAAGAGTGGCTCGACATGACTAGAGTCTGTTTGACATGACTTTTGCTTTTGTTTTTACTTTCTGTAAAAGAACTTTTGAAAGAAACTGCCTTTATTTATTTGAAAACTAAATTTTAAAAGAAGTTTCTATTCCGGAAGTACTTTTAGAGGAAGTCAATTTAAAACTGCTTCCTCTAAAAGCTGTCCTAACAAAAATAAGCACTTTCATAAAGTCAAACGGACCCAAATGCAGTTTTTGGGTCTCAAAGGCTCTTTCGGCTTTTAAAAAGCTATGCAAACGAGTCCAATAATATTTCTCAATCCTACCTATTAGACATGCTATTAAATTACGGTGAGAGACTGGAAATTATAGCGCTAAAGTATGTTCGACTCGTGAAATAGCTATGATGGTCACGAGCTTAAGTGATGGAAGTTGATGATCAATTCATATCCCGCAAGACAAATAACGTCTTTAATGAAGCATACTGGATTGTAACAAACACTAAAACACATGTCAATACTAACCGTAAGGGTCCTCCTAAAGAAATTTCAGAGACTGATCTCGCCCAGATGAAAAAATTACACCGTAGGACAGATGCTTTAACATGTACATTTTTTATAAAATAAAGCAACCACAGTCTTTACAAAGTAAATCAATTATAAATAGTTTTAAAGACCCATTTGAGATGGCTTTTGCTTTTGCTTCATATAGAAGAACTTTCGAAGGAAGTTGCCTTAATTTTTATTTGGAAAAAAATTCTTAAAAATGGCTTCCTATTCCTCTAAAAGTTATTGTAACTAGAAGAAGCACTTCAATTAGATTATCCAAACCATTTCAAAATCATGCCAAATGGGCTCTAAGTGAATTCTGATAAGTGATTATTGCCAAAGCAGGATAAAAAATAGTCCTGCCTTCTGAGAACGCGTGGCATATACTCTCTTCCTTTCTATTTTACTTGCGATTGGGAAACACTACTATAAAAAAAAAATAATAATAATAATCCGAAGAATTCACTTTCCCAAAATTTCTCACAGTAGACTGAACAGGGGATAAACCCTAATCGACGGCATCTTCTATCGCGATCTTCAATTCTTCACGCACAGTTGATATATCTACTAAATATAATTTTGGTTCGGTGAAATGGAAAAGAAAAACGAAAGGACTGGAAATTACGTACGGAATGAAGACTGTTCAAGCATTTGGAGCAGCCACCGAGCCCTGCGTAGCCATTAACGCTATTACTCAAGCAATCCTTCTCCAGTTTCTTCACATTCTCACTACCCACTAATTTACCGCGCGAATTCACGTAAAACGCTTCTGGGCAGGTGAATGGATGCAATCTAATGCCACAATAACAGTACACTGCATCACAAGTCTCATTAGGCTTCGTCAATTCAATGCCTCTGCTCCCCAAAGCCTTTTCAAGAGTGGCGACACAGGTCTCGGAGTCATCGGGCAGGACCGGCATGTCATAAGACGCAATTTGTGGCGGGGATTTGGTTAGGTACGCTTGCAATGCGGTGCTCGAATAGGCGGAGTAAAGCCATGCCGCGAGAACCGGGCAGCAGCGGGTCCGATGGAGCTGATTCGGGTTGTCGGTTTTTGAGCCACAAGCGGATTTTATACCGTGGAAGAGCTGATCAGGGAGGTCCAATGGACAGGCGGCGATATCTGACTGTTCTGGGAAAGCAGGGATGGTGACCGGCGGTGAAGGGACCGGTAGAACCGTCTGGGTCTGGATTGTGGCCGGGTCCGGGTTAGGTGAGGCGAATAATGCACTAATATGGAACGTGAGGAAGAAAAAACTGGTAAAGAATGACATTGCTTAAAGATTCGGAGAATTTTTCAGTGTTCTATATCCTGGTTTCTTTGCTTTATTTGAGTAGTTCAATAAAGGTGGTGTTGGGTTGGGGAAGATGAAATAGAAATGAGAGAGAGAAGGCTAGTGTGGTGTGGGGTAAAGTTTGTTTGGCTGCTGCTTGTTATTCAATAGCATCCAATTGAGGTTTGTTGTCTTTGTTTGATTATTTTTATATTAAACTTTTTACGAAATAAGAATATAATATTTTTATTTTTATTTTTATTTTTATTTGCTATCGAGATGTCAAAATTTTAACGATTCTCATTTCTTGTGGACCTTGAGCATGTTTGGCGTCGAATCTGTGGACAAAAAGAAACTAGTTTTCTTTTTTAGCCAAAAAAATGTCTATCTTTTCAAAGTAAAATCCATTTTACGGCCTAAATGTAAATTTAGCTACTTCATTCGTCCTCATTTATATGTGTGATTTTATTTTTTACATTGATTAAGAAATTTCATTTAATGTTATTTGAAAAAAATAGTTTTTATGAAGAATTTTTCTAGTTTATCTTTTATTTAATTATCAATAACTTTGCTTTCTTCGAGAACTATGTGTGTGTATTTGGATGATTCCAAGAAATATGTTAATTAAAATCTGTAAAATTTCAATATGTGGAAAAAATTAGTTACAATTAGACAAATTAAATAAAGATATATTAGTAAATGAAAAAAATAAATACATTCTCAATAAAGAAACATGAGTATAATTTGGAACAAGAAAGCAAAGAAAGTCAACCTATATAAATAGGACGAATGGAGTATTATAGAGCAATTCGACTAAGCCAAACATGCTTCTAAATTGTTTGTGAAAAAACTATGATTATAAAGCAATAATTATATTAATGGTGTCAACGAGTCGAAACTCAAGGCTCGGCTCGAGTAAAATGAACCGAACGTTTTTGGGTTCGGCCAGCAAAAATTAGCTCAAAAAATTCAGGCTCGATTTTTTTTTTTTTTTCTTTTTTCTTTCTTAAGGCAGCAAAAAATTGCTGCCTTATTTTAAGGAAGCAAATTGCTGCCTGTGTGTTTTTTTTCTTTTTTTTTTTGGGGGGTCATAGGGCGGCTCGGGCTCAGTCCGTCACCCCAAAATGGACTCGACCCGGTTAGGGCTTTTTAAGGGCCGAGTCGGGGTGGCCGGAGCCGATAAGCCTTTTTGCCATCCCTAAAATCAATCAACCAATTTAAATGGCAACGATTCGATTCGGATCGGTTAAGCCAAAATCACAATTGCACTACCAATTTTTTTGTCATACCATAACCACGTAAGTCGGTTTGGTTCGGCTCGATTCGTATCTCAGTTCGGTTCGATTAATAACCACGAAAATAAATTATTTTTTATAAGTTCAAACTCCAACCGTCAAATTGAAAAAATATATATATATATATATAAAAATTTATGAAGAAAAGTCAATAAAAACAAAAATATAATTTACTTAATATCAATTTAGCAAACAAATAAGAGGATTTTTTTTTACTTCTTATTTTTCATTCAATGACTTTTAAATCACATATTCTACTTTAACTTGTTGCAAAATTAGTTCAAATTGAAACCAACGCACTTGCAAATGATCGAGAACGGTGAAACAACTCAAAAATTACTAAGCTACCATCAAATACATATTCCAGGGGCTTTGTCACAACAAATTCTTAAACGAACTAAATTTCGACATTCCAGTCTTCCTAAAGACACCAATATCTACCAAATAAAACTCAGAAATAGACCTATTGTTATTTACACTTCCCATAAATGCACATCCTAAACATGGACTTTAAATTGGAAAGGTTGAGTCTCAATAGCTTTTGGGGTTTATACATTGTTTCCGCCGCTACTTCAACTCTCTGTCTTATCATTTTCTTTCTTCGGTTTATGAAAAATATATCAATTGTTGAGGTTGCTCCAAAAAAGATTATTAGTTCTGGATGAATTTTTCAGTGAATGACCTAAGTCTCTGAGGAGAACTACATTTTGTGGTTCAAAGCATGCTGACGGTAGAAACTCTTTAAATGTTAGCATTGTTCCTCTATGAGTAGGCAGAACGAACAGAATGTGTATGATACTTGATCAGATTTAGAAGTCTTCACAGGAAAATGATGTTAGTCTAACCATCAATGCTTTAAGTGCATTTAAAACATTATCACTGTCATAAATTCTATTAACAAATAGTATCATTATTACTTCAACCATTTTGTTGAAAACTTTATTAACAAATTTATGGGAGTGCAACAACAACACCATCTTTGAAATTATAAATATCATTGATGAAGGTACAAGACTTGCAAATTCGAGGCATCTAAGAAATCAAAGAGAATGAATGAGAAAATAACATGAAAGAGTGGGTCAAACTTCAAGTTGCTAGTTATCTATTCCTCATCATTGATATTTTGCTCTTTTTACTCATATTTGACTGAAGATAATCATTACCTTCTCAATGGCGAGCGGAGATGGCGATGGTGAGCGGCGAGCCGACGATGGAAGCTGATGTACAGCAAAGCGTCGACGGATCTGTTGAGTGGAGGAGTGTTTTTTAACTTTTGTTTCCTATTTTCAAATTTAACGTGTAGTCGTGTAAGGTTAGAGACTTAGAGTTATGTTAATGAGTTTTAAGGGTTTACTTAATAATGTTCATTGGGCCAGAATTTTGAGGAAACCCAATTGTAAAAATTACCCAATTAATTTTGGAAAAAAAATAATAGAAAGTCCAATTCTCCAATTAATTTTTTTCAACGGATAATTGGTTACGGGCGGGACACCTTGCTAAATATCATACCCGTCCCACCACGAATCGGGTCATTAAATCAAAATCATAACCACCCCATTACACTATCAGTTCAATTTTTTTTTTGCCCCATTCAATTCGATTAATCGCGATTTTAGATTTTAACGGTTCAAATTGTCATCACTTTATTTAATAGGGTTGGACATACCTATGTCAAGAATTTTGATTTTTTTTTAAACAATCTGTTTAATCTGATCAAATAAGTTTTAAATGTACTCTCAAAGTGTCAAAGATTATAAAAGAATAATAATATTTGCAATTGCTCATCACTTCAGTGCCATACGTGGCTTGCATGTGACGATTAATAATTTGATGCATAAGGTAATAAAAAATTGTCATATTAATGCATCAAATCATTAATTGGCATATGTATGCCATGTAGTACGATTGCGACAGTGAGCGACTACAAATAATATTAGAATCTCTATTTTTTAAATAGCAAATTTTATAATTTAGATCGCATTAAATCATTTATTATTTTTCTTTAACTTTTATATTAGTTTCTCTAGGTTTCTACTATCAAAATTAAAATGTTAATTTAAAGAATGTCTTAGAGCATGATTTTAAAGATTGATTCTTAAAAACAGAGCGTCTCATATTTAAAAAGTCTCTTATAGATACTCTTAGTTTTGTGTTTAAATTAGATGGAAAATGTCTCTTTTTATAGTTATTACTGTAAAAAAATATTTTTTTAAAATGAATAAGTTTTTGCAGTAAGCTAAAATTTCTTAGTAGCAGTTAAATATAGGTAATGGGTTTTTTTTGAAGATGCTCAATGATAGATTTGGTGCATTCTCACAATTTTTATAAGTACCATACTGTGTGTACATAAATGATATACAAACAATCTTACATCTCTCTCACATGCAAGAGAGTCCATATATAATAAAATATTTGTGGATTACTCTTCATGTGAGAGGGGTGTAAATTATTTGATACACTATAAAGTGTATAAATAGATTAATATTTTTTTATAGATAGATAGAGACAGCCATCTGGCCCATTTCCAATGGGTTATACTAGTTAAAGAGGGTCATTGACACGTCTTGTTGACAGGCCGCACCACCCTATTGGAGGAGGCATCACTCTGTTCCAGCATGACGTTTTGTCTTTTTAGAACACACAGTCCAATACTAGCTCATATGAAAATTAAAGTATTGCGCCACATATATAAGGATCATGCTATGTGTACACAATGATGTACACAATAGCTTACACCCCTCACATGGGAGAGGGCCCACACATAATAAAATATTTGTGAGCCCCTCTTCATGTAAGAGGGGTGTAAGCTATTGTGTACACCATGAGGTGTACACATAGCTTTATCCCATATATAAATCACTTCGTCGTTTTCATTGTGTTTTCTTCCTTTGGAAGCTTCTTTACGGTGGGCAAAACCATTATTTCGGGAATTTGGTTTCAAAGAGAAATAATTAATGCTAACGACAAAATACTGTATAAAGTGTTAAAGCAGTTTTTGAGGTAAAAGGAAAATGAAAATTAAGAACTATAACATGAATTTTCCGCGCTTAATAATTATGTTGGGTAGGTTCGATAAGGACTTTACACTCAACTACTTGTTATGTAATTATTTTAACTTAATTGACTCTTATTTATATTGTGTTTTTTACAAGCCAACAAAGTAAGAATTGATCTGTTCGTTGGGATCGCTCAATATATAATTAACATCATTTTTAGTAAATAGAACTACCTAATGTGTAATGTGTGGCATTGATTTTATTCCTAGGCGACGAGCTCTCAAGAATATATTAGGAAATAGCTAAGATGATATGAATATATTCCTACCTAAAAGTTGTACCCAAACTGCTAGCTTACGTATTGTCTGTTTTGGATAGGTCCGTGCCCATTTACCCCCTCACGACTTTCTGTCACGTTCTCCAATATTCAAACCTAATACATCTGCTTAATGAGAGATTTAAATTGAATAGACTCGGGTCGTTACATACTTAGCCATGGTTCGTGGGGGATTAAAATCAAGTTTTAGTAGATTTTAATAAGAATTGATAAAATGTATGGTTAAAAAGTTGTGAATCTCATGAAATATGTTATTAAAATTCATTATTAATTTTGACTTGGATTAAATGTGGGCCAAAAGATGTAAGACTCATTTACATTTGATTTGTATATTCATAAAAATATACATGCAATTTTAACTTTTATTTTTATATGGTTAGTAATCTCTATTTCAAATTATCAAATATATTATTAAAGTTCAAATTAATTATCATTCTAAGAAACACAATAATGAGCTACATATTAATTTGTTATTTTTCGATTATACTATTAGATTAGTGAGATATTAGTTTAGATCAACGTTATTCTTCAACTATTTTTTATAAAAATATATTTGTCTTTTATTTATTTATTTATTTATTTGGGAAAATAATCTAATTTACGTTTAGAAACACATAATAGATAAACTTTTAAAGATGTGATTAATAGAATAATGTTATTTATCTCATGCATTGGATATTGATCCATTGTCATTTTTACGGGTGAAAATCAACACTGATGATGAATGTGATTACTCGATAATAAAACATTATTATTATTATTGATATGTTTTGAAGAAATCATTAGTATTAATTTGAATAAGCTAAGTTGGTATGTCTCATGTTCCAACCTAATTACTACACATCACATCTCTACTACTCTACCATAAATATGCATTTGAATGAACAATTTTTTGCTTGATAGGATCAATTTCATTAATTAATATGGTTGCTAACAAGAAAATAAATAAGCAACCAACCATACTTCAAATCTAAGGTGTAGATTAATTACTCAATGTTAATGTTGAAGAGAGTCAATAATTCATATTTAGTCTATGTTTGGCCTCCATTTTTTTTTTAAATTCATGTTTTCAAAATTTTTTTTCAACTATACATTTTTTTCATAAAATAATTTTACACGTAAATCGAAAATATTACGAAACTTGGTACAATGACATGACTTTTAGAACAACTCACATGCCCATTTGAGCTGCCATAAATTGTCCTTTGTCTTCTATTCCATATACCCTACTTACAAATCACGATCACGAGATGGAGATGAGGACCTATTAATTCATAGCAAAGTTAATTTCACTAACGGTCACTGAAGTTCAAATAAAATTTTAAATTGGTTTTTAAAGTATTTTTTTATCTACTTAGTAGTGGAAATTTAGTAACATTACATAATTGATCCATGTTAGCGACATTCAATGCAGGTTCGAGAAAGAATTCATAATAATAAACAGTAAAAATGATCGTACCAATGCTTGGAAGGAATCGATTACTTTAACAATCATTAGCCCACATAGACTATTATATAAGTAACAAAACTAAACATCCATTTGACATAACTTTTGATAAGTCAAAATGAGTTTTTTAGACACAAAAAAATATTTTTTGATCTATTGAGAAAATTTTATGAAAATATTTATTCTATTTAATAAAGCTTATAAATAAAGTTGATTCTATTTAATAAAGCTTATAGAATAGAAGGTTCTTTTGAAAATAGTTTTCAAATAAAGATTAAGGTGGTTTTCTCAAGAAACCAATTTACATGAAGTAAAAGTTATGTCAAACCGGCCCCCGAACATGTTAATTATCTAACTTCAATGGTTAAATGAGTGAAAAAAAAAAAAAAAAAAAAAAAAACTTTAATAGTTAATTTGATATTTTCTTAAACTTCAATGACCACTAGTGAAATTAAGTCATTGAAAGAAGCAAAACAGCATCTGCAATTTGCAACTCTAAAACATTATATTGTGCATGGGGATGGGATGGACCAGTTGCCAGAGCATTAGCAGTTTATTTCTAAAAAGACGACAATAACTCTGTATATTGTCACACAAATATTAGTTGATAATGTCGAGTCCTACATTCATTATCCATCTTCAACCTCATCTCGCGCCTCCCGTTTGGTGAGGATTTTAAAAAAATAGTCAAAATCAATAATATCATTTTCTAATTTAAGTATCAGAGGATTACCAGAGGCACCATGGCTCAAAATTTTTGTCCAGTTAGTCGAAAGAAAGGAGACTAGTTGGAGCAAAGGCATCAATAGAATTTTTTACAGATATAATTCTCTACATATTTAGTACGTTAAAGTTTACAAAATGAATGAAAACGAGTGCTCTCCACAAGTCATGATGCTTCTTAACTGAAGTCGCATCATATGATCTACCTTCAGGATTGTTAAGGATATATTTGTTATGTATAATCTAGAAAATCGACTAGGTTCTATCTTTCTAACTTCAAAAACCATACCTAACCACATTTGAGGACGCTATTCATGAAGAGTCGACGTCTAAGGACCAAATTATCAAAATACAAGTGAATTTTGCACTCATTCAAAAATACTTTAGATGTGCCAAAAACACATGGAGAGAAGCTTAATATGTACAAATGTAGCTCAACTTTATATGTTAGAAACACCCTTTTTAAGTGGATGGAATAGTACTTCATACGTGCGTAGTAAATAAATATTAATTTCGCACTTCTATTTAATAGATAATTGAACTTAACTCGTTCTCTAAACTTTTATAATGCTAATATGAAATGCAAACATCGTCCCCCTCTTCAGGATGGATCTAATAGCTAGCAGATGTTTTGCTTATATTAAACTTAAAATGTCTTATAATTATTGAAGCGGTAATTGGCATCACAACACAAAATAATTAAATCATTAATCGTATGTCAAAAAAAAATGAACCGACTGATGTTAAATTATTATTTAGCCAATAAAATTGTGGATGATGTAATTTGGTTACAGCTTTTAACTGGTCTTGGCAAGCTAATAAAGGCCAAAGCCTCGGCCCCATCCATGTCGTCTATGCAAGTTGCAGAGGCTGTTTTAGAATCTTACTTTGCACTTTGTAAGTTTGTGACTGTAGAATCCAAGGACAGGACATGTGACCACTTCACTGTAAGCCAAAAAAGCATACAATTATTGTTTTATCGGCCAATAATCAATCTCCTGAAATACGTAAAACTCTTGATCATTCCTTTCGTTGGTCTCTCGTCTCTGATGGTCTTTTCTATAGATTGTACCGTGAAAAATGAAATTATCCTCTGGCACACAATACATGATCAAATCAAGCTTACATGAAAGGGTAATTAGCAGAAACATTTTCTCTTCACATATAACACTTTTTTGCTACCTACCAATATTGTCAACAACATATTGTAAGAAAACATTGTACAAATGGTATTTCTCTTTTTATATTCTGAGAAATAGTACGTGATTCTTTGTTTCAAGCTATTAGGTGTATTTCTGTGAAATAAATTTAAAAAATTTACTTGATTTTGGTTTTGTTTTTCTTTAAAAGAAAATGTCTACAACACTATTTGAATTAACAAATTTAGTCCCTGTTTGGTTTACACAAAAATCATATTTTTAATAGATTTTGATAAACTAGTCATTCATATCTTGGAATAACTTAGAATACTTGAACCTAGTGTAGTTTACTCACGGAATAACATTGTTGGTCACTATTATATGAACTTTTGTAACTACTTCAGTGTCCAAATTTAATGAAAACTTGTATTTGTTCATATTTATATGACTACTAATTAACATAAAATGAAATAAACATAAAAATAATTGAAATGGAATCCAATTGTTTAAAACGACAACATGTCATTTGGGTCTCGGGGTTACGATTTCACTCCAAAGCTTGTCGATCATATTACGAAACACTTTAGGAGACTTGTACAAGTAAAACAACCCAATTTGTTAAGTATCTTATCTCATAATTGGATTATAATGTAATTTCGTTTGTAATAAAGTCTAGTCTAGAGATGTCAAAATGGATGGGCCGGGTCAAATCGATTCGTACAACCTTAAACCCGAACCGGCCCGTTTTAAAAAAAAGCCCGCCCGTAACGGGCTTCCGGGTCGGCCCGGACCGTAAAAAAAATTTGTGTAGCCCGGCCCGTACAAAAAAGCCCGTATGGGTCGGTTAACCGCGGCCCACTCGTTAAAATTCGGCTCGACCCGTTTAATTTTTTAAAAAAACCTTATTAACATAAAAAAAAAAAATTTTTTTTAAAAAAAAGGGGCCGGCCCGCGGTTAACCCGCGGCCCGCTTGATTGGAACCGGCCCGAATCGCAAACAATCAGGCCCATAATTCGGCCCGTTCGATTCACGGGCCGGACTGCCTCCGTGCGGGCCCTACGGCCCACCCGTCTTGACACCACTAGTCTAGTGTAATTAACACGTGCAAAAATAATGTTAGTCACTATAGCATGAACTTTGTTTGGATCACTATAGCATGAACTTTGTATCGATCATGGTGTTGAAATATAGGGAAAACATGCATTCCTTCATTTACATATGAATATGAGGGAACATAAAGTCAAACGAACATAAATTAGTTAAAAAGACAGTTAGTCATTTACAACGATAGCATTCCATTTTGGGTCTCGAAGTCTTAATTCCACTCCAAAATTATTCGATCATATTTTGTAACATTATAGAAGACTTGTACAAGTTAAACGAGCAAATTCATTAAGTATGTTATCTCATAATTGGAATATAATATAATTTAAGTTACTTACATTCGTTCATAGTGAAATATAGTGTAGGTTACTCATAGAACAATTGTGTTAATCACTATCATATGAAGTTTATACCGATCGTGGTGTCCAAATGCAGTCAAACTTTGTGCTATTTCATTTTTTTGGATATAAGTGTACATAAAGTGAAACAAATAAGAAATTAGTTGATACCACACCCAACCATTGTAAACGACATTGTTTCGTTTTGGTTCATAGGGTTTTGATTTTGCTCCAAAACTAGTCGATAATATCTTGGAACATCTTAGAAGACTTATATAAGTTGAACGAACTAATTTTTTGAGTATCTTATCTCATAATTGGAGTATAATAGAATTTCAGTAACTTACTTTCATTCATAGTAAAACGTAGTGTAGTTTACTCATGAAACAATATTGTCGGCTACTATCTAGTGAACTTTTGTATCGACTTTGGTATCTAAATATAGCACTTTTTGGTGGGTATTAAAATTATATTTTTAGTAGATTTTAATAGAAGTTGATGAAATGTGTGGTTGAAAAGTTGTGGAACCCATAAAATATGTGGTTGAAATGAATTGTTGAATTTGACTTAGATTAAAATCTAAATTTTAATTGATATCAAATCGGGATGTAATAAAAGTTTGTATTCGTTCATTTCATATATACAGGAATGAACATAAAGTAAAATAAACACAAAAATAGTTACAACAGTACCATGCCGTTTGACACAACATGTCGTTTTTAACCATAGGATCTCGATTTCACTCCAAAACTAGTCATTCATATCTTGGAATAACTTAGAAGCCTTATACAAGTTATACGAGCTAATTTGCTGAGTATTTTATTTCATAATTGAAATATAATAGAATTCGAGTTACTTTCTTTCTTTCATAGTGAAACCTAGTGTAGTTTACTCATAGAATAATGTTGTTGGTCACTATCCCGTGAACTTTTGTATCCACTTTGGTATCCAAATTTAATGAAAAGTTGGATTTGTTCATTTTTATATGGTTATAAGTTAATATAAAGTGAAACAAACACAAAAATAATTGAAATGGGACACGACTATTTAAAACGATAACATGTCATTTTGGGTCACTTACCTTTGTATGTAATAAAGTCTAGTGTAGTTAACTTAGGGAATAATAATGTTGATCACTATAGCATAAACTTTATTACATACAAAGGTGAGTGACCCAAAATAATGTTGATCACCATAGCATAAACTTCATTACATGTCAGTTTGGGTCACATACAAAGGTAAGTGACCCAAAATAATGTTGATCACTATACCAAGATAACATGTCATTTTGGGTCACTTTAATAATGTCATTTTTGGGTCATTTTGGGTCACTTTATTACATGTCATTTTGGGTCACTTTAATAATGTTGATCACTATAGCATAGACTTTATTACATACAAAGGTAAGTGACGCCCAAAATCTCATCTCATAATTGGATTATAATGAAATTTTGGTCACTTACCTTTGTATGTAATAAAGTCTAGTATAATTTACTTCGGGAATAATAATGTTGATCACTATAGCATAAACTTTTATCGACTTGGGGCTCACCAAGCTACACGCGCTAGATATTTACATTACCCAGGATGAGACGATGCTTTGACGGAAAAATTAGGTTGATTAAACTGCGCACGCTTTCGAAATCGCTCCAAATGTGAACACCCAACTGACCTAAAAAACTGAAATTTATGCCACTGCAAGCCTCATCTCAGGCCATGCTCTTTACCGTCTTGTTCAGTATGAAATTTTGCATCACCCTATGAAAAATCACCAAATTCTAAGACCGATGGTTCGTAGTCGCCAAATGCAGTCACCAGCGGCTCCTGTCAATGCCTAACACTTTTTCAACATAATGTAGCCCCAGTTAATCAACACACGATTTTATTATCAGATTTCGTGGCTGAGGTCCCTACAATGTCCAATCAAGCTTGTAAGTCATATAATGCTTTCCCCTCTAGCAAACCAGTTATTTTTCTGGCCGAACATAGCCAAATAATGTCTTTTATACCTATTCTACAGGCTCGATGGGACTCTACTGAACCCAGGTTCACTTCTAAGGAACTTTTTATTCATCATGGTGAGCCTACTATACTATTTCTTGAGGAGGTGGTGGAGGATGAGCTTTTTTTAGACTTACTGAGCCATACAAGTTTACACTTGTTGGAAAATTCTCTCATCGCAAACCTTTCATGATTAAGGTACGCGATAGTTTTCAAAAATTTGAATTTCATGCTGATTATATGATTGGTCTCATAGATGCTACACATATTTTGATTCATTTAGCGCACAAGGATGACTATTCATGGTTATTCCTCAAACCCTCCTCAATAAGAGTATTTTTGCACACTTGTTAGATACTTTAATAAACTAATTAGTGATTAAATTGAGCGAATTTCTATTCACAATTTTGTATTTAAATGACTAAGGAAAAATGAGGGAGTTGGGGACTAAAAGTGTACAAAATTGTGGACTTGAGGACTAAAGTGCAGATGTCATAAAGTTAAGGGACTTTGGAGTGCAATTTCTGGAGGGCATGATTGAGAGGAAATCAAAATCTAAGGACAAAAGTGGACAAGATAAAAGTTGAGGGACTAGAAGCGCAATTTCTCGAAGGATCGAAGTTACAAAAGAAGAACTTAAACCGACGCCTAGCCCCAGTCACCGACGCCTAAGCGCCATGTTTTGGTCACCATGGCAGAGTCATGGCGCCTAGGCACCATGCACTAACGCCTAATCATTAAAATATGAGGAAATATAATAAATTAAATAGCTATTATGCATTCTATAAAAAACGTAGTAAGAAATAAAATTTGGTAAAAATTCGAAAATAACAAAAAATATTATCAGAAAGATATTTACATTAAAAAGATAGGATGTAGCAAGAAATTGGTTTTAATATGAATCGAGAACCCAAAAACATGATATCAAATAAAGCCAATACAAGTAGAAATTTATAGAAAAAAGCACCTCACAAAGCCAATGCAAGTAGAAATTTATAATTCTGCATTTATAATTTGAAAAGTTTGGGCCATTTTGCCTAATTTTCTAGAGCCCAACAAGAATAAGTGAAATTTGAACTACATAAGAATCTTTCATCTTTTCGTTGTCTATATTCATGAAAATAATGGAAAATATTTATTTTCAATTACCTTCATGTGGTCCCTCCATGTGCAAACCTTCAAAGATTCAACACTTCAACTTATTCGTGGGGCCTTTGAGTGTGGGGTAGTACCAATTCGAGGTTAGGGTTTACAGATAATATTGAGATTCAAAAGCCTAAAATGAAAAAAAAAAATTCCAGAATGAGAAATTAAAATGGAGGGTTTAAAGGGATTGAGAAATTGAGCATTGGTTTTGCCCATTAGTTTTGGGGATTTCCTTCCAATTACAAAGAGAAGAGAATAGGGTAAAAAAACTAATAAATGAGAAAAACGTATTATTTATGCCCTTTGAAGCTAAAGTCATGTTTGGAAATGCTTAGTTGGACATTTAACTCCTATTTAACGTGCCATGTCAACAAAACGTCGGCCATGTGGAAAAATTCACTAACATTTTTCATCCGGTGGCAAATGGAATTGGACGGCGTAAAGTTGAATGGCCAATGGAACAAGTTTTAAAGGACAGTGAGTAAACTGTGACATCTATCAAAGTTCAATGACTAATCAAACATTTAACTCTGGATTTCATTGTGTAGTTTTCTTTTTATTTTTCTTTATTTTTTTATGTTTGCCACATAAGCCCTGTAAAGTTCCTGTAAAGAGACTCCATGTACGCTAAGCACGATTGTTTGATTAAAAGGGAATTATTCTATTTGTACAGAATAACCCAATACAGAAGGCCTACAGAATACTTTAAATGCGTGAGCCCATCATGAATAAAATATTCCCAAAAAAGAACCCTCCCCCGATGTTGTGAGGTGTTGGTAACCCCTACCTGTACACCAAAAAATACTCATTAAAAGGTCCTAGTGGCATTGGGCTTGACTTTCATTATTTAAAAAAAAAAAAAAATATTCATTCACTAATAATTTATTCTGCATGTCCTTTTTTCAAAATTTATATTTTGAGACTTGATTACAGGAGATTAGTGTCACTTTTTCACACTTGGCTGATACAATTTACTCTATATAGATTTAGGGCTTGTTTGAGCCCCATTTTTTTTTTTTAAATACATTTTGCAATAGTGTTGTGGTGAAGAATGTGTGGTTAAAAAATAAGGAAAAGTTTTGGATTTACGTGCAATATTATTTTATTAAAAATTATGTGGTTGAAAAATGTTCAAATTATTGTTGAAAAATGTATTTTGATAAAAAAAAAAAAAAAAAAAAAAAAAAAAAAAAAAAGGTGGGGGGGTCAAACAAGGGCTTAGAGTTATACATGTATAAGTAAGCAAAATAATTGTTCATGTAATCACGTGATTTGAGCTTTCAAAACATGATATTATATTTTAAAAGTCCAAAAAAAGATGTTATTTTGGAAAAGAAAAGAAAAAAATCATTATCTCATCTCATGGGTTGCACAGTGTGTCCATGTGTCCATATCCACTCATTCATCTATATGTTATTCATGATTGTGTTATGTGTTTCCCTTTGTTATTTGAAACAAAAAGGGGGGATATATTAGTATTTATTTCAGAGAGGTGAGAGTATATGATTTAGGGGATAAATGCTTCTGATCGATGATCTAACTAGTAGGATTTGATATTTTGCCTTACTGGTATTATATTAAATGTTTTGTATAATTTGATATCATATTTTAAGTTGCTAGTTTGGCTATTGATATATCCATCTCAACTTATCATGTTTTAGTTTCTAAGCTTGTGTTTGTTTGTCATTTTGTTTTTCATTTTCAGGAGAATTCCAACCATTACATAGGAAAAGAGAAACAAGGCAGAAAGAGATGCAGGTGCATTTAATGTCCATTTGAAGCAAAATTACCTTTCTACCCTTTTTCATATTTACTTCATAGTTAAAGAGGGGGCATTTCAAGAAATTTCAATGATGTTGAGTCAAAAACAACGACTGTAATGGCCCACTTACTGTTCCAACGGGTAAAAAATTTCTAAAAATATGGTGAAAATGGTATCAAAAAGACCTAAGTTATTGATGAACGTAGTGGTACATGTTTTGGAGTTACACATGTTTTCCTTGCGTTGTTTATATACTTAATTATATGCTTAATTGTAAGTTTCCTCTTATTTTTATATGTGGTATTGTTGATTTCATGTGTTTCGGAAAATATGTATAACAAGTTGTTGAGATGAAGGTTGGGTATTGAGTTTTTGGATTGATAGTGTTAGATTGTGTTTATTATGTAATGTTAAAATAAATTACCAATAATCGTTTAGGGTTCATTTGATTGCAAATGTGGAATTTTGGTGGAAAGAAAACGAATTGCATGAAATTGAATTGCTTAGAATTTATTTTAATGAAAATTGTAATTAATTGTGTTTGATAGATATAATTTTTTCATCAGGGAAATGTTGAAAGATTAGTGTCCGTTTGACTTTGTTTTTCATGAAAATTGTCAATTAAAGGGATAAAATAACTTACGATTGAGGATAAAATTTGTTTGGATTGCAAAAAAAAAAAAAATTGAAATTTTTTTGGTGTTCGTTTAGCTTTCTTTTTCATGAAAATTATCAATTAAATGAATTTTTTTTTTAACAATTGGGGATTTCCACAAAAACTAAGCAAATCAGTTACATGAGGCCAAATAAGGAAAATCAATTCCCTAGAGAAAAAAAAAAAACTACCATCAAACATGGCATTTGTGGGAAATGAAAATTGTTTTCTATTTTCCATGAAAAATTTGCCCCAATCAAACAAGGCCTTAGAGTTTTGAAGTTCGGAAAAAGCAGCTGGACTTCCAATTAGAAAAGAACGAGGTTCATTCTTAGTGATCCATGCGTAAGGAAAATAAGTCCAAAGTTTCATGAAAGTGAGAAGGGAACCATCAGAGAGTTCTTCGGTGATTTACAAGGTGGGTGGTAAGAGTTCACTAAAGTTTAGCTGTGTCTAGACCAACTGTGCCCCTGTTTGGTAGCCATTTTTTGGGAAGAAAATGTATTTTTGAATAGTTGATTGATGGAGAATGTGTGGTTAAAAATTAAGGAAAAGTTTTGAATTTGCGTGTAATATTATTTTATTGAAGAATGTGTGATTGAAAGAAGAGAAAGAAAAATGCATTTTGAAAAAAATGGTTACCAAACAGGGGCTGTAAGTTAAATCTTTTTTAGTGGATTTGTTTAGCAAGGTTTACCCAGAGATTTTTTTATCCCTGTGAAGAGTTCTTCAAAGGGTTTTCATTTATTAACAAATATTGGTGTTCTTTACTTTTACTGCTTTGATCCGTGCGCTTGATTGATAAATTAGGGTTTAATTTGATTAAACTTAGTTATCTAGATAATAATTAGTGACTTGTTGCTTATTATTGGTTGTTAATTTTAATTCCGCATTATACATCTATTAACCCCCTCTAGGTATTAGTTGGGCCGAAACATCAGTCTTTCACACGTCATAACTTTTACGCATTATATTGCTTAATTGAAAATACACATATGGTATTCTATTGTTACTCACCCTTTCTTCTCCAACTTATACGATAGAAAGTGTTGTCTTAGTTGTGCACGAGTGGTAGTGTCGTTGTGCATCAGTTCTCTGCTAGTAATAATTTATGATAAAATTACATTAAGTTATTGTGTGATCTCTATTATTTTTAAAATACATTTTTCTCTCTCTAATTTTTAATCACACATTTTGCAATAAAATAATATTACACATAAACACAAAAAAAAAAAAAATTTATTTTTTAATTATACATTTTCTATTAATCTAGTATTTCAAAATGCATTCTTAGAAAATAATTGGGCTCAAATAGACTCTAAATTCTAGTTTTAATTAATTTATTAATGAAAATAGTAGCCCAAATAGCGCTTAATTAGCTCTTATCTCCCGTTACGACTCAAAATATCTATTAATTGAAAAATAATCATTTGACCCCTTTTGCATGATCTAAAAATTATAAAATTGATATCGCTAGAATCCTTGAGTTTTCATAACTTAATCTCTACAAACTTCGACTATCTTAGATAATGTCTAAGATTCTATGAAGAACTTCCTATGATAAGAAAAGTGTTTTCTTTAAGTTATACATTTATTGATTCCCATAGATGGGTATAGTATTCATAACAGGAAATCGCCTATGTAAATGTGAAGTTTGGTTTCTTATGTGAATACTATACCCATCTATTGATTCCCATAGATGGGTAGTACTCCCAGCTCTAGTGAATTTTATTTTTTTATTTTTTTTTATATAAAATACTCTAAAGTACTTATGAGTCCCTAGAGTTGTTTACGGTCAAAGTGAAAACAACCATGAGAACCAAAAGTGTTAAGAAAGATATTGTGTGGGTACAATTATTTTGAATTACACCAACTTATAGATAGTTCAAAATATCATATTCACTAATAAGCCCATAAATCTGATAGTATTCTACTAAGACGGGTTCGAAGTCAAAAGCTACATTTCCTAATGAAATAACTTTCCGTTTGCACTATCTTTTAGTTTCTAAATAATCATTTGCATTTTTTGTGATTATTTTCATTCATTTTGGGAAATTGTTGAAAACTGATTTAAATAAGTTGCTTTTGACCAATATTTAAGTGGGACTCGTTAATCGGTTATGGAAGTTCTTTGGCTGAAGTGTTCTACTCCTAAAGTAGAATAATGTAGTACATTTAGTTTCTCACAACCAATCAAGTGAATTAGAAATTAAGGTCGAAGTTTGCCACTTAGAATTGTTGGAGTTGGAAATTGGTCAAGATATGAAAAGTCATTTATTGTTGAAAAAGTAGAAGCCAAGTGTTCACTTTACATAGCTCAAGTTAGAGATTTAGTTGAATCCCAAAGAGTATTAGAATATTAATTTATGCCTTAAATATCCCAACAAATTCACATTATCATTAGTTTACATGGCTCCTAAATACCAATGTTCTCAAAATTGGACTAGATCGGCTTATTCGATCGAAAAAAAAATTGAGAATCAAATCGGAATTTGGTCCAGTCATAGGAGAATAACCAGATGTATAGAAGCGAATACCAAACCCGGGTACCTGTCCGGTTCAACCAAAAATTGGCGAACCGGTCACAATTTTTCCCGATTTCAACAATATTTTTGTTAAAAAAAAAAATATTAAAATAGGATGAAGAAGATAATGTTTTACTCTGTTTCTCCCAATTCCTAATAGCAATCGGAGGCCACTGTCTCCTTGGCAAAGTCATTGTTCACGGTTCAACATTCAAAATCCAAAAAAAGTTAGATATTTAATGCTCATATACACAAATACATGTGCGCTAGGGAAAGAGAATACAAGGCAGAAAGATTCGAAAATCCAGAATACAAGGGAGACAGCCACATCTAAATTTATCCGGAAGAAAAGCTAGTAGCTACAAATCAATTGAAATGATGAAAAGCCAGCGGCTGCAAGTGAAAAGTCACTGGAATTGGAATGCATTTTATTCCATCTAGGTTTTCTACATATGGACGTTAAAAACATTGTTTTGGCCCATCTAGTTTCAATATAAATTGGTGCGAAATTTCCACATTTGGAAAAAAATTCATAAGTAAGAGTATAAGTATGCCCCCATTTCAATAATAAGAAAACAAGTTTCAAATTTCAAAAATCAGATTTTTATTAATTGTTATTTATGATTTAATTAATTAAATATATTAAGGTCATAGATCTATATAATTTGATCACAGATTCACAATTTAGTTAGTCACATATTATTTTTCGATCACAAATCAGAATTTTTAAATGTCATAAATTATTTTACGATCACAATTCAAAAAATTTATAGGTCCCAATTTGTTTATCGTTAACGAATTCACAATTTAGTTAGTCACATATTATTTTTCGATCACAAATCAGAATTTTTAAATGTCACAAATTATTTTACAATCACAATTCAAAAAATTTAAAGGCCACAATTTCTTCCTTGGTCACAGATAAAAAATTTATACTTCACAATTTCTTTATCGATCACAGATCACGAACATTATAAGTCACAACTTATTAAACATTCACAAATTATCAAAATATCGGTCACAAATTAACAATTTTTGAAGTCACAGTTCATCTTTTTCATTGGTCACATATTGTTTATTAGCCACAGATTAACCAATTTAATGGTCACAGTCAACCAAAAAATTTGTGACCACCAACAACGCTTGTGACCACCACCTCATCATCGCCTAAATCATCACCACAGTCACCGTCGCCGCCTAAACCACCACCACCACTTCCCGACAGCAACACCACCACCAAACAAAGCACCATCACCACCGACACACACCGCTTATCTGAATATTGACAGCACTATGGCCACCACCGTCAGATTCTCCACCACCGCAACACCGTCACCACCACCACACAAAACAACACCATCGTCTCCTCCATCCTAACCCCGACACGCTCGTCCTGCCCAGCCCACCACCAACACCGCCACGTTAACACGATTTGCACCACCACCACTTGCAACAACAATGATAAAGTAGATCGGAAGAAAAACACAAAAAAAACCACCATAAAAATCATTTCAAAACCACAGCATCAACCCGTCGCCACCACCGTCAACACCTCCACTTGCACCACCAAACAAAAACCCCACCAGATCCACCATCACCATCGTCGCCGCCATCACCTTCACCACCACCACCACCACCTCACAATTTGAAAAACACAAACAAAAACAAAAATAAAAGATCCAGCACCCACAACAAATATCACCACCACTGCAGCCACCGTCACCACCATCAACAAAATCACTGCACAAACCAGTACCAAAATCAGATGATGCCTTAACGTTATCGTCGCAGCGGACGATACCACCGTCTCATAACAAAAACATAAACCAGCTGTCAATCACCCATTTCGCCGCCAATATTCTTCACCTGATTGGTAGCCACTCCATTACAGATTTGTCATGCCACCACCAAGAACCACACGCATTCAAAACCACGGCAGTTGTACGACGCTGCACACGGCGACTTAGCAACCACACGAGTTCAAAACCACGACAGCTCTGCAACCACAATTAGAGAGAGGTGTGGAGATTCGGCAACGCACAGAGAGAGGAGAAGGAAAATGGGGAGCGAGAGGGAAGGGATGAAATAGGGGAATGAATATTAGAGTTTGGTATATATAATTAATTGAATTATAGAATATTATTAATATTAAAATTTGTATTATTATCTGATTTTTGAAATAGTAAAACTTGCATATGATTTATGAAATTAGATCTTTAAAAGTAGGCTTATATGTAATTTCCACATTTTCATATCTAATAGATTAACTATGACCCATTTTAAAATAAGAAATAAGGTTTAAAATTTAAAAAATCAGATATTATTAAATTTTATTTATAAAATAATTAATAAAGCATATATTTTATTAATTAAATCTATTAAGGTCGCAGTTCTATATAATTTTTCTCATACCATTATCGAATTGATTGATCACAAATTATTTTTTACCTCAATAAAAAAATTTATAGGTCACAAATCAAAAAGAAAAATTATAGTTCACAATTTATTCATCAATCATAAATTTATCAAATTAATAAATCACATATTACTCCTTGATGACAAATCACAAATTTTACAAGTCACAAAATATCAAATTAATTAATCACAAATTATGTATTAGTCACAACTTAATAAAATGTAAGTCACAATCACATTTTTTTAGGTCACATTATTTATTTGACACAAATCAACCAATTTCTTGATCATAATCAACCAAATAATTGGTTACAAATACTCTCCCATCTCATCCCACCCACTATCACCACCACTATCGCCATGACCATCAGCAACGCCAAATCCACCACCACCACCAGCGCTAGATCCACTAGCACTACCGCCAATAAACCACTCCAACGTCACCAAACATGAAAACCACCACCACCACCACCACTCAAACAACCAACAAAAACAACCAAATCTGGCGTGGCCGCCATCCTTCATACCTAAAAAGTAAAAATCACCCCCAAAAATCATCTTAAAACCATGGCAGCCATCCTTCATGCCCGCAATCATAATAAACAACAAAATAAAATCACGGACCATGACAACTGCTTATCTACAGATTGATACAAATCACAAACCATGGCGGCACAAATTTGCTGCGAGCCACTTAAAGTGAAGGCCGCTGCGCGAGGTGGCATAACCCATTCTGCACTTGTTTTCAGCGATGGTTGTCGCGTCGTCGACTACTAACGGGAGATTTGTACTCGATTGTGATGCCACTTAGAAGGAGGAGAACGACATCGCGTGACAGAGATGGGTTGTGGTGTGAGGGTGCGCCACTGCCAGATAAGGAGAAGAGTGACGTCGCCAAATTAGAGAGGGACGACAACATCGTGAGTGGTGGGTGTTGGTAGAGAGAGTGAGAAGAGAAAAGATAGAGGGAGAATATAGTGAAAATAGTTTTTACGGTTTGAGAAGAAATTGAATTGGGGTTATGGATTGGGTGGGGTGGATTAGTTTAATTTTATAATACTATTATTAATATTTAAAATTTTAATTATATCGAATATTTGAAAGAAAAACTCGTAAATCTTAATTATGAATTGAGATCTTGAAAACACTTAATCCCTGTAATTTTCGCCTATAAATAATAAATGTTAAATAATTGATTTTAAAAATTCTATTTTAATCTAAAGAAAGTTTGAATGTAGTATATAAATTTATTTATTTAATTATTTATTTATTATTTTTATTTTGGGTCGATCGCGATTCAACCTCCATTCGACCATTTGACCCTTGACCCTTTAATTTTTTCGAGTCGGTGACCGTGTCAATTAATAGAATATTGCTAAATACACGAGTACATCTCTGTTGAATTATGTTCAATTTGATTTGGGCTTATTGAGAGATGCCCTGGACCAACCGGGACAACTCTACCAACAAATTATGCCCTTGTTTGACACCCATTATAATAAGAAATTATGGTAAAATATATTATGGAATAATTTTTTTGGGATGAGGGACTTCAAGAACTATCTCAAGCATAAGCGCAAGGAGATGAACATTGAAGAACTTTTGGTCCGACTAAGTATTGAAGAAGACAACCGAAGTTCGGACAATCGTGTTGGAAGTAGCATACTACAATCAAAGGAAAATGTGATGGAATCCAACAACAACAAGGTAAGAAGAGGAAACATTCCATTGAACCTATGAAGAATAATGGAGAGAAGTTCAAAGGAAATTGCTACAACTGTGGAAAGGCTGGACATCGCTCCGTCGACTATCTCAAACTAAAGAAGCAAGCCCAAGCGAACATAGCCGAATCTGATACCATATCAAATGGCATATCTGATATGAACTTATCGATAGTTGTTTTAGAATGCAACAACGTTGGAAATCCCATGGAATGGTTGATTGATACGGTGCAACCCGTCACATATGTGCTGATAGAGGAATGTTCACATCCTACACTCCAACTGATGGAGATAAACTGTTTATGGAGAACTCCTCAACATCCAAAGTGGAAGGACAAGGGAAATTGATATTGAAGATGACATCGGGAAAAGAACTTAGCCTCAACAATGTTCTTCACGTACCGGATATTTGCACGAACCTTGTGTCGGGTTCTTTGTTAAGTAATAATGGCTTTAAATTAGTCTTTGTTTCGTCCTTACCAAGAATAACATGTATGTAGGCAGAGGCTATGTAAAATATGGACTATTCAAAATAAATGTCCTAACTGTTGTACCAAATAATTTGAGGAATAAAACGTCATCTTCTGTTTATATTCTTGAGTCGTCTAATTTATGGTATCATAGATTAGGACATGCAAACTTTAATTCAATACGCAAGTTAATGAATTTAAGCTTACTTCTGTCTTTGTTTCGTCCTTACCAAGAATAACATGTATGTAGGCAGAGGCTATGTAAAATATGGACTATTCAAAATAAATGTCCTAACTGTTGTACCAAATAATTTGAGGAATAAAACGTCATCTTCTGTTTATATTCTTGAGTCGTCTAATTTATGGTATCATAGATTAGGACATGCAAACTTTAATTCAATACGCAAGTTAATGAATTTAAGCTTACTTCTGAATATGCATTTTAATAATGAAAAATGCTAAACATGTGTAGAGGCAAAAGCGGCCAAAACACCATTTCATTCGATTGAACGAACCACGACACCTTTAGAACTAATTCACACGGATGTGTGTGGTTTTAAAGTTCGTACAAACAAGAAGTGGTAAAAAATATTTCCTCACGTTCATAAATGATTGTACAATGTACTGCTACGTATACTTGTTGAAAAGCAAAGATGAGGCTTTGGAAGTGTTCAAACATTACAAAACTAAAGTTGAAAATCAACTTGGAAAACTAATAAAAATGATTCGTAGTGATAGAGGTGGAGAATACATTGCACCATTTGAAAAGTTTTGTGCAGAATCTGGAATCATTCATCAAACTACTGCACCATATTTACCTCAATCTAATGGGATTGCTGAACGCAAGAATCGAACATTAAAGGAAATGATGAATGCAATGTTGATTAGTTTATGCTTACCTCAAAACTTGTGGAGGGAAGCCATACTTTCTGCAAATCATATCCTAAATAAAATACTACACAAAGATAAGGTTGAATCACCTTACAAATTATGGAAATGTCGAAAACCTTCCTACAGATATCTCAATGTGTGGGGATGCTTAACAAAAGTACAAGTACCCAAACCTAAACAAGTTAGGATTGGACCAAAGACAATTGATTGTGTCTTCATTGGATATGCAATTAATAGTAGTGCATATCGATTCTTGGTTCAAAAATCCGAAGTACTTGATGTACATGAAGGCTCGATTATTTAATCAACAAATGCAACCTTCTTTCAAGACAATTTCCGTGTAAGGAAAATGAAGTAAGTTCAAATAAATGAACTTATGATAACGTACATGAAAATGACGATAATCTTCAAGTAAATGAGGAACAGAGACGTAGTAAAAAAACAACGAATTCATAAGACATTCGGTCCAGAATTCGTAACCAATTTACTTGAAAATGATCCAAGGACATTTGATGAAGCAATATCCTCTCCTGAAGCTCCTTTTTGAAAAGAAGCTGTACGTAATGAAATTGAATCCATCATAAGTAACCATACTTGGAAATTGGTTGAACTCCCTCTGGGAAACGAAGCTCTAAGCTGCAAATGGATCTTCAAAAAGAAGTTGAAGTCGGATGGATCAATAGATAAAATAAGGCTAGATTAGTAGCCAAATGGTATAGACAAAAGGAAGGATTAGATTTCTTCGATACTTATTCACCCGTGACAAGAATCACATCTATACGTGTCTTGATTGCAATTGCGGCATTGCATAATCTTGAAATACATCAAATGGATGTTAAAACTGCATTTCTAAATGGTGAATTAGAAGAAGAAATCTACATGGAACAACCCGAAGGACATGGGATGTAATATTAGGGATTAAAATCTCTAAGACATCTGATGGCTTGCCATTGTCTCAATCTCATTATGTTGAGACTATACTTAAGAAGTTTAAGGTGTATGACGACAAACTGGTTAAGACACCAGTTGACCTAGGTGTACACTTAGCCAAGAATATTGGTGAGCCCGTAACTCAATTGGAATATTCACGAGTCATAGGCAGTTTGATGTACATTACCAACTGCACAAGACCGAATATAGCATATATAGTCAACAAGTTGAGTAGATCCACAAGTAATCCAAGTGTTGAACATTGGAAGGCGTTAAACCGAGTTCTTAAATACTTAAGACACACAGTTGAATATGGATTACACTACTCAAGATATCTCGCGGTGTTAGAATGATTTACTGATGTAAATTGGATATCCGACACTAAGGATTCAAAATCCATATGTGGTTATATATTTACCATTGGAGGTGGAGCCATGTCCTGGAAATCGTCTAAACAAACATGTATAGCTCGATCCACAATGGAATCTGAGTTTATTGCTTTAGACAAAGTCGGAGAAGAAGCGGAATGACTTTGTAATTTCCTTGAGGAAATTCCAAGTTGGGAAAAGCCGGTTTCTGCTATTAACATACATTGCGATAATCAATCGACAATAGCAAGGGCACAAAACAGTATGTATAATGGTAAGTCTCGACATATTTGTCGGAGACATAATACCATTAAACAATTAATATCGAATGGTATAATCTCTATTAACTATGTGAAGTCCAAAGAGAACTTGGCTGATCGTTTGACGAAAGGACTTGCAAGAGATCAAGTATACCATCTCTCAAGGGGAATAAGCTTAAAGTCTATCGAATAGAATTACTATGACGGAAATCCAACCTTGTAGATGGGAGATTCCAAAATCTTGGTTCAATGTGACAACTAAGTCATAAAAGATTCGAAATAAAATCACGTATTCCATTCCTAAAAATTTGAAGTGCTATGTCATATATGTATAAGGATAAGTATATATACTTTTAATGATTACAAAACCTTAAAATAGAAAGGTAAGAGATCACCTATATAAGTCTGAAGTGGAGCCGCTTCTATGAGAATTTAAGGCTTAATTCTCGTAAAACACTTATGAAACCAAGAGTTGTCCTAAGGCCAAAATGGACACAACCATGAGAACCGAAGTGGTTAGATGAGTTATGGTGTTGGTACAGTTGTTTGGGTTTTCACAAACGGCTGGATGGTTCAAGACATCGCGTTCACCAACTAGCCTAGTAAATCCGATTCTACTCGACTAAATAAGGTTCAAAACCACAAGTCACCTATCTTGATGCTATGACTTGTCGCATGTACTTCATTTGTTAGAGTCTACATTTCATTTTGTATCATGTTGTGCATATCAAGGAATTTTCATTCATGTAGGGAAATGTTGGAAATTGGTTTAACAATTCGAGAATATTAGTTAAGTGAAAGTGTGACTTAATGTCAACTTCGGCCAAATATTCAGACCTGATTTGTTTATACAAATAACTTGTTACTTCATCACTCCGAAACGGGGATCGACCTGCCCGGTCAGGTCGCAGGGTTCCGTGTATATTTGGTATGTCGAAACCAATTTCGGGTGAATGAGAAATTGCGGTCCAAGTTTTGGAAGGAAACCTAGAGGAAGCTAACTAACACTGTCGAGTGACGGGTATTTTCGTACAAACGAAAGTGTCACTCAAGCGACGTCGAGCGAAGAGCAAGCGACAAAGTCTCTGCAACACTCGCTCGAGCGAGAGGTTGGTGGAAAGCAAGCGACAGTACAGTGTCGCGTCCTTTTGAAGTGTTGTACGACTTGAATCCACACCACTTCGTTCTCAACTCTTCATTCTCTATAAATAGGACACGAGGGACATCATATTCCTCACACCAATGATATACAAGCATAAATATCATTTTCTCTTATTCTCTTGAACAAATTTCTTGCATTTTTATTGCATAAATTCTATTTTCATTTTCATTTCGGAGTACAAAAGCCGTTATTCTGGTTCATTGTGCTTGTGTTTGAAGTGCTACAAACACAAGTGGTAGTCGTTGTATCTTGGAAGTTGATTGCCATAAATCGTAGGCACCGTTGCGGGGCAAATTCGACTTAAGAACAAAGTGTTCAACACTTGCCTCGACTTTGCGCTTTCAGAAGTTTTCTTGCCTTTCCATCTCATTTCTTTTCTTGTTTCCTTGTCGTTACTTTGTCCAATTGTGGGCAATGATTCTTACATATATATATTCCGGTCTTTTGGTGTCACTATACACAAAATTACTCAACATCACAAACATTTGAAATTTTCCTAAAAACAAATAACAATTTTTTGCCAATCACTAAATTTCTGAATTGGATGTAACAGACCATGAGGGCTCACTTAGAGGTCACAGGACTTTGGTAATTTTCCTTGACAAACACGACGCGGATGGTTAGAGAAATTTGAAATTTCAAAACCAGGTAAAAGGTTCAAACCCTTCAATTAAACTCAGGTATCACTAGCTGAAAAAAAAATTTGAAAAATGGATTGTAATAGATACGAAAGGCTAAAAAATTTGAGGTCACATAAATTGGGCACTTTTCCATTAATGAACACAATGGGAATGGTCAGAGGAAATTGACATTTCAGAACCTACTGAAAGGTTCGAGAACTTCAATTCTAATTCAGTTTTCACTAGTTGGATATTATCCTTAAAACTTGCAAAATGAAAAAGGGCATAAACTGTTGAAAAGGAAAGAATATAAAAGGTGATCAAATGTTCCTCTTATGTGGAGGAGTGGGCACGATCTAGTTCAGTCCAATTCTGAAGGGAATCAAATCGAACCGAATACCAATAAAAATTTTAGAAATGAAACCATTGGTTCCATATTCAGCTATAGAACCGAACTGGAATTGAATCAATCAGTTCTGATTCGGCCCGGTCCGTTTCTTTATATTTAAAAATTATAAAAATAATGAATAAACTATTTTTCAATTAAAAAAAGACAAAAATAAAGTATGAAACCACTTGTTATTCTTTTAATTTAACAACACAAAATCGATTGAACAAGGCAACAAACAATAATTCAATCGAAAGCTCGAGACAACTCATAAAGGCAAAAAAAAAATTCTTATACTAGCATAAACGATAAAATCTCGATTGAAAAATAACTTTTAAGAAAATTGGTACAATAATAGCGTGAATATTTTTATTAATCCTCAAGGATCTTGATTCTTGATGGCCAATCACTTTGAAAACAGCGAAAAAATGAGAGTTTTTATGAAATATTGAACTAAAAATAAATTTTTCCTATTGGGTTGCATTAAAACTACGAAGTTGTAAAGTATTTATAAAATTATTTAATCTTGAATTTTGATTACCCATTAAATGAAAGAAAAAGAAGCATATGAAAAAAGAAATTCTAACTTGAGATAATTTTGGAATCTAGTGCATCTTGGATCAAACAACGAGAGAAATTCGGGAGAACTGAATTCACTACTGATTTTTAAGGCAGTACCGAGAATTGGACCAGAACAGATCGATTCTCAATGTATTGTCCTAAAATCGACCCATTTTAGTAGAGGAACCGAAACTATTTGGTTCGATCCGATTTCACCGATTCTGGAAAAAAATATCCATCCCTACTTATGTGTGTGTTCTTAGTTTACTAAAAGAAAAAGCTATCATGGCTAAATTGGCAATGCAATATGGAAGGATCATTTGTCATTTGTGAACTTGGATGAAAATTTAGATTGGTTGTGTTATATGTACATAATGATTTACATGTGACACAATGAAAATCATTATATAACTTCATTATATACAAGTAACATTATTCAATTTCAATTAAATATCTCAATAAATTGAAGTGGTTTATTATCGTTTGTGTAAATGACGGAGGTTTTGAGGGGAAAAATATAAGCCTGGCATCCTAAATTTTCTTGTTTTCTTTGTAGGTTGTTCAAAGAGTAGAAATTGATGAACTTGGTTTTAGCTTATGATATTTTTCCTGTGATACTTGTGATTTTAGTGAGTGAAATTTAAAAATGATTGTACAAATTTTACATTTGATGAATGTCTCTCAGTCCATAATTTTTGGCTCATTATTTTTCTCATTATAACAAGGTTCATGTGGTCAAGTTTAAGGATTTGTGTCAATTCCAATCCCAACAATGGTATCAAAGCATTAGGTCATTTAGAGTGTTGGAGCACAAATAAAATATGTCACATGAACTGAAGAAAATTGTGGAAAGAATCAATTTCGGCTTTTGGTAAGTACAAGTCAATGATGTGTTGATTCAATTTGAATTGCACATGACTTTAAAAGGAAAACTAACCCGATCAAGTATGGAAAATTGGCACGCAACTATTCAAAAGATGGAGTAAAGTAAACTTGGCTAACTGCTGGAACTCAAATGGACAATATGATTCTCTTTACGAGAAACAATAATTTCTCTTGAGTAAGTTATTTACATTCTCATAGCATGCTTTAGTTGTTATGATGCAGAGTGTATGATGGAATTGATGTCGACAACTAATGAGCTCGAAGGAAAGTCAAGCAAGAGATATCCTAATTGTTTAGCTAGTTTATCCGACATGAGCTAACGAAAAACTATAATTCCAAGTAATTATACTCATATGGTGGAGTATGTTAACTTCTGTTTTGAGAATTGGGATTGCCGAAGTTTATTGAATTTCAAGTATTGCGTCAAGCGCTGCAGAAGAAGTTATTGAGTTTTGACTCCTTTTTGTCAATGTGGAAATTGTTGGGATATCTTCTTCAAATCTTGCCAAAATCAAAAGGGCATCAATTGTTGAAAACGCAAGGAAAAAAAAGGTGATAATGGTCCTTTTGTCTAATTGCCCGTGCAGTTAATTTGGCTATGCAATATGGGAGGATATATTATTAGTCATCCATGAACTTAGAGAAAAAAAAATTAGGTTAACTTATCTCCATAAATTGACGTGAATTGTTCTCTTTTATGTACGTGTTCTTAGAGTTTTGAGAGAGAAATTGTAAGTGTGACATCTTATTTTTCTTTTCTAGTTTGTGGGTTGTTCATAGTGTAAAAATTGGTGGGTGTGGTAAAGTTTTGAATATTTTTGCTACAATACTTGTGTTTTTGGTGAGTGAAATTTCTATATGATTGTACAAATTTTTCATATAGTGGAGAAAGTGATATACCGCATTTCTATTGCTATATATATTTTTTCTCACCATGATCAAGTGGACAAATAGAGGAAATTGATCTCAAATTTCAAAAGAAATAATAAAATTAAAACAAAATTAAACCAATTAAACACTTTAATTTTGTAAATAAAAATAGCCTCTCCAGGAGCTCTCGTGTTTTAAAAAAAATGAGGGGATACAAGGAAATGAAGGCAGGGTACGCAATAGAGTTCGGTAAAAAAGTCATAAAATGACACAAGATAGTAGAAGGCAGGAAAAGATGCTTGAATGGTCACGATTACTCAGAGAATGACGATTTTCTTTTTTTCTTTTTTCTTTTGTCTGTTATATGGATGTTAAAAAATTGAATCTATTTGTTTTTTTCTCTCTTTGACTCGTAAGTTAATTCGATTTTAACAGTGTCTAATTTTTGTATAGACTTTGAATCAAACCCTAATAAATTGTCAATTCAAAAGGATAAATTTCAATAAAAAGAGGCCAATTATTTATGTTATTGTGCATCAGCTAGGGCAATTTTTGGTAGCATTTTAAGGTCCTGTTTGAACCCATTTTTCATATATAGTAACAATTGAATTAATCAATTTTAGCTAATTATTTCTTTCGAGTAAAACTAACTCTATTTACATGCCAAATTCACTATTATGCCCCTGTTTGAGCTCAATTCTTTAATTAATTTATTTATTTTCAAATTCATTTTCAACCAAATATTCTCACAATAAAATAATTTTACATGTAATAATAATATAATTTTATATATAAACCCAAATCTTTTTCAAACACTTAACCACACATTCTTAAAAAAAATCACGATTATAAAATCTATTCTCCCACAGATGGGGCTCAAACAAACATCAAACTGCATGAGCTATTTTCAAAACCTATGTTATTTATTGCATGAGCTAGACGAATATACCTCTTCCTGTTCTTAATATATTGTCCTTAAATCAAGTAATTGGTGATCAAATAATTGAATGACACTAAATAGATAATTAACATATAATCAAAGTTGTTGAAATCTTTGATATTGAATAAATATTAAATATAGTTTACATTGTTCATCCTAATACCAAATTATTTAGCTGTTATGGGCCCCACACAAGATATGTAAAGTCAAATATGGTGGTTGAATGTGATGGATAACGGTCATATTTTTCATTTATGGTGAAAAAATGAAAATCAAACGGGAGCTAAATATAGTTTACATCGTTCATCCTAATACCAAATTATTTAGCTGTTCTTGCGAAATTAAACAATTAGAAACATTATTAGGTTCAATGAAATGAATTAAGAAAAGAATCAAAGCTATTGTTGATCTTTACTACACGGATCCCAACAGTGATGATTACAGATCTACCGCCTAATTGATGCAATTCAATTTTCAAATCTCAATTTAGAGCCAAAAATCTTGACATCAGCAACTTTATAAGTCGTTGCAATCACAAAGACAAATGATTGTCCACGTCATGTTATTTGGTCCTTAATTTTGTTTCCTTAGTTAGACAAAGCCCTCTTTATTTTCTATTTAGGACCTTCAACTTCTAGACTTGATATCTTGGTCCCTAAATTCCAAATTTTGTATTTTTTTTATCCTCTTTAACCAAACTTAAACATTTATTCTTCATCGAATAAAGTAAAATAGAAACTCAATTAGGCTTTAATAGCAATTACTCAACTTGATGTATATTATTATTTTTTTTTTATTTAAATTGTGAGATAATATAAAGTTACCATTTTTCTGTTTAAAAACTAGTCAATTTTTTTATTATACATTTGAATTTTGGTCAACTAACAGAGGAATTGACGGATTTCGTCAATTTTTCCTTCAGCTACAATCAAAACAAAAGGTTTGGAACTATGGGTGCAAAAATGAAATACTCAACTTGATATATGTTATTTTGTAAAATTTAATTATTTAATTTTTTTTTGTAAGATAATATAAAGTTACCATTTTACCGTTTAAAAACTAGTCAAATTTTGATCAGATCCTTGAATTTTGTTCAACTAATGGAGGAATGGAAGGATTTCGTCCGCTTTCTTCAACTACAATCGAAATGAACGGCTTGAGATTGTGGATGCAAAAATGAAAGATTTTGATATAGTCTTCAACTAAATTGAAAGATTTGGAATCTCAACTACAATTTTTCCTTTCAAAAACAGTGAAGGCAGAGCATGAAAGAAAGTACCAAAGAAGCCAAAAATGAGAGAATATGATGCAAAAGGGAAGAAAGAGGCTTCATTTTTATTTTATTTTTGGATTACGCCCCATTACTAACGTCCCCACCTACCCTGTCCTGGGCTTTGGTGAATGAAGTAAATCGCAGGTTATGCCTCTAAAGGTACAAGGTGGAAGGCTGCTTGTACACTTGCACTTACCTAATAGCTAAATCCATATTTCAGGATTCAAACTCTTGACCCGACATCCTCAAGTAAAACTAGATTTCTCCACCTTCCCTTTTACCACTTGGAGATGTACCCTGAAGGTGATAGATTAATTAGAAAAGAGTTTTTAAAAGCTAAATTGGCTCTGTTTGATTCTCATTTTCATGAAAAAATGTATTTTAGAATAATATATTGATAGAGAATGTGTGGTTGAAAAATAAGGAATTTTTTTAATTTACGTGAAATATTATTTTAATAAAGAATGTGTGATTGAAAAGAATAAAGAGAAAATGTATTTTAACAAAAACAAATGGGAATCAAATGTTTTTCATGATTTTTTTGTGCCCCCCTCCCCCTATCCCTCCCCCCGGCAAGGGCATGTAAGTTCATTTGTGTATAATTTTATCTAGACTTTGAACTAAACCATAAAAATTTGGCTTATTAGTATATAAAATGTCTCTATGTTTCACCTTTTTACATTTTCACCCATATTTTTCACGTTTCATTGTGGAAAACGTCTTTTTCATCCATTATTATCCAATTTCTCAACTAAAAATTGTAAAATGACAAATATATTCTTCTATTTAAATTTTTTTTTAAAAGGAACAAATTACAATGATACGCCCCTAGTTTTAAAAGAAAAAAAAAATTTTAAAAAAATTAAATTATAAATTAAAAAGAAAAGAAAAATCATCTTCTTCTTTTTCCGAGTTAATTGTTTCAATGGACATTGTGCTTTACACATCGTCACGATTTACCCACTGAATTTAACGATGTTTCCCAATGGCCACTGAACTTAGGTCCGTTTCACTAAAATGGCCATCGGATGGATTCCGTCTGTTATCTTGTACAAGTGGAGGATGAAAAGTTGAGTTGGCCGTTAGAAATGACCAAACAAGCTAACTTGACTTCTCCACAACATCCCCCTCAGCATCTACTATAGCTTCTGTCAGTACATCTTGCTGCAACATTGACTTCTCATTTTCTTCTTTCCTGATCTTCCTCTTCTTCGTCTTTTCAACCTTCTACATGAAAACTCTATTTTGTCCCTTTTTTTTTAATTCAGATAATTATGATATAAAATTTCTCACAATTACACCATCATCCTTCGTTTTCGGTTGACATTATTGATTACTACTCAACCCCTTCCCATGGGGATGGTATAAAAGCATATCACTAAGAAAAATAAAAAAGAAACATACGAACCGGTCAATAGAAAGCAACCAATCAACCTTACAAGCGAGCCTTTGCTTGATCCACACTTAAACTAAGGGGAGCTCCATTTACAGCTTGCTGGGCCAAATAAGAACATGGCTTGAAGAATCTTCCATACCGATTCGACCACTCCAATCTCGAACAAATGTATTTAGATCCAAGAGTATCCGCCCAAAACATGATCCCTCCCCTGTAAGGAGGAAATCCCAAGCCCATGACAGAGGATATGTCCAAATCGACAGCTTTGACTGCAATACCTTCATCAAGCACTCGACGAGCCTCATTCACTACAGGAAAGAATATCATCAGTTCTGAATACTATAGAAGCTGTAGTGAGAGTTTCATGTTGCCCACTGCCATCATCCTTGCTCTCTCTTTTTTCTCTCTTTTCATTTTCTTCTCCCCTACAACCTTTTCCGAAGCATTTACTTCGTGAATTTTACCACATGTTCCAATCTCTTTTCGATCCTTTTTTCTTCCCTTGTTCTCAGTATAGCCATCCTTATGGTCTTTCCCCATTGTCTTGTTCTTTATTTCTTTTTCAACGTCTTAGCATCTTTTTTTGCTTTATTTTCTGTCTTCACTGTCTCCCTGTCCTCTTGCTCTATTTCTGCAATTTCGTCTTTCTCAAATCCCTAATTGCCTTCAACTACCTTTCGCCTACAGAGATTCTCAACCTCAAGAATTTCTATAGCATCAGCTTCGTTATTTTCATCTTTTCTGGACTTCTTCTTGTGCTTCTTCTCCCTCTTCTCATGCAGTATTTCCATCCTCGCTGATTTTTTCTTGTTAGATACCACACTGATTATTTCTTCCAATTTTGGTGAGGAAGAAGTTGAGTAGAAATTACTGCAATTTTTTAGTTCAATTTGCAAGAAGGTTTGAAATTGATTTGGTGGTAGGATTCAGCTTTGCGATCTGGGTTGTGTTGGAAAATTTTCACATTTTCAGCTGCTGTATGAGTTTGTGGAAGTGTTTATTTTAATTTGTGTTAGTAAGGGCTTGTTTGGATAAGTTGTCATCCACCTGTACAATTTACTTAACATTTGGTCATTTTTAACGGCTAAGTCAGCTTTTCTTCCTCCATGTGTACAAGATAACGGACGGAATCCATCTGGTGGCCATTTCAGTGAAACGGACCTAAGTTCAGTGGCCATTGGAAAGCATCATTAAGTTCAGTAGGTAAGTCGTGAAGATGTATAAAGTGTAGTGATCATTGAAACAATTAACTCTCTTTTTCCCTCTCCCACCCCCTACACCTCACCCTCGCCACAAAACGAAACCAGAAGGTAGAACTCCCATTGGTGATAATGCCAAGAAAGCCACCGATCGCCACCAAACCCTTGGTCACCACCACCTCTACCACCATTTTCTTCTCCAAAATTCCTCCCATTTTACTTCAACAAACAAGAATAAAAAGGTTTTGCCCATAAAACCCAACAATTCTTCTCACTGGAAACAAACAAGAATTGATCAGCTACAGTACCGTCAACCCCTTCGTTGTTTAAGTCACCGTGGTAACTTCGTCGGCAGAACCACCCTTTTTTACTTCCACCAGATCATAACCAATAGCATTCGAGTCCCTTCTGTCGAAATCGGGAACAATAACATCATTTACCTTCAACTTGTCGTATCCCTAGAATCAAAACCACTTATATCATTACCTTTCCAACTTCCATTGGTACCGTAACACTTGTACCTGTTTCAAGATTCATTTTTTATGTAACTTCATTCCTTAGAGTTTGATTTTTCCTTCACCTCGTTAGCAATATTAGAATTGTCCATTACCCAATTTTCCATCATATCATTAACAAGATTAGACTTTTCCATTACCACATCTATCAGATTTGATGTTTTTGTTACCTCACTCATATTCAAGCTATTCTTCACACTCTTCACTAATCCCTGGCTATCTGAACTCTCAATCAAAACCTTCTAGGAAACTCTCTTCTTAATTATTTTCTTCACCACCCTCACTATCTTCTTCACGATCTTCCTCTTCCCATTTCCATGCTCTATCGTACCTCCAGTCAACCCATTATCAAACCCATTTTTGGACTCAACAGACCAATTTTCATGCACGGGAGAGTTCAATACCGACACACCAGGTACAACCCATCAAAAATGTTTTTCTAGTTTGTTGAAAT
This sequence comes from Osmanthus fragrans, assembly GCA_019395295.1. Classification (NCBI taxonomy): domain Eukaryota; kingdom Viridiplantae; phylum Streptophyta; class Magnoliopsida; order Lamiales; family Oleaceae; genus Osmanthus; species Osmanthus fragrans. The sequence continues at coordinate 9,884,774 of CM033348.1, read as the reverse complement.
AAAATGGGAGGAATTTTGGAGAAGAAAATGTTGGTGGACGTGGTAGTGACGGCCGATGGCTTTCCTAGTATTAGCATTGACGGGGGTTCTATTTTTTGGTTTCATTTTGGGGTGAGTGGGAGGGGTAGGTAGAGTGGGAGAGGGGGAAGGAAGAAGATGGTTTCTCTTCTCTTTTTTAATTTTTTTTATTTGTACTTTTTTTTTTGAAAAAATTGGGAGTATGATTATAATTTATTTTTTATTTTTGTTTTATTTAAATATGACATTTTTATAATGAAACATGAAAATAGGGTTAAAATGTAAAAAATTGAAACGCAGGAACATTTTGCACACAAAATGCCAAACATAGGACATTTTGGCTAATAAGCCTAAAAATTGCAAATTTAAGATACAATCATCGGATTTTGCTACTTGTTTATAAAAATGTACATAAGCGATTATCGAAAATAACATGAAGGGAAAAAATTGGATGAAAAAATTAAGTATGTTTTAAATTGACAAATGGTAGAGTGTCACATTAGTACTATGTAATTCATTATGTAAACATTGATGTACATATGGTAAGGTCCGCAATCATGTTATATGTACATCTCTCTTTACATTGTGTCACGTCTCAAGATACCATTGGACAATTTCAAAAATAAATAATTTTTCTACCAATCAAATCATGTGAATTTAGATGATGTTAAAAGTTAAGTATACTTTTGATGTATAAATGACTTAACTTTTTAAAATAATGAATTGAAATGAAAGCCACATGGTATTTGATGGAGGAAATACATGGTTTTCACCTGTTGAAAAGGGTATTTCCAAAATGACATTTGATCGAATTTATTAAAAAAAAAAAAAAATTTGAATTTAAAGATAAAAGCCAAAATTACCCTCCCTTCTGTATCACTTTTTCACCCAAATAGTGAGAATTGAGAAGTTAAAAGAAAAATCACCACACGTCGAGAACGTCGCTGTCGTCGATTAGAATCAAAGGCGCCACCACAAAAAGTCGATTACCGGCCACTTCCTCTACTTCTACAGGTTAGTTTTGGATTTTAAGTTCTATTGGATTATGATTATGAATTTATAGTCTTAGGGAAATTGTTTTTTTTTTCCCTATTTTGAAGTTATTGTTGGTTATTTAGTGCAGAAGGATGAGTTTGGTCGTTATTTTGTACTGTTCTGTGCATGAAATGGAGTTTTTCTCATCGAAAATGGTGATTTCGACGAGAAAAAGGGCACTGACATGTTGCAGTAAAAATCGGGTTAAGCCCAACTGTTAATACTTGGGTCTGGCTAATAGTCAGCCCAACTACTAACAGTTGGCCCCAACTAACAGTAATTGGATCGACTGTTAACAGTCTGCCCAATGTTTTTTTTTCCAATTTATAAATTTTGAACATTTGATTAATAATTTAATATTTCTAATTTTAAATAATATTTCTATAATTAAATAAATAATTTTAAAATGATAATTACTAAAATTAAATATTCATTATAATTTAATTTTAAATTCTATTTTTTAAAATTAAAAAGTGTTAATTAAATATTATTTGTAATTTACACATTTAATATTTTCGATTAATTAAATAATAATTATATTCTTTAATTAATTTTTATAATTTCCTCTTGTTTAATTTTGTTTTATATATAATTAAATAAAGAATTTAAAATTGATAATTACCAAAACGAAATATTCTTTTTATTGAAATTAGCAAAAAAAATTTCTCTTTCAATAATTTAAATTAAATAATAAATATATTCTTTATTTAATTTTAATATTTTATTATTGTTTAAATTTTGTATATATGTAATTAAATAAATAATTTTAAATTGTTAATTACCAAAATTACATATTATTTATAATTTAATTTTAAATTCTTTTTTCTTTTATTTTTAAAAGTAAAAATATTTATAATTAAATAAAGAATTTAGAATTGATAATTACAAAAATGAAATTAGCAAATTCTTTTTTTCTTTTATTTTTAAATTAAAATTCTTTAATTAATTAATTTTTCATTTTTTCTTTTCGTCTTTCCTCCTCATTGATAGTAGTTGTAATTCTGTTTGCTTAATGTTATGTTATTATGATTTATTCCATTATATCTTGTATAGTGTTTTAACGTTCGAATTTTAGAATTTTTGCAGGATGGAGTATCATTTAGACGAAGATTTGAGACGGATGGTGAAAAAAGCTACTTGAAACAGTAATTTTGATAGTTTTCGTACCATAGAGGAGCTATTCGATGATTAGCGCACAGATATGCTACGACAGTCATGCATCTGGCCACTACGTGACTTGAAGGAGGTGCAGTTCTCGGGGAAGATCATTGATGCCCTACTATGTTGATTGTTGAGTCCAGTCGACGACAATACCCTCCACTTCAACCTCGGGGGCAAGGTCGCCAGTTTTTCTATGCTCGAGTTTGCCATGATCACCGGACTAAAGATTACAGACGATGACAATACTCGGATAAGTAACAGGTTGTTCGACACATACTTCGAGAGACGGGGGACAGTGCTTCTGTTGCAGCTGATCGACGCAGTTAGGAGATGTGACCACATACTAGACAGACTGAAGCTGGGGTTGGTCTACATCCTAGAGAACGATATGCGGTGTCACCATAAGAAGACTGCGATCGACCTCATCCACTTAGAGATCGACGACGACATCGATGGCTTCAACAACTATCCATGAGGCTGAAAATGTTTTGAAGACACCATACATGTCTTCACAAAATCGCACTCGAAGCCCAATGGGTTCATACATAAGTACGATGTCTATGAATTGCTCCTGCCGGTGTAGGTAAATGTTTAACATAATCAACGTAAAAAAAATTCTACTAAATTTATATCTAATAATTGTATGTGTTGCAGATCTGGGCGTATGTGATCGTCCCCCTACTGGGTACCCGCTATGCGAAGCAATGGGAGACACGTTGCCCTAGGATGCATCACTGTCGATCGTCCCGAACGGATGACTGTCCATCTGGAAAACAATTATTGACTCTCATCGACGACTCCCATGTGAGTATTGTAAATTTGTAATTTATATTGTATGTAGTTTAAACTCTTACTACATTTTGTTTAACTAATTCAAAGGTCAATATGTCAGCTTGAACTAATAACTGAGTTGTCGTCGTAGATGGAAGATGAGGGTCAGAGTTTTGTGCGTGAAATAATAAGGACTTAGCGAGCTGATTATTTTCTCAGATGGGGACCAGAGAGTTGACGGAGGAGTGGAGGTCGGCAAGGCAACCCCAATGGTGAAGGAAGGGAGGACGGAGGAAATGGCAATAATCGGGTCTGAGTGGGAGAGGACGTCGACCATGACTGAGGGTAAGAAGCGTACTATTGACGTGCTAGAGCAGTTGGTCGGTAAGAAGCCGAGGATGCCATCACAGTATTTCGCTTCTCCCTACACGGTCGAGGCCAAAAGGAAGAGCTTCGTCGATGAAGTGATCCCAAACATGTTCAGGGAGGTGGACCCCGCCAAATAGAAAGCTTTCGAAACGGAGTGGAGAAGAATGTTGCTCGGGTAAGTATTGTATGATTTTAGTGAAGTACAATACGCTAACTCATTATTTATTTGTTTAACATTTTATCCGTTTCTTTGTTCAGAGTCAGTCGCACGATCATTGGAAGGATACGCCTACAGCTGGTTCCACGATATCACCGCTTCGGGATCTTGGCTCGCCGACGATATAAGTGAACTAGTAATATTGTTATATATATTATGTGTACACAATTTTACAATTATTAGATGAAATAACTCTCTATTTTTCTTGATGCAGCACATTGACCTCGCCATGGATCTATTGCATGATCGAGCTGAAAGACATCCGAAGTCATTTCGCATTCTTGACCAACTCATTTTGAATATGGAATTCATCCAGGCTACTGACATTGAGTACGTGTCGCTCCGACAAATGGGTAACGAGTACGTAGTGATGGTCGATTGGATCTTCGGGATGTCGCCGAGGGTCGGAGGGAAGCCATGGACTGATTGTACACATGTACATTTCAGTCTGTGCGAACCATCATAGCACATTGCACTGGAGGTCGTCTTCGCTGAATCGACTGTGTATGTATATGACACTGATCATTCGTGTTTGACACAGAGTTAGCTCAAGCAAAGATTGGAGGCAATGGCTGTAATCGTTCCTCTGATGGCTAGAGTAACGAAGATTTCCATGCAGAACAGACTAGCCATCGTACAGGACACGACGATGAGACAGATTGTATAGTAAGTGTTCGTTATTTTTTTAACTTTACAACTTAGTTTTTATATATATGGTACTGAACTAACGCATTATTGTTCAATTACAGGGACAATTGTGGCATGTACATAATAAAGTATATCGAGTTTTTGAATATAGCTCATAAGGTTGATTCTATCAACCAATCATGGATGCAAAATTTAAGGAATAAGTTAGCAGCTGATTTATGAGATTTTAATTACGATCCGTAAATTTATTTATGAAATACTTATAACTATTGTAAAAATGCATTTATTTATTTATTCACACATTGAAAAGTGTAAAGTTTTTTCATGGGAAATTAATCATTTTTAATCATTTGTAATTTTAAATCCTTTATTTAATTATATATATATATATATATATATATATATTTAATTTTAAATTCTTTATATACATATAAAATTAAACATTTGGAAATTATAAAAATAAATTAAAAAATATAAATATTATTTAATTAAAATCGAAAATATGAAAGGTGTAAATTACAAAGAATATTTAATTAAAGATTTTTAATTTAAAAAATAAAAGAAAAAAAGAATTTAGAATTAAATTATAAAATAAATTTGCTAATTTCTTTAAAAAGATTATTTAATTTCTGTAATTATCAATTTCAAATTCATTATTTAATTATATATTTTAAAAATTAAAGTATAACATTTTTATAATTTAATTTTAAATTCTTTTTAATTTACACCTTTAATATTTTCGATTTTTATTAAGTTGTATTTATATTCTTTAATTTATTTTTATAATTTCCTAATTTTCAAATTATATATATAAATAAATAAATAAATAAATAATTTAAAATTTGATAATTATCAAATTTAAATATTTTTTAAAAAGAAATTAGCAAATTTTTTATAATGTTTAAAAAATTATAACATTTTTATAAAAATATTATTCATTTATTGCATTGGCGTAATTGTCACTTAGGGGAATATGACTGTTACAATTTTGACGAGTATGCCCAATGGCTCTGCATTTGCCGCACCTACGCGGTCGATGAAACACTCCGGTAGATGACATTCTAGACATACGTTGACGTCCAGCACCCTGCGGTTGAACTTCTTGTGGCAACACACTATTAAGGTAGAGAATGTTGTCAGGAACTTCCCACTCTGCTTCATTCAGTAGAGGAAATATAGTTTCTGCATACGTTGCTCTCCAAGAATCATCCGTGTAATAAGGATAGCATAATGTTCTCGCTGCAAAGCCTCAATACATAGTCACCGCGACTACGTGCTTACATAGAAAACTTTCTAACTGAAATCGACTACAAGTGCATGAATTATCAGTCAAGTCAACCGTGTATGTCGTATTACGTGCACATTTCACAAAGAAGCGCGACTCATCCAGTGGTTCTACATTCAATTTTCTCGCAACATCTGCAGCTTTAAAGAGTTTCTCTTTTTGAGCCGGCGCTAGCATGCTCGAACAATTACGTGATTCCGCACGTCGATCGTGAAACTACTGTTGCAGCTTATTATGAACGTTCTCAATCATTGCGAAGATGGGTAACTCTTGATCATTCTTCAATAATGCATTGAGAGACTCCGCGTTGTTTGACGTCATCATGTTATCATCGACGACCTGGAAAGTGTGAGCGAGCCCAATATTCAATTCCCATTTTTGTTAGATACTCCCAAACTTGGAATGCTTTACTTCCTATTTCTTCCATGAACCTGTTACACTCTTCAACACTGTACGCTTCAACCGCTCTTCTAAACAATGAAACAATGCCTTTGCCTCGATACCTGATCTTCAAGTTACCTTGTATATGGTACATGCAATAACCATGATATGCCTTGGGAAAAACTTCAGTGATACCATTTATCAAAGATTGTCCCTGATCAGTTACAAATGCAAGGTCATCGACTTCCCCGATTACTTTCCTCAGCTTTGTGAAGAACCAACGCATTGACAGATCATTCTCACTATCGATTATGTCGAATTCAAGAGGGTAAATTTGGATATTGGTATTTTGACATGTAGTAATAATCAACTTGTCTTCATATTTAGATTTCAGAGATGTACCATCGACTGGAATTATGGGTCGCATAACATTTCGAAATCCCCGAATGCATTGTCCAAGAGCCATAAAGAAACATTTGAAGCAATAGTCGCCCTCCGTCTCAATAAAATATATCGATCCAAAATTAGTTCTCTCCATGTTGTGGCAATACCTGGCCAATTTGGCATAGCTCTCCTCCGTCGATCCCATTAAATCCTCAAATGCGCATTATTTGACATTCCTGGCCTTCTGATAGCTCAAGACCACTCTGTACTCTCAACGGACATTGTTAATGATGTCCGAAGGTCTGTAGATCGTCCGTGGGCCCTGATACTTGTACATTATCTGTTGACCAATAAATCAAGCACGAGCTTGTCTGTGATCACTTCGACCAATTCCCGCTTCACAAGTATGTTCCCGTGTATACTTGCGAACTACAAAGCACTCGTTCGTGTCTACCTTCGTCGCTCGCAAACACCAACTGCAATTGTCGTTGACGCAGACCATCGTCAACAACGACTTGGTTGATTTTTTCACTTTAAACTCAAAGTTGTATTTCATTATAAGTAGGTACAGAGATTCCTGTAAATCTTTCTTTATTTCAAACAGTTGCTCGACATACAAATCATCATCATCGAGAACCACATGCGAAGAGTTAGAGGACGGTCCACTCATTCCAATCCCTCAGTCACATCCTACTCATGTCTCGACAGAAAGCAAACAAATTCTCATTTGTAAATTCATTTTGATTCTCACTGTCGTGAACTACAGATGGAATTCTGTGCGTAATGACGATATCACGATGAAGACACATCTGTCTCTGGAATAACTACACCATCCTCACTAGCTATCTCCACAGCATCCCAAAAATCATTACCATTGTGATCCCCTCCATCAGAATTACCATCAACGACATCCTTCCTCGCTAAAGTCACGCAAAAAGGAGTCGTGTGCTTTTGATTCATAGGGAATAGATAATTCACTTCAGCATCAGAATAAATCCTTATAGGTGACATGAAAATTGATTTATACTCGTTGAATATAAATTTCAATGTCATATTGTACTGTGAGGAATCACATTCAGCTTGTTCTGTAAATCACTATACAATTCTGCATATGATGTACTTGATATAATGGCAACCGCTATAGTACCACGTCTTTCGCTCGTATATTTTCATACATATCGATTTCTTTCATCTAGTTCAAAATCACCAAAGCAACAAATCGGGACAAGACTACATTCATATCTACATGCCGAAATATAATTTTTAGAACCCTAAACCCTGTACTAAAAGAAGATTCCGAAGTTACAGTGCTAACCGGAGGTGTTAGTAGATCTTTTGCCATTGCAGACACTATTAGCCATCGACGTTCATACTTTCGCCAGAAGTCAACTACTTCTTCTGAATTTTCCTTAGTGCATTGTTACTAGGCCAATTATGATTAAAGTAATCAAGTAATTCAGCAGGCAATGCATTTGGACTATTACTCGATGTTTGGTACATGCAGTGAAAGACAAACTACTATTACTGGATGAACCATATGCATATTCAGTTTGACCATATCTATATGAGTTCATGCCTTCAAATAAATTTAAAATTTCAGCGTCGTCCTCTCCTAAATTAGTGGGAGGAGTATTTGTAGAGTCGAATGGTACACGAGTAACATGTGTACCCATTCGTGAAGCATATATTATATACATTTCAGATAAAGTTGCTTCCAAATGCCTATAGGTAATAGGTACGTTAAAAGTTAAAGATTTTGACATTCGTTCAATTATAAATTTAGTACCCGATAAATTATATTGGGGTCCATGACGCATGTGAATGGAAATAACATGGGCAAGTCTTCCCAATATTTTCTAAACTTTAATTCTATGGCAATTATAACTGAACTAAAATCTGGGTCATCTTTATATCTATCAAAAACCCTAGAAATTAGATAAAAACGTTGAAAGACCATACAACTAGTAGGATAATAAATATCAGACAAAATATTTGTAGAATCATAAAAACATTTCAAAAAAGTTTTAATTTTAATAACTATTGCAGCAATTACAGTGCTAACCGAAGCTACAGTGCCTATTGTTATAAAATTCAATAATTAAATGTTCGAAACCTTCACATGATTTTAATAATAAATATGTGGAGTTTTATCTATGCGCTACGTTACTAATAAAAGTTTTTGAATGCGACACCCTAATTTCGGCACAAAAATCCTCAAATGCTTGTTTTCTACTAGGTGTAATAGTGATATACATTAGTGCATTCCTAATTCGTTGAATTTCATCCTTAACATATTTTAACCGTCTTGTACTATTAAATTTAAAATATGGCATATACATCGAATATGAAATAAATAACCATGAAATTCGGGTTGAAGTACTATTTGTATTTTCTCGAAACAGACTTATTTACATTAGCGTTGTCGAACGTAAAAGAGAGAATTTTACTCTCGCATTTATATTCTCTGATAATGTTCATAATAACACTAAATATATTGGGAGCATTGTGTGGGTACTTAATAATTTTAAAAGCAATTATTCTTTTATGCATGATCCAAAGTGGGTCTTTATAGTGTGCAATTGTAGCAATATAACCTCTTTTATTAATCCCTTCCCATAAATCCGAAATTAAAGATATCACACCCCCATATTTTTCTAAATCGCCAATCAATGTTTTCTTTGCAGTTTCAAAATATTCTATTGTATCAGAACGAAGAGTATTTCGACATACCCCAACGTATCTCGGTTGAAAACATTCTTGCACAAAGGTAACGAAATGTTGGTTGTCCGTTTGTACTAGTGGCAACTCAGATTTGGCAATGTATTTCACCATTCCTATTCGAGTTCTTTCCTCCGAATACATCCACGTATTAAGTGGCGTAGTAGTAGCACCACTGCCTGAACTACCAAATAGTAGTTGCATTTGACCAGCAGGAAGAAGACCATGTTTGGCCGCACATGTTTTGAAGTGACAGTTGAGGTGGGTGATTCCAATGCCTTTTTGATGGGCCAATCGTTGTTGACAGTATTTACGTACTGCTTTGGTTTCTGGAATTCCAGCGATCACACGACCAATTTGAACCAATTTAAAATGGTCCCAACATTTTGCCTGCTTCTTCCCCTTTCTCTTCCCTCTTGCATCGAGAATTTCAATAACAGGTTCATCATCCTGTTCCAAATCAATTGGAGCATCGACATTAACGTCATCCAAATCAATTGGATGACTACTTTCATGAACATTGTAATTTTCAATATTTTCTGGAATGGGTACTTCATCTTGACCGATGAACTCATTTCCAAATTGATTATGGGGCACATGTGCTTCATTCCCGACTCCGACATCGAACAAGTTTTCAATAAATGAGCGTGGATCAATTTGTGAATGATTGAAATTGAATATTGAAGAAGAAGATGTGAAGTAGAATTGAGAAGTGAATGAAAATTATGTAGTAGTGTAGAAAATATATTGTAAAATCAAAATTATAATTTAATGATATGAATATAAAATGTAGAAGAGTATAGAAATAAGAATGAATGAATAATATTGATAATAATTGATTTGTAGAGAGTATAGTAGAGAATAAGAGATTGATAGTAAGTTTGGTGAAAAAAAATGTTGTAATTGATGGGTATTTATAGGAAAAAAATGAAATTTGAAAAAAAAAAAATACAAATTTTGAGGACCAGAACGGTCATTGACTTTTAAATTATTATTATTTTTTAAAAATTGAACGAGGCCACGAGCCGGCTCCGCTCGTGGCTAGCATTTGACGAGCCACGAGTCGCTCGGCTCTGCTCGTCAATTTTTTTTTTGTTCGACTCATTACTCGAACTCGTTTTTTATGAATTCGAATGATTCGCGACTCGTTTTAGACGAATCGAGTGCACGAACTCACAAGGAGTTTGGTCCAATTGCCACCACTAGGAGGGGCGGCCCATTTTTAAACCCTTCAATTTCAACTCAATTTTCAAGAAACAATTGCAATAAATGCGACAAACTCCCGATAAATAAATGGCAGATAAATACACCCTGGAGCACCCACCCCACTCATCCCAATCCTAATAGTCTCCTCCTCTGCCTCTTCCCTATCGCTTTTCAATTTCTCTGTCTCTACATATACATAAAGTCGTACAGATAATTTTTTCTTTTCATTTTATGTATATGCATGGAGCCATCAATGGATCCACCACCTCCTACTATTGACTCAACTGGTGAAGCCCACATAGCTCCTGCTGCGAACCCAACTCCAACCAAAGCTCCGGCCCTCAACCATCCACCTTATGCTGAGGTACGATTAACTGTAAACCGCCTTTTGTTTAATTTTTAATTTTTCTTACTTTGCAAGTTTTTGTGTCTAATTTTGCTGTTTCATTTTTGTCGTTTGGGTAGATGATAAAGGCGGCAATTAGGGCTTTGAAGGAGAGAAATGGGTCGAGCAAAAGGGCTATAGCTAAGTACATAGACACTCAGTACTCGAACCTGCCACCCACTCACGCGTCACTGTTGACTAACCATCTGAAACGGTTGAAGAACAGTGGCCAGGTTCTAATGGTGAAGAACTCTTACAAGCTTCCTAGATCTACTACCGTATCTGTTCCTGCCAATGTAAATGGTAATTCCATATCTGATCCCGCTAATGTTGGGCCCAAAAAACGTCCTGGTCGCCCCCCCAAGAATGCTCAAGCTGATGTGCCGAATGTTATACCTGTTTTTGCTCCTGAAACGCAGCAGGCTGTGCCCGTGACTGATACTGTGCCCATTGTTGTTCCGGGGACTGAATTGAACAGGGCGATTGGGCCAGGGAGTGTGTACGTTCCAGTTGGGTCTGTAAATGGTGATGCTTCTGGTGCCGGAGATGTAAAGAAAAAAGGCCACGGTCGTCCGCCTAAGCAGGATGTTGCGGACCAAATTGGGCTAAAGAAGGGACGTGGTCGTCCACCTAAGAGTTTGGGGCCTCAGCCAGGTGGTGTTCACAGGCCCAGAGGGAGGCCCAAGAGGGATTCTTCTTCTTCTGCTGTTGTGACTGGAATGACAGCTCGAGGACAGCCAAAGAAGATGGTTGCAGCTGCTGGTGTTGTGAAGGGGTCCGGGAGGCCACGTGGAAGGCCTCCAAAGCCTAAGGATGTGGTGGCTGGAGTTGCTCAACCTGTGGCAGTTGGTGGCATTGTGACAACTATTTCTGTTGGGATGCCTACTTGTGCTACATTAACGGTGGGTACAGGAGGAGTTCCAGGACGACCACCAAAGGTGGGTGGTGAGTCGAAGAAACCCTTGAAGCTGCCTACTGTGAAGCCCAAGAAGCCCAGAAAGCTATCTGGAAAACCTTTGGGGCGGCCCAAGAAGGTAAAAGCATGTTTTTGTCTTAGTATTTAGAGTGTTTAAAAACTTTAGGACTCGCACAACCTTTTCCATTTCTGAATGATTGTTAAGAAATTTAGTTCTCCATTTCCAAGAGAAAAGAGTTGCAGCTAACAATCGAATGAACTTAGGCGTATATGAAACCTTCAATTATAGGTGAAAACTATTAAAAGAGACTTCCATTTCTGTATGGGCAAACAAAAGAATGTTTAAGCATTAACAAGCCAAAGCAGCAACAATAAAATAGTACGAAAAGGAAAGTTCTTCCATTGTATTTTATAAATCCTAACCTACAAGACCATGAGAATTGGAATTGTATTTCAAAGTTAACCTAAAAAGGAAAAAAAAGATAAGGTACTCAAATGAAACTAGTTATCAATTTAAAGGGTTTTATTGTAAACCTTTTAACCACACCTTAAAGTATGGCATTCCCCATTTTATTTGGAATATTGATTATAGCCCCTCTTTGATTGGTGAGAATTGGAATTGTATTTCATTGTTATCCTAAAAAAGAAAAATAAGATAAGGTACTCAAATGAAACTAGTTATCAATTTAAAGGGTTTTATTGTAAACCTTTGAACCACACCTTAAAGTATGGCATTCCCCATTTTATTTGGAATATTGATTATAGCCCCTCTTTGATTGGTTTGAATGTAAAATAATTCTCTGTTGACCAACATACTTAACAATATTAGTACGTGACAAATTTAAATGCTTTGATTAAGATAATTTTCTATGTTTGCAATTCAACCATATATTTTTTCATGATTTAATCGTTTTTCGAGTTCCATTAAATTACCTAATGGTAATCAAGGATGTAAATTGACACTATTACAAGTATCTTCAATATGCATTCAACCAATGAAATATTCAAATATTGTTACTCTTCCCCAAACTGACTTGAATATAACTTTTGTTCCGCGCTTGCTAGAATTTAGAATCCTTTGGTAAGTGTTAGTAATCCAAATCGCTGTCTTAGAATCCTTTGGTAAGAATATTTTTAAGATGCCTTTCTATTGGAATGAATGGTATATAGATTAATCCACTTTCTAGTTTCTCTTTGATAAAATGTGTTTCCACCTCACATGCTTAGTCGTATCCGGTTTATACTTGAGTGTGAAAACCTATTTACGTTTACTTTTTTATTTCCTTCAGTCAAATTAACCTACTCCCAAGTCCCATTCTGGTTAAGGACTTGCTTCTCTTTTAGACTCAATTTCTTTGAATTTGGGAACAGTAAAAGCATCATTTACCAATCTTAGCACACAATAGGTTAGCTGTAATTGCCATAAATATAAGGGATAGTCTATTGTATGTCAAACTTTGCAATGAGATGCATGGTACAATATTAAGTTATTTTACCACCAATAGTAGATAAGTTATGGAACGCCTTTATTTGTGATATAAGGAGATGTAATCACTTTTTTTTTTTCCAAAACTATAGCTAATAGGAGAGGTGAAATCAAGCTCTGTATTAGTGAGGACCAGGTTCGGAATTCTACCTTTTGCACAATTCGTTTGAGGGCCAACCATTTGATGCAATGTGCCCTCTCATGTTTGGTGATGCTCTGCATCATTCCCCCTTTCTTGGAGAATTGAACACGAGATCCTCCAACTTTGGCATTAATTGAATGCAAATACGTATCTCTTAAGTTACTGCTTGAAGATGTGTAATCAAGTCCTATATCTCCTATGATCAGTCTTGGGAATCCATCCAAGCACTATTCGTTTAGAGTCCAACTCCTTACAAAATAGGGCCACCCAATTGTTGGTGAAGCTCTACATCAACTAGGTTGTAATATTTGATCTACCTACATTTTGCAGTTTTATTTTCTCCTACAATAGACACGTAGCTCATGTTGAGTTTGTTCAATTAGCGATTCTCCCCATGCCACGTTTTCTTCCAATGGAAGCAAGAGTTGGAACATTCAAGACCCAGGGATGACTAAGAGGTTTTGGTGAAGTTGTTAATGGATTGTATGGTCAAATTTTAATAAATTTTCCAAAAATGATCGTCAATACACTCTTATTAGGAGATTGTATTTTTGTTTGACACTTGTTGTCTTATGTTTGACATCGGCACTCTCGAACTATATACAATTTTTTTAATTTATTTTTGGAATAGTAGCCTACGAAAGTCAAAATAATGGGCTTAAAGTTGATGTTGAATTCATTTTACATCTATTTTATGTTTTCTTTCTTTGGTAATAGTAATATATACTTTAACTCAAAGTTATATTAATATCAATGTTATGAAAATCGGATCGGACTGACCGGTTTAACCAAGAACCGGTCCAATGTTAGGTTTGGTCCGAATTATGATTATAAACCACCAGATTTAAAATCGGTAAAATACTAGTCATGTATCCTTTCAATCGAAAATTTGGTGACCTGGAAATGGTTTAGTCTGGTTGGTAAAATCATTTACAAATAATATTTACAACTTTTAGCCCACATACATTGAAAGCAATGAAATGGAAGGCCTAAAAGAGTTACTTTTCCATTTATTAGCCCATTATTTATAGGATGGATCTTCAATTCATTTCTAAGTTGATTCCGATGTGGGATAGTGTAAAGCACTTTTTATTTAAATTAATTTCTTTTTTCATTTCCAATCCAATGCACGAGATCGTTTATTTTAATTTTATTTTAGTAACACCATAAAATACTATAAAAAGATTAAACAATTTGCCATATTACAAATAAAAATTAATTGTACCCAAATTTAATCATTAATTGGTTTTTTTTTCCTATATATATTAAGTTAAAAAATTAACTTAATTTTGTCAATTTTGTGGTATATAATATAATTTACTAACGGTTCGACCCTGATTTGACCTTTTGACCCATGATCTTTTCTTTTTTCGGGTCGATTTTCTAAACGTTGATTAATATAACAAATAACTCTAATTTGAAAGATTTCACCAATAAAAATAATAGCCAAAAGATGTATTGTATTCTATAGAAAATAAAAATAATAAAAATAAATATACTATAAATATACAATTTTAAAGGAATGTCAGTGTTTATGTTTCTTAGCTCATATTCTCCTTTTGAAGTTTATTTTTATTTTTTGCAAAATAAAATCATCCTTTATAAAAAACATCTATACAATTTTTGAAATAGGATGAAAACATGAAAATTAAAAATGGCATAACATCCAAATATTTTTAGTTGAAGTTATGTAAAACGTCTAGCATGAGAAATTTTTCTATACACAAAGGTGTTTGGAAATTTTAGATCTTTGTTGGAATTCGATCGATATATAAGTATTTAGTGTTATTTCCATACAAAGATATTGTGAACGTTACAAATTCTCATAAGTGACAATTTTTTCTGTTAGGTCTTGTAAGAAATGATGCAACACTGAGATAGATGAAAATGCAATGTTCTTTTAAAATGTTGATACATAGCATTAAAATATTCTTTACCATTACCGCTATGATGAATTTGAATTTGTGTTTGCAATTAAGTGCAAGTCATGATCAACCTGCTTGCAATGTCTTGCATTGTGATCATATACCCTTTTAGCTCTCCCAATTGAGCCATAGTTATTATCTCATCTCACAACTCAGTCCCAAGCCTAGCCCAGAAGGGTGGCAAGGTTCTGATAAGATGGTCAACTACTGATCATTGGCTAACAATGTAACTTAATCGTCCAATACCAAGGATCATCCTTATTTCCATTTCACATCTTAAACATTTAGGCCTCGTTTGATTATTATTTTGGGGGAAGGGATGCATTTTAATTAATTGATTGTTGGAAAATGTGTGATTAAAAATTAAGGAAAATTTTTGGGTTTGCGTGTAATATTATTTTATTGAAGAATGTGGTTGAAAAGAAAATAGAGAAAAATGAATTTTGGAAAAATGGGAATCAAACAGGGGCTTAGTTTAAAGTATCACATTGATAATGTTCATTTCAATTTGAAATTTGACGCTAAAAAATACTAGATACCTTAAACTTCTGCTATTTAACTTTGGTCAAGACCTCACCATTCCTTGTATTTTTCCTTTTTTTTCCAAATTATTACGAGTCTTCTCCCAAACATACAACCATTGCTCTGATACCAAAAACTTGGAACATCACTAGAACATTTCTAATGGGTAGTTTTGGAAGGGCATATATACTTTTTGTCAATGAGATTGAATAAGATTACGGAGATCATCGAAAATTATGGCTATAATTGTATCATATATAGATAGATTGCTTCTACCATATTTAGTTCGATTTGGTTCCATATAATGAGAGAACCTCTCACATTAAGGGGCATCAAGTGTTATTAAGTATATTTGACATGATACCAGAGCCGTTCTGATCTTAAACAAATTAACCTTTGAATTTCATTTTAGGCGGGCAGCCTTGTGCTGCTTGTTGGGTGAATTTTTTTTGAAGAAACCTGTTCCTTCGTTGTCTCAGACACCACAAAATATTTGCCCACCATACACAACATAGAACAGATCTTCTCTTCAATCTTGATATTGTTTCCCCAACCCCAGGACCCTCCTCGTTTCAACGCAAGAAAATTCAGTGCTTCAAGACTGCCCCTGCAATGTCTGTAACGAAGGATCTCGAGTTTAACCATGCCCAAGATCCTGATTTTGAGTCATAGTCTGTTTCTTTAGTCAGGCAGGTTGCTATTTTGCTTTTAATTTACTTGGCACTTGGTGTTGTTATTTATTCATTCAATTGTGATAATTTCTCTGGTGTTGAGACTCACCCCATGGTGGATGCCTTATATTTTTGTATTGTCACTATCTGCACCATAGGATATGGGGATATTGCCCTGTTAACGCCAGCCACGAAATTTTTTGCTTGTGTTTTCATGTTGGTGGGTTTTGGGTTCATCGACATACTGGTGACTGAAAACCTCGGGGAAGCTAGTTTTTTCTTGAATGATAGAGGCAGCTAGGCCAGATTGGTCATTGCCTGTTTCCATAAAGCAAATTTGGTATGATGTGCGGGTGAAGAGTGGCTTTGAGAAGCTTAAAGATTGGACTTTTTCTGTGCAGAATATTTGGAGAGAATTGGTGTACTCTTTTAGTATATTTCAGTGTCCTTTGCTGATTTCAGCGTCCTCTGATTGTTGAAATAGCGGGTATTCCTCGAAATTGTAGCTTCTATTGGTTTATGGAATGCAAGCATCGAGGCCTGTAATTGTGGTTGGATTTGAGTAGTAATTTACTTTAGATTCAAAGGTTTTGGGCTTGATGCTTGGGCTGTTATTTCACTTGGGCCAATCTATAAATGATTGTTGTTGGGTTATGGCTTTGTTGGTTCCTTTAATGATTGGGCAAAGATAATAACCTTTTTTTTGGATTGGGCTTAAGTTAATTTCGTTGAGCCTGCTACTTTGTTGGTTTTGGCTTGTCGATTTGTTAGATTATTTCAAAATTTAAAGCTTATTGTTATTCGATGCAGTGGGCTTTATCAAGATTATGTGTTGATTGGGCTTTGACTAATTTTTTTCCATTTCTAAAATGCTTCGTGCGTATAGTAGAGATGGTAGTGTAGACCGTTGAGTTTTGGTTGCTCGGATGGTGAGCTAGAGATTTTTTTTTGGTGGGATTTCTTCCAACTGCAGCATCTTGGTCAACGATATATTGTTGAAATTTTGGCCGGTATATTAGCGTTAGAGCTTTTGTCGGAACATGAATTATGTGTTCAATTGAGTTCTCTCAACAGGTAGAGCTCACTGTGTGTCGACACACTTCATGAATTTCTTTTGGAAATTCTTTTTGGGATGTGAGCTCTCTAGAATGTTCTTGTGGCTTTGGAGTAGTTCTTGGTTGTTTTTGCACTATTTGTTCTTGGTCTCTCGTCGTCACTAATTTTCGTAGATGGTTGTTCTGATTTGAATTTCTTCTTAATAGGTACAAGTATTGTCACCATCATTATTGCAAATTGATGCTTTTATCAGTATCAATTTGAGGGGGAATGTCAATGAGATTGCATAAGATTATGGAGATCATCGAAGATTACGACTATAATTGTACAATATATAGATAGATTGCTTTTGCCATATTTAATTCGATTTTGTTCTATATAATATAATGAGAGAATCTCTCACATTGAGGGGCATCGAGTCTTGTTGAGTATATTTGACACTTTTAAAACCGAATGAAATAATCAGTCTCAAATTTTAATAATAGACTATCAACATATAGATGAAATACATAATTACTCCATAAAACCATTGTTTTACCATCCAAAATATTTGACAAAATCTGGATTTATTATTATTAAATCCAGTTGCTGCATGTTTACTAAAATGGGTACAATTATTCTATAGTTCACAAAATTTCGTGTTTCATATATAGAAGATAGCTAACCCATAATGCTAACTTGTTTAACTTGAATCATCGTAAAATTCTATCTACACAAGTCTGGGTGACAATTCAAAAAAAGAAATTGAAATAAAATAGTAGTTTTATATTGAATGATCAATATGCGTAAAATTGTCCTTAAATATAAATGATCAAACATTATCATAAAAGTGGTTTTTAAATTAACTTAAGAAGTCTTCCAAAGCCAAAACGTACCACCAAACGTCCATCGTCAACCGACCATTCACCCTGTATATTTAGAAAAAGTTGATGGATTAAATATTTTGAAAATACTTAGTAAGATACGTGTAAGTTCATTTCATGTATTAATACCGTGGCATAATATTTCATACCACTATAGTGTAGGGATGACAACGGTTCGATTGGAGGACGGTTCGGCCAAAACCATCACCGAACCATCAATTGTTTTGCTATACCATAACTATGTAAGTTGGTTCGGTTCGGGTGGTTAATAACCATGAAAATAAATTATTTTTTATAGGTCTAATCAACTTGAAAATAAATAATTTATGAAAATAAAAACGCAATACTAAGTCAATTTAACAAACAATATCCCAAAAGAAAATGTAAAATTCAAATTTAACAAACAATATTATTAACATAACAATACTAAACAATATTCTGGGTGAGTTAGGTTAGTAACGTTAGTTGGACCTGGGTGGGTCAGGCCAGAAAAGAATTTTGGGCTGGACATAATAATAGAAAGAATAATGAAAACTCAATTGTCCAATTAATTTTTTTAACCGGTTAATCGGTTCACGGCGGGACAACGTAAATACCATACCCACCTTGTCCCGAACCAGTTCATTAAAATCAAGTACCATATTCATTCCATTGCGCCATTGGTTCGATTTTTTTCGTCCCATTCGGTTCGGTTCACCACGGTTTTTGGTTTGACAGTTTGAATTGCCATCCCTACTATAGTGTCAAGTAACAACAAGGACGAAAAACTCAACTCATTATATCTATAGAAAAGTAATCCCGTGGAACAAACTTTATATCATATCTTGGGATCCTTTGATCATGGCATGCTTACAAGGATCTTTATGAAATTACAAACATAAAAATGAACAATCGTCCATTGTGCATAGAATGTATCTTACCTTGATAAATAGATGGTTTGACTTGACTTGGATAATAGTATATCAAAAACTTTATCTGAATGCACGAAGAAAGTAAGTTTTCTTGTTTGTCTTTTTTCCCTCCCTTTTTCCTGAGTTTTAACTTAGATTTGAGAAGATACCTTGTATAATAGCAAGAATGAAAAATAATGGCCCCCAGGGGCACATCCAAGTTGGCAAAGGATGGGGGAGAAAAAAACTACGCAGCTGGCACGTCCCGGGTTCGAATCCTTAGGAGGAGAATTTGGGGTAGTTCATTGGAAACGCATGCAGACCCTGGCCAACTTGGGCATATCCCTCGATTTACCCTCACACCAAGGCCTAGGGGCAGACAGGTGTGGACACGAGTAATGATGCGTAATCCCAAAAAAAAAAAATAATAATAATAATAATAATAATGAAAAATAATGAAATAAGATAAATAGAGGGGAATTTCAGCCATGGGTAGAGGGTTTATATAGGAGAACATGAATAAATTTTATCATTATACATGACCAATGAAAATTTTCAAAACCCATTTTTCTATTAATGCAAGAATTCAGTATTATGATTAACATATAATTGGTGGACATAAATCGGGACGTAAATGGCATAAAAGTCATTTTAAATTTTGCAGGAAATTATTGAAAATAAGCTCCCAAATACCATCAAACTTTTCCCCAAAAAATTGTATAATCTAAATACGCTTGAGGTTCTGTCCTACTTGAAATAAATCAGTTGACCGCTTTCACGTGATCGAAAAATCATGAAATTGGTAGCATTAGAATCCTTGAATCTTTCTACACTAGAACTAATTGCTCAGTGTCCAAAAACTTTAATTGATCCAAACTGTCCCACGCTAAACTAGATTGTTCGAAAAATCTCGAACAATCTTTCCAACGTTTTCCCCCACATTAAAAACATTATTTAAGACATAAAATGTTATTTTCATCCTTTCAAAACTTGTTCGCACATGAATGACGTTTTTTGGCCTTAGTGCTCCAAAACATCCTGAACTTCTTGAAAAACTTCGCATATGCTTTTCTAAGAATTATAGACCCTCAATCATACTTATTATGACTTTGTGGAGCCTATTTGATTTAAACTGGAAATTTTCACCTATTTGCATTTGGTCCTCAAACATTCAAATATTTCCAACCTAGTCCTTAATTTCCAATCAAGCTCAAATATGTTTTTCTAACATTTAATATGACATCCCAAATATTCATGCCATGCTAACATCAAACACTTGGTTAAAAATATGGGGTGTTACTCGATATGACGTGTATGGGAATGGATCTTGATCCTGTGTCACATCTTTCAATTTAGAACTAGTCACGACAGAAGCATGGAGGGAAGATCGTCATAGAATGAAGCAGAAGTTGTATGGAGATAGAAAAATGGGCCCACGATTTTTAAAACAATTTTGAAAGCACGAAATGAAGCTGATTAAAGTTACACTGTAAAAACTACATATAGCTAAGAAAAATTATGTTTGTAAGATGCCTGTTCCCTATGTTTTAGATGATAAAAACTCCGACTCCTAGATATGTATCAATACTCGATTCTGATTAACATAGCTCACTGATGTCGAAAGGAAACCAGCTCTGATTAACATAGCTCCTAGATATGTATCCATACTCCTAGAGAATAAATAGTCATAATTTTCATTCTTAATTCAGCGAACTTTAGACAGCTGTATATAAAAGTACATGCAATCTACAAGGTTAGGAAAGCAAACTGTACGGCTCCAATCTAACCTAAAAATTAGGAGTTAAAAAGAAATGTTCAATGATGAAACTGGTCCTATTATGTCTTTGAGTTCGTGATATATCTCTAAGACATGATTGGATCAAATCAAGTCAAATTGTATATTTCGAATATGGTCTGAAGAACAAAAAAAATTGTTATTAGGAATAATTTATATAGTTCACTCTTCTATGTATATATACTTGATAAGTAGCAGTAGCATGCTAATTAATATATTTTTCTTTGTTATTATATTAGAACTTTATCAGAGGATGCAATGACTTAGCTAATTATGAAAAAATTATTCTCTAGATGCTTGTTTTCGTGAAAACTATTTTTGCTGTGTTCCTAAATAGGTCTTCCAAAATATTGTGGATTGTGGCCCAAATTTGCAATTACCATCTTACTTTAAATTATTGTGAATAGTAATATTTATAGTTTCTGATCGACATGATCATTGCTTCGTCCATCCAGGCATTGTAGACACCCCAGTGAATCATATTTCTGGTTTTGCTGGGGTTCTGCAGTTTTAGCCAAAGTAATATAAACCTCCTTACTGTTCTCTTCATGTATAGGAATTAAATTCTGGATGTGACACGGATACAACATCAATGCAGAAATTTGTAAACACTGGTCATAATTTGTTTAGGACATATTAAGTAATAATCAAACTTGTATGCGTACTTGCATAAATATTTGTATAATATATAGTATTCCAGTATCTTGGTTCATGTCAATCATTAAGACACGGTGCTTCCATCATGATCATGAATGTTTTGTCATACATGAAGGCTGCATATATTACATAACTGTTAGGATATAATTCATGTCATCCTATACATGTTCTCAGCTTAATTATACATCTTATATTACACTCAATCACTGTGTTACTCTTGTTTCTTGATGATTACATTTTATGACTTGTTGCCATGTATCTCTGTAGCACTTGACTTATTTTAGAAGATACACACTTGAGTTTATAATAGTTGTAACCAGTGCTTTCTATTTAGTTTTGACTTGGTGATAACTGTTTCCCCTATCCTTATTTTCTGATTCCTAACATATTTTGACGTAATAGAATAAATAGTGTGCAAGTGGTGAGAGCCATACATTTATCTTCATCTAGTTAGCTAAGGGCACATACAGTGGAGAAACATGAAGCTAATTACCCTAGTGAACTGTTCTTCTGCCCTTACCCTGAACCCCATTTTACTTCTCTGAATCATTATCACATACAAATTATAGCTGCTATTGATAGTAGTTTAGGTGCAGTGATATTTTTACTGAGCTAGTTCATATTTTCTATGGCTCATCTTTGGTTGCTAGGATGCATCAGGTACAGTGATTGAAGCGCCCGACTCCCAACAGCAAGTGGCCTATGAAGATCTTAAAGGCAAACTTGAGCATTTGGTAAGCAGCATAAATGTTGTGCTTGTTTGTTTACTTTCCAGGTTTCTCCTGTAATGGAGTTGGTGTTGATGCACTAATGAATACGTGTTCTCAAATTGACTGCCAGCGATCAAGAATCAAGCAAACAGTGAGTGTGGTAAAACCATGCTTAGAAAATGCAACTGCAATAAGTGCATTACAAGAGCTAGAAACCCTGGCTTCAATGGACTTAAATGCGCCCTCAAGTGTTCATGGCGTGCCACCTCAGCCACAACAGCCTCAGACCTAAGGTTAAGTGTTGTTCCTTGGCTAGAGAGGAGAACAATTTAGTTCTGACAATTGCAAGTTGAAGTGAGGGTTACAGAGGTAAAACTCTTAGTATTAGGATCTGTTGCAGGAAGTCTGATTTATTGACAAGTGGGATCCTCAAGGCTTCTGCTTGAAACATTCTACATGTAGCATGTGCCGCAAATGTCTTTAATTCTCAGATTGTAGTACTGAATCTTTGTGTGGTAGTTGATTACATTTTCATAATGTCCAATTCTTAGCACAATGATGATATGTGACCTGGGTAATTGCTAAATCTAGATAAGGAGTTGATACTCGATTAGCATTCGAATTGATCTGTTGGTTACATGTCTTGAATTCCTTTGAAATGTAAATTTTAGTTGGTTTTCAGTTTTCTGCATTTACTACTGAGTTGGAGTCATTATGTGTTGTTCAGGCTTGTATTTCATTAAGCCTTGTCTTCACAAAACTTAGCCCTTCCAGTTTTTCTCGGTTTGATACATGACCTTGAGCAGGACAAAGGACAAGCAAGAGCCTGAAAATTGATAAAATGTTTCAGGGGGTTAACAATGATGGTCTCTCAACGCGACGAATGGAAGATGTTCTAGGAATGCTTGATGCAATGGTAAATGCATATAAGGTGTGGAGATCTCTTGAAGAATAATTGCTTTCTAACAAAAAGGAGCAAGAGTAGTTACCGAACTGGCTATTGTTTCGAAAGAAACTGTTTTTGTTGAATTGGTTTGGTTTAATTTTTGAAGACCTTAATATGCTTAAGTTTGAAGGATGTGGATCTTGTTGCTTTGTTCCACGCAAAGGGAATAATGTAGAGCATTATCTTGCTTCTTTTGCTATTCTTAATCCAGCCTTTTCTGTTTGGGTTGATTGTATGCCAAACTTTATTGTGCTATTTGTTCTTGGCAATCTTGATTATGTGTTGCTTTGGTTTTCAATATATATGACAATTTATAGGTTTGTTTTGTGCAACTCAATTTTTGCTGTTAAAAGGCCTGATCTCATGGTTATAGGTACAAAGATTTTGATATAGCTATGCTCTCAAAGGCGCTATATTTATCTGCAATTTTTTCTATCTGCACACTGTAGTCGTGGTCATGAAAGTTCACCTATTCCCCAATTTTACTTGAGCAACTACTATTTTCTTCTCAGTTTTGACACTATGTCAGTATACTGTTTTGTCGATCCTACAGGTGGTTGGCAGTTCGCACAAAGAGGCCCTTGAGAATGGTCACATTCCGTTCTGAAGGCCGATGGATGGTTGGGGCCACACAATAATTTTCGTGGTCGAGTCTTTGTTGAATGATAGGTCATGTGATTTGATTATGTTTGTTCCGTTTGAGCCTGAGTGTCAAATTAGATTTCAGATAAAGATCAGCGTTGGGAATTGGGCATCCAGATTGAGATTCCCAAGTTCAATGAGAGAATTATTAAAAGGGACGTGCTACAGGGCACACACATTGGGGTGGGTGGGAGCATATTTTTTGACAATATTTTAATCACATGGACTCCATCCATGTGAGTTTTTTGTAAAACTTCTCTAGACCATTTCTGTGCATAAGATATTTTTCTTATTAAAATTTGGAGTTTCATTTCAAAAAAGTCAATTTGTTAGGGATTAGTTCAATGTCTTGTATATTGATTATTTATATGATAATCTTTTTATTTGAGTGTCATTGATAAGTTCGAAATTAAGTTTAAACAAGAAGAAAGCAAATATAACTTTATTAATTCTCTCAATAATATATTGAAATGAATCCTATATGTAGTGAACCCATAAAAACCTAATTAAAACGTAATTATATCAAAAAGATACCATAACAAGAGTTCTACCAAAAATAGATTTCTTGGAAAAATCTAAAAAAATGCGTTCAAAAAAATGAACTATGCAATCACATAGTTATTACTCCCGTGACAGCATAGAACAAACAAAATCCAACTTCTTTGTTTCTGGAAGAGTACATGCTATAACATCATGTTTTATACTATGCGACAACATTGTTATCTGACAAGTCTTCCAATTTTCTTTTCTTGATTCCAGTGCATTTAACTTGTTTCCGCCTTCATGCTCAACATGAAACTTGGTGTTCAACCTGTTAACTTCAAACTCTTGGCCTTCATAGCTTGAACAAGTAAATGCATGGCTTCATTGATCTTATTTGCTCATAATCTCGTCATTGGTTTTGATGTGCACCATGGCTTCCATCCCATAGGCTAAGGAGAAGAGAGTATCTCCAGTACCTGTTCTTGTGGTGGTGCGATAAGATATTAAAATTTTTGAAAATTTATTGGACCATAATCCTTTTGTAGTATCTAACTTCCTTTTCAAGATGTTTCTGTAACGTTTTATTCATTGCTTATACTTGCTTGTGGGTAGTATGGGTTGGAGAAGTTTTTAGGGATCCCTAATTCGTCACGCATTGCTCTTAATTTTTTTTCCTTGAAATTTATTTCCATCATCTGATATTATGGAGTTTAATACTCTGAACCGACAGATTATTCTTTCATATGAATTTGCAAGTACTAGTCTCAGTGATATTTGCGAAGGGCTCTGCTTCTACCCACTTGGTGAAGTAGTGTACTGTCCCTTCCTCTAGGCAATTGTCCAGCGAAATCAATTCTCCACTTTGTTAAGGGCCAGAGCTATTGCTAGTTACCAGATCTTATATGGGTTATCGCAGTATTGATGCAAACTTCTGACAGTTTTCACATTTTCTGACGAAGCTCATAGCATCATTTTTCATATTGGGTCACTAATAACATTTTTTCAAGGCCTTTTGTGCCTGGGAATTTCAACTTGTGTGATCTTTGCATATTCCCTCATATATCTCTTTCCTCACATACGTCTTTTATCCACATTTATACATCAAAGCAGAAAAAGTGTGTACCATCACTTGAATAAGATGTCACCTTCTAGTGTGTACCTTGCAGTTCTTATCCACAATTTTTGTACTACCTTTTTATTTTCAGGGAGCATCCCATTATTTAGATAAGTTATGATTTGTAGTATCCACTAAGGTTTATCTTGTATCTATAAAGTCTCCTCCCCTTTTTTGGCTGAGTGGTGATTTTGGTAATAACTCTACGGGTACCATTTAAAAAAATCTACATCCTTTGTGCTAGCTAGTTTTGATAGTGCATCTATATATTCGTTTTCCTCTCTAATGATTTGATAGAGCTCAAATTTGTTGAAGTACTAAGATGCCTTCGTAATCTCTGCGAGATAAGCAACCATCATTTTATCTTTGGCTACGAA
The DNA here is from genome assembly GCA_019395295.1 of Osmanthus fragrans. Lineage (NCBI taxonomy): Eukaryota > Viridiplantae > Streptophyta > Magnoliopsida > Lamiales > Oleaceae > Osmanthus > Osmanthus fragrans. Next base: position 9,859,001 of record CM033348.1, on the reverse strand, counting down.
CTTTTAGTTCACCTGATTTACTACTAATTGTGAATCGCTTTTTACTTCTACATTTCAAGATTGTAATTTCATTGCCATTCGTAGGTTGACTAATAATATTTCATATTCAGCTACATTATTAGTTGTATTAAATGCGAACCTTAATGTGCAGTTCAATTTGTGCCTTTCTAGGCTTGTAAAAATTATGCTTACTCCAGGGACAATGTCCTATGATGATCCTTCTACAAACAATTTCAATGTTTCTTGTTTAGGCTCTTCCTCAGGAATGGGAACATCCGAGAGTTTCGTACTGAAGTTTGAAAGTATGGTTGCAGCTTTCATGATGCTACTACTAAGGTAAGGGCTAGCTTTTCCATATTTGGATATCTCGCTTCTGCTCCTTATAGAGCTTTTCTTATGTAATACACTGGCAACTGTTACTGCCCTTCCTCTTTTACTAGGACAGAATTGAATTTCACTTTAAAAGCTGCTAAGTATAGTAGTAACTTTTCCCCGTTTATGGGTTTAGCTAATAACGATGCTTTTCCTATGTGTTCTTTCAAAGTATGGAAAGCCTGCTCTCATTCATTATCACATTCAAAAAAAATTCCTCCCTTCAACATTTGGAAGAAAGAGGAGCACTTGTTCGTCGTTTGTGACAAAAAATAGCTCAAACGACGACCTCTCCTATTAAGCTTTGTATTTTCTTGGGCATTGTTAGGGATCGTATTTTAGCAAGAGCTTGAATTTTATTGGGGTGTGCTTTGATACCTCGTTGATTTACCATGTATCCTAGAATTTTTCCAGATTTGACTACAAGTCTGCATTTTAGTCAATTGAGTTTTATCCTTTACTTTCGTAATACGTTAAAGGATTCTTCCAAATGCTTTAAGTGGCTTTCAGTTCAGAGTCTTTTGACTAGCATGTCATCAATGTATACATCCATCATTAACATTTCATTCACAGCCTTTGATAAATGTTCCTAACATTTTTATCCCCTATACCTTATAACAATATAACCCCCAGTCTAATACGAAGGTAGTGTGTTCCTCATCTAGTCCATACATTGGGGTCTAATTATATTCCGAATATGCATCCATAAAGCTTAGCAGTTCATGTCCCACAATTGCATCTACCAACTGATTAATTCTGTGGAAAGGAAAACTATCACTGGGAAAAGCTTTATTCAAGCTTGTGAAGTCTTGGCATGTTCGCCTTTTTTTCATTACTCTTTGGCACTAAGACTGGGTTACATATTCAAACTAGGTATTGAGCCTCGTGGATAAAGCCATTTTTCAACAATTTGTCTACTTCGTTCTTTAATGCTTCATACTTCTCGTCCCTCATGGCCGTCTCTTCTACATTTTAGGATTAATCTTGGGATCAATTTTCAAGGCATGATATGTCTCCTTGGGATCTATTCCCACCATATCACATGCTTCCAAGCAAACACATCTAGGCTCACTATCATGAAGCTTTTTAGCAATCCATTCATAAGTTCGCTCAATTCCTTACAAATTTTCAGGACCTTGCTTATATCTTCTGAACTAACGAAAAGACCTTCATGTTATTTTGATCGCACCCGCTTTTGACATGTAGTTGTTATGCGAGGATCAATTGAATCATTGATTTCAAGTTTCTTTTCGTGATTACTCATCCCAACTACAACAATTACATTATTCTTGGGAGTTCTTACGGCTCTTCGTCTTGTGTTACTTTCATGATTCCTACACAAAATTCCTTGATTAAGTTTTAAGGATATTTTACCTTTATTCGTGGATAACCCTACATACGATTGATGGAGTGAGATGATTCTGATTGCTTGTTTGATGGTAGGTTGTTTGAGAACTTCGTCATATACGGGGATTTTCCTTCATGATGTTGAAATCTATATATCCCTGATATTTCTAGGGATCTTCTCTTATTTTCACTAACAAAATGGCCCTTCTTTGTATAAAACATTTACCGTACTTCTTTTGTCTTAGCATAAGGTGGAAAAATATTTCAACTATTATTGCCTGGATGACTACTACATCTTCTTCAAGACCTGAATTTTCACTTCTAGGTAGTATGGATTTAATTGAAGATGTTATAGATTGATGATTACCTATCTTTTTTTACGATTTCATGAAATTGCAACTCGTCTAGTAGGTTTACCTTTCAAGTTCCTTATTTTCGTGCTCAGAGTAGTGTGTTCCACCGTTAGTATTTTGAGGTCGCTAGCCATTTCTATAGTGGGAATGAGTAGGGATAGCCACCCTTCACAATGTTTTTGTTCAACTAGCCTTTGACCAAAATTAAAAAAATAAAAGGAAGTTTAATTATTTAGAAGTGTCAAAAGACTTCTTTACCCTTATATTGTGAAACAAAATTGAAGAAGGAATTAGGGCTTTTCTTCTTCACTCATTCACGTCTCTCTTTGTGTAGAGCCATTTTCTTCCTTTAAATTCAAAATCTCCTTCTTGCCAAAGAAATCATATTTTCCTTGGAATTCCAACTCTTCTCCTTTAGTGCAGGGTTATCTCTCCTCCTTCTCTGTTGAGATCGACGATTGTGGAAAAAGAATAAAGTGATAAACATCTTCGGTTCTTCATTTTCAAACCAACTACAAGTTGTAAGTTGAGCTCGAAAATCTGTTGGGTTTTTGAATTGTAATATGTAATAGAGTATGCAACATTTAACATGTGTGTTGGGTTTTTGAATTTCAATATGTAATAGAGTGGGCACCATTTTTCCAATGATTCTCGTAGCATACAAGTCGTGTTAGAGAGGGCTATTTTTAGATTGGAGTTTTCTATATGTTATAGAAAGGGAAAAACCACAACAAATCCTCTTATGTCTATATTTATGGACAATTATGCGTAATTGATGAATAAAGAAGACAAATAAATATTAGGGAAACGCAATTGGTTGTAATAGTTTGAACTTGTTAACTTAAAATATGGTTTGTAATATAATTAGTTATGCTGAGATTTTTATTGAGTGGTGTTATGCAAGATTAAGATTTTAAAAAGCTTGGAATCATTAGTTTTGAGTGGAAATGTCAAGCCTTTATACATGGTGCAAAATGCTCTAAGAATGTTTGTTCTGTGTTCATAGAATTATTATAGCTGGACATTAACAGTGGAAAGAAATGTTGAAATTTGTTTTGATGACTCTGTCGTTTTTACATGTTGCCATCCTTTTTACTGTTTCACTTGCAGAATTAATTGAATAATTTGGTTTATATAGTTTATGCATCTTGTTCGTATGTGCTTTACTATCATCAATTGTTCTCATATTTGTACATGTTTTATAATTTGCACTGCTATGGACGCTACAATCACTACCAGGTGTAAATTACAAGTAGTGCAAGATGTATACGAGAAACTTGACACAAATTTCCAAAAAAAGCTTCGGGAGAGCTGCTTCGGATGTCTTCTACGGTTGAAGGACATAAAGTTGGCTTCGCAGATTATACACCAATTATTATTGCGCAAGAGGAAGACCAACAACAAATGAGATATATGGTTTAAAATAGCAGATAAAAGGGCAAGATTTAGATTACAAGAATTTGTTTTAGTGACGGGTCTAAGGAGGGGTGATGATGACACAGTTGATAAGACCTTGGGGATGGAGTCTCGAATTGTGAAAGAGTATTTTAAGAATTGTGGGGGAAGATTACGAGGGGAGATGTGTACAATGCATTTGTAACCTGTAGGAAAAGAAAGAGCGACAAATATAAGTTGGGCTTGATTATAATCTTGGCATACGTCATGTGGGCCACGGAAGAAAATACCCTCATCGACTTACGATGGTTGGACTTGGTAGATGATTTGGACAGGTTCGAGATATATCCATGGGAAAAGTTGTCGTTTGAGTACACGGTGAATATATTTAAACGTGACATGGGAGATAAATTGAAAAGCTCACATGTTGGAGGAGAGTCCCGTTGTCGCTATTCGTTGCACGGCTTTCCCCTCTCTATAATGGTAAGAAAAAAACACTTGATTTGTATTATTTGTTATACATAAATTTGTGTTGTTAGATAATAATGTTTGTTTTGCAATAGATTTGGGCATTCGAAGCGATTCCATCCTTAGGAATGAAGTTCGCTACGAAAGATCCAGCTGTAATTCCAAGAATGGTGAGTTGGGAAATGCCGAAGAGGCTAGCGTCTGCCGCCGTTGATAATGTGTTGAAATTGAAAGAGGTAAAATTGCCTCTTTTTTTTTCTTTTTACTTTACTGGGAACAAATTGTGGAATTAGTTTAGGAAATGACTAATGATTTGCACGATTTTAATATTTGCAGGTGGAGGTTAATGAGACGTTAATTCCTTCCAAAACCGAACTGGAGGAGGTATATTGGAAGGAGTTGGAACCGATAAGGGCAGAAGATGAGAGCGCTTCCCACCATCCCGAAGTAGGCGAAGCTGACCGTGATGTCGAGCCTCCACCGGTATCTAATGAGATCAACATAGTTGATTTCTTGAGAACTGAAATGGACAAACTTGAAGGAAGATTACAAGCAGTCATATCAACTCGACTCGATCAGGTGGAGAAAAAGGTTGATAGGTTGATTGAATTGGTTGTGTCGGGTCGATTCCCTTCAGCGACTAGTGCATTTGATGGTGCCACTAGTAGTACAGCTTATGTACCAGAACATGAACCGAAGGAGGCTGAATTTGATGATCCGATGGATGTCCCTGCAGAAGAAAGAAAGGTAGAAGAGCTTGATGATGATCCAAAGTTAGAAGAGAAGGTCAAAGGAAATAATGGAAGAGGGAATGGAGCTGATGTTGGATCTAGGAATGATAAGGCTGAGCAAGAGAAGGAAAAAATGGTCGAAGAAGGGGTTGGAAAAATAGTACAGGATGAGCATCCCGAGGTTGAGAAAAACATTGCTGATTTTGTGACGCCTGACAAACATGATGTGGACGCGAATAAATACACTGAAGGTTTGTAAGAAACAATTAAGTTCAGCTGCATGTCATTACGTCCAAATGAAACAAACTGTAGATTTCTAATTGTTGGTACTTGTAACATATAGGTGACGTTGCACAAATCGTGGAGGTCGGAAGTGATTCACCGAAAGGAAGAAGGTATCGTCCAAAAAAAAGGCATGCTTATTGTGTTCTCCCTTCATGGACCCAACAAAGAGGAGAAAGTTGTCGGACATCAATGTATATGATCCTTACCGAGAAGTGGATCCCGTGAAGGTTGATGCTCTTTACAAATGGATGGAATCTGCCTCTTCCGGGTATAGAAATATATATATATATATATAGTTGCAAGTACATGTGAAAGTACTTATATTATTACATAAATATAATTTTGTGTTGATTTTGTTGTATGCGCAGCCAAGTTATACCTTTGCGTTTTTACGATTTTCAAGCAATTGTTTTGATTGACCTTTTGAATGAGAATGGTTGGATTTCTGGTAGTGTAAGTAATCCAACTTTAATGATTACATGTATAATGTTGCACAACAATTAAAGTTTGTATTAATTAGTTTATTTGTGCAGATTATGGACGAGGTCTTGTATCAGATACGAGAGAGGGCTTTGAAATTTTCCCATCTTTTCCAGCAAAATTGTTGTATAGTGGATTTTTATTTCTACCAATTTGTTGTCAAAACCCATGGCCAGATGCAAAAGAGTAAACAGCTCAAGATCAGTAAAAGTCTTACCAATTACGTGATAGGGGCTACTCCAGAGCTTAGTAAACCTTGGAAGGATTGTAGATATGTATATATTCCTTGCTGTACCGGCAACCATTGGTTCGCCCTGCAAATCGACTTGGAGGAACGAACAATTTTAAAGTTCGATAGTCTGAAGGGTCACATTCGTAGGGCAGAATTGGAAGCTTACGTTCTGCCTCTACAGGAGGTTATTCCATTGCTCATGAAACTCCATGTCCAGAGCAAAGAAACATATAGCACCGAGAAGTTCAAATTTTTGAATGTGAAAGATGTTCCCCAATAAGAAAATGGGTAAGATTTAGTAATTTCATAATTTTTAGTACTATATTATTTTAACTGTTGAAAATTCATAGGTTAACTATATAATTGTTTTGTAGATCTGATTGCGGGATATTCACACTAAAATACATAGACTTTATGCAAGCCAATATTGATGTACATGAAATTCGACGGGATTATGTACCAATATGGCGGAAGAAACTTGCTGCGGAGTTGTTGGCATGGGATTTCGAGCCTTAGATCGTGTTTTGGAAAACCAACTGATGTTTTGATATCATTGTGTAGTTACTGACTTCTTTATGCTCGCGTTGTAACAAATCGACTTTCATGATGTTAATATTTTTTTAGATATTGTCACTGCTACTAGGTGTTGGATTTGATTGTGTAATGATTGTGGAAATTCAATTCGACGACAATGTATATTTTCATGGCCTTTTAAAACCTTCAAGTTCACATATTGTATTAGAGTGAAGTAGTAGATACTGTGCATGTTCATGTTTTAGCCCGTCAAACATCACGACATTAGGAAAAATGGTCTTTTTCGAGCATAACGACATTGCAATCGTTATCGTGCTTGGATAACGATTTCCATATCGTTACAATAGAAAAAGTACACTGGTTTTTCAAAATTACCATAACGAGTTCGAAATAGTTCCTGGAGCAAATAACGACATACATATCGTTACCGTAGAAAAAAGTGAATTTTTCGTCCATAACGATATGAAAGTCGTTATCAAAGCGTATAACGACATCAATATCATTACAATAGAAAAACTATATTGATTTTCCAAAACTACCATAACGATTTCGAAATCGTTCCTGTAGCACATAACGACATACATATCGTTACTTTAGAAAAAAGTGACTTTTTCGTCCATAACGACATCAATATCGTTACAATAGAAAACTACACTATTTTTCAACAACGTCCATAACGAGTTCGAAATCGTTCCTGGAGAAAATAACGACATACATATCGTTACCGTACAAAAAACTGACTCTTTGAACCATAACGACATATAAATCGTTATCTAAACACTATAACGACTTCCATATCGTTACAATGGAAAAACTACACTGATTTTCCAAAACTATCATAACGAGTTCGAAACCGTTCCTGGAGCAAATAACGACGTCCATATCATTACAATATAAAAACTACACTTTTTTTAAAAAACTACCATAACGAGTTTGAAATCGTTCGTGGAGCGAATAACGACTTCCATATCGTTTCCATAGGAAAAACTTACTTTTTGAACCATAACGACATCTACATCGTTCCCTTCGATAGAACGACTTCCATATCGTTACAGTGTAAATAATAAGGAAAACGACAATTATATCGTTTCTTTATATAGGAAACGACTTACATATCGTTATGACGGTAAGACGTTCTTGAGTATCTACGATCATTCGACATACCTCCGACATATGTATACGATGATCGATATAGGTTGTCGAGCGAGTTTAATCACGTTCCAAAGAAACTTGAGGAACATTTGTGTTTCTATAGTAGTCCAATACATTGGACTAGTTTCGATATAAAGAAAGTATCTATGTTGGCTCGTTCGAGTGCTATCAGCCCAATTAATACCCTCTTTGGTTATCATAGACGTGTCGAAGGTATGTCGAATGATCCTGGATGCTCAAAAACGTCTTACAACAAATAACGATATGTAAGTCGTTTTCTATATAAAGAAACGATATAATTGTCGTTTTCCTTATTATTTACATTGTAACGATATTGAAATCGTTATATATAAGGGAACGATGTGGATGTCGTTATGGTTCAAAATGCAAGTTTTTCCTACGGAAACGATATGAAAGTCGTTATTTGCTCCACGAACGATTTCAAACTCGTTATGGTAGTTTTTGAAAAAGTGTAGTTTTTAAATTGTAACGATATGGACGTCGTTATCTAAGTACTATAATGATATAAATGTCGTTATGGACGAAAAAGTCACTTTTTTGTACGGTAACGATATGTATGTCGTTATTTGCTCCAGGAACGATTTCAAACTCGTTATGGTAGTTTTGGAAAATCAGTGTAGTTTTTTCATTGTAACGATATGGACGTCGTTATCTAAGCACTATAACGATATAAATGTCGTTATGGACGAAAAAGTCACTTTTTTCTACGGTAACAATATGTATGTCGTTATTTGCTCCAGAAACGATTTCAAACTCGTTATGGTAGTTTTGGAAAATCAGTGTAGTTTTTCCATTGTAACGATATGGACGTCGGTAACTAAGCACTATAACGATATAAATGTCGTTATAGTTCAAAAAGTCACTTTTTTGTACGGTAACGATATGTATGTCGTTATTTGCTCCAGGAACGATTTCGAACTCGTTATGATAGTTTTAAAAAATCAGTGTAGTTTTTTCATTGTAACGATATGGAAGTCGTTATAGTGCTTAGATAACGATTTATATGTCGTTATGGTTCAAAAAGTCAGTTTTTTGTACGGTAACGATATGTATGTCGTTATTTGATCCAGGAACGATTTCGAACTCGTTATGGACATCGTTGAAAAATAGTGTAGTTTTTTTATTGTAATGATATTGAGATCGTTATCTAAGCGGTATAACGATTTAAATGTCGTTATAGTTCAAAAAGTCACTTGTTTCTAAGGTAACAATATGTACGTCGTTATGTGCTACAGGAACGATTTTGAAATCGTTATGGTAGTTTTGGAAAATCAGTGTAGTTTTTCTATTGTAACGATATGGACGTCGTTATCTAAGCACTATAACGATATAAATGTCGTTATAGTTCAAAAAGTCACTTTTTTCTACTGTAACGATATTTATGTCGTTATTTGCTCCAGGAACGGTTTCGAACTCGTTATGATAGTTTTGAAAAATCAGTGTAGTTTTTCCATTGTAACGATATGGAAGTCGTTATAGTGCTTAGATAACGATTTATATGTCGTTATGGTTCAAAGAGTCAGTTTTTTGTACGGTAACGATATGTATGTCGTTATTTGATCCAGGAACGATTTCGAACTCGTTATGGACGTCGTTGAAAAACAGTGTAGTTTTTTTATTGTAACGATATTGAGATCGTTATCTAAGCGGTATAACGATTTAAATGTCGTTATATTTCAAAAAGTCACTTGTTTCTAAGGTAACAATATGTATGTCGTTATGTGCTACAGGAACGATTTCGAAATCGTTATGGTAGTTTTGGAAAACTAGTGTAGTTTTTCTATTGTAACGATATTGATGTCGTTATGGACGAAAAAGTCATTTTTTTGTACCGTAACGATATGTATGTCGTTATTTGCTCCAGGAACGATTTAGAAATCATTATGGTTGTTTTGGAAAACCAGTGTACTTTTTCTATTGTAACGATATGGAAGTCGTTATCCAAGCACGATAACGATTGCAATGTCGTTACGGTTCAAACCAGTGAATTTATGCATTTTTCATACTGGAACGACATATGCGTCAACTATAATCATATAAAAGTCGTTTGTCATACTGTGAAAAAAATATAGCAACGTAAAAAGACTTTGATTTGTGTTCTAACAGCACAATGACCACAAAATCTAATAAATCATTTTGTGTTCCAATAAGTACAAAATAATAACGCTACAAGTCACGATAATATTACAACTTCAAGTTTCACTACCAATTGTTTGGCCCTTGCAAGTGGAGCGAATATGACCGATTTTCTTACAGTTGGAGCCTTTGACATTACAAGGACAAGAGTTGACATCTCCATTTTGTATAGTATTGCATCGACCTTCAACGTCTCTCTGGCTTTATTATACAAATTCACACAAGAAATTGTTTTCGAAATCAGAATAAGCGTTGTGTTCCCTTTGACATTCCCTACATATTTTCATTTCTAATCTCCTTCAACTGATTGCTCATATTTAATTAGATAACAAATTGAATCCATAACATATACACAGTGTCCATAACTGCAATTCAAAATATAGATTGGGATTGAAGTTCTGGAGAAAAAACGAGACATGAACTTTTTTTAAAGAGATTATTGAAGCTAAAAATAGTATTAGAATTTCTATATCAATAAATGTCCACATATGGCAGAAAAGACAAAACTCATAAAGGGGATAGATTAAGTACTTGAAAATCTAACATGAGAAAAAATCAAACATGAGAAAAAGGAGATAGATCAACCGTGTCGGTAAACAGACAAAATTCACTTTTTAACTATGACTGACCTAAATATATAGAGACAACCGAATATGCAACTACGACAAATTTGAATAATTCCCACATATAGTCATGATGAATATTTAGAATTCTCCGAATTTGGCCCATATTTCCTCCCAAGGTGCAAAATTATTTTCTAAAGAGTTTGGGTTGGGAAAAGATAGAACTTAGTAATTGATTAAATAAATTACAATGATATCAAATTAACCACTTTCAATTGCATTTCTCGCAATTTTACCAGCGTGGCAGCGCCCCAAAAAATAAACCAAATAAGAAGATATAAGTGTCTTGCTTAGTTTTGACAAAAAGTGACTAAATACACTTCTTCATTCTTTAGAAAGTCCAAATAAAGTAGGAACTAAATGTAGAGGAAAATAAAATTGCTGTGGCCCCTTAGAAAATTACTCATGTATAGTAAATATATTTCAAAACAAAAATTCTTCAACAATAATTTGATTTAGTTTAACATTCACTCCCCAAAGAAGCCAACAAATCCTCTATTCCGAGCTCATTTTAAGAAAATATGGGTCCTTGCTTTGCAGTTAACGAATTGAGCTACTATCAATAACGTGCCCTCACAGAATAATCAAAGAGCAACAGAGAACAAAAAGAAGAAGACTAACAAGCAGTCTCCTCATAGTTCCTTGCAGAAAACAATCAAAATAAATCTGGAGTCTCTTTAAAATCCCACAAATAGTAATTAAAACGAAAGATTCTTAAAATTATTCACATACTGAACAAAAACGATTAATAACAACTAAAGGAGATAATTTCCACCAAATTTAGTAACTGTTCTGGCATGGAATTGGAAAAAAAGCAGAAAAAATTTACCTTTTCAAGCTCTTCTTGTATTTCTTGGAGCTTTTCAATCGAAGGAACGAGCTTTCCATCAATATACTCTGTCCCATTGTTCTCTTCCTTCACTTCTCCCAATTTCTGCTTCTTCCCTTTGTCCAATCCCATTTTTCAGAATTTTCTGTTGGTTCTCATCTTTTCATAGTTTTCTTAAACCCTGTACAAAACCCACATGTATATAATAAATTTATACTAACAATTGGTAAGAGATAGAGAGAGAGAAATCGAAGGGGGTTGGGAGATGATGATAAGAAAAGGAGAAAAATAATTGCAGGGGAGGTTGAATGCGGAAGAAATGATGCCAAAATTGAATTAGGGCTAAATGAAAATTGAAAGTGGAATTAGGGCTTTTATGTCTTTTTACATACAAGGATATTTTAGTAATTTATAAATGGTTTTTTCTTTTCCTTGTAAGTTTAGGCTATCTAACTAAAAAAGATAGATGATAGGCTTCATAAATAAATTTTTGTTTTGACTGGGCCTCTTAAATGAAGTCCCCATTTCTATATGGTATATGATGCCAACCTCTTCTTCCGTAGACGGTACATTGAGTGGGGGACAGATCCTCCTACAATCTCACTGTAATATCATCCTACCTTTGCACTAAGATTGCACTTGTACTAACTAGATCCCAACTTATCTCTTTACTTCCAACCTTTAGTAATCCTACTTCCTCGGGACATACTTTCACTTGGCTCATTTTTGTATAATTCAGCGACTTCTCAAATCAAATGGATAAATTCGTGGTTTTCTTTGCCCACAACGACGTCAATTTTATTACAATCTACAAATTCCTCTCATCTAACTAGGATTTTTTCCCCCTCCTATATTCTCTAATTTTGATGCTCAAACAAGGGGAAATGATTATTTGGGAGGGAGTTAATTGAATTTTGAATGCGTTTCTATCAAGTGAGAGTATTAATAGATTTCCTCCAATAATTTTTGGGCAACTGAGTCGATTTAGAAAAACAAACATGCTAATATCTAGCTCAAATTCATATGGGACTCGTATTGACGTATGATTGGACAGTTTGAAAAATTAAAACAAAAACACTCAATCATTTTCTGACACATTAGTCTGTTTCTTCACTCCCCTTTTTTTAAGCTTGACTAAATGACTTTATTCTTTAAAAAATAATAGGCTACGATAATTTATTAGTGAGTTTATAACTAATTCTATTATGTATTTATATGTTATTCACCATCTTACGTGTCATGTATTCATTGGTTCGAAAAACATGCCTTAAGTTTAAATACCCCCGTTTGATTCCCATTTTGAGGAAGAAAATATATTTTGAATAGTTGATTGATGGAGAATGTGTGGTTAGATTTTAAGGAAAAGTTTTGGATTTACATGTAATATTATTTTATTGAAGAATGTGTGGTTGAAAAGAAGAGAGAGAAAAATGAATTTTGAAAAAATGAGAATCAAACAGGGGCTACATGCGCTTTAATAACGATTTTTGCCAATCAATAATTCAACGGGAATGGTTCATCTCCTTCACGTGTGAGCTCTTCTATGTTTTCGTTAATTGTGTACTTAACTTAGCCTATAGGAGGCGTGAGCTCGCAGGCCATTTCTTCTTGATTATTTATGGGCTGGATTTCATCTTATTTTATTATTTAATTAATATGAGTGAAAATGAGTCAAATTGATGTTAAATAGAAGTTTAGTTAAATTGACGATTGAGAACCGAAAGGAAATCGGATTCTTAAATTCAATTCTAGTAGTAGTCATTTACTTGGTATTTTACCTTGTCGTTTAACGGTATCCATAGAAGTCAGAAAATAAGTCGAAAGTGGTAATACCAAAATGAGAATTAAAAGATAAAAATTAGTCTTATTAAGCCCTTGTGTGGGAGTAATTTTTGAAAAATATTTTTTCTCTACAATTTTTCAACTATACTTTCTCCCGAAAAAATATTTTTCAAATTTGCCAATAAATTCTTTTCACTTTCTAACCACATACCTTCTAAAAATTCACTTTTCAAAAAATCTCTTTCACAAGAGCTAAATATATTTTTAGCAATCATCTTTGACCTATTAGTTTGAACACTTCGTTTAACAGATATTCAATTCGAAAGATGGATTGTAAAATTTCCCATGAATACTCAAAATGATACCAAGAACCAACATGATAGCGAGTAAAGAATATATGCGGAAAGATGTGACGTCAAAATGAGAGTTAATTTTTTTTTTTCTTAAAGCCGTTTCCCACAACTATCTTTATTTATTATTTTAAACTCGTCGTTTACTTTTTCAATACAAAAGATGCATTGTGAAGAAACCAAACTAATTTTGGCATCCCAAATGAAACATTCTTGGCTAATCGAGATGTCAAATGTATGTGTTGTGGAACACTTTGGATAGCATAGTAGCATATTTGGATTTTCTTTAACCTATAAATTAGGTTGATCAAATTTTAATTTTAATAGCACATTTTGTACCACTTATCAAGCACTCATTTATATCCATTTATAAAATGAACATAATCTCAAACATGCACCTAATATCTAAGTTTAGCCCCTATTTGGTAGAGGTTTTTAAAAAGATGTTTTTGAAGAATTTGTGGCTAAAAAAGTAAAGTAAAAAAAAAAAAAAAAAAAAAAATTGTTCATGCAAAATTATTTTATTTAGAAGTTATATATAATTAAAAATAAATTATAAAATATGGGACGGGACTATATCATACTTGATTTAGGGCCTGCTTGGGAGTTTTTTCATCGATTTTGGGTGGCACCAATTATGAGGGGTTGAAAAAATCGACGCTTGCAAGTTTTATTAGGCACCGGTTATGAATGGTTTAAAAATAATCCAAAACCAATGTAGTGTAATTTTGACCATTCTCTCAATCCACCAAATTGATGAGTTTTGACAATTTCTCATATTCTCTTCTAATGTTTTACCGTCTATAAAATAATTATATTCGACCAACATATTTTCTTCAAAATTAACTTGTAAATAAAAATAGGGAGAATTGTAGTTACGGTACAAACCTTTCAGCAGTTACGGTACAAGCCTTTTTATTTAGTGGCAAATTTGACCCAAATCTTTCATTTTTGTCACTCACGATATCAAATCTTTCAAAAATTTGCACTTGGAATCCAAATAGATGTAAATTGTTAGTTTGACTACAAAAATGATTTTGGCCAAATCAAGAAAGGACAAAATGGTAACTTTACAATTTTAACATAAAATAATTTAAAAATTCAGTAAAAAAAGGAAAATAAATAAAAGATGTAACACTATCCACCTCCAACCGTTTAGAAAAGCCCTCGATTGGTCCAAAACCATCCAAAATCCAAAATCACCACCAAACATCAGCCCCACCAAAATCGTCAGTAAATCGCCCTCCAAATCACCACGCGTCGGAGCACTTTACAATCCCAACATACACACTTGAGTTAGTGTAATCCCAGCATCCAATTCGAGTCCACACCCTTCACAAAATGCATACATACACATAAAATCTCCTGTAAATTTGATTGTTGGCCGAATTTACAGAGAAAATTGAATTAAAATCGAATAATCAGTAAGTCACCACCACCAGGAGGAGTATTAGAAATAAGAAAGAAGAAAGAAGAAACGAAACGAAAATGATAGAAAAGATATAAGAAAATGATATATTCAACATGATATATTTCATATTAAAGATTGGAACTAATATAGAAGACTCTAGAATAGCTGAGCTGGAAGACTCTGTTGCACGTGAATTCCATTTCTGATTTGCTGTACTGGAATATGGAACATGCTGGAAGGTATACTCTAACACACACCCCCTTCAAGGTAGACTATGAGATCAACAATAGTCCATCTTGAAGATTAAAGTGAATTATGAATGCAAGTACACTTAAAATTCCATTTGATTGAGTGCTCAGAGTTGAAGAAGATGAAGCAGGGGACAAAAAAGCCACTCTGTAATTTGGCATTTTCTCATTCTCTGCTGTATGTCGAGCAAGACCAAAATCACAAATCTTAAGATCACAATTAGCATTTGACAGTAGATTGCTGAGCTTCAAATTTCGATGTTCACAACTAGATCTGGAGTTGAACATATGCATCCTCCATTATCATGCACGCCAAGAGAAACCATGAATTGACACCCATAAAAGGAGAATATAGACAATGGAATCGGAATAATTTCCATGAACTATATCCATCATCAATGGCAGAATAACTCATTGATGAGGAATAATTGAAATGGTTTTGCAGCTGATGATGAAGAGGTATTTGGTGAAAACTCCATCAACTGTTTTAACTGGATGGTATTCCCATTAACATTTGTGAATACAGTAGGTATCACCTTCAGAGAATACTGATCACTCTGGAATGCTAACAGATCGAGAACATGCACCTTTGAAAAACAAAAAATAGGAGGAACAAAATCAACAACACAAAAGCAATAGCAGCAAATCAGTAGCAACAGCATGAAACAATTTTGTTGCTCTGATACCATATTAGAAATAAGAAAGAAGAAAAGAAACGAAAATGATAGAAAAGATATAAGAAAATGAAAACGGTAGATATTTGGAAATATTTTTCTGTCATTGATTCTGATCATGTAGCATGATTGGAAAGGAAATAGTAGCAGTGGTAGCCACGGTGGATGAGGTGGGTTTTTTATTTGTTTTGGTTAGGGTTGGAGTGGGATGAGGTGGGGGTGTTGGAAAAAAGAAGAAGATAAGAGGGCGTTCTTTTCGTGTTTCAGTTTTGTATTTTGAGTTTTGAATTCGTTTTGTGTTTTGTGTTTTGAGTGTCCATTTTGAGATTGTTGAAAACTCGTTCTTTTTGTAGTTTTGAAAAAATATTTCTCAACCTGTATTTTTTGAGTTTTAGCAGATTTGTGAAGAAAACAGTCAAAACGTAAAAAAATTGCTTTCTGTTTTTTTTCCACAAAAGTTTCAGCCGTTTTCAAAAACTCGTTTTCGAAAATGGGAAAGAGAACGCGTTTTCAATGTTTTGAAAAATCGAAAACAGAAAACGATCCAAAAACAGCAAAGAGAACGCACCCTTAAGTTTTTTAGTTTTTAGATTTTTAAAAGGCAGAAATGTGAACTAAGTAAAATGCCATTATCTTTGTTGGTCAAAAATATCAATTTTCTAATTTTTTGGTCAAATAATGGCTTAACTAATAATGATTCCGTCATATTGGGCTCTAGTACAAATGTTTGAAAGGTTTTGATATCGCCAATTATACAAACAAAAGGTATGAACCAAGTTTGTGGTAAAATCAAAGATTTAGAGCCTATTTGTTTCAGATTAAAATTTGATTTTAATTTAAGTCAAAGTTAAACAATCAATATTAACCACATCTTTCTTGGATCCCACAACTTTTTAACCACACATTTCAAAAAATTCTATCATAATCTACTAAAAATCTTATTTTAATCCCCACCAAACACCCTCTTAGGGCTTGTTTGATACCCATTTTGTTGGAGAAAATGCATTTTTTGAGTTGATGTGATGGTGAATATGTGGTTGAAAAATAAGGAAAAGTTATTGATGTGATGAAAAATATTATTTTATTGAAGAATGTGTGGTTGAAAATGAAAATGAGAAAGAGAATGAGAATGGGTACCAAACAGGGGCTTAATATCGTGACTGCAATTTTCATAAAAATATATTAACTAAAAAATTATTTATAAACAAAAAAATTACATTATAATTAAAAAAATACTTATAAGTAAAAAGCACTTTTATATAAAATAAAAATTGCTTATAAAATAAAAATACTAATAATAAAATAAAAACTCACCTATAAAATATAAAAGTTACTTATAAGTAAAAAATTCAATTAAAATTATTTAAAAGTATAAAATTAACTTATAATTGAAAAATTGCATATAAGTAAAAAAAAATATTAACTTAAAATTAAGTGAATATTTAATATTATTTCATTTTTAAGTTAAATATTAACTTATATGTAAAAAAAATTACCTATAAGTAAAATATCACTTATGAGTAAAAATATTTCATGTGAAAAACTATAAACTAAAAATGTTACTAAGGGATATTATTTAATTTCATTCTTTTTTTAAAAATTCAAAATCGATGGATAATAAGCTTTCAACATATGTTGGACAATTTTAAAAATCAATGTATTCATAAACGTTCAAAATTGATAATTTAAAAAAATGCTTATAACCAATATGTCAAACACTCAAGCAGGCCATTTTGGAAATGCAAGAAAGTGTGCTGAAATTAAACCACATCTAGTAGAAAAGTATAACTTTTCAAAGTGCACACGAAATCATTATCATCCAATGAAAACCCTTTATTTTTTCAGCCACACATATGCTATTCCGAACTACCCTTCTTAATTAATTGCATTTAAGTCAATTAAATGAGCAAGTGAAGATTAAAGTAGTTTCATACTTCTAGAACCTTATTAAGACTAAGCCTTGTTTAGTATGAATTAGAATTAAAATTAAAATTTTATTATAAAGCAACTTTTATCAAATACTAGTTAGATGCACATGCAAGACACGTGCCATAGTGTAGTTGGCTATATAATAACGTAGACATAAAAAAAAATATTATTTGTGTTAAACATTAGTTACATCAAACTTAAAGAAGTTATTTGAATGCACAAAACATAAAATTGAAAGTAAATCTCCCGAGACCTTAAAGAAATGAAAACGATCTATGATTACTTAATGCACAAACTAACAAATTGCATTGTGACCATTTTCTCAACAAATTTAGTTTGTGAATTACTCAATATCATTAAAAATATGAATGTACCTCTTGATGAGCAAATCTCTTGCAATGTTCAGTTTTGAGGGCTAATCGAATCTTCTTCAGAAAAAAAACCTATATTTTCATTCCAATAATATAGGCGATAAATCGAAATGTAGTAAGAATATTTTAGTGAAAAGCTATGCAAACTTCATTGACCGATAAATAGTATAAATCTTGAAACATCAATGGGATGCTTTCTAGTAGTAGCAACAAAGTATTTCTCCTTCATATTGAAAAACCAAAGAATGCATTTCATCATCACCTCATGACCTGCACAAGAAAAATTAACAAATATATGACTCGGATATATCTTTCCATCTTCAAAAGTAAAAAAAATAAAATAAAAATGGAAGAGCTCATCATTTATTACCAAGTAAAACAGATATAGATATAGTACACAGAAGCACAATACATACTCACTCAAAATGCTACATAATTGATAGCCTCCCCACAAGTGTAACAAGTGTCAACCATTTTTAACCAAGATTGGTTTCATCTTGACTATTGACATTTTTTTTTTTTTTGGAAGTTAAAAATAGGAAAAGTGAAAATATAGAGGAATAAAGAAGCATTCTTTTCTTTTCTATGTTTACCTTACGAACATCTTCTGCATGCTGCATTATTACAACGAAATAAAATCAATTTCATGCAAAACACTTGATGTGGTAATAACCTGAACTAAAATTGAATTATAGCAAAGTTAAAATTGCATCTATTAAAGGCAAACAAAAAAGCGAGTGCAAAGTTCAATGCCCAGTTTAGAAAGACTAAAACCAATACATAGCCATTCAGGAAATTTTCGAAATTAATACATGAGTTAAGAGATCATATTGACATCTAGAAAGGCGTAAATATTACTACAATTTACTCACCTGCTTGTCTTTATCAGATATAGTGGACAATTCAATACGTATTTGAGAAGCATGCATGGTAAATAATGACCCGAACCAGGTCACATAATTCTCTACCACATAAACCACATCATCACCTTTTACTTCATCTATTTGCCATGCCAAATCACAAACTTCAGTTAATTTGCCAAATTAAAATAAATTATCTTAGTTGGGTTATCCAACTAATAGATAATGTATACATGCATAATTTTCTTCCCCTTTAATATCAAGTAAACAATTCGACACGGAAAGTAATAGAAAAGGAAGAAAATGTAAGATAAAAGTTTTGTGAAAAACTCATTGGAATAAAGAAATCAACACAACGAGAAATTAAATGAACTGAAAAAGAATAACACGGAAATAAATCAACAAATAGGTCAATCTTGTTGAATTCAAATTAGAAGCATTCTTTTGCATGCCGCGTTATTACAACGAAAGAAAATCAATTTCATGC